>JAQQTO010000029.1:0-615000 GCA_029884595.1 Ormosia semicastrata | reverse complement strand
GCTCCTGAAGTTGCCAAAAATGATCTTCCAAGAATGAGAGGAATGTCAGTATCCTTTTCTATATTCAGCACCACAAAATCAACTGAAAAAATAAATTTGTCTACATTGACTAACACATCTTCAACTATACCATAAGGGTGTTTGATAAATCGATTTGCTAGTTAAAGGGAGATCATTGTTGATTTCACATTTTCAATTCTCAGCTTATGCATCATAGATTTTGGCATGAGATTTATACTTACCTTAAGATAACATAGAGCCTTCCCAATATACAGCTTCCCAATGGTGCAAGGAATGGTGAAACTACCTAGATCTTTCAATTTAGGTGGTAGTTTCCTCTGAATTATAGCGTTGTACTCCTCTGTCAACATCACTGTCTCATCTTCCTTGAGCTTTCTCTTCTTTGATAGCAAGTCCTTCATAAACTTAGTGTAAGAGGACATTTGTTCCAGTACTTTAGCAAATAGGATGTTTATTTGAAGCTTCTTGAAGAAATCGAGGAACTTCGAGAATTGTGTCTCTTGAGTCTCCTTCTTCAACCTTTGCGAGAATGGGATCTTGGCATATGGTGATGGTTCATATATTATGTTCTACTCAAGATCCTTCTTCTTTCTCCGCCACTTTGGTTGTTCATTCTTAACTTCCTCATTACTGCCCTCTTGAGTTGAGACATCTTCAGCAGGAACATCATTTTTCTCTATAGGTGCTTTTTTCACTTGTCCTTCCAAAGTCTTGCCACTTCTCAAAATGATTACGCTACAATTCTCCTTTGGATTGACCACAGTGTCATTGGGTAAGGTACCTAGAGGTCTTTCTGCAAGTTTTCTTGATATCTGACCTACTTGATTTTCCACACTTTGGATAGCTGCCTCTTGATTCTTGAAATTGGCCCTAGATTCCTGCATGAAATTACTGGTGTTAAGAACAAGTTTCTTAACAATACATTCAAGATTGGATGGCTTTTCTTGTTGAGGTTGTGAAGAAGATGACAAGATGGTTGTTGATATGGAGGTAGTGGTGGTCTTAACATATTTTTACTGGTCCATGAAAAGTTTAGGTGATTCCTCCACCCCGGATTATATGTGTTTGAATATGGGTTACCTTGGGGTCTTGAAGGATTACCCATGAAATTAACTTGTTCTTGAAGAACAACACTTGAGTTGCTTGTCTCGCACTCACCATTAGCATGAATCACAATTTAAAACTTGATGGTTTATATAGCTTACCTGCTTATTACAAACTTGTTTAGTGAGGTTGGCGATTTGCTGCGAAATATTTTTATTTTATGCAAGTAAGGCATCAAGGGTGCTAAGCTCCATAACTCCTTGTTTAGCCACAAACCTTCCACTAGGCATCTGATATTCATTAGTAGCCATGGTCTCAAATAATTCTTGAGCCTCTTCAGGAGTTTTAGTGTTTAGAGACCCACCTGCAGATTCATCAACCATAGCCTTGGTAGAGTGATTTAGACCATTATAAAAGATTTGGACTTGCTGCCAAATTTCAAATATATGATGAGGACATCTTCTCAGCAATTCCTTGAATCTCTCCCAGGCTTCATATAGAGATTCCCCTTGATTTTGAGTGAAACATGCAATCTCACTCCTCATCTTGACGAACATAGACGGAGGAAAGTATCAAGTAAGGAACTTGTTCACCAAACCATCCCAAGTAGTGACGCTCCCTTGAGGTTGGGCTTGTAGCCAGCTCTTAGCTTTATCCCTTAATGGCACCATCACTTGCTCCATTGTATTTTATGGTGTCACAAAGCTGGAAGAAATTATTGATATGCAAGATAGGGTCTTCTGACTGATGACCCCCAAACTGATCCTGTTGCACTAGCTGTAGAAAGAGCTAGTTTTATCTCAAAATTATTGGCTTGTATGGTAAGTCGCACTATATTGGTTGCAACCCTTTCATTAGATGGAGTTGTATAATCCGCTAAAGTGCATCTACATTTCTCGTTTGTTTCAGCCATATTTTCTTCTTCAAGTCTTTTTCTTTCTCTTGTTGCTTTCCTATTTGCTTTTTCTATTCTCTCAATCTCTGGATCAAAAAGTAATGCTCCTAGATTTATGGTACCTAGCATAAACAAACAAGCAACCAGGAGTGAAGTAAAGAAAAGTAATTAAAAATAAAAATAAAAAACTAAAAAAAATAAAAATAAACAAAGAAAACAAGAGTGAATAAAAAGAACCAAATTAAAAATAAAATTAAATAAAGAAAAAAATAAAATTAAATAAGAAAAATAAGTTCCTAAATTAGTGTCTTTTTAACTTCTATTTAATATTAACAATCAATAATCCTCGGTAACAGTGCTAAAAACTTCTTGTGATATTGGCAAGTGCACCGAATCACATAAGTAATAAAGAGTGAATAGAGTATCGTTCCCACGAGGATTATGCTATCAATTACTAAATTCGTTAAATTGACACTATTTAAGCTATCAAAAGATGAGAGTTGATAAAAATGTAAATAAAAGAAAACTAATAAGGAAATATTTAAAATTAATAAGAGTGAAATGAAGATTGAAAAATAATGATGTTAAAATTTAGATTCTAATTTCACTTGAACTCTTTTGATGCAAATTCAAATATTAGTTTAACTAAGTTCTATTCCATGATTCATGATCAAATTCCCAAAATTAATTAATATCTAATCCCTTAGTATATTAATTCTCTTTACACTACTTTGAGTTAACTAATTCCTTAGTATAACCACAAATAGAGAAGACTTTTATAAAAAATAAGAGAATATAAAGAAAGATCACACAACTTGCAACATCTATTCTTTGCAATTGTAGAAATTATGGTGTTTATCATAAGTTCTAGGTTCGTGCACAATTTTTCCAAATCATACATAAATCCTAAAATTATTTTCAAATTGATTAGGTTTAGAAAAGCATTAAGAGAAGAGATAAACACATAAATCATGAAATAAAAACTTAAATTAAACACAAAATCAAGTTTACGTCATCAAAGAACAAGATCCATCATTACCCTAACTAGAAAAGTTTAGTTACACATGCAGAAAGAAGAAAACAAAGAAGAGAATTCAACAAACTTCATGGAAGATAGGTGGAAATGTTGAAGAAAATCTCTAATCTTCAAGCATGAATGCGCCCACACCAAATTAGGGTTTATGCCTCCCCTTCTCTCTCTCTCACTTTCAGCTGGATATCTACCCAATAACCCAATTTCTTCTTTTTATAGGCTTCAAAACGCGTCATTTAACATATTGGGCGCTTAGGCGCTTAGTTTTTGGGCGATTAATTGTGCTATGCTTTCCTCTCTGTGCTTGACTGATTAATTAGTCATAAATTTGGCGCTTGAGCACTCAGCTCCAAGATTTCCTGTTAGCTTTTCGATGTCATAAACGACACATCTATCTGATATCTGTAGCCTAAGATATGACTCAATTACTGAGGAATGGTCAGGATGCTACGGGAATCTGAATTTTGCTCCTTGTTCAAGCATCCAGTCTTCTTCCATATGTAATTATCTAAAAAACCAAATAAAAACACATAATAAGAACAAAGTTTAGAATAATAAAAACATGATAAAAATGGAGAACAAAACTCAATCAAAATGGTTTAGAAGAGGGTGAAAACCAAGATTTTGAAATGGAAAAACATGAGTTTTTATAGTTTCATCATTTCTGACAGAACAAGTTGGTACTCTAATTGAGCAGCGGATTCCTCCTAAGTATAAAGATCCTAGTTCTCCAACCATTGCATGCAGCATCGAAAATCATGAGTTTGGGCAAGTTTTGCTAGATTTAGGAGCTAGCATGAATCTAATGTCATATTCTATTTATTTGCGTTTAGGATTAGGAGAACTGAAACCAACCACTGTGGCAATGCAATTAGCTGACTGTTCAGTCAGAGTACTTCGGGGTGTGGTAGAAGATGTTCTAATTTAAATTGAAAAATTTTATTATCCTATTGATTTCCTAATCGTCAACACTAGCTCTATTGTTAATACTACTTCTAAAATTCCTTTGATTTTAGGTAGACCTTTCCTTGCCACTGCTAATGCTCTTATTAATTACAGGAATGAGTTCATGAAGCTGTCTTTTGAAAACATGACTCTTGAGGTGGATATCTTCCATATTGCAAAGCAGCCAAAAGATGATGACAATGGCCACCAGACATACGTGATTGACTCAATCATGGATAGGAGAATTTCTACAGCTTATGATTTTGATCCTCTTAAGTATTTTCTTGTTAATTTTGAGTTTGATTCTATCAGTAATCTATCTGATGTAGTTGATATTAGTGTTATTTTTTTATAGAACTCAAGATTATAGCACTCGGGTGTTGTAATCAAAGTTTGAAGAGTTGCCCAAGAAATGTGAAAAATAAATTCCTTTAAGTGTGGAAGCACCCAAAGTTGAATTGAAGCCTCTTCCTAAGGGTTTGAAGTATTGTTTCCTTAGTCCAGGTGATACTTTTCCTGTTATTATCTCAACTAAATTGTTTGAGTCTCAAAGTGAGAAATTAATTCAGACCCTAAGTGAGCATAAGTCAACTTTAGGTTGGAGCATAAGTCCTCTAGTCTGTTTTCATAAAATTAATTTAGAGGAATGAACTATCCCTCGTAGAGACCCCTAACGTAGGCTTAATCCCACTATGATAGAAGTGATGAAGAACGAAGTATTGAAACTATTAGATGTAGGAATCATATATCCTATTACTGATAGTAAATGGGTAGGCCCTATACAGATTGTTCCTAAAAAGTCAGGTGTTACTGTAGTGAAGAATGACCTGGGAGAGTTAGTCCCTACCAAACTTGTGACTGGGTGGCAGGTGTGCATTTATTACAGAAAGTCGAATGCTGCCACCAGGAAAGACCATTTTCCTCTTCCTTTTTTTAATCAAATTCTTGAGCGTGTGGCTGTTCATCCATTCTATTGCTTCTTGGATGGTTATTTTGGTTATTATCAAATTGAAATTGCATTAGAAGACCAGGAGAAAACCACTTTCACTTGTCCTTTTGGTACTTTTGCCTTTTGTAGAGTGCCATTTGGATTGTGTAATGCACATTCTACTTTTCAACGTTGCATGATGAGCATTTTTAGGGACATGGTTAAAATTTGCCTGGAAGTTTTTATGGATGACTTGACTGTTTTTGGATCTTTTTTTTATGAGTGCTTATTGAATTTAGAGAGGGTGTTAATTCATTGTGAGGAGAAGGAATTGGTTTTAAATTGGGGAAAATGTCACTTTATGGTACCTTCAAGTATTGTTTTACGGCATATTATTTCTTCTAGGGGATAGAAGTTAGTCAATCTAAGATCGAATTAATCTCTAAGTTGCCTACTCCTAGGACAGTAAAGGATGTAAGATCTTTTTTTGGTCATACAAGGTTTTATAGGAGGTCCATACAGAATTTTTCTGCTATATCTAGACCACTATGTGACGTCTTAGCTAAAAATGCCTCATTTGAGTTGACACAAGCTTGTCAAGAGGCCTTTAAAATGCTAATTGGAAAGCTTACCTCAACACCAATAATGCAGCCACCTGATTGGACTTTACCTTTTGAGATTATATGTGATGCTAATGATTTTAGTGTAGGTATTGTTCTTAGACAATGAAGGGAGGGGAAGCCTTTTATCATTTATTATGCTAGTAGAACTCTAAATAGTGCTCAGATGAATTACTCCACCACTAAAAAAGAGTTGCTAGCTGTAATGTTTGCTTTGGATAAGTTTCATGCTTACTTGATTAGTTCTCCTATTATTATTTTCATAGATCATGCAGCCCTTAAGTACCTTCTTATAAAGAAGTATGCTAAGGTGCGACTAATACGGTGGATTTTACTTTTGAAAGAATTTGACATCACCATTAAAGATAAGAAAGAAGTGGAGAACATAGTGGCTGGCCATCTTTTAAGGCTCACATTTGAGGACACTTTTGACCACCTGGCAATCAGAGATTATTTTCCTGATGAGCATTTATTTTCTGTTACTTCTCTACCATGGTTTGCTCATATTGTGAATTATTTAGCTACAGGTGAGATACTAGTGGATTAGAGAGCTCAAGATAAGAGAAAGTTCATGGTTGAGGTACATAATTTCTATTGGGATGACCTTTTTTTTTTTTTCAAATATTGTCCTCACCAAATTTTAAGGCATTGCATTCTTGATGACGAGATTACTAGCGTCTTGGAATTTTGTCATTCCTAAGCTTGTAGGGGTCACATTTCAATGAAGAAAATCGCTACAAAAATTTTACAGTGTAGATTTAATTGGCCCACTTTATTTAAGGATGTAAACAATTATTGTCACTCATGTGAAAAGTGTCAAAAGTTAGGAGTTATGTCTCGTTGTAATATGATGCCCTTAAATCCAATTTTAGTGATTGAAATTTTTTATTGTTGGGGCATTGATTTTATGAACCATTTCCTCCTTTTTTGGATATCAATATATTATTGTGGTAGTAGATTATGTGTCAAAATGGGTGATAGTAGCAGCTTGCAGGAGCAATGATAATGGGACAGTAATTAAATTTCTCAAAGAGAATGTGTTATCTCAATTTAGTACACCACATGCTATAATTAGTAACTGGGGTACACATTTTTGCAACCATTCTTTTGAGGCTTTGATGAAGAAATATGGAGTCGTACATAAAATTTCTACTACATATCACCCTTAGATAAGTGGATAGGTAGAACTTGCAAAATGGAAAGTTAAGCAAATTTTAGAGAAAATGGTCAATCCAGATCACAAAGATTGGTCTTTGAGACTAATGGATGCACTTTGGGCCTACCGTACAACTTTCAAAACTCCATTAGGCATGTCACCTTATAGGCTTGCGTTTGGAAAGCCTTGTCACTTACCTATGGAGCTCGAGCATCGAGCTTATTGGGTCATCAAGCTTTTCAATTTTGACATGGGAGAAATAGGTAAGCTTAGAAAATTTCAGTTAACCAAGTTAGAGGAGTTGAGAAATGATGCTTATGAGAACTCTAAAATCTATAAGGCTATAATGAAAGCATTTCATGTTTGAGAGAAAGGTTTAAGCTTAATGATCAAGTGTTCTTATATGATTCTAGACTCTATAAGCATCCAAGAAAACTTCGATCTAGGTGGACTGGTCCTTTTGTAGTGAAGAATGTTTTTGCACATGGGGCGGTAGAAAAAAAGGATCCTAAGGATAATTAGATCTTTAAAGTAAATGGTCAACGCCTTAAAGTTCTAATTGATAGGCAAGTTCCAGAAGTGGAAGGCATTCACTTGTGGATCCAATCTATCAACCTTGACCACACCACACAAGTATGTTTCTCTTTATTTGTTTTGTTTGTTTTATTTTATTTTTGTTTTCTTTTATTTTCTTTTTTTTTCCTTTTGTTTGTTGTTGTTTTCTTTGTTTTTTGTTTACAGGTTAGTGTCATTTTGTCTTTTCAGGTTACCATCTTTCGTGCTTAACAAGCTATCCACGTCACTCATCAAGTGTATTCTGACCTTTTTAGCTACTCCCCTTCAATTTTGAGTCTTCAACATTGAGGACAATGTTTCATCTAAGTTGGGGGCTATTGGTGGTGCAAATTCAACATTTAAAATGCTTGTTGGAACTTTATGGCATATTTTTATGTGTAACTTTTTAAAAAAGTTTGCATCACATGTGTATCTTTATCATATGTGTATTCATTCTCATTCATAGCCATCTTCGTGAATTCACCAAACCCACCATAATCATTTTTGCTGAAGCATCCACAAAACCCTCAATGCACTCATTCAAGCTTTGTGGTAAGATGGTGGTTTGACACATGTAGCTAGAGAATTCATTTGTTTAAGTATTCATGTGAGTTTTGGAGAGGATTGAGAGCCTACGAATGTAGTAAATTGTGATAAGCGTTCATTGATCTATTGAATTGGGCATTTCTTTTGAGAACATCATCATATGATTTGTGGTAAGATGGTGGATATACTTGGGATACGACGGAAGTCAACTTAGGATTAACTTCTGAGCCTTTCAAGCTAACCCTTTCCATCATAGACCACTAGTAGCCAATTTTGATTCAATAAACACGTATAGCCTTTTTCTTTTCATATGCCTACATCATCCATGCCTCTTCAAATTGGAGTATAGCCTATGCACTGATTTTTCTATCCTTTTTACTTCCAAGTATATACTAAGTGTTGAATTTATATTTTATTTCTTTTGTGTTGGGTTATCAGAAAAAAATGGCAAGAATATCAAAGTGACATGTGTTTGTTCATCAAATAATTAAAAAAAAGAGAAAAAAAAACAAGGAGAATAGGAAGAAGAAAGACAAGCATTATTATTCGATGATCTGAAAAGTTGCATAGTACATCAAGTGAGAAGTATGGTCTACTAATATATTTAATAAAATTCTCTTTGTATGTACTTGGAAGTCTTTTTGAATCCTTTTTCATTTTTTTCATATAGCCCCAAACCCAAGCCATGTTACAACCTTTTGCATTGGCCGTTCTGATCCTAAGTAAGCTTTTGGAAAGAGTTGTGGAAGTCTTATTTGTTAGTGTTTCTATCATAAGATCAATGTTTGCTTGTTGCTTGTATATAATTGCCTAATTTCCCATGAGAATGTGTGTACACCCATTGTCAACTCCATACAGAGAATCCTCTTACAAAACACTTTTATACCCTTGAGTTATGGAGTTGAAAATTTTGCTTGAGATGTTCTTGATGTTGCATGTGTCAGGGTTTCTGGTTAGATGGATATAGTTTGGAACACACACACACGCACACAATTTGTAGACTGCTATCGGCAGATTGCTTGTGATATGATTATTGAATTCCTAAGATTGTTTTGATATGTGAATCTGAAAAATGTGAATTAATGGGCTATTTTATCATTTTATTAGTCTATTTCATCTCTTTTGCATAAAATTTGCTAGGAACTAGCAATAAGCAAGTTGCGAGGTGTGATGAGTAGATAAAAGTGCTTTTTAAATACCCTATTATTAGACTAAAATGTTAGAATGTGAATATAAATTATTAGAATTAATATATATTTTTAAATTAAATTTTTATTTACTTTTAAATACTCTTAAATAAATTTTTATGTTTAATTTCAGAGTTTATAAAGAGTAAGTCAAAGCCCAATCAAATTCAAAAGAGAATTCTAAAGAGATTTGAGAGCAAAATTTAAGTGAAGCCTAAATAAGGAAGCGGTGCAAATACATATTATATATATGGGGACATATCTAGTGAGAGGAGTTTTTATTGTGAGAGAGTGAGAGAAATAAATCTTGATCATACAATCATACATGGATGGTTAAGATTAAAAGTTACTTGAAGGTCATGTGACCACTTAAAAAAGTCACATGCATTTATGTTCTAATCTTGACCATTCATGTAAGATCCAATGGTCAAGATTCTCTCCTCTCACCTCTCACAATAAACATTCCTCTCACCTGAGTAAGATCCTATAAGATCCTATATATATATATATATATATATATATATATATATATATATATATATATCTATATATCTATATCTATATATATAAGAAAACCTAATTCTAAAAGTTGCTTCCAAAGAGCTAATAAAAAGAGGCAAAGGACGTGGTCAGCGCTGTGCACAACAATAAAAAAAGGAGAAAACAAATTAAGAGAGGGAAAAAAGTGACAGTGTCATGCACTATAGAATAGACGAAAAGAAACAACAGTACATTGCTACACAGAATTAAAGAACAGATTGAAGAATTGGCAGAGGGAAGCGTCGCACGAGGTCAACAAGACATGACAAGGTGCGCCATAGCAAAGTTGCAGTGCACCGTTCAAGGATTGGACATGCAATGCAAGATATATATATATATTATATATATATATATATATATATATATATATATATATATATAGAGAATATTAGTGAGATAATTTTGTTGTGTTTTAATTTTATTATATCATGCTAAATTCTCTATACTAAGGAGATGATGAAACCTTGATTATTTTGGCATTGCTATGTTAAATTATTTTACCCAATTTTAAGATTTAATGTTTATTAATTCTATTTTCCTATTAGATTATATGAATGAATTTTAAGATGAGTGGTTCGAGTGCCGAGCTCAACCAAATAACAAAATTCCAATTCTACCGATAACTTGTAGTACAAGGCAGCGAACCGAGTTATTTCTTGAGGGTCAAGGTACCAATCAAACCAAATCAAGGTCAAACAGAGGGGATTGTGTATGCAAAATGTAAACATAATAATTAAATGTAAGAAAAATCAAATTGCAAAGCAACCAATCTAAGAAATCGTCAGAAACCTATTTGGCTTGTCATCGATTACTAAACATGCATCTGGATTGAATTAATTGGTTAATCTATGATTGACTGAAATCTCTGCATCAAACACATAGAATTCAACACTAGATAATTACTTAGAATTTAACTAACAAACGATTCATAAACCTGCAATCACTAGATTCATGCAACCTATGTTAGTTTAACAACCATAATTCAATTAGCCTAGATTAACAAATCCTAACCATCTTCAATTCATGTGACTAAACCACAATTAATCAATCGCAATTTAATCATAAATCTCAATTAGGATTAAGGATCCAATTGGATCACATCGTACAATAGAAATCTCTAATCATACAATTCGAATCCAAATCAAGAGAAGAATAAGATAATTAATTCAATTCAAAATTGAAATTAGGTATTGAATCTCACAGCCAAACCAGAATTTTCTCAAGATCCTTGGATTAATCTCAAATATTTAGCTTTCCATAGTTGCAGCACACGGTTTGCAAAAGAAATCAGAAAATTCTAGGTAGAATAATCAAGTAGTACGGATTAGGGATACTATCTATCTCAGGTACCCTATTTCAACAAAAATAACTAACTTAAAAATTAAGAATCTTAATTTTTTCCTAAGTTAAAGTTAATCCATCGCCTCTTAGCTTTCCTTGGCCATTAAAATCACTTGATTTAGGCTTATGATGAGAGAGTTATGCCCAAATCACTCTTAATGAGTCCCTACACTCGTCAGCTAACTTTACAAGGGTAGAACATCATCAAAACATTGTAGCTTCAATTAGTGGTCTTCATAAGAGTTTGAGTCTTGTGTGCACGCTTTCTAATGGCACCAGTTTCAGCTCCAAAAGACCCATACAGCCTAAGTTATAGACCGATTAATACACGTTGCTCGTGTTCTAGTGATAGCACCCTTGTTCTGACTTCCAAGCCTAATTCGGTCCATTGGATATCTGATTCAGCTCTAGGGCTCTCATGAAAGTTGTAGAGATCTCTCTTATCTTTCCTACAAGGCAAGATACATAATTTTTAGATATCTAGAACTCAAGATATGACCAAAATACAGAAATAGTGCAAAATCCTAATAATGTTGAAAACATCAATTAAGCCCAATTTGAGCTCAAACTTATAAAACATAACCAAGCTCAATCAATTAAGTGCGTGGAGAGTGTAAAGGATAAAAAATGATGGTTGATTAATGCATGAAATTTGTGATTATCAATGAGTTCAATCATGCTTTTCTCTTGCTTTGTAATTTATGTGTATTATTTGAATGTTAGTGGTAATTGTTGGATATCAATTATGGTTTCTTATTAGGGATACATTTGATGATTTGATAATTTACTATTAATTAGGAAAATTTTATCATACATGTGATTATTATTTTTAATGTTTTATTGATATATTTTTCGTAAGCACATATTTGCCGCTAGATGTTCTTGAGTTATATTATTTGGGTATAACAATTTGACATAATTAATATTAAAATTAATTTTGGTGGATTCTGAACCTTAATCATCTTACATCTAGTAGAAACTAAATTTGTTTTACTTTGCTTTACTTAATTTTGCTTTTAAATTAATCTTTATTTACTTTTAATTATTTAATATTTTTCTTTAATTTCTTTGTTTCTTTAGCTATTCTTTTAATTTGTCTCTTTGTGGAATCGACACCCCAAAGTTATGCTACAATTATTGCGTTATTCTTTAGGCGTAATCAGATGAATCCTCTTTAGAGGAGTTTCGAGGTTGGAAGGAATTCTAGTTACCTTTCTGGTGAGAGGGCTCATCCTTCTCTAGGCTTCTCTTAGCCTTAGTGACCTCCTCTAACTTTATATACTTCTGGGACAGTTTTCACAATTCTTCCATATCCTCTATCTTTTTCTTTGCCAATGATTGAAAAAATTAGGAATCGGTCCAGAGGCCACTTTTGGCATAGTGGAGAGTAATCCTCTCATCGAGGTTTTTGACGTTGATACAAACTGTATTGAACCTCTTAAGGTACTCACAAAGGGGCTCATTGCGACCTTGGTGAATCTCAGAAAGATTTAATAGATCTAGGTTGTTCTTTGTTAGTGGTGTAGTGGAGCAAGAAATGCTGTCTGAGGCCCTGTCAACTAGTGACGGATCCTGATGGCAGGATTACGAACCATTTGAGGGTCGCCTTCTTTAAAGAAAGGGGGAAGACACAACATAGCAATTGTGAGGATCCCCTATGGAAGCGCATAGACTGAACATAGTTGTCTATGTGTTCCTGAGGGTACGTATTCCCATCATAGAGCTCCATGTTGGTAGGAAACTTAAAGTTTCTTAGAACTCTATACCCATTAGTTAGGCAGAGAAGGGGTGCTCCTGATCATCGAGGTCCAGGTTATTATTAACAACATTAGACATTTCGACGTCAGCGTGCAACATTCTCCTCTGATCGTTGACCACATTCCACTTTTTGTCATCACGGTGTGGTTTGGGATGACCTTCCTGTACACATTATTCCAGATTTTCTAATTTGCGATGTTGCTCTTCCAGCACTGTCGCTTGTTGTTGCACTAAGTCCAAAAGACAATTTTTGGACATATTAGATTGAATCGTGCCCTCTGGATGGGACACGCGATCATCAACTTCTTTGTTCCTAGTCCTAGACGCTGGTGCATTGGGATTCTAGGCCCATGACCATAGGAATTGGCTCCAAACATGCGGGGACCAAGTCAATCCCTCACAGAAGCACTACACAATGTGTGTAGGCTTTCATCATAAAGTGAAGTTTCTTGCCCATTGCACGGGAGCCTAGAGTTGGGCTCCATGTTCCTCCCAGCGAAGGTCTCATCAACAACTGGTGGTGTAACAGGTTGAGGGTGATGATTGGCCGCTAGAGCTCGCCTTTGACCTACAGCGGCATGCGCAACATATCTTCTTGAGTACTATCTTGTGCTCACATGGTTGGATGTGAATAAGAATTTAAGGATTCCCATAGACGGTGCCAATGTTCAGTAGTGGATACTGAGATGTACATAAGAAGGCACGTACTAATGTTTTCCTCCTTGCGTAGTAGCAAAGCATGTTGAATTGGGGGTGGTTGGTACTGCAAAGGCACTCCAATGCTGAAGTCAGGCTGTGCACAATTAGGGTTTAAGCTAAAGAGCAATGATACCTGTTGAAGGTGATAAAACCTAATATTTATAAAGAGTGAATTGGAAACATGTTCCCTTAATTATAGCAGAGGATCCCTACAAAATCAGAATGCTAATACTATAGTTATTAGCAGTCAAAGGCGGTTATGTGTGCTATTATTACGTAAGATCATAATTGGCAGTTACAAATAATTGTGGAATTTATCCACTATGCAAATCTCGCAGTATCACTACTACCTAATGTCGTGATCCTGTATGAATTATTCCGGGATTTGTTCAGTGTGCCACGAGTGAACTCCCATTAGAGTGTCTATGACGGACCACGACTTGATGCATGTTGAGTTGACCCATAGGACTAGTGTCCCAAATCATGATTTAGAACATGTTTTATAAGATGACACTATCATATTCTTAAGAAATTTGAGAGAATTTAAATTCAAAATTTAGTGTATAATTAATCAAAGATTAATGAAAAGACTGGAATACTTTCATTAGCTTGTTTCGATGCAAGAGGTTTTTAAATATATAACAATTAGTAGTTTTTCCATACAAGTTTATAAAAGTGGATACTAGTGTTAAATAATCATAGCATTTTACCTTCTTTTGTGTTATTGGACCTTTTTGTGGATTAGTTAAATGCTCTCTTTCATTTTCTTATTCATTGTCATTCTCCCTGCCGATTAAACCAATTATTTAAAACTAGTAATATTCTTTAGCTCCTACAATAGAAAAATAAATAATCTACACTATTGAACAATGAATTTTATTTTTTTAATGGTAGCAAAAAATTTTAAATATAAGGCCTCCCACGAATTACCTACGTTTCTCACTATTGATTACACCAAGTAACTTAATTACATACTGAACTATCATAACAAGAATGCTAGTCGTAACAGGAGAATCGTTAGTTTTAGAGAGGGAAAAAATTTTCTTGACAAACTCAAAGTGAAGGAATATGCTCAATTAATTAGAATGAGTTTGTCCAATATAATCCAATCCCAAGACCCCCCCAAAAGAGGGTCCAATTCATAATCCAAAGTAGCTCATATTAGCGTCACAATTCACCCGTTTAAA
The DNA here is from genome assembly GCA_029884595.1 of Ormosia semicastrata. Taxonomy (NCBI): domain Eukaryota; kingdom Viridiplantae; phylum Streptophyta; class Magnoliopsida; order Fabales; family Fabaceae; genus Ormosia; species Ormosia semicastrata. The sequence goes on along the minus strand of JAQQTO010000029.1, from coordinate 600,545 downwards.
CTGGCCACTGACGACTATTCATTGTTTAACATCCATTTATACCATTTCATCAAATCAATACATAATTACAGACTGAACCCTAAGCCTTCATGAATCCTTGGAAAGCATGTAAGTAGTAGTCTTTCTCTAATAACCTGACACTGTCATGTATTTAAGAAAAATAAGACAATCCAAATCTCCTCATCATCTGGTGGTTGTGGTTTCCCGGGACCTTTTCCTCTACGTGCTCTATGCTTTTCTTTCTTGTTTACTTCATTTCGGGCTGCAGTAGTAATGGACAAAAAGGTAAACAATCCAACAGATATAGAAGAAAGGAAACTAATCGAGACTGGACTTCGGCCTCAATCCCATAGTCCAGAGACCCACCAAATTGGGACTGGACTGGACTTAGGCTGTCGGCTTAAGAGAGTACAAAGCCCACTACCTAAGCGCCAACCTGTGCCCCACCAGGTGGTCAATAAGTGCAACATCCATATCATGGAAGAATCTTATATAAAGGATTACTATCCTAGAGATACTAGTAAATCCGTTATTAAGAAAGAGAATCTCAACATCCCATAGAAATAGGGATCATGATGATCACGATTATTTGCTATCCAAGCATCTTAACATGTATGGATCTAACCCTAATATACATGCCTCCTAGTGCCCCCACCACTTGCTTGCTGCTCTAGGAGCTTACCACCATCAACCCTTCTGCCCAAGGACAGGTAACCTTTGTAACACCCCAAAATTTTCTATCTCTTAAACAGTAATTTTGACAGTTAACAGAATTTTACTGTTTAGTAATTTTTGGATACTGTAAAATTATTTTGATTATTCCGTCAGCGTATTTGATCGTTTTGAGTGATTTACTCCGTGTCAAGAAAATAAAAATTTTCGGGCCGGGGAAAACTTTATGTAATTTAATTTTTACAGTTAGGTTTTAATTATTTTACGTGATCTGATTTGATATTTGTGTGTTTTCTAATATTTGGGATTTTGTGGATGATTATGATTTTTTTTACTGTATGTGGGCCCAGGTGGCCATACGTGGGCCCAGGTGGGTCTCGCAAAGTGAAAAAATTTTCTACGCATAGAAAAATTTGTACTGTTTAGAAGGAGACAGGAGATCTTACTAAACCTGAATCTAGAAACAATTTTTATAATTTTCTTTTACTGTGTTTTGTACTGTATTTATTTATCAGGTGATAAAAATACAGTAAAAATATTATTTGTAGGGTTATAGTAGATAAAAATAATAAAAATTATACTGCGTAGTCAACAAAGAGGGCTTGACTTGATTTGTACCCTTAGATGAGAATACTTAGTTCGAATATTAATCATTGATTTAATCAACGGTTAAGAAACAAACTTAATAAAGAAGCATTGGATAATCACCATTGATTTAATCAATGGTGTGAGAATAAACTTAGTTAGGAAGGCTTCAATATCAACCGTAGATTTAATCAATGGTGTAAAATTGGTTATATAAAGTAGCTATGACCATTTACAACCATTGGATTTAGATTTAATCTACGGTGGAGATTTAATCTTATAAAGTAACAAGGACCATTTATGACCATTGGATTTGGATTTAATGAATGGTGGAGATTTGGTCTTCTAAAAAGGCTATGACTAATTATAACCCTTGGATTAAAAGTAAGAAGGAGTAATCTTGACCCTTTATTTTGGAGACACATCTAATGGCTAGGATTTAAAGGAGAAAGATTCAATGGCCTAGATTTAGTCTTCTGAAAATCAAAAGTCTACCTAAATCCTAACCATTGAATTAATCAATGGTTAGGAATGCTTCAAAAAATGGCTTGAAAAAGATGACAATATTATTGCATGCATAATGCAAGGAGGGGACGATTTTTGTAGTATTTTGGAGCTAAAGGTGATTTGATGACCATTATTACTTGTCATGGTCAATATTACATCATTCTTGACCATTATTGATTTGTTTGCATCCTTAGGAGAGTGTTTAGAGGGGAAACAACTTTGAATATGTTTTTTAGATCAAAGAAAAAGATGAAGTCAACAATAGTAGCTTGAATTTGATTAGTAACTAATTAATCCTAATTTGGTTAATCTAATGGCCTAATTAATAAGCTAAGTGAACTAATCTAATTATTAATTAGTGATAATCTAATTACTAATTAAATGTCCTAATTTTATTTAGAGACTATGATATATGCCATAATATGTTTAATTAATTAGTTATATAGTTAGAATGTTAATTAAGTGAAATTAGGAAACTAGACCTAATTAATTAGCATACAATTAGGTTTTAATTGAAAACAATTAAGTCCCTAATCCTATGAAGAGCCACACGGTCATGCAGCTTGGAGAGCTTCTCCAAGGTTCTTGAATGGACTTTTATGACCAATGGATGGCATTTAGTGACTTAGACCATGTGAAGACCATGTGCATGCATGTGAAAGCCTTCAATTATGCTAAATAAATTTTTGTCTCTCCATTCTTTCACTCCTACGGCTGCCCACTTCAAATTCAGCCTTCTATTTTTATTTTTATCACACTTAGCAACACAAAGACCATTCTCTCTATTCTCTCTCTTCCAATTGTTCAAGAACACTAAGAACAAATACAAAGAACACCATCTTCTCTCTTCTTTGAGCTATTCGGTCACCACCCATAGAACCACTTCCAATCTTTCATAATTTTATCTTGTTACATATCTTGAATCCTCTCATCAATCCAAAACACTTTCATGTTAGGAACTTCTCAAAATTCTATCATCTACAACCTTGTCCTTCAAGTTAAAGATCAAAAAGCTTATGTTTTCCTTCTTGTGAGGAATTCGATCAACCACCCTAAGACCACCCTTCAAGTTTGTTTAATTTAATCCAACCATAGATCTTGAATCTACATGATATTATAAGCAACTTTCATGTTGGAGACTTTATCTAAATCATTCATCTTCATGGACTTTCTTCAAGATCAAAGTTATTGGGTTTTTGAGGTGAAGTGTAAGGAAACTTCATTTCTTCTCTCTTTTTCATGTTCTAAACCATGTTTGATCCATGGTTCCTCTAATCAAGCTTAGTATACTAATTTCTATGTATTTTGTTTTGTATTTGAGAAGCCTTTGGTGGTGAAGGACTTGGAAAAAGAAGCAAATCAAGAAGTTTTTTAGGATCTTCAAGAGGTAAGAGGGAGATCCATCTCACCAACCAAGTATGGTGGTGAGAGATGATCTTATATTTGATGGATGGTGAATCCATGTGAGGATTCCAATCCATGGTCATGTAATAATTTATGTGTGTTTATGAGCTTTGATTTATTTGCTTATGCTTAATATGATTTGCATGATTTATTGCTTTGATTATGGCATATTTGTGATATATATTTAAATATGTATATGTATGCCATGATTTGATGGTGGAAAGGAAATTGATTTTTGGCTCCAAAGGCTGAGGGGGAGGTTACGGTTTTGAGCTCCCAAAAAAATTAGAGTTCATGTTGAAATTTTTCAAGAATAAGGGAATTAATTTTTGGTCCCTAGAACTTAGTGAATTTCGGCCAAGACACCAACCAATTTGGTGTTCACAAAATTATATTTTCATGAATGATAAAATTGAATGATTTGAGAAGTAAAGAAAATAAACAAAAGGGTTTGTTTTGCAAAAAGAATGCACACGGTTTTGAGTTATGTTTTCATGAATTTATTTTTTTTTGTAGAAACAAGAATGGAATTTATTTAAGTTAGAAAGAAAAAAATATTTCATGGTTTCAATGGCCATCTATAAGGTTTTGATAATTTAGAAAAATGTTTTGATGTTATAAAATACAAGAATTTTCAAATAAGGATTTTGGAAAGGGAATTAAAGTGTTATCAATTAAGTGAAGTGGAATTTTCATAAATAAAAGAAAAAGAAGATTGAAAGTGTTGAACTTCAAATTATTTTAAAGAGAATCAATTTTTAGAAGTGATTTAGAAATATAAAAGAAAACGTTTGTAACTTAAATTTACTAATGTAGAATTTATTTATTGGGTTTTGGAAAACGTTAGGAAATTTAAAGTTAGAAACAATAATTAAATCAACTAAATGTGATTTTGTAAGACTAGATCAATAAAAAGTGATTTTGAGAAAATATATTAAGGAAAAGATTTTTGACAAGAATAAGAAGGGAATAAAGTAAGAAATTATATTATTATAAGAAAAGTCCGAAGTAATATTTTTAAAGTTAAGAAATATTTTACGAAGGGTAAAAACGGTGAAAAATGATTTACGGAACTCAAAAATATAAATTTTGAGTTACGCGATTTGAAAAACGTTAAAATATTTCTGTGTAATTTTTTTAAAGTTAGAAACATTGATTTAATTCAATGGAATTGTGAATTTGTGGAATATACTTGAAAAAGAATTTTCTTGAGTAAGAAGATATATTAAATAAAGTGGAAAGTTATATTATTTTGAGGAAGGTTGATTTGGAAATGATTTGGAAAAAATGGAGAATATAATGGTATTTTAAAAATTTACTAACGTATAACTTATTTTCGAGTTTTGAAGTGCGTTAGAAAATGTTAAGTTTTTGAAACGTTGATTTATATCAATGGAAAAGTGATTTTGTGAATTATATTTTGGAAAATGATTTCTTCAGTAAAGAAATGTGGAAAAAAATTTTCTTGAGTAAAGAAAATGTGTTAAATAAAGTATAAAGTCATATTATTTTGAGAAAAGTGGAAATGGAATTTTTGAAGAAATGAGAAATATTTTCTGTAATGGAATTGTGGTGAAAAAAATTATTTACGTATCTTAAAAATGTAATTTTTAAAGTATGTGATTTGAAATACAGTAAAATATTTCTAAGTGTTTGAAAATATAGTAAAATATTTTTACGCGATTTGAGAAACGTATATTTTTATGCGATTGAGAAAAATGTTAAAAATTTTATTACGTGATTTAAAGGTGCAACAGAAGAGTTGCAGTATCATGAAAACGTAACAGAAACGTTTTGAAATTGTGAAAATGAAATGGAAATGTTGCACAATTTTGTGAAAACACGACGAAAGAGTTTTATAACTATGAAAATGTGATAATATGATTTTCCTATTGAAAATACAGTATAAATATTGTAGAACCAGTATATGAATGCTGTGTGAGAAAATGACATGTTTTGCCTATGATTGACATTTGGTGCATTATACATGCATTGGAAAGATATATCTATGATTTGATTTAGTGCATTATACGTGCATTGAAAAAATATGCATTGAAGCATATGATTACATTGAACAAATGAAATTGAAAAGATTTGGCCCTTTGGGGTTGGACTTGCACTGATATATTCATGCATTGTATAAAATATAGCTAATAACTATTATGGCCCTTGTGGTTGAAGAGGGAATGAGAATTGATAGTGAGGTCTATGATGGATCTTGGGGGCGTCGAGGCGCGGCGGTCGACCGCAAAGGCGGTTAGCGAGTACCACCGTGCCACTTGGCGATGCAAATCCGTTGCAACGCATTGACGATACCCGACAAGAACACGATTCTTTTCAACGACTGGGAGATTGTCTTTGGGCTAAGGCTGACAATTAACCAGAGCATTCTTCTCGAAATTGTGAAAACCTCCATGGAGTTGTTTTTGATAAACTGAGTCTTTGTGCATATGCATAAATCTGAGCATTTATATCTGTATGATATATTAATTGAGGAATGTTGGCTATGACAATTATTTTGAGTACTTGGATGATGATTGAATTGATAAATGATTAGATGATGATAGTTGATTAATGCTGATAGCATGATTATGGTATGATCTATCTGTATGATATTGCTGTTTGTGTTATCTTTGTGCTGCCATGTTGGTATTGGTGTAGGTGATCTCACCTCTTTGTTATATTGTTTTGCTTTGTCTGTATTGTTAAAATTATACAGTAGAATGAATGAATTGTCTTAGACATAACGAGTGGTAGATACTTAGAGATTGATGGAAACATTGAAAAGTGGCTGTCTTAAGTTCGAAGATGTGTCGGGTAGACAAGGAGTAAAGTTCTGATGCATTAAGTTGATACAAGAGAAGGAACGAGTATGTTAAAATTTAATGTTAGTGTTGTACCGTGCTATTAAGTAGGACCCGTCATGGGGTTTGCTACTGTTAAAAAAAATAAGTCTATTAATTTTATATTTCTCTTTAAATTGTGATATTAATTGGTGTCAATATTGCATAATGAATAGTTGAAATATGATTTTTAATACTACCTAATATTTTCAGTAAATTTACGTTTCAGTAAAGAAGAAATTTTGAAACCCATCTTTTATAACTCAAACTTTGTGCGAACTTCTTTTCAGATTATGAGTCGGGAGTTGGAAATGTGATGCCCTAAGGAGGGTGTTACAACCTTCACCTTGAATCTTGGATAGAACATGTATTATCATTATTTTAAATAAATTTACTAAACAATTTCACTAAATTCAGTTACACTATGTTTGAATGACAAAAAAAAATAAGAAAAAAGAAAAGGAAATGAAAGAAAAGGAAATAATATTTTTTCGTTTGGGAATTTAATAATAGATAGGAAAAGAAAAGAACTCAAAAAGAATCACTCCCCCTCTCTTCTCCTCAAATATCATTTTTGTTTTCCAAAAGTTAGGATAGAATAGGAGAAAATAAACTTACAAGCTTAAAAATAAGTATTTTATACAACCCCGATAATCCTACAAGACAAGATCCACACCCGCTTTCAACATCGGGTAATCGTTCACGGGCCCACCTGAATAGTACCAAATCATGCTTTTTTTTTTTTTTTTTATACGTATCGTCATCCATTAACCAAGTTCTCACGCCGTTAACTAATTTTTTGTTCTTCATTAACCAACTTATTTCATGAGCATAGAAACCGTGATAAAATCTTGTGTCATTAACCAACTTCTATATGTAATTAACCACTTTTTTGTTCTTCATTAACTAACTTTTTTTATGAGTATAGAAATAAAGTTGGTTAATGAATAACAAAAAAGTGGTTAATTACGCATGGTTAGTTAATGATACAAGATTTTATCACGCTTTCTATGTTCGTAAAAAAGTTGGTTAACGAAGAACAAAAAGTGGTTAACGACGTAGAGAAGTTGGTTAATGGACGACGTATACCAAAAAAAAAAAAAGAAGCTGATTTGGTACTGTTCATGGGTGGGTCCCATGAACAGTACCGGGTGTTAAAAACGGTGTGGGTACTGTGCGCGGTAAGATTAACATTTTCCTATTTTATACTTCGTTCCATTCCTTTATGGGTGGGTGCTAAAATACACCTTCCATAGTTTTGGTGTATGATACACCTTTTACTTTATGTGCTATTCTAAGTCATGTGACTTGTGACTTTTTTTTAACAACCCCGATAATCCTACCGCGCACAGTACCCACACCCATTTCAACACCGGGTACTGTTCACGGGGCCCACCCGTGAACAGTACCAAATCATGCTTTCCGTCTCTTTTTTTTTTTTAGTATACGTCGTCCATTAACCAACTTCTCTACGTCGTTAACCAATTTTTTGTTCTTTGTTAACCAACTTATTTCACGAGCATAGAAACCGTGGTAAAATCTTGTGTCATTAACCAACTTCTATATGTAATTAACCACTTTTTTGTTCTTCATTAACTAACTTTTTTCACGAGTATAGAAATAAAGTTGGTTAATGAAGAACAAAAAAGTGGTTAATTACGTACAGAAGTTGGTTAATGATACAAGATTTTATCACATGGTTTCTATGTTCGTGAAAAAAGTTGGTTAACGAAGAACAAAAAAGTGGTTAACGAAGTAGAGAAGTTGGTTAATGGACGACGTATACCAAAAAAAAAAAATAGGAAGCTGATTTGGTACTGTTCATGGGTGGGTCCCATGAACAGTACCGGGTGTTAAAAATGGTGTGGGTATTGTACGTGGTAGGATGAACATTTTCCTTTTTTTAATATGGACTTATGATTAATTTTGAATATTTTATTTAAAATCAATTTTATTGTTTCTTGTTTAATTTTTCATTTATTACTTTTTTTTTCAATCCATCTTCGCGACTTCATTGCAAATCACTGCAACATTACATCTTGTCGAAAATCGAAACTCTAGTGACTGGATTACATCTCCGATGATTGGGAAAAAAATATTATCATGAGTAATAGCCATGGGACATCAACTATACAACCCAGAAATCATCCATTGTTTCTGGTGCAAATCAAACAACTTCTTGCATTCAGATAACTACATAAACACAAATTTCACTTCAATCATAGTATTTTCATCACTTCCACAAGCTCATACAACATTTTGAGAATCATAACTCCAAAGAAAAATCACAATCAAAGAGCCAAATGGCTAGAACAACAAACCCATCCCCTTCCTAGAACCCCAACAAAGATTCAAACTTCAGCAAAACCAAGCTAAAAAATATGGAAAATGTTCATCCTACCACGTACAGTACCCACACCGTTTTTAACACCCGGTACTGTTCATGGGACCCACCCATGAACAGTACCAAATCAGCTTCCTATTTTTTTTTTGGTATACGTCATCCATTAACCAACTTCTCTACGTCGTTAACCACTTTTTTGTTCTTCGTTAACCAACTTTTTTCACGAACATAGAAACCATGTGATAAAATCTTGTATCATTAACTAACTTCTGTACGTAATTAACCACTTTTTTGTTCTTCATTAACCAATTTTATTTCTATACTCGTGAAAAAAGTTAGTTAATGAAGAACAAAAAAGTGGTTAATTACATATAGAAGTTGGTTAATGACACAAGATTTTACCACGGTTTCTATGCTCGTGAAATAAGTTGGTTAACGAAGAACAAAAAATTGGTTAACGACGTAGAGAAGTTGGTTAATGGACGACGTATACTAAAAAAAAAAAAAGAGACGGAAAGCATGATTTGGTACTGTTCACGGGTGGGCCCCGTGAACAGTACCCGGTGTTGAAACGGGTGTGGGTACTGTGCGCGGTAGGATTATCGGGGTTGAAAAAATATAGAACACCATGTCCTTGCCTCTGCCAAGCAAACCACGAACTAGCCCAAATAGAGCCCCAAAACCATTATTTTCATACTCCAAAGCACAACACATAGCAAACCCAAAAATCATCCACCCCACAAACCCAGAGATAGACCATTCCACCAACCACGACGTCCTCCGCCGTATCTGCCCCCAATCACGCCACCGCCTCTGCATACAACCATGAATTCAGTAGTTTAGTAGTTCCCCCTTGTTCAGTAAGGTCACCGTTGGTGGCGGTGGTGGAGGACATTTTGGCTTTAAGGGTGCCGCTGGAGAGGCGGCTGGTGGCGGTGAGGAATTTGAGCTTGAGGGAAGGGAAGGTGGCGCTGGAGAGGGAGAGGTTGAGAATGGGTTTTTGGGTGAGGATATTTCTGGGGATTTGATTGGAGTTGATTTGTTTGGATTAAAGTGTGGCTGTGCAGCAAAGACCACCTCACTAAGTAGCCAGTAAAGAATCCCTACCATTGATGAATTTTTTAGGCTAATCAACGGCTGAAATTCATAGAAAGGTGGATACTCCCTAATGACAAAGGAGCATATTAGACACTGCCTTCCTTTATGATTTAAGTCCTAAACAAAACAATGAAGTTCCATTTTGTTCTCTTATTAATATTCTAAATAAGAAAAAATATATTTTTGTTCTGTTTCTTCCCTTCTCTTTCCAACCATTCCTTACTCATTCCATTACGTTTTATTAATGAAAAAACATCATTATTTCTTTTGGGAATTGTAGATGAAATTCTGGATTTATAGTACTTATAATTAGGACAGAACTTGTGACTTGTAACAAGATTTTTAAGGAAGAACATTACAATTAAAAAGTGTATTTGAATGTGTTTAGTGTAACTTTTGTCAATAGACAAATTTGACTCTAGATCCAAGGGAATAACTTCCTCAAGGGATTCTATAGTACCTAACTGGTTTTTTAGTAAAAAAATGCCAAGAATAATTTCGAATAGAATACAAAGATGTGTAAATAGAAGTATAATAGTATTATAGTAGTAAACTTAGTGAAAATAAAGGAAACAAATATAGCAGTGAAAATGCAATGAAAATAATTTACCTGAAAGTTAAACATTGCATTAAGATAAAGAAAACAATTTAAAGAAAAACAATTAAATTGCATGAAATGTAAAGAACATGGAAGTAAAATGTAGCAAAGTAAACTTGATAGGCAATATAAAATGCAGAATGATAAATGAAGGCAATTAAAAAAAGCAATGTAAAAGCAGAAATAAATATGTAGATAAATAAAATGAATAGAAATGTAAATTTGTATAAAAGTAAAGGAAAAGAATTAAAAGAATTCAAATGATCTCGAAAGAATCATTTGATCATGAGTAAAAGAGAATTTGCAAGAAAGTAAACGATTGGAAGTGAAAAAAATAGACTTTGAATTAAATTTGCATTGAAATTGTAAATTGCACAAAAAAGAACAGGATGGAAACATACTTGACTAAACTTGTGTGTTTGCTCGTGACTATCAGAATGATTGAAGAGCATGTTTACAAGTGTGTAAGTAAAGAATTTCTAACCACTGAACATTTTCATCCTTTCGATATTTATAGAGATTCTAAGTAACTACCATCTCTATAAGATCTTGAGAAATGTCTAAAACAAAGAAAATTATCTAATTATTGTCAGCGATCCTTGTAAAGTAACTGCTCAATCTTTGTAAGCTATCTTTATATTGTCTTGATCTTACACTCGTAACTACTGCTAACTTTTGTTTAAAATTCAAATTCTCTTATATGAATTTAAATTTAAATCTTCAAACAATTACTGGCTTCTGGTCGAGACCTTTGCTTCTGTCTTCAAAAAATCCCTAGTTACTCCTTTTTGAGCCTTAGTTTTCGAGACCAGCTCGAAATTACCATTTTTGGTAACTATCAAATCAAAATTACTATTTCAATAACTTCAAGTCTCATCATAATTTTGATTCTAACAGAGTTAAAATATGTGCATGCTCATGACTTAGTGAATTTTATTCATGCTAAGCTTTGCAATACACTCTCAAAATTGTCTAAATCGAAAAAATGTTATTTTTATACCAACAGTTGCCCCCCAATATTTATTCTCGAAGTATAAGAGATAGATATTATTGTTTCGAGCATTATTTTTCAATTAAAGCCTGACTTAGAGCTTCAGTTATTTTTTATCAACTTAAACTGACATGAGCAGATAAGGAAAGGTCGAAGGGAAAAATATTTAAATTTAAATTTTAAATTTTAAATCATCTTATAGCCACAACGTGGCTACTCCCCTATTAACCAACCATCGCACGCTTTGGGGAACCTCAATCTAATTATAGTCTTTATGGATAAAACAACTTCAACCGTCCCATCATAATATCAGCCTTAATGAGGATAATGTGCGCCTTTTTCCTTTTCTTTGCCCTCTTTTTTTTTAAATGCTTTTTAAAGCTAAAAAGGAACTTTTACTGCCTCACTTTTTTATCTTCCTCATTAAGCTAGCTATCTCTCTGTGCTTTCTCTCTCTCTTTGAGCTTTCTCTCTTTCTATGCCTCATTATTGCGTGTTGCAACTTTTCCTTGAAATTGCTCAGTTCTTTGCCTTCTATTCCAAGCACAAAGGCATAATCCTTTGTTAAAATCAGTTTCTTAGCACCATTTTCTTTCATTGCTATTTTCTCTTCTCCTTTCAAAACTCGTAAGTATCCATGGCGTCTTTCTTATCCAAAGCTGCTTCTTCTTAAAGGTCTCGCTTTTCTTCTGAGACTGATGAAATGGTGGTTCTGCCAAATGCTGCCATCGTAGCTACTCCTCTGGAGAAGATATGGGTCTTGTTTGCTCCAGGTCCTTCTATTGACAATTCAAAATTATGGAAATATCAAGTAATGATTCCTTTTTCCATTGCCCAAGAGAAGTATGCCTTTCTAGGACTAACCCTTCCTTTAAACAACTATGAGTCTATCTTTCACTTTTTCCCATATCTAGAAGATGAAGCCATTTCTACCTTTGGCATTTCCTTAAAAACTGATTTCTTTGATTACTTCCTAAAAATTTTTAGAATTCCTCTCCCTTCAGGTCCACAAACTAAGTCCTCTTACTTGCAGTGGTTGAATATAATCGAAAATGCTAAGCAAGATCAATGGAAAGCTGCTGGCAATTTTTATTTTATTCATCTTAGTCAGGAACACATTGAGTATAATGCTCCCATGTTATCTAGTTCCTTTTTTCTTTTGGAATAAAATCACTAACTCCTTTTATGTCCCTTATGGCATGTTAACCCCCCACTATCTCTGAATTAGCTGCCATCACAGGTCTTAAAGCCACATGACAAGTAATCACAAGCACCTTAGAACCTAAAGAAATTATAAAACCCAATTGGACAAAACTTACTTATACTGCCTTTATAAAAAATAATCACCTCGATACTGACATTGTTTCTGACCAAGAACACGTTGCCTTCCTTACCTTATGGTTTAGTGCTTTCGTGTTCTGTAGTAAGTCCCTTCAAGTTCCAAAATCTCTTCACCATCTGGCTATCCTTCTTCATAAGGGTTCTTCCTTGTGTTTGAGCAAATTAGTCCTTACTCAATTTTACTCCTTAATGGCTGAGGCAGTCAATCTACTTCAATCAGAAGATAAACCCTTGACCAACCTTGGTGGCCTATTCTGGTTACTCTAACTCTGGCTTAATGCCATCTTCGAGCTACATCTTTATAGTTCTTTTCCTCCAAATGTCTCTAAACTTGTTAAAGGCCATCGTTATCTCACCTCCATTTTTCTTCTAAGTCTGGAAAGGAGGTCGAGGACTTTAAGTTCTTTTTTTATTTATTCATGAACATGAAACTTCATTCTGAAAACTTAAATTTTTCTCCCTTTGCTTCTAGAGACTGTGGCCTTGATTAGTTTCAACAACTTTTCTTTTGTAACACCCTAGGAGCCCAGTCTGAAAACCTCAATATGTGGAGTCATATGTTTACCATTTAAATTCTATCACCTAGTTTCCCAAAGTTGAAAGACTTAGTCTTATTCTATACCTTCCCTCATGCATCTCAAGACAGTTTGGCTTTTCTCAGTACATTCTTTCTTCCATTTCTCTTCGATAAGAATGTCAAATATGTGAGTCTAGAGCCAGGGATTTTAGGCAATACAAACACTTTCTCAAGAAGAATGGTAAGAGAAGCAAGGGATTCAATCCTTTTGTGTGCAAACCTTTTTTCTTTACAATCTTAGGTTTTACAAACTAGTGCGACCAATATTATTTACCTCAGAAGCTTTCGTTTGAAGATTGCTTTAGCAGAATGACAAACCCATGGTCCTTTATGCAGACTGGAGACACTTAGAAGAAGTCGAAAGGTATGTATATCAAAGAAATATCCAAATTCGAGAAATTCTTTAAAGTTAAATATGACCCTTGAAACTTAAGAACGATGGTTCGAGAGGCTGAGCAAATCCGGAAGCAAAAGCGAGCAAAACATTACCAGAAATCTTATGCTCAGTTCAGAAGTATCATGAAACCCCACTTAAATTTCCCCTACTCCCCAATGCTCCTTTTGGTAAGGCCAACTAGTATCCAGACCCTACAAGTGAAGCATTAGGTGTGGTCAAGGAATCAAAGAAGCATGAGGTGGCTTTTGCTAACTACTATCTAGATAATTGTCGAGTTCCAATCTCTAGATATAGTCGAGTAATAAAATATTCACCTTATGGTAAAGTTCATTAATTCTTTCTTACCCTTTCGGTTTTCGATTTGACTACTAATCATTTTTACTTTCTTTATGCAGTCTCGAAAAGAACGAAAGTAATGGAAGATTTAGGGGCAGAGGAAAATTGGGAATATGAACCTCATAGGCCCAAGAAAATTTCCAAAACCACATCCAAGGCCTCTGGGAAGATCATCTCTACTTCCAGCTCAAAAGAGAAATCTATTGTACCTGCTTCCAAGTTGAAGTCAACTGAAAAAGAGACTTTCAAAGAGCTTGATGAGGCAATTACCCCAAAATCTAAGGTAAATATAACTTAATCTTCGATCTCATCTCTGTCAATTTCATTTCTAACTTCGATTAACTTTCAATCTTTTAGGAAAAAGCCACAGGTGTAAGCCTAATAAAGACTAGCCGAGTAAAGCACACAACCTCCAAACAAAAAGAAATCATAAACATTGATAGCTTTGACTCCTCCCAACAAGAGGTTGAAGAGCAACCTTCTTTGAGAGCTACCAGGTCATCTTCAGCTAGTCAGAGGGTTGAACCTATTGTGGTAAGATCTCTCTTTTTCATTAACCTTTTGGTGTTCGAAATCTCTTTTCTTTTTTTTATTAATCTTTGAATTTCTAACAAAAACCTTCCTACCAATCTCCAAGAGAGACTTCTTCCTGTGACTTCGAGGAGGTCCAGGACTTTAATGCCCCCTGCTTCTCCTCCAAGGGATTCAATCCCTTCACACCTGGCCCTATAGCATCCCTCGCTTTTGGTGCTCGCTTTGATGGACTTTTCGATGCTAAAATCCAATTAGGCAAGCACTGTAGCTGCTCGAGATGCTCCTATTGAAGCTGCTACTCAAGTTTGATATATTTCTCTAGTTATTTTTCAAACTTGATTTTCATGTCACTAGTTCTAACCTTTTTTTATATATATATTTCCCCCCAACCTGAACCATGTGCTCTTGTAATCAAAGCTAATCAACCATTTGCAATCAAAGATAATCAACAACCTATAGTTGAAGATAGTCAACCACCTACAGTTGAAGCAGTGGGAGTTAATAGTATCGAGGAGGTAGACATCATCAGCATGAAGGAATACAATGATGAAGATGATCCTTTAAAGCTAATTGAAGACACCCTTTTTGGGAGGACTTTGTTATCTTCAAAGTCTATTCCTTCGACTGTCTATTATGAAGTTGAAGTTCAGAGTGTCTCTCCAACTCAACTACTAAAAGAGCTTGCTGCCTTGTTGAACCTTGGGTTAGATCAGCTAATGGCTACTAAGGATAACCAACAGGAGATGGTTAGACTCCTTGAGTAGCTTGATCAAAATAAGAAATTGGATTCAAATACTCAAAAAGTTGTTCAGGAGATCAAGAGCCCATCAGAAGACTTAATAACCAAGCTTCCTTATTTCGAGAAGGCCATTGCTGACCATCAACAACTCTTGGACAAGAAAGCCCATTTGATGAAGGAAGTGTCCAAGACTAAAAAGCGATAATCAAAGCTTTCCAATACTGTTTTGACTGCCCAGCAATGTATGGATCAAAAAGAAGAGAAGATTGTTGAGCTCGAAGGTCAATTAAAGGAACTCAAACTACAATAGGAAGAGCTTCAAGCCACTGTAGGTGGCTTCATAACCCAAGAACAAAAGTTGAAAAGTGATTATCAAACATGGGTTGTTATAAGTAGGGATGTAATGATAGCCATCGAAATATCAACCCTTGCTTTCAAAAAAGGTTCAATAGAGAAGAAAAAGGCAAAAGAGAAATTGGGGTATCTCCAACCTACTTCCAAAACTTTTAATTTTTCTTTCTAATTTATATATTTTCTTTTTGAAGTTGTACTTATAATAATTTATTTAATATGGGATGTTTACTTCATGGATTGTTGGCCTATACCATTTTATATATTTGCCATTTATTGAAACAATTCTTTCATTAGAACTAATATTTATAATTGAATAAGCATTTCCAGAAAATACTTTTTCGATTCGATATGGTCCCTCCCAATTTGGAGACCATTTACCATTTAACTTCCATCTTTTTTCCATAGGTAAAATAACCTTTCATACTAAATCATCTAACTTAAACTTATTTTTCTTGACTCGAAGATCATAGAATTTTGTAATTCTTTATTTTTATCGAATCAAATTTTCAAGAGCAATTAGCCTTTCTTCACCTAAGTTGTTTAATTCATCAAACATTGAATCCCAATAACCCTAAATTGGAATTTCATCTTGATGTTGCAATCTAATTGATTGAAGGTTAATATCAATTAGTAAAACTGTCTCATGACCATATGCCAGATGGTAAGGTGTAGTACCAACTACCTCTTTAGGAGAATTTCGATAAGCCCACAGGACTTAGTTTAATGCTTCATGCCAGCTTTTAGGCCTTCAACCAATATGCCTTTTTATTAATCCAATTAGGATTTTATTAGCTGCCTTTACTTGCCCATTGGCTTGAGCATAATAGGAAGTCGAAGTAACTAATTTAATATTCCTTGATTTAACAAACTCGGTTATATATCGACCAGTAAAAATTATCCCTTGATCAGTGGTCAAGGTTTAAGAAATACCAAACCTATATGTAATATTTTCTTCAAGATTGATTATATCTTGTTGTGTGATATCTTTCAATGGGATGACTTTGACCCATTTTGTAAAATAATCGATGGCAACTAATATATACTTATGTCCTTTAGAAGATAAAAGATGAATTTGTCCTATGAGATCAAGTGTCCATCCTCGAAATGGCCAAGCCTTAAAAATTGAATGTAGTTCACTAGCTAGAACATGTTGGATGTTCCCATGCCTCTGACATTCTCCATAAGACTTAGCATAGGAATTGTAATCCTTAGCCATTGTTGGCCAATATACCCTTTGCCTATGCAAAACCTACTTTATCTTTTCACCAGCCTTATGAGCACCACAAATGCCCTCATGTACTTCTGCTAAGGTTGTGTATGCTTCTTTCTTACGTAGACATGTTAATAAATTTTCATCTACTGACTTTTTGTAAAGTGAATCACCCATTATAACATAATGAAAGGCTCTATATTTTATTTTTCTTTCAACTGGTAAACTTAGGTTTCTTAAATAATCAACAATTGACTTTCTCTAATCAAAACTATCCATAGTTTCGATTGAACATATTTCAAAGTTCTCGAATGGATACAATTTCTCCTTGATCTCGATTAACTTGTCTAAAGTTTCACTCGAAATCTTATAACTTGAAACTATTTGAGCTAGTTCGTTAGCTTCATAATTTTCTTCTCTTGGAATATGTTGTATTATAACCTCATCGAATACACATAGAAATCTTACTGTAAAATCAAAGTACCTGAAAAGATTTTGGTTAATGCATTTATATTCTCAAGTCAATTATTTAATGACTAACTGGGAATCACCTAATACTTTGATATTTTTGGCCTTTAGTGAAATTAATGTTTGTAAGCCAACTATTAAAGCTTCATTTTCATCCTCATTATTCGAACATTCATGTTTTAGTTCAAATAGAAACTTAATTGGGATTCCAATAAGTGAAATAATTAGAATACCTAAACTAACACCTCCACTGTGTTTCAATCCATCAAAATAAAACTTCTATGATTTCAATCCTATGTAGTTAATATCATTTTCTTCGATGTCAACACAACGATGGTCAGTCAAAAAATCTACCAACACTTGGCCTTTCATAGCCTTTAATGGCACGTATTTCAAAGAAAACTAAGTTAAAGCAAGAGCCCATTTTCCTACTCTACCATGCAAGATAGACTTGGATAACATGTACATTATTATATTTGTCTTTGAAATCACAAGTACATCATATGACTTTATATAATACTTTAACTTAGTGTAGGAGAAATACAAAACTAAACATAGCTTCTCTACTACACTATATCTAGTCTC
Source organism: Ormosia semicastrata (assembly GCA_029884595.1). Taxonomy (NCBI): domain Eukaryota; kingdom Viridiplantae; phylum Streptophyta; class Magnoliopsida; order Fabales; family Fabaceae; genus Ormosia; species Ormosia semicastrata. The sequence continues at coordinate 582,962 of JAQQTO010000029.1, read as the reverse complement.
AGCATCTATCAAAACCCTACTAAGATAGTAAATGACTCTTTTGATTCCATTTTCATCTTCCTAGGTCAGTATACTCCAAATGGTTTCATCTGATGCTGAGATGTATAACTTCAAAGAACATTCTGGTGTCAGAGGCGTCATCACGGGAGGATTGGTCAAGCAATGCTTGATTTGGTCAAAGACCTCTTAGTGCTTTTTCTCCCATCAAAAATCCTCTTCAGCTTTAAGCTTCAAAAGTGAGGAGAAGACCTTGGCCTTTCCAAATAGATTCTAAATGAATCTCCTCAGGAAGTTTATCTTTCTTAGCAAAGATTGGATTTGCTTCTTATTCGAAGGAAGTGATACTTCAAGTATAACCTTAGCCTTGTTCTGATCAACCTCTACTCTTTTCTTTTGGACCAAAAATCCAAGAAAATTTCAAGTTGAATGATAACTGTCGAGACTATCAAATTATATAAATTATAAATCGATTCACCAAAATACTTGTAGTAATTCAGCAATCAGATTAAGAAGTTAACAAAGGGAGGAAAAAGGTTACAGAATTAATAAATAGAAACTAATTAAAAACTGTAAACATAATTAAGTAAACAATCAATATAAGGAAATCAACTATTCTTGAGTTTAATTCATCCTTGATCACTAAGAATCCATTCAATTGCTAACCAAGTTCTTTGGCTTTAGATCACATCAAGAAGTCTTAAGATAATCAATGAATTATCTACTAGATAAGCATCTAGAATTTAATTAATCAAAGTTAAATGAATTAAGTACTTATTTAAGCCTAAATTAACTTAAAATCCATAATTCAACTAAGCTAAACAATCCATCAAACACCTTTGATGCATTGTTTAATCTCTTCCATTCAATTGCAAATCAGATTCTTGGTCTTAGATCACATCAAGAAGCCTTAAGATGATCCAATAATTCTCTACTAAATAAGCATCTAAAATTTAATTAATCAATGTTAAACGAATTAAGCACCCATCTAATCCTAAATTAATCTAAAACTCATAATTCAACCAAGCTTAACAAACAACATCCAATAAGCATTTGATGCATTGCTTAGTCTCTGTAATCCTCATTAAACACGTGGTAATTATGCAATTATCACATTAATATCCAAATCAAATTAAGCAATTTAATTCAGATTTAAAAAAATCAAAGAGGAGCTTGATTAAAAAGTAAAAGATAAATGTCATCAACAAGTAAAAAATAAACTTGATCAACAAGTAAAAGAGAAAATTGATTAGTAATTAAATGTAAAACAATCAAAACAAGATCTCAAAATTAAACATCAAGATTGTTAATCCCTAGGATTAATTTAAAAGGGTCTAGCCCTCTATAGATGAAAGGAAAAAATAGAAAAGAAAGAAAACTAGAGAGCAAAGAGAAGAAGAAATATCCATATAAGAAGTGCAAGTAAGAGCGGCTAGGAGAAAATTAGGGTTGAGTTTTATAGTTCCAGCTGTTACTTAAATAACTATCTTTAAAATAAAAGATCCAAATTTGTGCTTAGCTTAGGGTTAATCATCTTCCTCTTAACTTTAATTGGACACCTAATTCGCATAATTTGGGCTTAGGATGAGAGAGTTATGACTAAAACATTCTTAACAGCTCTCTAAACCCATCAACCGACTTCAAAGAATTAAAACACCATCAAAACATCACCGTTTGGATAAGTGTCTTCATAAGAATTGAAGATATATGTCTTATCTTTCAAATGGCACTAGTTTCAGGTCCATAACACATCTACATCCAAAAGTATAGCCCAATCCTTGTACATCGTCCAGGTTTCAATGACAACATCTCTATTCTAACTTTGTTGCCCAATCTAACTCACTAGACATCTGATTTAGCCTTCGAGCTCTTCATCAAAGTTGTAGAGCTCTCTCTCAACTTTCCTACAAGATAAAATTAATAATTTTTAGATGTCTATAACTTAAGTTATGCCCAAAATACAGAAACAGTATAAAATTTCTAATAATGTTGAAAAATACAATTAAGCCTAATTTTAACCCAAAGTTATAAAATGTAGCCAAAACTAATCAATTAAACTTATAAGAGGTCTAAGAAACTAAATATGAGGGTTAAATAACATATGAAATTTGTGTTTATCACAGAAACACCAAAAGTACATTTAAACCAAATGACATAACTACCTATTCATAGGTGCTAATTGCTCCTAGACATCAAAAAGCAATATTCAATACATCCTTTTCTACAATATAAATTTGATTGTGTAACATCCAAAAAATTACTTATTTCATGATAAGTATTCATTTTATAATATTTATGATTTTTGAAAAAAAAATTGGAATTTTTTGAATTGTTTGATTAGTTTAATATTTTTCTGGATTTGCGTGTGTACTGAGCGAGATTGGAAAAATGAAATATTTTCCCTGTGGCTGAAAAACTTTGAACTGTAGAAACATCAACGGGGGATCTTACTAAACCCGAGACTAGACACAGTTTACGAGATTTTTGTATTTTGAAATTTTATCTGATAAATAAAATCACAGTATATTTTATTATCCGTGGGACAACAAAATATTATTTCTGCTGACTGTAACATTTGTCCACTGAATAATAGCTCTAGCAGATTATTTCTATCTGATCACTTTTATGATAGCATCTAAGTGACATCATCACCCTTCACTTTATCGAGAAGCATGCGAAGCTTCTCAAGGAAGCTTCAAGGAAACTTCAAGGAAGCTTCCTACCTAACATCACATTTTCTCTCTCTCCTCCCTTGGTGTTACACGGCCATGAAGGGAAGGAAAAGTGACAAATTGTCATTTTTTCATCCAAACCCCCATTCACCTATCACTTTCTCTCTCATCTTTCATTTCTCTCTCCCACTCTCACGTTCTCTCATCTCTCTTTCACGCCCACTCCTCTTCTTCCTCTCTTCTCTCACACGGCCACACACCACCATTGGAGGTCACCCACAATTTCTTGCTCAACTAACCTTGTTTCTTACATCCTCTCATCATCCTAAGATTTTTCTCCTTGGTGGTCATCCCCTAAATCCATCTTCATCTTTTTCCACCATTGAAGCTCAAAGCTTGAAGCTTTAAGGTAAAAGATCATAGCTTTTCCATTTCTCCATCTCATTTTCGTGGTCCTTGGCCACCATTGTGATTAAGGACTTCCCTTTCAAGCTCTGATTTTGGATTCCTTGGGTTTCACCATCTTAGGGTTTTCTTGGAGGTCTTGGACAAAAATTGCAAGAAGAGCACTAAAAAGGCTCTTTTTCTCATTTTCTCTTGAGGTAAGAGGGAGATAATCCTCTTCATCTAATCTTGGTGGTGAGGAAGCATTTTTTTGATGTTGATGGTGAGGAATTCATTATGGGTTTCTCACTTTGTTTGTAATTTTAATAACATTATGATTTAATTGTGTTATATGATTTTCTATGCTTGTTATTGAGTATTTTGATGGATTTGTATGTGTCTAAATGTTCAAATAAGCGTATAGATTGGTACCCATTTAATTTGAAAGCTTGGAGAAGCTCATTTTCATGATTTTTGGTGTAGATTCATAGGCTGTGTGAATTTACATGGCCCAGGTCGTGTTCCCCATTGGAAACACAGCTCGAAACACAAGACAGAGTGTTACACGGCCGTGTAATCGGGCATCTCCATTTTTGCATGTTTTCTGGTTCTTCCAGAGGAGTACACAGCCTAGGCCATGTAATTTGACACGGCCGTGTACTCCAGGCCGTGAAGTTGGTCATGGCCGTGAAATCAAGGCTAGTGAAGAATTGTTTAATTTTTCGGAGGCTCACAGCCTCATTGGGCACTCATTATGAGACTTTTTAGCAAGTTAGAACTTAGCTAACTAGATGAATAGGCACTTAAGTAGGAATTCATAATGCGGAAAGGATAATGAACGCAACCTTATTATACAACTTAGTGTGAAGTTGGATAAAGAAAGAACATGAGTGTGAGGAGGGTTGTGAGGAACTTAAAGTAAATATTCTAAGAGAGTTTAATGCAAAAACAAAATGGAATTGAGGCATAACTTTGGTAACAATTTTGAATAGTTTGTGTTCACCTTTGAGGATTTAATATTGACTTGATGTGGGTCCGTGATTGGGATTATAGCTTTTGGATGAATGTTTGGGCTCTATATGGTATGTGAATTTGGATAAGTTATACTATCATTGTGAATCTATGCATATATATATATATATATATATATATATATATGTATATATATATATATATATATATATATATATATATATATATATATATATATATATATATATATATATATATATATATATATATATATATATATCTATGTATGCATTGAATCCATATGCATTGAGACATGATTGGTACAGTCTGACATGATGAGCATGATTGAAGCATGCATTGACATTATGATTATGGAACCGAAGTACCGGACCAAGAAACATCAGGTAGACAATTTAGTTAGATGTGGTTTGCTTTTATAACTAGAAACATCAGGTAGACGATTTAGTCAAAAAGGACTGGTTATCAGAGAAAACCCAAATATCAGTGGTACTATGTAGTCGTATGGACGGTTATATAATATCATTGATGCAAATGGTATTGAAACAATTGTATGGACGATTGCTTTGATACTATTGGGAATGGTACAACGAAGGGTTGAATCCCATTGATATGAAATTGTGCATTATACATTTATGGCATTTTATGCCTAGTAGTGAACGAGAACTTACAGGATAGTGGGGTCTTGAATAGACATAGGGGGACGTCAGGGCGCGGTGTTTCACTTGTGATCATGTTATCACCTTATATACCCCTGGCCGTGAACACTGTTGCAATGCACTAGCAGCCCGACAAGGCACTATTGCTTTTCATAGCCCGGCGTAGACTGTCTATTGAGGGGGGACAGATCTCTTGGGGCATTCATCTCTAAAAACCTTAAGTTTAGCTCCATAGAGTAGGAAATGAGTGCATTGTACATGAGGATGGTTAGCATACGCATTGTGCATATGCATGGTCAGTTTACATAATTGTCATGGCATGGTCAACATACATATTGTGGTGACATAATTTATTATTTATATATTTATGGTGGATAACTGTTGTTATAGCACTATTAATATTTACATTATTGTGGGATATGCTTTTCTGATGATATATATATGTATATGCAATTGATGACTTGAACATATTTGTAATATTTGTATGTATAGAATGACTTCGTCATTCGTGTTATGTTCCTTTACTGCTATGTTGGTAATGATGTAGGATATCTCACCTCTTACTTGCACTATTCTTATTCTATGTTATTTTTTTAGGTTAAAGACCGTAAAGGGGACACGGTTGAATCTCCTAGATTTTACTTGGTTTGATTTCTTGCTTTCGGTGAGGACAACAAGAAGGGGCTCTATTGGTTTCATCATGATTGAGTTCACCGGAGGTGCCAATGCTTGGTGAGTCGACTAGGACGACGAGCGTAAATGGTATTATTGAGGATCTGACATTGACCGTGAAGAGGACTGAGATTGAAGATCCTATCTTGGTTCTCACTACATCGGTGCATCCGGAGTTGTCGTACGCATTCGAGAGCTATGGAATAATCTGATTCATACCCTTAGAGAGGACAAGGAGTCTGTGGCATCAGCTACGAGGGCACTTGCCTGTGAGATCGCACACTATTATGCTTTTGTGTCCTCAGATGAATCGGGGAAAAGATCCCGAAGTGGATCCGATGGAGTGCCCAACTCCTTAGTCGTGGCGTTGTTGTGGGTAGTTTATATTTTCTTTTGCATTACCTGTATAAGGGCTATTTTGAGTATATATATGTTTTAAGGTAATTAACCAGTCTTATATGTTGTAACTTGAGTATATCTTGTCGAACTATATTTATTTTTAAAATGATAGAATGTGTAACTATTCATTCGTGGCTCATATTTCCCTCATATGCAAAATGATTAAATTTGAAAAACTTGTTATTTGAGTTGTAGCACGCCAAAATTTAGTGACCGTGGTATAATGACGATTGTGCCATGGTTATTAAATCGAGGGGTGTTACATTAGATGGTATCAAAGCGCAGTTCAACCTGTTGAGCCAAGGTATGGACCAACTATACTTAGACATGTTAGAAGTTTCTTTGTATGTTGTGCACTTCCTTGTCTCTTGATTGAGATGTTTGGGAAAGGAAGGCATGACTTGCCATAGGTCGAATGTCGGTAGCTACTGTTACACAGTTATATGATATTGAGTATTGGCCCACTCAATGTGTAATGTTCTGTGTCTACGGGAAATTATGACTTCACCTAGGCGTATTAAGGTAATAGAAGTTCTTTTAGAAAGAAGCTCAGCTAGTATGATTGAACTTGTTTAGAATTTGTTTACATTTACACCCTTGCTATGTTACCTCTAGAATTGTTTAAGCCAATGGGTTAGAAAAAGGGTAGTTAAATAGGACTTGTAAGGTCTATGGACTGAGGTGTCCAAGAGGTTTTAGAAAAATCAATTTTCTTAGGAAAAGAATATCTGGCGTATGTATGGTTCGAGGAGCTACTTGGAAGTTAAAGACTTATAGGAGATCGTGCCATAGGAGGCAGAATGAAGGAGCTCAAGTTAGAGTATTTTGGGTTTGGTGGTTAGGTTGTCTTACTGTGTTGTATGACTCTTTGTATTTGGTTTCCAAAATGAGACAATAATGTTTGAATTGATTGCTTTTGATTTTCCTTATGTTTTGATTCGTTTGTCCTTGAAAAGAGGTAATGGCTCAAGGTAGACGTAAGCGTGTGAATGCGGGGAGTGACGATGACGATACGACTGTGGCAGCAGAAGAAATGCAAAGAATGGTTGATGTAACAACACACCAGGATGAAAGGACCACTTAACAAGGCATTGCACAATCAAGGGAATAATTTATTTCAAGTACAGAAAGCTAGGACATGTGGCTAGGAATTGTGCTTTGCATAGGACGAAGCCTTCCATTGGAGATGTATGTACTTCAAAATCTCACGAAGAAGGAAGAGTTAATTCCTCAAGTGGAGCGAAAGTCTCTCAGACTGAAGATGTAAACGAGGGAATTGTGCTACAATAGATGACCCTATAATTTTAGTGTGAAATTCTGGGGGTAACCCATTTCTTTATGGTGTTTGACTATATGAATCTAGTAAGGTCGTTTGTGTCTTTTTCATCTTTTGACTAAGTTATTTCTACTTCTGCTACTAAGAACTTGTTGATGGTAGCTAAGTTGTTTAAATTATCTTATGACCTGTTAAAGACAGAATCTTTTCTATTGACCTGATTTGTTTACTTCTTTCACAAATTAAATGTAATATTAAAATGGATTAGTTATTTTCCAACCATATCCTATTAAATTATTCCAATCAAACTTTTTGCTTCTTGAGACAGAGATTTCTAAATCTAAATCCATGAAGCTCATTCCAAAATTTTGTTGAACCATGTCAAATTCTCCATCAGATAGATCTGTGCCGAATGTAGTACAATTAGAAAAGAACATACCCTATATGACATTTTCTGTTAAGATCAAGGATAGATGGCTTAACGAATCAACTGAAGGAAGTCGCTATTTTCTCCAAGATCAGCTTGTGTTATGGACTAGCATCAAGTTCGCTCAAAGGTAGGAGACTTTTCCAAAATAACTTTTCTGACGCGTTATGGGCATTACGAGTATTTCGTAATGTCGTTCCGTGCAGCGAACACTTTGGTAGTATTCATCGATTACGCGAATATGATCTTCTTCTCTGTTGAAAATAGATTTGTCATCGCCTTTATTGACGATATTCTGATCTATTCTTAATGTTTAGAGGAACGTGCTGAACCTCTTGTTGTGATTCTTCAAATCCTGAAGAAGGAGAAGAAGATATGCGTGAAGTTGTCCGAGTGCGAATTCTGGTTAGAGGCAATTCAACCTTCAGGTCACATGATCTTAAAGGAATGAGTTGCTATAGATCCGTTGAAAGTTGAAGCAGTTCTTCAATGAGAACGACCGACGACCGTAACGAAGATTCGTAACTTTATAGGATTAGCTGGTTAATATGGGAGGCTCACCACAGAATTCTCTAAAATGGCAAGATTTCTCATCTAACTCGTACAAGAGAGTCAAGTTTGTAGGATTGATGCATATAAGGAAAGATTTTCGAGGATTGAAGAGACACTCGACTACCTTGACGATGATGATTCTGCCCAATCCCAACGGACCTTTTGGGATGCCTAGTGATGCTTCGCATTGGAAGTCTAGAATGTGTGTTTGATTAGAATAGAAGGAGTAGTAACGTATACTTCTAGACAACTGAGAGCACATGAGAAGGACTACTCTACACAAACTCAGAATTAACAATTGTAGTGCATTGAAAATATGGAGGTATTTTCTGCATGGAGTAACGTTTAAAGTCTGCAGAAATCATTAAAGTCAGAAATATCTGGTTGGTTAGAGGGAGTTAAATATAAGGCATTATATGGACAGCGATGTAAGACACCTTTGTATTGGCACCAAGACAGTGAAAGGATTGCAATTGGACCCAAGCTTGTACAATGAGCAATGGATAAAGCTAAGATGACTCAAGAAAGGATGCAAATAATTCAAAGGGAAAGAGAAATTGTTTTAAGATACGTTATTTGGAATGTTGTGCTGGAGGCACAACATCGGAGCTAGTTTCTAAGGTATGCAAATTTCGAGGACGAAATTTCTTTTTGAAGGGCAGAGTTGTAACATCCTGAAAATTACTTATTTCATTATAAGTATTTATTTTATATATTTCTGATTTTTAGAAATTCTTTTGAAATTTTCTGAATTGTTTGATTATTTTAATATTTTTCTCAATTTACGTGCGTATTGAGCGAAGCTGGAAAAATGAAATGTTTTCCCTCTGGTCGAAAAACTTTAAACTGTAGAAACGTCGATGGGGGATCTTACTCAACCCTAGAGTGGATACAGTTTACGAGATTTTCATTTTTCAAGATTTTATTTGATAAATAAAATCGCAGTATATTTTATTATCCGTGGGATAATAAAATATTATTTCTACTGACTGTAACATTTGTCCACTAAATAATAGCTCTAGCAGATTATTTCTATCTGATCACTTTTATGATAGCATCTAAGTGACATCATCACCCTTCACTTAATCGAAAAGCATGTGAAGTTTCTCAAGGAAGCTTCAAGGAAACTTCAAGGAAGCTTCCTACCCAACATCACATTTTCTCTCTCTCCTCTCTTAGTGTTACATGCCCATAAAGGGAATGAAAAGTGACAAATTGTCATCTTTTCATCCAAACCCCCATTCACCTAGCACTTTCTCTCTCATCTTTCATTTCTCTCTCTCACTCTCATGTTCTCTTATCTCTCTTTCACGCTCACTCCTTTTCTTCCTCTCTTCTCTCACACGGCCACACACCACCATTGGAGGCCACCCACAATTTCTTGCTCAACCAACCTTATTTCTTACATCCTTTCATCATCCTAAGACTTTTCTCCTTGGTGGTCATCCCCTAAATCCATCTTCATCTTCTTCCACCATTGAAGCTCAAAGCTTGAAGCTTTAAGGTAAAAGATCATGGTTTTCCCATTTCTCCATCTCATTTTCGTGGTCCTTGGCCACCATTGTGATCAAGGACTTCCCTTTCAAGCTCTGATTTTGGATTCCTTAGGTTTCACCATCTTAGGGTTTTCTTGGAGGTCTTGGACGAAAATTGCAAGAAGAGCACCAAGAAAGCTTTTTTTCTCGTTTTCTCTTGAGGTAAGAGGGAGATAATCCTTTTCACCCAATCTTGGTGGTGAGGAAGCATTTTTTTGATGTTGATGGAAAGGAATCCATTGTGGGTTTTTCACTTTGTTTGTGATTTTAATAATGTTATGATTTGATTGTGTTATATGATTTTTTATGCTTGTTATTGAGTATTTTGATGGATTTGTATGTGTCTAAATGTTCAAATAAATGTATGGATTGGTAACCATTTGATTTCGAAGCTTGGAAAAGCTTATTTTCATGGTTTCTGGTGTAGATTCACGGGCTGTGTGGATTTACATGGCCTAGGCCGTGTTCTCCACTAGTAACACAGCTTGAAATGCAAGACAGAGTGTTACACCCCTAAGCCGTGTAATATTACATGGTCGTGTAATCGGGCATCTCCATTTTTGCATGTTTTTTGGTTCTTCCAGAGGAGTACACGGCCTATGTCATGTAATTTGACACGGCCGTGTACTCCAGGCCGTGTAATTGGTCATGGCCGTGAAATCAAGGGTAGTGAAGAATTGTTTAGTTTTTCGAGTCCCTTGGAGGCTCACGGCCTCATTGGGCACTCATTATGAGACTTTTTAACAAGTTAAAACTTAGCTAACTAAATGAATAGGCACTTAAGTAGGAATTCATAATGTGGAAACAATAATGAACATAACCTTATTATACAACTTAGTGTGAAGTTGGATAAAGAAAGAACATGAGTGTGAGGAGGGTTGTGAGGAACTTAAAGTAAATATTCTAAGAGAGTTTAACGCAAAAACATAATAGAATTGAGGCATAACTTTGGTAACAATTTTGAATAGTTTGTGTTCACCTTTGAGGATTTAATATTGACTTGATGTGGGCCTGTGATTGGGATTAAAGCTTTTGGATGAATGTTTGGGCTCTATATGGTATGTGAATTTGGATAAGTTATACTATCATTGTGAATCTATATATGTATATATATATATATATATATATATATATATATATATATATATATATATATATATATATATATATGTATGCATTGAATCCATATGCATTGAGGCATGATTGGTACAGTCTGATATAATGAGCATGATTGAAGCATACATTGACATTGTGATTATGGAACCGAAGTACCGGACCAAGAAACATCAGGTAGACGATTTAGTCAGATGTGGTTTGCTTTTATAACCAGAAACATCAGGCAGACGATTTAGTCAGAAAGGATTGGTTATCAGAGAAAACCCAAATATCAGTGGTACTATGTAGTCATATGGATGGTTATATAATATCATTGATGCAAATGGTATTGAAACAATTGTATGGACGATTGCTTTGATACCATTGGGAATGGTACAACAGAGGGTTGAATCCCATTGATATGCAATTGTACATTATACATTTATAACGTTTTATGCCTATGAGTGAACGAGAACTTACAGGATAGTGGGGTCTTGAATAGACTTAGGGGGATGTCAGGGCGCGGTGTTTTACTTATGATCATGTTATCACCTTATACACCCCTGGCTGTGAACACTGTTACAACACACTGGCAGATCTCTTGGGGCGTTCATCTCTGAAAACCTTGAGTTTAGCTCCATGGAGTAGGAAATGAGTACATTGTACATGAGGATGGTCAGCATACGCATTGTGCATATGCATAGTCAGTTCACATAATTGTCATGGCATGGTCAACATACATATTGTATTGACATAATTTATTATTTATATATTTATGGTGGATAACTATTGTTATAGCGTTGTTAATATTTATATTATTGTGGGATATGCTTTTCGATGATATATATATATATATATATATATATATATATATATATATATATATGCAATGGATGACTTGAACATATTTGTAATATCTATATGTATGGAATGACTTCATCATTCGTGTTATGTTCCTTTACTGCCATGTTGGTATTGATGTAGGATATCTCACCTCTTGCTTGCACTATTCTTGTTCTATGTGATTTTTTTTTGGGTTAAAGACGATAAAGGGGACGAGGTTGAATCTCCTAGATTTTACTCGGTTTAATCTCTTATGTTCGGTGAGGACAACAAGAAGGGGCTCTATTAGTTTCGTCATGATTAAGTTCACCGAAGGTGCTGTTAGGGTCAAAACGTGTTTGCCCATTTGCTAACCGCAAGTGCACGGGTCGCACAAGTAACAAAATGATAAGTACAGATATCGTTCCCATGAGGAAAATTTTATTTCCAATGCTAAGTATTAACCGATAGCTTACCTAATTCTATTCAAGAACATAAAAATGGATAAAAATAAAGAAAGTAAAGACATAAAGCAATAAGGATAAATGGTTAGAGTTTAGGGAAATCCTTCTTCACCTTTTACATCAACCAACAACATGCAATCCTCCTCATAAATATGAATGCAATGATTATGTTAGCTTGAGAATCTACATTAGTTAAATGCCTATATCTAGGTCATCTAACCATGGTTTCAATTGCCCAACTCTCTAAGTGTCCTTGAGAGCTAATACAAAATCCACTCTTTAAGGTCTATTCTCAAACACGTGCTATGCATGGCTAAGAGGTATATGTCTATCCCATTAGCGAATCAACTCATCCCACCATTGGAATAGAATTGAACATGCATCAATCATACGTATGATCTCAAACTCAAATCCCTATATCTAGGTTCATTGGACTTTATCAAATCAACTTAAATGTTGGCCAAATACTCAAGAGCATTAAGAACAATATGATTGAACAAAATCAAAGATCCACACACACTCAGAGAAGAACAAATCATTAATATTAATAAAAGGATTCAAAGTCATCCCTAAATAAAGCTCAGCTATACAATGAACATGAGAACAAATTACAAAATACATGTTCAAGAATGAGGAAGAGAAAAGAGAAAAGAGAGAAGGAGAAAGCTTATGGATTTCGCCATTGAAGCTCGGATCCTCCTCCAAAGGAAAGAGGGCTTCCATCCTTAGCTCCCCAAGCACCATCTCCACCTCCAATGGAGGTCTAGCCGCAGCCTCTAACCCAAAAAACTAAAAACCTAAAAGAGAGAAACTGAGAGAGAGCCCGAAAGGGTGCGTGAAAAATAGAATAAATAGGCTCAGGTCGCCGACGCGCGCCGCGGCGTGCACATGTTCATGCCTCGACGTGGAGTTGTCTATCCTGTCAGTATATGGCTGGCTGAGGCCCTCACGCCGCGGCGTGCACATTCCCACGCCTCGACGTGGAACTCTGGAATGCATCCTTAGCTTCTTTCCTCCAATGCTGGGCCTTGGCTTGTATCAATTTGTCTCTTTTGAGCCTTTCCTGCATTAGATAAGGCACCAAGTTAAATATAATTGTAAATTTACTTAATCAATCAACAAATATGCACAAATTGCTCAAAAACATAAAGGAAGGTATCCAAATGACATTTAACAAATATAAGCATAAAACTTTCTAAATATGCATAAAAAATAAGGACTAAGCATATCGTGAAGCACAATTATGGGGCATAAATAACTACATTTCATGGAGTTATCACACCCCCAAACTTAAGATGTTGCTTGTCCTCGAGCAACACAAAGTATGACTAAGAAAATTCACTTTGACAATTCATGCTCACATGCATTCAACAATGATAAATTCAATTTTCTTTTAACCACAACCAGTGCACAATGATTATAATGGCCCTCAAAGAATGCACATGCCTCACAGTTAAGCTGAACACATACACAATCCTTAACATGCCATCAATCAAGCTTCCAATCATGCACATGACATCTCTCACAAACATGCAAGCTTAACTTATCTTTTTCAAATCATGTTCATTCAAATAAGTTTATGAACCTACACATGGATACAAATCAAGATTCTACAAAATTGTAGCACAACTCTCTCTCCACTAATGTAAATCACACATGATTGAGGATCAAGAGGGACTTTAATAGCTTATAATGTAAGGCCAAGGTGATGGGGTGAAGAACAAAGGGGAATGGAAAACATACAAACATTGTGAAACACAACATGATATTTCAAGACTTGAGTCACTACAACAAGGGTATACAAAATGAAACAAATAACACTATTCAGAACCACTCGATGCTTTTTTCATTTATGCTTTCTTTCTTTCATTTGTTTTTTTTTCTTTTTTTTTTCTCTTTTTGTATTTTCTTTTTCTTTAACAAAAACAACTTTTTGTGCAATAAACGGTTCCTTCAAGCCACTTTTGTATTGAACAACATAAATACCCTAAACCTTGGACTCAAGTGAAGAAACAACATATCATGCACTCAACAAACATAAAGGGAAGGGAAAAAATGCAATGCTTTCGCATGCATTAGAATGGTTACAAGGTAGGAAATATGAGGGTGAAAGAAGAACATAGAAAGCCAAACATTTAGAAAGCTTTAAAAGGGGACCTAGGGATATAATCATGTAAGGGTAAGCTTGAAAGGCTCAACCAGTCCAAACAATGCCCTAATCATTTCCTCAATTATGCACAATCTAGGATTTCACCTCAAGTGAGATGCAAAACAATTTCAAGGATAGTAGAAATCATCCACATGCACAATCCATAAACATTCTCTAGACAAACACTCAAATCTTTCCAAAGTTAAACAAGCATATAAGTGAGAAACACATCATGCATAAAAACAAATAAGATTGCCTAAGCATGCCGCAAGATCGCAAATGGTTTCACAGAAGAATCGAGGACAATTGCAAGCATTTATATCATTGGTCAACCATCACACACTAGCAAATGGCAACAAATCATGCATTCAAAAGATTTATCATTTTTCATTCAAGCATGCATAACATCATATTGAGAATGTTGAAAATTGAAACTTTTATCAACAGCCCACCAGCAATAGCCAAAACAAGATAGAATGATGAAAGTATGATGACTATCATTAGCACATACTTAAAGTATTAAAACATGTGTAAACATTAAGCATTAAGGGTGAAAAACAAGCAATGATACTCCCCCAAACCAAAGTGATGTGTGTTCTTGGTGTTCATGGTCTATGGGGTACTTGAGCAAGTCAAAACAGCATCCAAACTAGAACTGAGCATAATTAAATAAAGAAAAATAGAGAAAAACAACAGAAAAATGCAAAAACAGGGGCCACGCCGAGGAGTGAACATTTCCACGCCGAGGCGTGGAGTTCTCTGGTGCGTTCCTGATCAGGCAGAGACTGTCACGCCGCGGCGTGGACATTCTCACGCCGCAGCGTGAGAGGTCAGTCTACAGAATTCTGCAGCAAACTCGTCTCTGCTGAAACTGGTGCTCTATTTTGGCCCATAGCACCTCCAAAACAAGTCTAAAAACTTAAAGCACAGAATGTACAACAAAAACATAACAAAAAGCACAAAATCAAACTATAACTACTTATCTAAGCAAACAAAAAACAAAGGCATAAAAACATGAATTAAAACTATTTACAATAGCAAAACATAAAAACTTGAATTAGAACTAAGCAAACTCATTGTCAATATTAGCAATACGGAAATAATGACTTATCCCCGGCAACGGCGCCAAAAACTTGTTAGGGTCAAAACGTGTTTGCCCATTTGCTAACCGCAAGTGCACGGGTCGCACAAGTAATAAAATGATGAGTACAGATATCGTTCCCACGAGGATAATTTTATTTCCAATGCAAAGTATTAACCGATAGCTTACCTAATTCTATTCAAGAACATAAAAATGGATAAAAGTAAAGAAAGTAAAGACATAAAGCAATAAGGATAAATGGTTAGAGTTTAGGAAAATCCTTCTTCACCTTTTACATCAACCAACAACATGCAATCCTCCTCATAAATATGAATGCAATGATTATGTTAGCTTGAGAATCTACATTAGTGATAACACTGTATTTTATACATTTTATAATCCTCTCACTAGGCTTTTTAAGGTTCAATTAGGCTTAATTAAGTTGGTTTTGACACATTTTATGATTTTGAGCCAAATTGGACAATTAAATAAATTATTGCATAAATTAAATGTAATAATCTCTTTGGCAATGTTTAGTAAACTGGCTATAACTTGAGTTGCAAAAATCTGATTGATGTGATTTTGGTCTTGTAGGAAAGTTAAGACAAGTTCCTACAACTTTCATGTTGAACATTTTTCCAGAATCAGACTCCTTGGAGGTGATATTGAGCTTTGAATTCAAAATAGAGGAGCTGAAACCGGGCCTAAAACACTGTGCAGTAATTGGACCATATCTTGAGTTCTAGGCATGATTTTGGATTGAAACCAAAGCCATTTTAAAACAAATATTCAGGCCTACAACTTTCATGAAGACCACTTCTCTCAAAAATGTAGAAATGACTGGACACACGGCTGTGTATTTACTCAATTATTATTTAAAAATAATAATAAAAAAAGAAAAGAGAGATGTCATGCATGACGTTTTCGTTTAAATAATTCCAGTTACTGTGCATTGCACAGTAACCTGAAATTGCCTATAAAAGGCAACGCAATTGAACAATTGAGGACATTCGGAATTTGGAGGAGAGACGCTGCTGGAGAGAGGCTCTGCTTCTCTCCTCAGTCTCCCTCCAATTTCTTTTCTCTCTCTTTTTCTCTTTTCCTCTTTTCTAATTTATGTGTAAATAAGTTCTAGTCTACTTGGGTCAAAGTGTGAAGCTCTTGGTAATAAAATAAGGTTAGATTTATTCCTCTCTTGTGCTTTAATGATTTATTTTTCTAGTATTCTTTATACATATTATATTTTGATTCTGATAATTTAAAATCCCGAGTGACAGAGGGGAATACTCCATCCTTGTAAATAGGAGTTCTTGATTTATTGTAGACAAAATATTAGCACAGTAAATGCTTTAACCCATTTACAAGTGGTGGTAGTTGTGTTAATAAATGATTAAAGGAATCATAGTATAATTACGTATATCATTTTAATGGACTTTTAACGTTGTATTTTTCGATTAGAACCCCCATGTTGTGAGGATTCTAATTGAGTTATAAAAGGAATTAATCTTGCTTTTACTTTATTTACCAAGAGTGGATCATTTTACCCAAGTAAATAATTTTTACTATAGTAACTAAATATTTACCTCATCTTAAATAATCTTCATCAATTCCCTGTGAATCGACCTCGGACTCACCAAGAATTTATTACTTGAGACAACTTGCACTTGGGTTTGTAAATGCAACAATTAAAAAGTGTGCATCAAGTTTTTGGCGCCGTTGCCGGGTACTTGTCTTGAAGAATAAAATTTTTGGTGTAAATATTTTTGTACATAGTATGTAAATAGTGTGTGAATAGTGTGTGAATAGTATGTGAATAATGTGTGAATAGTAGCGTGAATAGTATGAATAGTAAAAATAAAAAAATAAAAATTTTTTTTTGATAAGTAGTGTATATAGTATAAATAGGGTAAATAATGTGTGAATAGTGTGAATAGTAAAAAAGTAAAAAAAAAAAGTAAAAAGTAAAAAATATTAAAAAAAATGAAAATAAAAAAAAAGTAAAAAAAACGAAAATTAAAAAAAAAAAGCTGGTCACACCTGTGACTCACCAAAAAAAAAAAAACCAAAAAAAAAAAGTTAAGCCTTTTATTTTATTTTATTTTATTTTACTTTTTATTTTTTTTTTTTGTACATATTAACTCATGGGGAGAAACTCTCCTTTTCTTTTCTTGTACATATTAATAGTGGGGTTAATTCTCCTTTTTATTTTTATTTTTTTATTTTGTACAATGGGGTAATTCTCCTTTTAATTTGTGTAAATATTAACAGTGGGGATTCTCTCCTTTTATTTTATTTATTTATTTATTTATTTATTTATTTATTTCTTTTGTCCTTACTAATTAGTGGGGTAATTCTCCTTTTATTTTTTTGTACATACTAACATACTAACTGTGGGGTATCTCTCCTTTTAATTTTTTTTTGTACATACTAATAGTGGGGAACCTCTCCCTTTTACTTTCTGTAATTTACTTTTTGCACTTTATTATTTTTTATATTTTATTTTCTGCACTTTATTTATTTATTTATTTATTTTTTTTGTTATTTATTTTCTCATCATTTATTTTTGTTATTTATTTATTTTTATTTATTTTCTGTCATTTATTTTTTATTTATTTATTTATTTATTTGGTGGTTGGTTTATTACCCCATCTTTGTTATTTTATTTTATTTGGTAGTTGGTTTATTACCCTACCTTTGTTATTTTTTTATTTGGTAGTTGGTTTATTACCCCACCTTTGTTTTTTTTATTTTTTTTATTTGGTGGTTGGTTTATTCCACACCTTTGTAAATATTTATTTGGTGGTTGGTTTATTACCCCACATTTGTTATTTTTTATTTGGTGGTTGGTTTATTACCCCATCTTTGTTATTTTTTTTTTATTTGGTGGTTGGTTTATTCCATACCTTTGTAAATATTTGTTTGGTGGTTAGTTTATTCCACACCTTTGTAAATATTTTTTTTTTTTTTTTCTATTTCTTTTTCTATTTTGTTATGTGTAATTAATTTGTGTGTTTTTAGGGTGAAGACGTAACTTGATTCAATTGACATGTATTAAGATTAGAATTCTAATTAACTCTTTTCCATTCAATTTGAGTATTTATTATGGTTCATAATGCTTTTATGAATTGGCCACTCATAAATTGATCTAGTGGGTATATGTGTAATCCGAAAAGTTTGCATATGACCTAGACCATAAATAATAAAGTGTCATGATTTATAATCATCTAGAAATGGAGGTTATAGATTGTGTGGGAGAACTGTGATATTTTTCCATGAGAATCCATAGAGTAAAAGTCATGCCTTTAAATGTTTTTAATTACTGATTCTCCCCATCAATTGAATGATTAGAAATTGATTAGAAGGAAGGTCCTAAAGCTACTCTATTGTCTATGATAGACTATTGAATCAAGTGAAGTCTGATCCCTAGTATTCTAATTTCATGTGTTTTCATTACCAAAAAAAAAAAAAAACAAAAAAAAACAAAAAAAAACTTTTGTTTTTTTTTTTCTAATTTCGTGTGTCTTAGTGTTTGTTTTTCTTTTCTTTTTAAATATTCAACTTTATTTTGACCTTTTGGTCATTTGTCGATTTTCTCTACAAGTTTTTGTAAATCTAAGTTGATACGGTGGATTTTGTTGCTTTAAGAATTCAAAATGAGCCTAAAATTTTGTTGTTGATTTGTCCATACTTACAATAGGCTCACCTTTTGAAATCGCACCTATCAATGATCATTTTTCTAATGAATTTTTAATTTTCAATTTTATGGTTTGATTTGCCAAAATTGTCAATTTTTCTTGTAACAAGAGAAGTTGTTCTTTGTGGATGGTTTCCGCAAATAAAAAAAATATATTTTTCATTAAAGAATGGCTGAGTAATGAGACATTAGGTGAAATCTTTTTAACTCTTGAGACGCATTCTTGTGAATTTGTGCAGTATGAATTTATTAATTTGTGGAATCTCTTCAAAGGCAAGTAAGTGCGTTACAGTCTTGGGAATCTGACTCAAAAAGACCATGTTTGCCAATTTATAAGAAAATTGGATGGGAAGCCTATCCTCGACTCATAGAAGGCGTTTAAGTCGTTACTGGACGTAAAACCATAGGAAGATGTGAGCCACAATCACAACTACATGTATATATTTTCTTGTATATCTTCTTTTTATGACAGCCTTGATCCAGTAGCAGCTAAGCTGGAAGTGGTCCGAAAGAAATGTTGTGTGAAGCAGTAAGAAAAGGAAGCCAGTCAAGACACTCCATCTGTATAAATTATTTCAATCTTTGGTCATACTTTGTTTATGTTTATATTTGTGTGAGGTCGCTCTTTTCAGTAATTGCGGTAACAGGTACTATCTTCTATCTTTTTCCTTTCTATTTTTTAACATTGAGGACAATGTTGTGATCTAGTTGGGGGGAAGGATAATTGTGTAAAAAAATATAGTAAGTGTGTTTATGTTTGTCGTGTGTAGAGTTGTGTAAAAAAAAAAACAAAAAAAAAAATTTAGGAAGTGTGTTTATTAATATGTTTGTCATGTTTATATGTTTGTCAGTAATTTTCTAACCTAAACCAATTAAGGATGGCAGAGTAAGGAGTAAATTTTGCTGTGATTGTAATTTTACTCTTGAGACGCATCTAGATTGGGTAGATACCTTGTTTGTGTGGAAGTAGCAATTCAAATTCAGGGAAATTTGCATGATTGAGTAAATTGTCTTCTTTCTTAAACATCACGTGCTTGGTTATGGATGTTAAAATTTTTGTGGATTGAGAATGATGGATATATGCCTTGTGAGATTTTGAGCCTATAAATGAATGGATTGAACATCTGTACCATTCTCTTCTTTCTTGTGTGATTTTTTTTCTCTCATGAAATTGTTACTCTAGAACTTGCTTTGATTCTTTTTTAGGCTACATTTTCACATGCATACATAAACATGATTGAGGCAAATTTTCTTGAATTAACTACTTTGACCAAATAGCTAACCTTACATATTTTCCTTTGCTTAACCCCTTTGAGCTTATTTGACAATTCTTTGTTTCTAACTCATTACGTGCCTTAAATGAAAAACCATGTTCTAACCCAACCTTAGGGAATAAGAGAGCATTGAATTTGTTATTTGATGAGTTCTTGAACAAGTATGGGGGTGCATGTGCAGATTGGTTATATAAAAAAAAAGAAAAAAATGTTTCTATAAAAAAAAAAAGAGCTGATTATTGCTACAATAAAAAAAAATGCACCATGTGATATTTTCATACCTAGATTGAGGGTGGATGATTGGAAATAACAGGAATAGAAGGAGAATGTTCAAGCCTAACAATGAATTCAACCTACCAATTGATCTTCAACAAAACATTAGTCAGATATTGGTCATTGTCCTGTATGAGGAAGAACTAAGAAATTCTTGAGAAATTTAGACTGAATGTTCTCAAACATCTTCTCCATTCTAACTGTATCATAATGCTCTTTTATTCTCTTTGGCATTTAACTTGACATATCTATATTACTTCCACCTTTACCTTGACCACATTATAACCTTGAATAAAGTCCTCATGATTTGTGTATATATGTTGTTTTTGAGTAGCGGAGAAGTAGAAGATAAGCAAGCTTATGGTGGTACAATTATTCATGAGTTGAATAGAGTGAAATACTAACCTTTTTAAACACTTGAGAGATTGAGAGTGAATTCTGTGAGGATCTATCATTCTTGTTTCATTCCTTTCAACTGAAGTTTCCTTACTTGTTAGTTTGAGATGTGAAGACATGTTACCTCATGAATGTTTTAATCCTTGAATGTCTAATTGCTCTTCTTAAGTCATTAAATTCTTTGGAGTTTTTAGTTTTTGAGTTTGTGTTGTTTTTCTTTATTCTTTAGTTTTTGTCTTTTGTGTTTTGCCCAGGAGTGCAAAAGTTAAGTGTGGGGGAATTTGATAACACAGTATTTTATACATTTTATAATTCTCTCACTAGGCTTTTTAAGGTTCAATTAGGCTTAATTAAGTTGATTTTGACACATTTTATGATTTTGAGCCAAATTGGATAATTAAATAAATTATTGCATAAATTAACTGTAATAATCTCTTTGGCAATGTTTAGTAAACTGGCTATAACTTGAGTTGCAAAATTCTGATTGATGTGATTTTGGTCTTGTAGGAAAGTTAAGACAAGTTCCTACAACTTTCATGTTGAACATTTTTCCAGAATCAGACTCCTAGGAGGTGATATTGAGCTTTGAAGTCAAAATAGAGGAGCAGAAACTGGGCCTAAAATACTGTGCAGTAATTGGACCATATCTTGAGTTCTAGGCATGATTTTGGATTGAAACCAAAGCCATTTTAAAGCAAATATTCAGGCCTACAACTTTCATGAAGACCACTTCTCTCAAAAATGTAGAAATGACTAGACACACGGCTGTGTATTTACTCAATTATTATTTAAATAATAATAGTAAAAAAAGAAAAGAGAGATGTCATGCATGACGTTTTCATTTAAATAATTCTAGTTACTGTGCATTGCACAGTAACCTGAAATTGCCTATAAAAGGCAACGCAATTGAACAATTGAGGACATTCGGAATTTGGAGGAGAGACGCTGTTGGAGAGAGGCTCTGCCTCTCCTCAATCTCCTCCAATTTCTTTTCTCTCTCTTTTTCTCTTTTCCTCTTTTCTAATTTATGTGTAAATAAGTTCTAGTCTACTTGGGTCAAAGTGTGAAGCTCTTGGTAATAAAATAAGGTTAGATTTATTCCTCTCTTGTGCTTTAATGATTTATTTTTCTAGTATTCTTTATACGTATTATATTTTGATTCTGATAATTTAAAATCCCGAGTGACAGACGAGAATACT
The DNA here is from genome assembly GCA_029884595.1 of Ormosia semicastrata. Lineage (NCBI taxonomy): Eukaryota > Viridiplantae > Streptophyta > Magnoliopsida > Fabales > Fabaceae > Ormosia > Ormosia semicastrata. The sequence goes on along the minus strand of JAQQTO010000029.1, from coordinate 560,952 downwards.
CCATCCTTGTAAATAGGAGTTCTTGATTTATTGTAGACAAAATATTGGCACAGTGAATGCTTTAACCCATTTACAAGTGGTGGTAGTTGTGTTAATAAATGATTAAAGGAATCATAGTATAATTACGTATATCATTTTAATGGACTTTTAATGTTGTATTTTCCGATTGGAACCTCCATGTTGTGAGGATTCTAATTGAGTTATAAAAGGAATTAATCTTGCTTTTACTTTATTTACCAAGAGTGGATCATTTTACCCAAGTAAATAATTTTTACTATAGTAACTAAATATTTACCTCATCTTAAATAATCTTCATTAATTCCCTGTGGATCGACCTCGGACTCACCGAGAATTTATTACTTGAGACAACTTGCACTTGGGTTTGTAAATGCAACAATTAAAAAGTGTGCATCAATTAGCTAAATGCCTATGTCTAGGTCATCTAACCATGGTTTCAATTGCCCAACTCTCTAAGTGTCCTTGAGAGCTAACACAAAATCCACTCTTTAAGGTCTATTCTCAAACACGTGCTATGCATGGCTAAGAGGTATATGTCTATCCCATTAGCGAATCAACTTATCCCGCCATTGGAATAGAATCGAACATGCATCAATCATACGTATGATCTCAAACCCAAAATCCCTATGTCTAGGTTCATTGGACTTTATCAAATCAACTTAAATGTTGGCCAAACACTCAAGAGCATTAAGAACAATATGATTGAACAAAATCAAAGATCCACACACACTCAGAGAAGAACAAATCATTAATATTAATAAAAGGATTCAAAGTCATCCCTAAATAAAACTCAGCTATACAATGAACATGAGAACAAATTACAAAATACATGTTCAAGAATGAGGAAGAGAAAAGAGAAAAGAGAGAAGGAGAAAGCTTATGGATTTCGCCATTGAAGCTCGGATCCTCCTCCAAAGGAAAGAGGGCTTCCATCCTTAGCTCCCCAAGCTCCATCTCCACCTCCAATGGAAGTCTAGCCGCAGCTTCTAACCCAAAAAACTAAAGACCTAAAAACCTACAAGAGAGAAACTGAGAGAGAGCCCGAAAGGGTGCGTGAAAAATAGAATAAATAGACTCAGCTCGCCGATGCGTGCCGCGGCATGCACATGTTCACGCCTCGACGTGGAGCTGTCTGTCCTGTCAGTATGTGGCTGGCTGAGGCCCTCACGCCGCGGTGTGCACATTCTCACGCCTCGGCGTGGAACTCTGGAATGCATCCTTAGCTTCTTTCCTCCAATGCTGGGCCTTGGCTTGTATCAATTTGTCTCTTTTGAGCCTTTCCTGCATTAGATAAGGCACCAAGTTAAATATAATTGTAAATTTTATTTAATCAATCAACAAATATGCATAAATTGCTCAAAAACATAAAGGAAGGTATCCAAATGACATTTAACAAATATAAGCATAAAACCTTTCAAATATGCATAAAAAATAAGGACTAAGCATGTCGTGAAGCATAATTATGGGGCATAAATAACTACATTTCATGGAGTTATCATACCCCCAAACTTAAGATGTTGCTAGTCCTCGAGCAACACAAAGTATGACTAAGAAAATTCACTTTGACAATTCATGCTCACATGCATTCAACAATGATAAATTCAATTTTCTTTTAACCACAACCAGTGCACAATGATTATAATGGCCCTCAAAGAATGCACATGCCTCACAGTTAAGCTGAACACATACACAATCCTTAACATGCCATCAATCAAGCTTCCAATCATGCACATAACATCTCTCACAAACATGCAAGCTTAACTTATCTTTTTCAAATCATGCTCATTCGGATAAGTTTATGAACCTACACATGGATACAAATCAAGATTCTACAAAATTGTAGCACAACTCTCTCTCCACTAATGTAAATCACACATGATTGAGGATCAAGAAGGACTTTAATAGCTTATAATGTAAGGCCAAGGTGATGGGGTGAAGAACAAAGGGGAATGGAAAACATACAAACATTGTGAAACATAACATGATATTTCAAGACTTGAGTCACTACAACAAGGGTATACAAAATGAAACAAATAACACTATTCAGAACCACTCGATGCTTTTTTCATTTATGCTTTCTTTCTTTCATTTGTTTTTCTTTTCTTTTTTTTTTCTCTTTTTGTATTTTCTTTTTCTTTAACAAAAACAACTTTTTGTGTAATAAACGGTTCCTTCAAGCCACTTTTGTATTGAACAACATAAATACCCTAAACCTTGGACTCAAGTAAAGAAATAACATATCATGCACTCAACAAACATAAAGGGAAGGGAAAAAATGCAATGCTTTCGCATGCATTAGAATGGTTACAAGGTAGGAAATATGAGGGTGAAAGAAGAACATAGAAAGCCAAACATTTAGAAAGCTTCAAAAGGGGACCTAGGGATATAATCATGTAAGGGTAAGCTTGAAAGGCTCGACCAGTCCAAACAATGCCCTAATCATTTCCTCAACTATGCACAATCTAGGATTTCGCCTCATGTGAGTTGCAAAACAATTTCAAGGATAGTAGAAATCATCCACATGCACAATCCATAAACATTCTCTAGACAAACACTCAAATCTTTCCAAAGTTAAACAAGCATCTAAGTGAGAAACACATCATGCATAAAAACAAACAAGATTGCCTAAGCATGCCGCAAGATCGCAAATGGTTTCACAGAAGAATCGAGGACAATTGCAAGCATTTATATCATTGGTCAACCATCACACACTAGCGAATGGCAACAAATCATGCATTCAAAGATTTATCATTTTTCATTCAAGCATGCATAACATCATATAGAGAATGTTGAAAATTGAAACTTTTATCAACAGCCCACCAACAATAGCCAAAACAAGATAGAATCATGAAAGTATGATGACTATCACTAGCACATACTTAAAGTATTAAAACATGTGTAAACATTAAGCATTAAGGGTGAAAAACATGCAATGATACTCCCCCAAATCAAAGTGATGTGTGTTCTTGGTGTTCATGGTCTATGGGGTACTTGAGTAAGTCAAAACAGCATCCAAACTAGAACTGAGCATTATTAAATAAAGAAAAATAGGGAAAAACAACAGAAAAATGCAAAAACAGGGGCCACGCCGAGGAGTGAACATTTCCACGCCGAGGCGTGGAGCTCTCTGGTGCGTTCCTGATCAGGCAGAGACTGTCACGCCGCGGCGTGGACATTCTCACGCCGCAGCGTGAGAGGTCAGTCTGCAGAATTCTGCAGCAAACTCGTCTCTGCTGAAACTGGTGCTCCATTTTGGCCCATAGCACCTCCAAAACAAGTCTAAAAACTTAAAGCACAGAATGTACAATAAAAACATAACAAAAGCACAAAATCAAACTATAACTACTTATCTAAGCAAACAAAAAACAAAGGCATAAAGACATGAATTAAAACTATTTACAATAGCAAAACATAAAAACTTGAATTAGAACTAAGCAAACTCATTGTCAATATTTGCAATACGGAAATAATGCCTTATCCCCGGCAACGGCGCCAAAAACTTGTTAGGGTCAAAACGTGTTTGCCCATTTGCTAACCGCAAGTGCACGGGTCGCACAAGTAATAAAATGATGAGTACAGATATCGTTCCCACGAGGATAATTTTATTTCCAATACGAAGTATTAACCGATAGCTTACCTAATTCTATTCAAGAACATAAAAATGGATAAAAGTAAAGAAAGTAAAGACATAAAGCAATAAGGATAAATGGTTAGAGTTTAGGAAAATCCTTCTTCACCTTTTACATCAACCAACAACATGCAATCCTCCTCATAAATATGAATGCAATGATTATGTTAGCTTGAGAATCTACATTAGCTAAATGCCTATGTCTAGGTCATCTAACCATGATTTCAATTGCCTAACTCTCTAAGTGTCCTTGAGAGCTAACACAAAATCTACTCTTTAAGGTCTATTCTCAAACACGTGCTATGCATGGCTAAGAGGTATATGTCTATCCCATTAGCAAATCAATTCATCCCGCCATTGGAATAGAATCGAACATGCATCAATCATACGTATGATCTCAAACCCAAATCCCTATGTCTAGGTTCATTGGACTTTATCAAATCAACTTAAATGTTGGCCAAACACTCAAGAGCATTAAGAACAATATGATTGAACAAAATCAAAGATCCACACACACTCAGAGAAGAACAAATCATTAATATTAATAAAAGGATTCAAAGTCATCCCTAAATAAAGCTCAGCTATACAATGAACATGAGAACAAATTACAAAATACATGTTCAAGAATGAGGAAGAGAAAAGAGAAAAGAGAGAAGGAGAAAGCTTATGGATTTCGCCATTGAAGCTCGGATCCTCCTCCAAAGGAAAGAGGGCTTCCATCCTTAGCTCCCCAAGCTCCATCTCCACCTCCAATGGAGGTCTAGCCGCAGCCTCTAACCTAAAAAACTAAAAACCTAAAAACCTAAAAGAGAGAAACTGAGAGAGAGCCCGAAAGGGTGCATGAAAAATATAATAAATAGGCTCAGCTCACCGACGCGCGTTGTGGCGTGCACATGTTCACGCCTCGACGTGGAGCTGTCTGTCCTGTCAGTATGTGGCTGGCTGAGGCCCTCACGCCGCGGCGTGCACATTCCCACGCCTCGGCGTGGAACTCTGGAATGCATCCTTAGCTTCTTTCCTCCAATGCTGGGCCTTGGCTTGTATCAATTTGTCTCTTTTGAGCCTTTCCTGCATTAGATAAGGCATCAAGTTAAATATAATTGTAAATTTACTTAATCAATCAACAAATATGCACAAATTGCTGAAAAACATAAAGGAAGGTATCCAAATGACATTTAACAAATATAAACATAAAACTTTCCAAATATGCATAAAAAAAGGACTAAGCATGCCGTGAAGTACAATTATAGGGCATAAATAACTATATTTCATGGAGTTATCAGGTGCCAATGCTTGGCGAGTCGACTGGGCCGATGATGCACACTTTTTAATTGTTGCATTGCAAACCCAAGTGCAGGTTGTCTCAAGTAATAAATTTCTCGGTGTGTCCGAGGTCGATCCACAGGGAATTGATGAAGATTAATTATGGTAAGGTAAATATTTTGTTACTACGATAAAAATTATTTACTTAGGTAAAATGATCCACTCTTGATAAATAAAGTAAAAGTAAGATTAATTCCTTTTATAACTCAATTAGAATCCTCGCAACATGGAGATTCCAATCAAAAAATACAACTTTAAAAGTCCATTAAAATAATATACGTAATTATATTATGTTTCCTTTAATTATCTATTAATATCATCACTCATAAATGGGATCAAGCATTCACTGTGCCAATATTTTGTCTACATTAAATCAAGATCTCCACTTTACAAGGAGAGTTTCTAACACTAACACTTGTAAATGGGTTAACGCATTCATTATACCAATCTCTTGTTTACAACAAATCAAGAACTCCACTTTACAAGGAGAGTTTCTAAATTGATTGGAAACAAAATACAATACGAAATAAAATAATATACGTAATTATATTATATTTCCTTTAATTATTACCATCACTTGTAAATGTGTTAAAGCATTTATTATGCCAATATTTTGTCTACAATAAATCAAGAACTCCTCTTTACAAGGGTAGTTTCTAAATTATCAAAAACAAAATATAACACGCATAATAACTACTTAAAAATATAAATCATTAAAGCACAAGAGAGGAATAAATCTAACCTTATTTTATTACCAAGAGCTTCACACTTTGAGTCAAGTAGACTAGAACTTATTTACACATAGACTAAAAGAGAGAAAAAGAGAAAAAGAGAGAGAAAGGAAATTGGAGGGAGGAGGAAATTCTGAATTTCCTCCTCCCCCAAGCGTCTCGTCTCCAAATTCGTTCTCTGCCCAATTCTCCAATTTACGTTGTAATTGTTTGCCTTTTATAGGCAAAGTTACTTCTACTGTGGCTACAAGAGCCACATTTAACAATTCATTCAAAAACGTCATCCGTGACGTTTTTGTAATTTTTATTTCTTTTTATTTCTTTTTTTTAAATAATAATTGAGTAAATACACAGCCGTGCATCTAGTCATTTTTTTCATTTTTGAGAGAAGTGGTCTTCATGTTGTAGGCATAAATATTTGCTTTAAAATGGCTTTGGTTTGAGTCCAAAATCATGCTTAGAACTCAAGATATGGTCCAATTACTGCAGAGTATTTTAGACCCGATTTCAGCTCCTCTATTCTGACTTCAAAGCCCAATATCACCTCCAAGGAGTCTGATTATGGAAAAGTGTTCAACATCAAAGTTGTAGGGAATTGTCTAAGCTTTCCTACAAGACCAAATTCACATCAATCAGATATTTGTAACTCAAGTTATAGCCAGTTTACTAAACATTGCCAAAGAGATAATTACGGTTAATTTATGCAATAATTTATCGGCTTAAAATCATAAAATGTGTCAAAACCAACTTAATTAAACCTAATTGAACCTTAAGAAGCCTAGTGAGAGGATTACAAAATGTATAAAATACAGTATTATCAAATTCCCCCACACTTAACTTTTGCACTCCTAGGCAAAACACAAAAGACAAAAACCAACGAATAAAGAAAAACAATACAAACTCAAAAACTAAAAAAAACTCTAAAGGATTCAATAACTCAAGAAGAGCAACTAGACAATCAAGGGATCAAAATAGTCATGAGGTAACATTTCTTCACATCTCAAACCATCGAGCAAGGAAACTTCAATTGAAAAGCATGAATCAAGAATGATAGATCTTCACAAGATTCACTCTCAATCCCTCAAGTGTTTAAAAGGTAGGTATTTCACTCAATTCAACCCATGAAAATTGTACTACCATAAGCTTACTTGTCTTCTATTTCTCCACTACTCAAAACACATGCACACACAAATCATGAGGACTTTATTCAAGGTTGTAATGGGGTCAAGGTAAAGGAGGAGGTAATATGGATATGACAAGTTAAATACTAGAGAATAAAAGAGCATGAGAGCTAAATTCAATTAACAAGCATGAAAGTTCATCCCAACTCCACCTAATACAAATTCTCTTTACATATTCTTTTCCTTTCCTTTATTACCTTATTGACCCTCTTTTTCTTTTTACATTTTTTATTGATATGTTTTTTTTTGATTTTTTTGATTTTTTTTTTTACAAAAAGAACATCATATATACATTTTTTTAACCATTCTGCACACACACCCCCACACTTGTTCAAGAACTCATCGAATGACAAAACTAATGTTCTCTTATTCCCTAAGGTCAAGTAAGAACATGATTTTTCATTTAAGGCACATAATGAGTTCGAAACAAAGAATAGTCAAATAAGCTCAAAAGGGTTAAGCAAGGGGAAATAGGTCATTTCTAATGCTTTATGTTGGCAGGATTCAGAGAATTTCCAAGAAGTCATAAGAGTGCTTGATATCATATTGAGACAACATGCTGCTAAACAAGGCTGGCTATTTGATTAAAGTGGCTATTTCAAGAAAAATGCCTCAATCATATTTATGTATGCATATGAAAATGTAGTCTCAAAAAGAATCAAAACAAGTTCTAGAGTAACAATTCTATGAGTGAAATTCACACAATAAAAAAAAGAATGGTACAAATGTTCAATCCATTCATCAATAGGCTCAAAATCTCACAAGGCATAATTCTATCATTCTCAGTCCACCAATTCAACATCCATAACCAAGCATGTGAATTTTAAGAAATAAGACAATTTACTCAATCATGCTAATTTCCCTGAATTCATTTGCTACTTTCACACAAACTAGTTGTCTACCCCAACTAAGATGCGTCTCAAGAGTAAAATTTACTCCTTATTCTGTCATCCTTAATTGGTTTAGTAAGTTATTGACAAACATATAAACACATTTACTATTTTTTTTACATTTTTTTTACACAACTATCCTTCCCCCCAACTAGATCACAACAGTGTCCTCAATGTTAAAAAATAGAAAGGAAAAAGATAGAAGATAGTACACATTACGCAATTACTTGAAAAGAGAAACTTCACACAAATATAAACAGAAACAAAGTATGACCAAAGATTGAAATTATTTATACGGATGGAGTGTCTTGACTGCTTCGTTTTCTTATCGCTTGCAAGAACATTTCCTTCTGACCACTTCTAGCCGAGTCACATCTTGGATCGTAATTTGTCATAAGAAGAAGATATACAAGAAAATGTATACATGTAGTTGTGATTGTGGCTCACATCTTCCTCTAGTTTTACGTCCAGTAACGGCTTAAACGCCTTCTATGAGTCGAGGATAAGCTTCCCATCCAATTTTCTTATAAATTGACAAACAGGGTCTTTTTAAGCCAGATTCCTAAGACTGTAACGCGCTTACTTATCTTTGAAGAGATTCCACAAATTAATTCACACTGCACAGATTCACAAGAATGCGTCTCAAGAGTCAAAAAAAAAAATTCATCTAATGACTCCTTACTCAGGCCATTCTTTAATGAAAAATATTTTATCTTTTTTTTTATTTGCGGAAACCATCCACAAAGAACAATTTCGCTTGTTACAAGAAAAATTAACAATTTTGGCAAATCAAACCATAAAATTGAAAATTAAAAATTTTATTAGGAAAATGATCATTGATAGGTGTGATTTCAAAAAAAGTGAGCCTATTGTAAGTATGGACAAAACATTTTTGGCTCATTTTGAATTCTTGAAGCAACAAAATCCACCATGTCAACCTAGGTTTACAAAAATTTGTTGAGAAAATCGACGAGTGACCAAAAGGTCAAAATAAAGTTGACTATTTAAAAAGAAAAGAAAAACAAACACTAAGACACACGAAATTAAGAAGAAGAAAAAAAGAAAACAAAGTTTTTTTTAATTTTTTTGTATTATTTTTTTATTTTTATTTTGAAATGAAAACATATGAAATTAGAATACTAGGGATCAGACTTCACTTGATTCAATAATCTATCATAGACAAAGAGTAGCTTTGGGACCTTCCTTCTAATCAATTTCTAATCATTCAATTGATGGAGAGAATCAGTAATTTAACAACATTTAAAGACATGACTTTTACTCTATGGATTATCATGGAAAAATACCACAGTTCTCCCACACAACCTATAACCTCCATTTCTAGATGATTATAAATCATGGCACTTTATTATTTATGGTCTAGGTCATATGCAAACTTTTTGGGTTACACATATACCCACTAGATCAATTTATGAGTGGCCAATTCATAAAAGCATTATGAACCATAATAAGCACTCAAATTGAATAGAAAAAAGTTAATTAGAATTCCAATCTTAATACATGTCAATTGAATCAAGTTACGTCTTCACCCTAAAAACACACAAGACAAAAGAAAAGAAAAAAAATAAGAAAAATAAAAATATATACAAAGATGTGGTATAAACCAGTCACCAAATAAAATTTACAAAGGTGTGGAATAAACTAACCACCAAATAAAAAAAATGGTGTGGTAGAAACCAACCACCAAATAAAAAAAAATAACAAAGGTGGGGTAATAAACCAACCATCAAATAAGTTAATAAGCAAAAAAAAAAAGTTAATATGCAGATAAATTAAAATGTTAAAAGCGGGTAAAGTAAAAAGTTAGATAGTTAGTAAGAAAGTTAGTAAGTTAGTAAACAAAAATAAATGACAAAAAAATAATAAAAAATAAATGACAAAAATAAATGACAGAAAATAAATAAACAAAAAAATAAATAAATAAATAAAGTGCAAAAAAATAAAATGCAAAAAATAAAGTGCAAAAAGTAAATTTAAAATATAAAAATCGGAGAATCGGCAAGCCGATTTTTTGCTCCAGTGAGAGAGAAGAGGAGAAGAAAGATTATTTCATTAATAATTGCAGATTATAGAGAGATTAGGGAGAGTTTCCCCCACTAAGTTAGTATGTACAAACAATAAAAGGGAGAGATTCCCTCTACTAAGTTAGTATATACAAAAATTAAAAGGAAGAGATTCCTCCACTGTTAATATTTACAAAAATTAAAAGGGAGAATTACCCCCACTGAGTTAGTATATACAAAAAAATAAAAGGGAGAGGTACTCCTACTAAATTAATATGCAAAGATAAAAGAGAGAGAGATTCTCCCACAGTTAGTATATTAGTATGTACAAAAATTAAAAGGAAGAGGTTCCCCCACTAGACAAGAAAATAAAAGGGAGAATTAACCCCACTGTTAAAATTTTATTTTTTAATTATTTTTTTGGTTTTTTTTTTGGGGTGGTCACGGGTGTGACCACCTTCTTTTTTTTTTAAATAATTTTTATTTTTTAAATATATAAACTTTTTTTTTTACTTTTTACTTTTTTTTACTTTTTTACTATTCACATTATTCACACATCTTTTTTTTAAATTTTATTATTATTATTTTATATTATTATTAAAAAAATTATTTTTTATTATTATTTTACTTTTTTACTATTTATACTATTCACATACTATTTACCCTATTCATACTATTCACATTATTTACAAATTTTTTTTATTTTTTTACTATTCATACTATTCACGTTACTATTCACACACTATTCACACTATCCATACACTATTCACGCACTATTTACACACTATTTACTTTTTACTATGTACAAAAATATTTACACCAGAAATTTATTCTTCAAAACAAGTTCCCAAAGAATCTACAAGCTAAAAACTTGATCTGATGACACTTTTAATTGATGCATTGCAAACCCAAGTGCAGGTTGTTTCAAGTAATAAATTTCTCAGTGAGTCCAAGGTCGATCCACAGGGAATTGATGAAGATTAATTATGGTAAGGTAAATATTTTGTTACTATGGTAAAAATTATTTACTTGGGTAAAATGATCCACTCTTGATAAATAAAGTAAAAGTAAGATTAATTCCTTTTATAACTCAATTAGAATCCTCGCAACATGGAGATTCCAATCGGAAAATACAACGTTAAAAGTCTATTAAAATAATATACGTAATTATATTATGTTTCCTTTAATCATCTATTAATATCATCACTCATAAATGGGATCAAGCATTCACTGTGCCAATATTTTGTCTACAATAAATCAAGATCTCCATTTTACAAGGAGAGTTTCTAACACTAACACTTGTAAATGGGTTAAAGCATTCATTGTGCCAATCTCTTGTCTACAACAAATCAAGAACTTCACTTTACAAGGAAAGTTTCTAAATTGATTGGAAACAAAATACAATACGAAATAAAATAATATACGTAATTATATTATATTTCCTTTAATTATTACCACCACTTGTAAATGTGTTAAAGCATTTACTGTGCCAATATTTTGTCTACAATAAATCAAGAACTCCTCTTTACAATGGTAGTTTCTAAATTATCAGAAACAAAATATAACACGCATAATAACTACTTAAAAATATAAATCATTAAAGCACAAGATAAGAATAAATCTAACCTTATTTTATTACCAAGAGCTTCACACTTTGACCCAAGTAGACTAGAACTTATTTACACATAGACTAGAAGAGAGAAAAAGAGAAAAAGAGAGAGAAAGGAAATTGGAGGGAGGAGGAAATTCCTCAGAATTTCCCCTCCCCCAAGCGTCTCGTCTCCGAATTCGTTCTCTGCCCAATTCTCCAATTTACGTTGCAATTGTTTGCCTTTTATAGGCAAAGTTGCTTCTACTGTGGCTACAGGAGCCACATTTAACAATTCATTCAAAAACGTCATCCGTGATGTTTTTGTAATTTCTATTTCCTTTTTTTTCTTTTTTTTAAAAATAATAATTGAGTAAATACACAGCCGTGCATCCAGTCATTTTTTCATTTTTGAGAGAAGTGGTCTTCATGAACGTTGTAGGCCTGAATATTTGCTTTAAAATGGCTTTGGTTTGAGTCCAAAATCATGCCTAGAACTCAAGATATGGTCCAATTACTACAGAGTGTTTTAGACCCAGTTTCAGCTCCTCTATTCTGACTTCAAAGGCCAATATCACCTCCAAGGAGTCCGATTCTGGAAAAGTCTTCAACATCAAAGTTGTAGGGAATTGTCTAAACTTTCCTACAAGACCAAAATCACATCAATCAGATATTTGCAACTCAAGTTATAGCCAGTTTACTAAACATTGCCAAAGAGATAATTACGGTTAATTTATGCAATAATTTATTTAATTGTCCAATTCGGCTCAAAATCATAAAATGTGTCAAAACCAACTTAATTAAGCCTAATTAAACCTTAAGAAGCCTAGTGAGAGGATTACAAAATGTATAAAATACAGTGTTATCAGCCGACTAGCGTAAATGGTATTATTGAGGATCTGACATTGACCGAGAATAGGACTGAGATTGAAGATCCTATCCTGGTTCTCACTACATCGGTGTATCTAGAGTTACCGTACGCATTCGAGAACTATGGAATGATCTGATTCATACCCTTAGAGAGGACGAGGAGTCTGTAGCATCAGCTGTGAGGGCGCCTGCACATGAGATCGCACATTGTTCTGCTTTTGTGTCCTTAGATGAACCGAGGAAAGGATCCCGAAGTGGATCCGATAGAGTGCCCAACTCCTTAGTCGTGGCATTGTTGTGGGTAGTTTATATTTTCTTTTGAATTACCTGTATAAGGGCTATTTTGAGTATATGTATGCTTTAAGGTAATTAACCAGTCTTATATGTTGTAACTTGGATATATCTTGTCGAACTATATTTATTTTTAAAATGACAAAATGTGTAACTATTCATTCGTGGCTCATATTTCCCTCATATGCAAAATGATTAAATTTGGAAAACTTATTATTTAAGTTGTAGCATGCCAAAATTTAGTGATAGTGGTATAATGACGATTGTGCCATGGTTATTAAATCGAGGGGTGTTACAGATTGTACCCAGAATAGTCATCCATAAAACTTAAGATCTCACGGCCTAATGTTGAGTCAACTAACATATCAGTAATTGGCATAGGATATTCATCTTTAGGATAAACAGAATATAAATCTCGAAAGTCTATGCATACTCTTAGCTTACCATTCTTTTTCATAACAAGAACAATATTTGAAATCCAATTTACATACCTGATAGTTCGAATGAACTTAGCTTTTAATAACCTTTCGATTTATGCTTTGATCTTGAGAACTACTTCAGGATCAAACCTTCTTGGAGCCTGCTGATGTGTGTGAAACAACACAATATTTTGTTCTTGTTTTGCATGCATTTTTAAGCATTTTAGTTTCCTTTTTTATTTGTTTTTCCTTTAGTTTGGATAACTATGATGTTTGTCATGTTGTTGTGCCGGATTGATGCTAGATTGGCTTAGAAAAGGATGGAAAGCTTGCATGATTAAAGTTGGAGCTTAAAGGATAACAATTTGGGATAAAAGAATCATTCTAGAAGCATCCACGTGGAATTCAAAAGTAGTCAGAATCTCCTTGGTAGCAAGATCCACGGCCTGGTCGTGGAATGGCCCACAGCCGTGGAACGTATCAGAGGAACAGCATGCGCCCAGCCAGCAAGATCAACGGCCTGGCTGTGGAATTCCCCATGACTGTGGATTGTAGTCTGACACAGTTTTTAAAATTCATTTTTATTTATTTTTACGGGCTTGGACCAGGTTAAACCCCTAGGGTATATATAGATGTTCTGAATACAATATTAGGGTTCTAATTTTTTGTTAGAATGAGGCACGTTTGGAAGCTCTAGATCTTCATATTTCTCCTCCCTTCTCCCTTCGCTACGGGTTTGGATGTTCTCTATTATGTTTTCTTGTTTCTTCTTCTCCATGTCTAAGTAGTTCCTTTTGCTTCTAGGTTTGGACAATGCCCTTTGATACATTGATGATGATTAATTGACTTGGTTTACCCTTTTTATTAATTTTGAATGTTCTTTGATTCAATTCTTATTGCGCTTATTCATGTGAATTTACTGACCACATATTTGCATCTCATAGATATTTAGGGACGTACTGATAGGTGAACCTAGGTGTTGGAACCATAAGAATTGAAGTTAAGGTTTAAATCACGAGAGTAGGTTTAGCCTTTCGAGGACTTAGTGAATTACCATAAAGCGTAAAGGGTTCAATTTAAATTCAATTACCACGAGAGCAGGAATTGATTTAATTGGGCACGATTCTTGTCTCTTAAGAAAGAACATTAACTAATTTAGGGGAATTCACCTTTAATTGAATTTTAATTTTAATAAAAGGGTTGTCAATTAGGATTTGTCTTGTATCATTGTGGTTACCCCCAACCCTAGAAGCTTTCTTGAATTTGAAAACCTTTCTTAATGACTTGCTATTTTTGCTCTCAACTTTGCACTTTAATATTTAATTATTTAATTACTTGGTTTTCTTATCACTCAACAATTATATTTCCTTTTTTTTAATTTAATTGAATTAATTAATTAATTGGTATTCATAGACATAGTCCCTATAGATTCAATCTTTTTATTACTTGACGACGAAACCGTACCACTTGCGTATTTCACACACCAAGTTTTTGGTACCGTTACCGGGGACTGTGTTTTTCTTGAATATCAATTTAATTTTTAATTTAATTATTTTAAATTAATTTTTTCCCTTTTTATCATATTCTTACTTTCTTGTTTTCTCTTTGACTGTCTGCAGGTAATTTGTCTTGTTTATGCAAAGTACTAGATGTTCTGGGACTCTTATTGAAGCAGATCCTGAAATTAAAAGAACTTTTTGTAGAAGGAGAAGACAACAAGGGCAAAGAGTGAGAGAAATACTTGAACTAACACTTATCATGGCTGAACCTGAAGACAATAGACCGCTAAAAGAGTATGCAGCCCCTAATGCTTGGGGTTTGCGATCTGGAATTGCTCGACTAGACATTGAAGCTAGACACTTCACCATACCACCTACTTTACATTCTATGATAAGGCAAAACCAGTTTGGAGGATTGCCATCAAATGACCCGAATGATCATGTGGATATGTTCTTGGAGTTTTGTGAGACCCTCAAGATTGAAGGTGCCTCTGTTGATGCTATTCGCCTTCGCCTATTTCCATTATCACTGAGAGATAGAACTAGAGCTTGGTTGAAGTCTGTGCCCCATTGAAACAATCACTACTTGGGACTAAATGGAGCAAGCTTTCTTGGACAAATTCTTCCCACCTTCTAAGACTGCTCATCTTAGGACCCAAATCACAAGCTTCATTCAGAAAAATGGAGAGTCATTGTCAGAAGCTTGGGACAGATATAAAGCTTTGCTGGAAGCCTGCCCACATCATGGGTTAGAAAAATGGATTATCGTCCACACCTTCTATAATGGTCTAGAATATTCTTCGAAGGTATCTCTTGACTCCGCAGCTGGTGGAGCCTTGATGAATAGAAGGTTAACAGAAGCTTAAGAGATCATTAAGAGTGTTGCTGCAAATCATCACCAATGGGCAAATGAAAGAGGTAATAACCCGAGAATACTCTCGAGAGGTAAGTTTGAGGTAGACGGTGTTGATTTGATTATGTCAAAATTTGATTCTTTGAATAAGCGTTTTGACAAACTTGAAAAAGCTAATGTTAATGCCATAGGTGCTTCTAACATTTTTTGTGACATTTGTGGAGCACAGGGACATATGAATGCTGAATGCCAACTTGGAATTGGCTCCTCACAAGGTGCATCAGTGGAGCAAGTGGAATCATGTCATAATTTTCATAACTTCAACCAAAAGGGGAGAAATGATCCATATTCTCAAACTTACAATCCTGATTGGAGGTCACATCCTAACTTCTCCTACCGAAATAGTCAACACCAAGCTGGGCAAGGTAGTGCTAAACCCTAGTCTAGATTCCAACAGGTACAAAAATCTAGACTTGAGTCTCTTCTTGAGAACTTTGTTGAGAGTCAATCTAAGTAAAATGATGAGTTTAGGCAACATGGGCAAGTTGTGACTGAGGCCATTAGAGAGTTGTCAGCTAAGGTTGACAATTTGGCCATTCATAATAAGATATTGGAAACTCATATTGCCCAACAAGCAAGCACTTCACATAGGCAACAGGGTAAGTTTCTTGGTCAACCTGAAATAAATCTAGGTAATGAACACTGTAAGACTGTGAGTTTGAGAAGTGGTAAGAAATTAGAGGACACCAAGGGTAAGGGGGAGAATGACAAAGATGAAGGGAATAAGGAAAAAGAGAATAAGATACAACCCTTAGAAGAGAAGGAAACTAATGAGAATGTGTCTAAGTATGTATTCCCTGAACCATACCAACCCCCAGTGCCATTCCCTCAGAGATTGGCTAAGGCCAAGCTAGATAGGTAATTTGGGAAGTTCCTAGAAGTCCTTAAGAAATTGTACATTAATGTACCCTTCACTGAGGCGTTGCAACAAATGTCTACCTATGCTAAATTTCTTAAGGACATTTTGTCTAATAAGAGAAAGTTAGAGGAATATGAGACAATAGCTTTAACTGAGGACTGTAGTGCTTTAATTCAAAATAAATTGCTTCCTAAGCTAAAAGATCTAAGTAGCTTCTCTATTCCTTGTTTGATTAGTAACACTAGTTTTGATAAAGTTTTGTGTGATTTGGGGGCTAGTGTTAGTCTTATGCCCCTTTCTGTGTGTAAGAAATTGGAGGTGGGTGAACTAAAACCCACAACCATCTCCTTTCAATTAATGGATTGGTCTGTCAAATACCCCATAGGCATCTTGGAGTGTTCCTATTAAGGTTGGTAAGTTTTATATGCCGGTGGATTTTGTTGTGCTTGACATGGAAGCTGATGCTAAAATGATCATACTTGGGCGTCCATTCCTTGCCACTGGAAGGGCAATCATTAATGTTCACGAAAGGAAATTGACTTTGTGATTGAATGATGAGGAAGTAGTTTTTGATGTTTTTAATTCTGAAAATAATTCTAATTCCTTAAATTGATGTAATTGCATAGATGCTACTAATGTTGTGGATAATGTTGTTCTTTCAGGCGTGCAGGAATCAGTGAGTGATGCTATGCTAGAAAAGACTTTGCCCAAGGGTACCACAAAATTTGAGAAGTTCAAGCCCTATAAGAAAGGACCTAAGAAGTAAAATGACAAGTGTGTCGAGAAGCATGAATTTAAACTCGGGGATAAAGTTCTTGTCAATAACTCGCTTCTATGTTTCTGTCCTAGTAAGTTATGGTCGAAATGGTCAAGACCATATGAGATTGTTCGAGTTTTATCCTACGGTGTGCTTGAGGTGAAGAAAGAAGGTCATGAGCCTTTCATGATAAATGGCCAGAGAGTGAAACACTTTGAAGGAGTGGGGACTGAGCACTACTCCGTTGACATCACCTGAGCACAGAAACCAGACCAAAGTTGATCTAATGACTTCAAACAAGCGCTTCTTGGGAGGCAACCTAAGTATCTTTTTTTTTCCTTTAAATTTCTTCTTTCTCTTTTGATTTTGTGTGTTGGATTGCTGGTTTGATCTTTATCTCATGGATCTTATTTAGTTTGACCCTTTTTGAAGCTCAAATTAGAAGGAGAGTGAAGTCAGAAAATTCCACACCCAACGTATGAAAAATTCCATGGCCATGGATTGAAGACCAGAAAGAGAATACAAAAGTCAGAGAGATCCACGGCCTGGCCGTGGTTCAAACCATGATCGTGGAAAGCAGGGCTCTTCAAAAAAAAAAAAGGAAAGGATCAGGCAGCAGCATCCACGGCCTGGCCGTGGAATGCACCAGAAGATTTCCCACCATCGCAGTGAGTCCTTTTCTTTTATCCCTTTTCTTGTTACTGATTTTTACATTGGGGACAATGTAAATTTCTAAGCTTGAGGGGCGTATTTTCATTTTTATTTTTATTTTTCATTTTATTTTGACATTGTAGAGCATTAGTTTCATGTATTCTCATGTCTTATATTGCATTTTCTTATTGCATTTTCACACCATCATATCTCTCGGCTTTTTGGTTGAACTTTGTGCCCTTCTCTTTTGAGGATCTTGAGACGATATTGATTTAAAACCCAACTTGTTGATTCTTATGATAGGCAACAGGCATTGTTTTAATTGATAGTGGAGGTGATTTCTTGATAGTTGATAATTAGCATATGTTCTCTGAATTTATGTTTTTCATTGATTTTTGAACCTCTAAATGTGAGTTTCGAGCTTGTATAGGATGTATGCACTATATGATTTTTGCTCTTATTCTTTGTGTTGAATGATAATTCCTCATTAATTTTGTGCTCTAGAACTTGATTTGAAACCATTTTGAGGCGAAATTTTTGTTTGCATGCTTGAATGTGATTAAGGCGTCTTAGGTATTTTTCTGCCTTCTGAAATAATTGTCACACTTTCATCCACTAGTTGCCCCCATTTTGAGCTTATTGCATAATTATTTTTCTTGATGCTTATAATGATACATTGTCGGTAATCATTTAGAATATTAAATGGAGTAAATTGGGTTTGGAAGTTGTGTTGGGAATCATATGTTTTTGAGCCTTCTCTTTCTCAAATGAAAAAAAGAAAGAAAAAAATATAAAAAGGAAAAAGAAAATAAAAGAAAATCATGAGATGAAAGCTTGAAAAAGAAGGAAAAGAAATGAAGAAAATGCTTGGAAATGTAGAGTTATGCTCTTGATTGAAAAAATGCCTTTACTCCATTTATGTTCTAGTGGTTTTCTTGTGCTTATTGAAAATTGTGTTAGCCCTTTGTGCATACCTTCCTTTATTTACCCTACCTAACATCATTCCCATGGCCCCATTACAACCCTTGAAAGGCCTTTTGATTCTTGCATGCATACTAATTGTTAGTGGAAATTTGGTTTCTTATTAAGCTTATGGAAGTGCTTTTTCTTTGAGGAATCTTGAGCGCATTGTCTTCACCCTTAAACACTTTGAGTGTAGTTAGTAGAGTGAATCCAACTCAGTGAAGAGCATGATTTCTGAGAACTTAGCCTCTAATTGGACTTGATTTTGATTACCTCTCTAACTCTTGGTTGCCTTTGCCTATTGCTTAGTTGGATGTATTCTCAGGTTGCTCATTCATTATTGTTTCTTGATCCCACTTCTTAGTTTGACTTTAGTTATTGTTTGGGGACAAGCAAAATCTTAAGCTTGAGGGGATTTGATGTGTGTGAAATAACACAATATTTTATTCTTGTTTTGCATGCATTTTTAGGTATTTTAGGCATCTTAGTTTCCCTTTTTATTTGTTTTTCCTTTAGTTCGGATAACTGCGGTGTTTGTGGTGTTGTTGTGCAGGATTGGTGCTAGATTGGCTTAGAAAAGGGTGAAAAACTTGCATGATTGAAGTTGGAGCTTAAAGGATAGAAATTTGGGACAAAAGAATCATTCCAGAAGTATCCACGGCCTAGCCGTGGAATGTCCCACGACCGTGGAATTCAAGAGCAGTCAAAAATCTCCTTGGCAGCAAGATCCACGACCTGGCCATAGAATGGCCCACGGCTGTGGAATGCATCAGAGGAATAGCGTGCGCCCATCCAGCAAGATCCATGGTTTGGCCGTGGAATTCCCATGGCCATGGATCACAGTATGACACAGTTTTTAAAATTCATTTTTATTTCCTTTTACGGGATTAGACCAGGTTAAACCCCTAGGGTATATATAGATGTTCTGAATACAATATTAGGGTTCTAATTTTCTGTTGGAAGGAGGCACGTTTGGAGGCTTTAGATCTTCATCTTCCTCCTTACTTCTCCCTTCGCTATGGGTTTAGATGTTCTTTATTATGTTTTCTTATTTCTTCTTCTCCATGTCTGACTAGTTCCTTTTGTTTCTAGGTTTGGGCAATGCCTTTTAATACATTGATGATGATTAATTGACTTGGTTTACCTTTTTTATTAATTTTGAAGGTTCTTTGATTCAATCATTATTGTGCTTATTCATGTGAATTTGCTGGCCACATATTTGCATCTCATAGATATTTAAGGACGTACTGAGAGATGAAACTAGGTGTTGGAACCATAAGAATTGAACTTAAGGTTTAAATTACGAGAGTAGGTTTAGCCTTTCGAGAACTTAATGAATTACCACAAAGTGTAAAGGGTTCAATTTAAATTCAATTACCACGAGAGTAAGAATAGGTTTAATTGGGCATGGTTCTTGTCTCTTGAGAAAGAACATTAACTAATTTAGGAGAATTCACCTTCAATTGAATTTCAATTTTAATAAAAGGGTTGTCAATTAGGATTTGTCTTATATCATTGTGGTTACTCCCAATCTTGGGAGCTTTCTTGAATTTGAAAACCTTTCTTAACAACTTGCTATTTTTGTTCTCAACTTTGCATTTTAATATTTAATTATTTAATTGCGTGGTTTTCTTATCACTCAATAATTATATTTTCTTTATTTAATTTAATTGAATTAATTAATTAATTGGTATTCATAGACATAGTCTCTGTGAATTCAATTTTTTTATTACTTGATGACGAAACTGTACACTTGCAGATTTCACACACCACCTGCTTTACTAGTCTTTGACCTACTCAAATTAGCAGTCTGTATTCTACCAAATCTCAACTGAGTCTAGGAATTTCTTTATATTCCAACGCAAAACAGTCTTTGGATTCTTCGAGCAATTTAATTAACTCTAATTTGAAGTTTTTATTCAACAAACTACTAATGAAAGTAGGTTTTTTTATTACATTATTTCCTAAATTGATCTCTTCCAAGGGATCTTGTACCTCTATCTTTTTAATTTCATTAAACATAGGGGCCTATTCGAAACTTAGGGAAGAGTCATCATATATACAATCCCCAAGTTAGCTCCTTTTATGGTGCCAAGTTTTTCAGTCACGTAGGCTGAGTTTCGAGCCAATTGACTCGAAATTGCACTTTCAATAGTGCGTTTGTCAGCCATGTAGGCTAATAGTCAAGTCAATTGGCTCTCAATTGTCATTATTATTACAACTTAAAGCCGAATCTAATTAACCTTGAATATTAAAAAGGCACCTATAGGCCCTAACATCACTATTACAGACCTGAAGCTGAATTGAATCAAATTTTGGAATTAAGGAGAAACCAGTAGGTGTGAGGGCCACCATTTAGACTCCCTTGTTATCGAGAGTTGCCGAGTCCCAAATACAGAAGGGTTTAACCCCTAGGACATAAATTTAGAGATCTGTATGATTCTATTGTGCATGACCCAAGGTGCCATCTGCTTCGACCATCTCCAGCTCCCCTAGTTGATTCCACATGAACATCTTTTGATGGACAGTCAAAGGTACAACACCTACTGTATGAATCCACTCCTTTCCGAGTAGTAAATTATAGTTGGCTTTTGAAGGCACCACGATAAACAAAGTGGACCTTGTCACTGAAGCCACCTTGATGTCTAGAGCTACTACTCCCTCAGAAGTTGAAGACTTCACATTGAAATCTATGACCACCATATTATGGGGCAGCAAATCTGAGTCTGTCTTACCAAACTTTTTAAGCATACTTTTTGGCTTGAGGTTTATAGCAGCCCCCCATCAACCAGCACCTTCCCTACTAGCTTTCAATTTACCACTGCCTTGATGAAGAGAGGGCATAGGGGTTTTTCATTTTTGCAATAGGCACGTCAAAGATTGTTGAATTCTCCGTGACTTCGACTATATCTTCCTCGACCAAGTACCACCCTAATTCCTCATAATCATCCTCAAAGTCTATGTCAATGACCACGCCTTCATTACCTATAACAGTCAATTTAAATGGGAGCAGGGACACTACGTTTACTCCAAAGATGGTATCCAAGTCATCTTTAAAACTGGATTCGAAGGAATCTATGATCACATCCTCTTCCATAGGACTAAGAGGTTTTGTTTTTTTTACTATTTCTACCGGTGGTCCTTTCACCACCTCTGAATATGGCCTCTGTTGCATCTGCAATTGTGCCATGACTTGTTGTTGTTGTTGTCATATCTGCTAGGCCTTTCGCCACTGGGATTTCGACATGTATGCGCTTAAACCTTGAGTTAAAGCCTCTCCTGCACTTCACACCTAAGTATTGGGTGAAACATTTCCATTAATGGGATATTGCATCCTGAGCTCAAACCTACACCAATTTCGCTTAGTTTGAGGAATTTCCTTGGCTTAAGGGTTGTTCCTAAACCATTGGTTAGGAGCCATGTTGGTTGGTGGCAACCTCATCTTCCCCTTTCTGATATTCTCAACAGACTCACCCATCACCACATAATTGTGATTAGTAGGTTAGTTTTGGATCTCAATAGAGCTTCTTATAGGAGCTTTCTGTCTCTGCCTCTATTTTTTGGCAGCCTGGAAAGATTTGACAGCTGACTTCTCAAAGATAGCGCTGCATCGAGGACATAGGGACACTTCCCTTTCTCCTTCTTTATTTCTCACCAGAAATTCTACCAGGGTTTCCTCAGCTTTGGGGTAAACTTCCTCCTCAGGAGCCTCAAAGGCATCAAGACCAATTTCAGCACTGACCTCAGGAGCAGTCTCCTCAGCCACTTCGACCATATTCACTGGTGCAAAGCTTACTAGCTCAATGTAGCTAGCATTCACGTTGAATGGATCCACGTCAACCTTCATCTCTTTCTTTCTTTGTTCAAACTTTAACCTTCCTTCTTTAATGCTTCTTTGTATTAAATCCCTAAAATGAATACAATTATTAGTCAAATGACCATATCTATTATGGTGTTTACAGTATTTTTGACCTTTTATTTCTTCCACAAAAGGGATTTTTGACCATCAAGAAGTTTAATTTGTTTATCTTTCAATAACACATCGAAGATTTGGTCTGCCTTCATTATGTCAAAAGTATATGATTGCCTATTAAGGGATTTCATTTTATTTTTAGCTCGATTAGGCATTAAAGATGGGCAGATATAAGGAAGACCATATTTTAATTCTACAGTGTTAACCTCATTCTCCTCATCATCCCCAACCTCATCTATTTCAATATAGGCTACTCTATCATCTTTTGATTATGCATAATACTTTTCTTGCATATCAGATGATTCGACATAAGCAATTTTCTCTCTTCTGAGATGTTTCTTGACTCTCTCTCTTTTTGAGTTTTAATTACTCAATTTGTCTCACCTTATCAGTAAGTTGAGATATATCTAACAGTTACTGGTTTATTAATTTTTTTCAAATGGAATAATCTAAGCCACCAGCAGCCATTTTGACTACTTCAGATTCTAGAATAATTGTAAAGCATCTAGCTTTCATTTGCTTGAATCTTGCTAAGTAGTCAACAATGGATTCCCCATTACCTCTTCTGATGTTAAACAAATCCACGAGACTTACTTTAGTCTCTACCCTAAAGAACTGATCATGAAAGTTTCTTTCAAGTTGGTTCCAAGAATGGATCAAATTTGGTGGGATAGTTGTAAACCAAGTAAAGACATTCTTGGTTAAAGAACTGGGAAAGTATTTCATTTTCAAGTGTTCATTATTGGCTATATACTCTGTTTCGATTGTGTATCGAGTAATATGTTTCATTGTGGACTCTCCATTCTCACCAACAAATTTCGTTGAGATTTTAGGAGCTTTGCATCCTCTAGGAAATTTTACCTATCGGATAAATTCAGGAAAGGCTGACACAAAGTAAGGCTGGTTTTTACATAACCTACATTGAAACCATACCTATTTAGCACTTGTTCAACTGCTTGGTTAATATTTTGATGCCCCCTAAGATTGTTTTGTCTAATTCTTTCTAGTAAGCTATCAGAATTATGGTTTTGATTGACTAATCGAAGACCTAAATTTGAGCCAAGTTGGTTTTCTCTTGGCTAATTATTATCAATCTGGTTATTAACACTTGGGTTATTTACCAATTGATTATTATCTTGATAAACTTGCTGAGTATTTCCCCCTTGATTGCTAGTAGATCTGTCTAGGTTTCCAAACACATATGCAATCCAACTCATTTGTCTGGCCAACGTTGAGTAGGTATTATTAGTTGACTCTATGGGTGAAGTTATGAAAATGGTCATTTGCTAAGTTAGCATATGGACCATTTCATGGTTACTCTCATCAATTTGTTGTCTGATATAGTTCAAGGATGTGTTCGTATTCCTAGAAGGGACTAAAGACATATCCCTTAGAAAGTTAGGGAAAATAGGTGTTCCCCCACTCAACCTATCAGTTCGAATTACACTTGTTCCTGCCTCTTGGCCATTGGCACTTACTACTTGGTTTCTTGGAGAAACGTTTGGTATTGAAGTTGTGTATGTGGCCTGGGTAGTGTCTATTTTTTGTGTAATGTTTTGTGGTGTGAAACTAGGAGGTAATCCGTATAAGGGTGTTGTCCTATTGGTCCCGAGAATCTTGTTTTCTAAGTTGGAAATAGGGATCCCTACAGTTGAAGTGATTTCACTCACCACAGGATCAAAGGTTTGTGGCAAAGTTGCATACACTATGGTGTCTCTATTATCATTTGCTCCATTGTTCCCTGCTTGAGGGCTTTGAGCAATGACTGATGTATTATCAGACATTCTTGGCACAATTTTTCCACTTCTTAATCGCATAAACGACTACAAGGTTCTTTTAAATACCAATTTTTTGACTATATCCCACTATTGTGCCAATTTGTTTAGTGCAACTTTTGCCAATAAACAAATTTGATTCTAGATCTCAATTCGGAGAAGGAATCACTTCCTCAAGGGATTCTATAGTACTTAACTGATTTTTCAATCAATAATACCAATAAATAGAACACAAAGATGTGTAGATAGAAGTATAACAGTACTATAGTAGTAAACTTAGTGAAAATAAAGTAAACAAATAGAGCAGTGAAAATGCAATGAAAATAACTTGCTTGAAAGCTAAAGATTGCAATAAGATAAAGAAAACAATTTAAAGAAAAACAATTAAATGGCATGAAATGTAAAGAACAAGGAAGTAAAATGTTGCAAAGTAAACTTGACAAGCAATATAAAATGCAGAATGATAAATGACAATATTTTGAAAGAAAGCAATGTAAAAGCAGAAGTAAATATGCAGATAAATAAAATGAATAAAAATATAAATTTGCATAAAAGTAAAGGAAACAAATAAAGGAAAATAATTAAAAGAACTCAAATGATCTCGAAAGAATTACTTGATTGGGAGTAGAAAAGAATTTGTAAGAAAGTAAATGACTTGAAGTGTAAATAGACTTTGAATTAAATTTGTATTAAAATTGTAAATTGTACAAAAAAAGAACAAGATAAAAACATACTTGACTAAACTTGTATATTTGCTCGTGATTGTTAGAGTGGCTGAAGAACGTGTTTACAAGCGTTTAAATAAAGAATTTCCAACCACTAAGCATTTTCATCCTTTCGATATTTATATAGATTCTAAGTTACTACTTGACAAAGCATCTAAAACAAAGGAAATTTTCTAATCATTATCAGCGATCATTGTGAAGTAACTGCTCAATCTTTATTAACAATTCTCGTGCTATAAATAACTACCTAATCTTTGTCAATAATCTTTATATTATCTTGATCTTACACTCGTAACCACTGATAACTTATATTTTAAATTCAAATCTTCTTATATGAATTTAAATTTAAATCTTTAAATAGTTATTAACTTCTAGTCTAGATCTTCACTTCTGTCTTCAAAAAATGTCTAGTTACTCCTTTTTGAATATCAATTTTCAAGACAAACTCGAATTTCAATTTCTAGTAACTGTCAAATTGAAAGTACTATTTTGATAACTTCAAGTCTCATCACAATTTTAATTCTATCAGAGTCAAAATATGTATATATTCATGACTTAATAAATTTTATTAATATTAAACTTTATAATACACTCTCAAAATTGTCTAAATCGAAAAACGTATTATTTTTATAACAACAGAATGCAAACCAAACAAGGAAATTCTCCTTCTCCACCCCCTCCCATTTGTAAGACGAAAATATACCTACGTAAGTCTGTACAATGAAAAACCATAGGCATCAACAATTTCTTGAATGCATTTCGTCACAGCAGAAGAGAAACAAAAGAGAACTCGTATAGACAAGACTAGTATGAACTATGAAGTTCACATGGAGCTTCGGGTACAGAGTATGTAGCCAGAGATGAGTGAGCTAATAGCAAAGGCAATAAAAGCGAGGAAGGCCATTCCAACTGAAGCACTGGCCATCTCTGTGAACTCGTCTTTCCCCCAATTCGATTGCCAATCATCAACCCGGGTGGCTGCAGATGATGATGCTGATATGAGAAGATATGCCAGAACCTGCTCATCATTTTGTCACAAAATTGTTAATTTTCAACAAATAAAGACTTTGGTTCTTGCTGTAGCGCAAAAGCATATTAAAATTCACAGTAATGCAAATTATATCACTGTATTATTATTATATTATATATCATAAATCTTCTGAAGACACAATGGAAACTCAAAGCGTTTAAGTCAATAGTAACGGGTGCCACAGCCCACAGAGTCTCACTTTGCCAAAAATATGCCCACTTTTAGACAGAAAATAACTAAAACTTACGAATATAAATTATGACTTGCCTGATCCATGAAGAAATCAAAGTGGTAGCGAAGGTGGTGATTGATTATGTGTTTCCCCGTAACTAGTTGACAGGCCAGATCGCATGCTTGAAATCCTGAGTACGCAAATGCGATAACATTCACAGATAAACAATACCTGTCATATCAACAAGCTTTACCATCACCATATATACTAGGACACAGAAATTTGGCAGAATAAACTGACATAGAAATCCAGGTCCAATGACAAGTAGGAGTAAGACAATTTTCTTTGGCAGAATAAACTGACATAGAAATCCAGGTCCAGTAACAAGCAGGAGTAGGACAATTTTTTTTTTTCAGTACTGTTGAATGTGTAGCAACTCATAGTGGTACGCATTACATTATATAAATGAGTTGGTACGCATTACACATTCAATAGTAGGAACAAGAAAAATGTCTTTGCTTCTACACCACCTAAATATTTCTAAAAAATTAGAGCATAAATCACGGTTCAAAAGACCAAATTATCTATTACCAAAAAAAAACAAAAAAGACCAAATTATGAATTGCAATTAAGTTGCACATCCTACTATTACTACTGTTATCATCATGATTTTTCGGACCATCCAGAAATACTGACATAGATTCAACAATAAAGCAAAGCTGATTTTAACAAAACTGTGGCAATTGATAATACCTGTATTCTTTGTAGCGATCAAAGGAGTCGCCACTCCAACCTTGTGTCTTATCCGCAGCCATAACCGTAAACGAAATCAGACACGCCACCACCTCGCTTAACCGAAACCCTAACGCTGCCTTCTTCACCACCTTCTCCGTCTTCCACCCCGCCGGACCCGACGATCTCCACTTTCCTCCGCCGTTTGCGGGCCCCACCTTCGTCAGCGGCAGCGGCGGCTCCTCCCTCGTTGACCGGTTAGCCACCATCGCTGACGGCGCGTTCTCCGGTGGCTTCTGCTGCTCCACGAATAATTTATCAGGAGTGCACTGCCTGAACTTGTCGACGGCCACGATGGCCTTGGAGTTGCCTACCTGCTTTTCCGGCGAGTTTTCCGGCGACCGATAACATTCCGGCGACTCGAGCGGGTCGACTCCGTCCCAATGCATGGGAGAGTGAAAGCGAAGAGGCGAGTCGAACTGAGTCGACGACTCGGAGTTCCTCGACAACGATTTTTTCATGGTGCCAGCGAACCGGTGAGTTGTGACACTGCGTTTTCCTTTTAAATTCCTTGCCTTTCGCGGATTTTAAAAGGAAGAAAAATGAATGAAGAGAAAGAAAAAAGGAGAAGACAAATGAAAAAGAAAAAGTGTGTTTGGGTGGTGGGAAAAGGGAAGAAAGTGAAAAAGAAAAAGTAGGACTACGTCAGTGGCTTTGCCTTTATTTTCGTTGGAGTTTTTTATTATGTTTAAAAAATATTACTATTTACACTTTTTATAAGTAGGGTGATTAAGTGAGAAAAAATAATAAAAAAAATTATGTAATTAATGATATTAGAGAGATATAAAAAGAGATTTATATATTATTTTTTTAAAGAATATCATTGTTATTTTTTAATAAGTAAAATTCTTAGTGGAATGGTTTATGATATATCAGGTTGTTACTTTTTAACACTTAAATTATCATTAGCTATGTATAAAAAATATTATTAAAAGATTAGTATAATTCAATACCAATAATGATTTTAATGTTTATAATAAGTTGTTTTTAATTAAAAATAGCTTAATTATATTTTTTTTTTGTTACAGGCTTAAATATGTTTTAATATTTTTTAAATATAACAATTTTTTTAATCTCTTATTTTTAAAACATTAGGTGAGAGTTTTTTAGAGTGTGTTTGGAATATAAAAAAAATAAAAAATGACTAGATTTATAAATTAAATTAAATTAAATTTTGTATTTGAAATATTAAAAAATAAAAAATAATTTAATTTCTAAAATTTTATAGATTTTATATTTTTATTTTAGAAATTTTATCAAATTTGATAGGATTTGTTAGGATTTGATTTGATTTAAAATAAATAAATTATTTTACTCTTAGTAACTAACTCTAACTACTTCTCATAATGGTTAAAATGTAAAAATAATAAAATCAAATCAAATCAAATCAATTCTCATTTTAATGAATTATAAACATAAAATTTCATTTCTAAATCAATTCAAATATTTTTTTTAAAAGCTCTAAACACAAAATTTAATTTCTAAATCAAATCAAATCAAATTATTTTCTATTTTTATTCATTCCAAACTCAATCTTAAAACAATTTTTTTCACAAGGTTCTTCTATTATCTTTCTAGGCGGGTGCTATTATACATCATGCTAGCTTTAAGTATATAATACACCCTGCCTTTTACTTGCAATAGAAAGTTTTTTTTCTTTTCTTTTTTTTAGGTTAACATTTTTTTTTTCAAGTTAGTTTTTTTTCTAGTTAGTTTTTTTAGGGTTAGTTTTTTTTTCAGGTTAGTTTTTTTTTTCAGGTTAATATTTTTATTATTTTTTTACACATCATCACCATCATCATCATTGTTTGGGTCCAAGAATCGTTCCATGCCAATCGACCACCGTCTGTCGGCCACCACCCTTTTTCAGGCTATACTATTTATTTTTTAAGTTGTATAACTGTATAAATAATATAAGTAAAAATAATACCAGTTAAAATTATACTAGTCCTTATATTTTTTCATAAATAATTGTATATACTGAAAACTCTACAGATTTTAACTGGTAATATTTACACACAATAAAATCTGTAGAGTTTTTAATATGCACAATTATTTATGAAAAAATATAAAGACTAGTATAGTTTTAACTGGTATTATTTTAATGACAATTTTTTACATACTTATGCAACTTAAAAATAAAATAGTAACGATGTGAGCAGTAACTCCGGCTATGAACAGTACAATTTTTTGGAGATGAACAGTTTTTCCAGCGTGAACAATGTTTTTCTAGTTATGAACAGTATTTTTTCTATCATGAACAATATTTTTCAGTGTTAACAGTATTTTCGACGGGGATAATGAACAGTAACAATGAACAGTGCAACAAGTTACAGGTCGTTGATCATAACCATTGATGTGTTTTTCAACACAATCAACGGTTGAGATGCACCAGGTGCACCATACACTCTGCTATGCAGGGCGTATATTAGAAATGACCATCTTTCTATTAAAAGTTGTCATTATTTTTCAACGTGAAGTCCAAGTGGAGAAGAAGCATCCTACTTGGATTTAATGGATGTTGATGTGGTCATTAAAATGATCAAAATAAAAAATTATTATATTTAGATGAATAAATATATATTTGATTTAAGACTTGTTCATCATCAACATACTAGTCAAAAATTTTATTTTTATACACAGTTTTTTTAACCCATAAACTCTACATGTAAATACAATTTTCTTTAACTAAGATACTCTATTTCTAAGCAACTCATCGACTCAGAACCATCACCTTGAAACATCAAGTGATCTGCCTTCAAGTTATTCAAAACTTTTGAAACTACCACTGCCACAACATTCCTTTAATAAAAAATACAACCCAAATCATGAAGATCTATACTACTTAATCCATTCACACAGAACCCAATTCCATCAAACCTCCAATTAAACCATTAAATCCCCTTAACCACCCACTTGAGATTCATCACACCTTAAGATCGTCCTTGCCATAGCCTTTGCAAACTATCGTTAAAGTTATTACCTAGACACCAGATTCATAGAATCCACACAGCAAAGACCACCACTATTGTGAACTCTATGTGCCTTTGTTTCATGGCCTTGGAGATAAGCCATAAACAGTATGCACTAGCACCACTCATTATATCTCAAATTCGTCCTTCCACATCAATGAACAACATTCACTCTTGGGGGCAAAACTTTTTCAAGATAGGGGGGCCATGGTCCCTACCCCCTTTTCAAGTTATGTGTGTAGTAATATCACCATTTTCTGTGATTGTGATAAATTTTGACTATCTTAGTGTTAGATGTTACAAGGTATCTTAATATCATTTTATCTTGTAGTATTAAGTTTTTCATTTATTGTCTATTATTTCTTGTGTTCATTATATAAGATATTTTTTTCTTGTAATGCTTATTTATTATTTTATTTGCAGTATTTGTTGACTTACATAAAAAATTTCAAGTTATTTTGGAGGTAAAAATCTTATCATAAAAGATCTAAAGATGAAAAATAAAAGACTTGATGCATTTTTTCATTGAAAGACTAATGGACCAAAGAAGGAAAAAGATTTCCATATTAAACGTTCAATTTGGCCCCTCTAAAATATTTGTTCAAGCTCCGCCTATGCCCACTGCCACTAGTCTACAAAAATTTCCTTCCTTCACCTTTGCCATAAAACCCATAGAACCATCACCACTCAAACCAAAACATGATCACTAAGAACCAAGGTGATGGACATTATATAACACCCTAAAAATTATTTGTTTCATCATAAATCATCGTTTCATAATATTTATGATTTTTGAAAATTTTTGTGAATTTTTCTGAAAATGTTGAATATTTTAATATATTTTTTGTTTTACGTGTGCACTGAGCAGAGTCAGTGTAACACTCCGAAAATTATTTGTCACATGATGAATAGTCATTTTTTAATATTTGTGATTTATAGGAATTTTTTTGGAATTTTTCGGAAACGTCAAATATTTTAATATATTCTTCATTTTACGTGCACACTGAGCAGAATCAGTAAAACACCCCAAAAATTATTTGTTTCATCATGAACAGTCTTTTTTCAATTTTTGTGATTTTTGAGAATTTTTGTGAATTTTTCTGAAAACGTCGAATATCTTAGTATATTCCTCATTTTGCATGCGCGTTGAGCGGAGCCGGGAAAACGAAATGTTTTCCCTGAGACTGGTAAATCTTGAACTATCGATATGTTGATGGGAGATCTTACTAAACTCGAGGCTAGACACAGTTTACGAGGTTTGTATTTTTCGAGATTTTATCTGATAAATAAAATCTCTGTACGTACTGTTAATTAAAATTTTACGATACGCTCTATTATTCATTAGATAATTAATACTGGCTTTGTGCACTGTAACAATTATCCATTGGGTAATAGCTTGTACTAAAATTCTAATTACCATATTATTTTAACTATTAAATCACATTATCTTATCATAATGTAATTTACTTTATGTCTAATCACATCTCCTTTATTGAAAAAGCTCCCAAGCTTCTTAAGGAAGCTACTCGCCTCTCTCTCCTCCCTCTCTCCTCACGGCTGCTGCACATTTTGGAGCCAAGGGACTTGTGCTTCACTTAATTATTTCATACTATCTAAATTCAAAAGAAAACCTAAAAGCATCTTTCACTTTTCTGTTCACTTCTCTCTCTACCTTCATCTTCTTCTCACTCTCTAGCCACACCTCACGGCCAGCCCCTCTCTCAAGCCCTCAACCATCACAAAATTTTTAACTAAACACATTTTCTTAATCTCCTCCTTTATCTAAACACATTTCTAGTTGGAAATTTCTTTAAAAGGTTTCATCTTCACCATCATCATCTTCAAGCTTTAAGCTTAGAACTTTTGGGTAAGATTCTTGTTCTCTCCTACTTTTCTTCCATTTTCATTTTTAAGATCTCCTTTGTGACCATTTATTCTTTATTTTTCAAGCTTTGGAATTAGTTTGATGAGATTGAAATTTCTAGGGTTTGTGGAGGTGTGAATCCGAAATTTCAAGGAGCTTTAAGGGAGTTCCATTGCTTGTTTTCTTCTCTAGGTAAGAGGAAGATTATCCCCCTCAACCTCTATTGCTAGTAGGAGACTTGTATTTCATGTTGGTTGTGAGAAACCCTTGTTAGGGTTACTCTTTGTAGTGTGTGATTTTGGTGATTATGTATTGGTTTTGTCATGTATGAATTGTTTGATTAAATGTATGTACAAATTGATGATCTTGATTAGCTTGGATTGATTAGAGGCATGAAATGGAGGCAAGGGTTCCTTACCCCCCTTCCATATAGCTCACGGTCATATCCTTATTTTAGGGTGTCCATGATTGAAATTTTGTACCAAAATGGAAAAATGATTAACCAATGTATGATAAGTAATGTGATGATAAAAAATTTGGGTACTTAATCCCCTAGGGAGGCCACGACCTCTAGGACCATTTAGGGCTTGATTATGTAACTTTAGGTAATCTTGGAACTTAAATAATCAAGTGATTAATTTATTAGTAATAGGGTGGAAAAATTATTAAATTGGAAGATTAGAAAATAATTAGGGATTCATAATTTGGTAAGAACCAAGAATGAAATTTATCATAAGACTTAGGGTAATTTTAATTAAAGAAAGAATAAGAGAGTGTGAGACTTTGAGACCCTTAGAATAACTTTCTAAGTGTGTGTGTGAATAAATTACAATAGAGAACTCAATTAATCAAAAGAATTCCTCTATAAGCAAACTTTGTAAGAAATGCTACATTTTTAAGTAAGAATTCATAATAAACCTTGAAAGTGTATTATTTCATTTAAATTCTGATAATATGATATTGTGGGTCCATGTAAGGGACCAATGATGTGTTGATACTTATTTTGGCCAATTGAGGCATATTGTGGGAAAGTATGTAATGATAAACATACATGATTATGCATTGAGTCATCATGCATTGTGAAAGTCCATTAGATTGTTGTTAAGGCCATGTTGCCTAGGAGATTGAACACACCTTTGTCCAGGTGTGAGTAGACTAGTGTAGGTCATTCTGTTGACCTTGGGGGCGTCGGGGTGCGGGTACCTTGCTATGGACAGTTGGTAGCTCTTCTGTCCGTGGGGCAAACCGATGCAAATGCACTGACGATCCGGACCGAGACGCTGTCCTATATCGTGATCTAGTGTAGAATGTCTGTACAATGTCTTAACGTGCACGTGGATAAACTGATGAGTTATAGCACTTTGGCCGGGTAGCCGAGTTGCAGACATGTCTCCTGATCTTTCTCTCCGACTGTTTGTGTCTAGCTCCATGGAGTAGGATTTTGATGTTGTATGCATGTGCATAGTGAGTCCATATATTACCTGGCATCTAATTCTTATGGTATATTGGAACTGTTACTTTACTGATGTATAATTGCCTGGATCTGCTTAATTGTTTATTGCTGTTGTTTAAGGCTTATTATTATTACTCTTTGAAATGCTATGTGGGTGCTTTGCGCTGTTTTGTTTCTTGCTGCCATAATTGATAATGATGATAGGATGTCTTACCTCTTTTCTGTATTTCTATTATTTCTATCTGTATTAATGTTCTATCGAAGATGTCGACGATGGAGGTGAAGCTCACAAATTCCCCAGCTTTTGGCCCGACCGCGATTAGTACCTACTTTTGAGATCATGGCGGCACATCCACGCAGATTTTTGGGTTATGTGCGTCTGGCCTTCCTTGGAGGTCCAGACTGCTAGCACATTAACCTTAATTCTTATCGTTGCATCTACGAGGGAGACATAATGGTATCGTTAGCTTGGGGGCATCATAATCCGCCCATCTTCACTTGCAGCGTCAGTTTATGTTTGGAGTTTTACTTGCCCATTAGGGAGATGTGGGGTGATCGTTATTACACCCCACATGAGGATTCTTTCGTCTCCACTGCTCGAGCCCCAACCCGTAACTCGGTGGCTCCTATGTGGGTATCCTCGGATGAGGAAGACCCTGAGGAGGAACCCGAGGAGGATCCTGACATGGTTCCTTCTCCTCTTAGAGACTGATACTGTCGATAGCTACTGATGGCTATCAGTGTTTATTTTGGGGGCCTGATGTTTCATTATTTTGGTGGGCTGTATATTTATGATCTCTTCGGGCATATATATATGATTTTGCTTTTTGTATATTAGGCTCTGTAACCAAACAAGTTTAATATAATGATATATCATTGTACATGTATGTTGGTTTGATATATGCTTTATTTCTATTTTACTCTTCATTGCAATTATGTCTTATCACTATTTTTATTAATTATAACAAAAAATACTCACTAATTTAATTACACAATTATAACCAAGTAAATTTATATTCATAAAAAGAACCGGGTCTTAATTTTTATTTTTACTTTTCGCATCATAATTTGTAAATGACAATGTGATGTTCCCTCCCAAAAAGGGGCGTTACATTTAGTTGGTATCAGAGCCTCGATTTATGTTTTCTTTGGGTCTTTGTGGTTAGGTCTGTCTTGTGTGTGTTGTGTGATTCCCTGTGATTGGTATTCTGAAAGGATACATCTAATTCTTCGTTGTGTATTTTAGCTAGTATTACATGAAAGAACGATATGGCACGAGGCGGAGATATGGCAGCAGCGATCGAGGCGATGCAGCAAATGGCAAAGTCATTGCCCAATAGGCAGAGAGAGCTGCTCAATAACTCAAAGCTACGGCTAACGCGCAGAATTTGGCAGAGTTCCGTCGCCATAACCCTCCTCAATTTAAGGGAGAATTTGATCCGAAAAAGGCTAGTTTATAGATCAATGAGCTAGAGAAAGTCTTCCGAGGCATGAACTGTGCCGACAATAAAAAGGTGACTTACGCCTCTTTTATGCTAATTGGCAATGCCGAAGACTGGTAGAGTGGAGCATAGAGGGTGCTCGAAGCTGAAGGTCGCGCCATCAATTAGGAGTTATTCAAGAACAAGTTCTTGGACAAATATTTCCCTGCAAGCGCCAGACATGCGAAGGAAATAGAGTTCCTCAGCTTAAGACAAGGAAACTTATCCGTCAGTGAATACGCCACAAAGTTTGAAAGCCTATCCAAGTTTTCAACGTATTTTTAGCACCAGCCAGATGAGGTGTGGAAATGTCGCAAGTTTGAAGAAGGACTGAGGCATGAGGTGAAGAAAGCAATTTTCACCCTGAAAATCAACCAATTTTCAGAGCTGCTAAATACATATTGCCAAGTGGAAGCTCTAGATCAAGCCTGAGACTCGAGAAATCAAAACTTTGGACCTACCAAGTTCCAAAGAGGGGGCAGCAACAACGCAAACCGCTTCCAAAAGAAGCCTTATTCAAGACCACCGGTAAATCGACAGCAGACATCAGGTGTAGGTTCTAGTGGAGGTTCTAGGGGGTACCGAACCGAGCTGAATGTGGCATTTCCTTCCAGATGTATGAAGTGCAGAAAGGACCACCTAACCAGGGATTGTTCTATCAAAGGAATCATATGTTTTCGATGTGGGAAGCCTGGACATGTTTCCAGAGACTGCAACCAGGAAAAGGCTGACCCCTCAGTCAATGCTACACGGGCTGCGAAGCCACAAGCCGGAGCCAGAGTTTATACCATGAGCGGAGCTGAAGCCTCTGAATCCGAAGATCTTATACAAGGAGAAGGCACCATAGGAGGTAATCTTTTAAAAGTACTGTATGACTCTGGGGCAACCCACTCTTTCATTTCATATGATTGTGTGCAACGACTTGGTTTACCTGTGTCGTCCTTACCAAGCCTGTTGTTACTGCTAAAGTTTATTTAAACTATCCATTAATTGTTGAGGGTCGAATCTTTTTTGTTGATTTGATCTATTTACCCCTTTCCCAGTTGGATGTAATTTTAGGGATGGATTGGTTGTCTTCCAACTATATCCTGTTGGATTGCTCTAGTAAAACTATAGTTTTTCCCATAGATGAGGATTCTAGATTTTTGACAGCTAACTAAGTACGAGCTTTCTTGAAAGAAAGAGCTCAGGGATACATGCTATTGTTTTCCTTGAAAGTCAAAAGCGAGGCTGATGTGAATGCAATTCCAGTGGTCAATGAGTTCCCTAAAGTCTTTCCTGATGATGTACCTGGATTACCGCTGAAGCGGGAAATAGAGTTCGCCATTGACCTTGTATCAGGATCTGGTCCCATGTCTATTACACCTTACAAAATGTCACCATTGGAGTTGGCAGAGCTTAAGAAGCAGTTAGAAGAGCTTTTGGAAAAGCAGTTCGTAAGACCCAGTGTGTCACCCTGGGGAGCACCAATGTTACTAGTCCGAAAGAAGGATGGTACGTCACTATTATATGTGGATTATCGCTAGCTGAATAAGGTCACGATCAAGAATAAGTATCCACTTCCGAGGATAGACGACTTAATGGATCAGTTGATGGGAGCAATAGTGTTCTCTAAGATCGATCTGCGATCTGGCTATCATCAGATTCAGGTAAAGGCTGAAGATATACCCAAGACAGCTTTTCGTACCCAATACGGTCATTACGAGTACCTTGTGATGTCGTTTGGTGTAACGAATGCACCTGCCATCTTCATGGACTACATGAATCGGATCTTTCGTCCTTACTTGGACAGATTCGTTGTTGTCTTCATTGACGACATCCTAATCTACTCTCAAAATCAGGAGGATCATGTTGAACACCTCAGTATAGTTCTCCAGATTCTGAAGGAGAATCAGTTGTATGCCAAATTATCCAAATGTGAATTTTGGCTGGATGAAGTCAAGTTTTTGGGCCATGTGATCTCGAAGGAAGGGATTGTAGTGGATCCATCCAAGGTGGAAGTAGTTCTACAATGGGAATGACCGAAGACAGTGACAGAAATCCGAAGCTTTGTGGGTTTGGCTGGATACTATCAGAGATTCATTGAAGGATTCTCTAAGATAGTAGGATCTCTCACTTAACTTACAAGAAAGAACCAAGCTTTTGAATGGATTGATGCGTGCGAAGAAGGTTTCCAAGAATTAAAGAGACAGCTAACTACTTTGCCAGTATTAGTCCTACCCGATCCGAATAAACACTTCGAAGTGTACTGTGACGCTTCATATCAAGGTTTAGGAGCTGTGCTTATGCAGAATGGAAAAGTGGTGGCTTATGCTTCGAGACAGTTGTGAGTACATGAGAAGAACTATCCAACACATGACTTGGAGTTAGCAGTTGTGGTTTTTGCTTTGAAGATATGGAGACATTTCCTGTATGGAGTGACATTCAACATCTTCAGTGACCACAAGAGCTTGAAGTACTTATATGATCAAAAGGAGCTGAATATGATACAACGCAGATGGTTAGAATTTCTAAAGGATTATGATTTTTGACTTTTGTATCACCCTGGAAAGGAAAACGTTATGGCAGACGCATTGAGTAGGAAGATGCTCAGTATATCAGCCATGATGATTAAGAAGAAAGATATGATAGAACAATTCAGGGATGTATGGTCTGTTGTGGAATTAGAACCGGGAAAAATTCACATGAATATGGTTACTATCTCAAGTGAATTGATGGAAGACATCTAGGAAAAGCAGAAGATTAATAAGTTCTTACAAGAAGAAAGAGAACTGATGAGGCAGGGTAATGAGACAATGTTCGAGGAAGGAACAGATGGAATTCTGAGGTTTCGAGGTAGGGTTTGTATACCCAGAGATCAAGAGCTAATGAAGTATATTCTTGAGCACGCTCTTACGAGCTAGTTGAATATGCATCCGAGAATAAGTAAAATGTACCAAGACCTGAAGAAGTTATTTTGGTGGCATGGAATGAAGAGCGATGATACCAGATGTGTGTCTTCTTGTCTGGTTTGCCAGAAGGCAAAGGTGGAACATCAAAGACCATCAGGATTGTTGCAACCTCTATCTATTCCTGAATGGAAGCAGGACAGGATTGCGATGGATTTCGTGGTTGGACTGTCGAAGACCCGGAAGGCTTATGACTCAATATGGGTAATCGTTAATCGACTCACAAAGTCAGCACACTTCCTGCCGATCAACATAAGATACAATATGGAAAGGTTGACCCAGCTGTACATTGGTGAGATTGTTAGACTACATGGTGTACCTACCAGTATTGTTTCTGACAGGGATCCAAGGTTTACTTCCAAGTTTTGGCAAAGTTTGCAAGAAGCATTAGGGACAAAGTTACGATTGAGTTCTGCTTACCATCCACAAACTAATAGGCAATCGGAAAGGACGATCCAATCATTGGAGGATTTGCTCAAGGCTTGCGCTATAGAACAGACTGGAAGTTAGGATGAAGTTCTACCATTGATAGAGTTCACCTACAACAATAGTTTTCATTCAAGCATAGGGATGGCACCCTATGAAGCTCTGTATGGACGACAGTGCCGAACACCTCTGTGTTGGTACCAAGATGGCGAGCACCTTACTGTTGGACCTGATATTATTCAGCAGACAACTGAGAAGGTCAAGATGATTCAAGAAAAGATGAGGACGGCTCAGAGTCAGCAGAAAAGCTACGCGAACCAAAGAAGGAAGCCTCTTGAGTTTGAGGAAGGCGAGCATGTGTTTTTGAAAGTCACACCAACGACTAGGGTCGGTCGAGTTCTGAAATCTAGAAAACTCACTCCTAAATTTCTTGGACCTTACCAAATTCTTCGCTGGATAGGTCCAGTAGCTTACCAGATAGCCTTACCATCTTTTCTTTCAAACCTTCACAATGTATTTCATGTGTAACAACTACGAAAGTATATTCCTGACCCGAACCATGTCTTCGCACCGAATACAGTACAATTGAAAGAGAACTTAACTTATGAGGCACCTTCCGTAAAGATCGAAGATAGGAGAGTGAAACAACTCAGAGGAAAGGAAATCTCATTGGTGAAAGAAATCTGGAACGAAAAGACTGGAGATGCAACATGGGAGCTGGAAGACAAAATGAAGGAGCAACACCCACAACTGTTCTAAGATATGAAAATTTCGAGGATGAAATTTCTTTTTAGAAAGGGAGAGTTGTAACACCCCAAAAATTATTTATTTCATCATAAATCATCGTTTCATAATATTTATGATTTTTGAAAAATTTTGTGGATTTTTTCAGAAATGTCAAATATTTTAATATATTTTTAATTTTACGTGCACATTGAGCAGAGTCAGTGAAACACCCTATAAATTGTTTATTTCATCATGAATAGTCTTTTTCCAATTTTTTTGATTTTTGAGAATTTTTGTAGATTTTTCTGGAAACGTCGAATATCTTAGTATATTCCTCGTTTTGCATGCACGCTGAGCGGAGCTGAGAAAACAAAATGTTTTTCCTGAGGCTGGTAAACCTTGAACTGTGGATATGTCAACGGAGGATCTTACTAAACCCGAGGTTGGACACAGTTTATGAGGTTTGTATTTTTTGAGGTTTTATCTGATAAATAAAATCTTTGTACGTATTGTTATTTAAAATTTCGCGATACGCTCTATTATTCATTGGATAATTAATACTGACTTTGTGCACTGTAACAATTATCCATTGGGTCCTAGCTTCTAATAAAATCCTAATTAGCATATTATTTTAACTATTAAATCACATTATTTTATCCTAATGTAATCTACTTTATGTCTAATCACATCTCCTTTATTGAAAAAACTCCCAAGCTTCTCAAGGAAGCTACTCACCTCTCTCTCCTCCCTCTCTCCTCATGGCTGCTGCACATTTTGGAGCCAAGGAATTTGTGCTTCACTTAATTATTTCATACTATCTAAATTCAAAAGAAAACCTAAAAACATATTTCACTTTTCTATTCACTTTTCTCTCTACCTTCATCTTCTTCTCAAGTTCTCCTCCTTCTCTCTAGCCACACCTCACAGCCAGCCCCTCTCTCAAGTCCTCAACCATCACAAAATTTTCAACTAAACACATTTTCTTAATCTCCTCCTTCATCTAAACACATCTCTAGTTGGAAATTTCTTGAAAAGGTTTCATCTTCACCATCATCTTCTTCAAGCTTTAAGCTTAGAACTTTTGGGTAAGATTCTTGTTCTCTCCTTCCTCTTCTTCCATTTTCATTTTTAAGGTCTCCTTTGTGACCATTTATTGTTTATTTTTCAAGCTTTGGTATTGGTTTGATGAGATTGAAACTTCTAGGGTTTGTGGAGGTGTGAATCCGAAATTTCAAGGAGCTTCAAAAGAGTTCCATTGCTTGTTTTCTTCTCTAGGTAAGAGGAAGATTATCCCCCTCAACCTCTATTGGTAGTAGGAGACTTGTATTGCTTGTTGGTTGTGAGAAACCCTTATTAGGGTTACTCTTTATAATGTGTGATTTTGGTGATTATGTATTGGTTTTGTCATGTATGAATTGTTTGATTAAATGTATGTACAAATTGATTATCTTGATTGGCTTGGATTGATTAGAGGCATGAAATGGAGGCAAGCGTTCCTTACCTCCCTTCCATATAACTCACGGTCATAACCCTATTTTAGGGTGTCCATGATTGAAATTTTGTACCAAGATGGAAAAATGATTAACCAATGTATGATAAGTAATGTGATGATAAAAAATTTGGGTACTTAATCCCCTAGGGAGGCCACGGCCTCTAGGACCATTTAGGGCTTGATTATGTAACTTTAGGAAATCTTGGAACTTAAATAATCAAGTAATTAATTTATTGGTAATAGGGTGAAAAAATTGGTAAATTAGAAGATTAGAAAATAATTAGGCATTCATAAGTTGGTAAGAACCAAGAATGAAATTTATCATAAGACTTAGGGTAATTTTAATTAAAGAAAGAACAAGAGAGTGTGAGACTTTGAGACCCTTAGAATAACTTTCTAAGTATGTGTGTGAATAAATTACAATAGAGAACTCAATTAATCAAGAGAATTCCTCTAGAGTCGAACTTTGTAAGAAATGCTACATTTAAGTAAGCATTCATAATAAACCTTGAAAGTGTATTATTTCATTTAAATTTTGATAATATGATATTGTGGGTCCATGTGAGGGACCAATGATGTGTTGATACTTATTTTGGCTAATTGAGGCATATTGTGGAAAAGTATGTAATGATAAACATATATGATTATGCATTGAGTCATCATGCATTGTGAAAGTCCGTTGGACTGTTGTTAAGGCCATGTTGCCTAGGAGATTGAACACACCTTTGTGCGGATGTGAGTAGACTAGTGTAGGTCATTCTATTGACCTTGGGGGCGTCGGGGTGCGGGTACCTCGCTATGGACAGTTGGTAGCTCTTCTGTCCGTGGGGTAAACCGTTGCAAACGCACCGACGATCCTGACCGAGATGCTGTCCTATATCTCGATCTAGTGTAGAATGTTTGTACAATGCCTTGACGTGCACGTGGATAAACTGATGAGTTATAGCACTTTGGCCGTGGCAGCCGAGTTGCAGACATGTCTCCTGATCTTTCTCTTCGATTGTTTGTGTCTAGCTCCATAGAGTAGGATTTTGATGTTGTATGCATGTGCATAGTGAGTCCATATATTACCTGGCATCTAATTCTTATGGTATATTGGAACTGTTACTTTACTGATGTATAATTACCTAGATCTGCTTAATTGTTTATTGTTGTTGTTTAATGCTTATTATTATTACTCTTTGAAATGCTATGTGGGCGCTTTGTGCCGTTTTGTTTCTTGCTGCCATAATTGGTAATGATGGTAGGATGTCTTACCTCTTTTTTGTGTTTCTATTATTTCTGTCTGTATTAATGTTCCATCGAAGATGTCGGCGATGGAGGTGAAGCTCACGAATTCCCCGGCTTCTGGCCCGACCGCGATTAGTACCTACTTTTGAGATCATGGCGGCACGTCCACGCGAATTTTTAGGATATGTGCGTCTGGCCTTCCTTGGAGGTCCAGACTGCTGGCACATTAACCTTAATTCTAATCGTTGCATCTACGAGGGAGACGTAACGGTATCATTGGCTTGGGGGCATCATGATCCGCCCATCTTCACTTGCAGCGTCAGTTTACGTTTGAAGTTTTACTTGCCTATTAGGGAGATGTGGGGTGACCATTATTACACACCACAGGAGGATTTTTTCGTCTCCACTGCTCGAGCCCCAGCCCGTAACTCGGTGGATCCTATGTAGGTATCCTCGGATGAGGAAGACCCTGAGGAGGAACCCGAGGAGGATCCTGATACGGTTCCTACTCCTCTTAGAGACTGATACTGTCGATAGCTACTGATGGCTATCAGTTTTTATTTTGAGGGCCTGATGTTTCATTATTTTGGTGGGCTGTATATTTATGATCTCTTGGGGCATATATGTATAATTTTACTTTTTGTATATCAGGCGCTATAACCAAACAAGTTTAATATAATGATATATCGTTGTACATGTATGTTGGTTTGATGTATGCTTTATTTCTATTTTACTCTTCATTGCAATTATGCCTTATCATTATTTTTATTAATTATAACAAAAAAATACTCGCTAATTTAATTATACAATTATAACCAAGTAAATTTATATTCATAAAAAGAACCAGGTCTTAATTTTTATTTTTACTTTCTGCATCGTAATTTGTAAATGACAATGTGACGTTCCCTCCCAAAAAGAGGCGTTACACATTAGGTCAATAAGTTGCATGGAGGTGGGGTTTCTGAGTTTGAAGAAATTATGTTTAGATGTGAGATTTCTGCATTGAAGAAAATTATGTTTAGAGATGAAGTTTTTGGGTTAAAGAAAATTATATATAAGGGTAGAGCTTATGACTTATGTGTTGATGATGAATAAGTCTCAAATTAAATATGTATTTATGTATTTATTGTCTCTAAATATAGTGACTTTTAGTTTTAGTCCTTGTAAATATAGTGATATTTTATTTTAATCGCTTTAATATCTACCTTAGCATCAACTAAATACACATAGGATGCTGCATAGGACTCCATGTATGTAGATAATGACAACATCTAATGGAGATGTAACAAAAAAACCATATGTGAAAGAAAAAACAAAAATCTTTGAATGAACAAAGAAACAGAGACACGGGAAAAGTCTAAAGAAGATTTCTATATATTTTGAATTATCAATGTGTACCAGAGAGTTCTCTATTTATATAAGAATGAGTCTATACTAAAAAAGAAATACAATCAAATATAATCAAAATAGTATATCTAATTATGTACAAATCAAATCTCTAAGATAACACAAAATCAAGCCTAATTTAATCTCGAAATATATTCTAAATATTCTAACACTCCCCCTCGAGCTAAAAATACTAAGCTATAGCTTGTTACAATTAAACACACGAAAATAAAATAAACTAAAAAAATATAAAAACACAACGTTGAGATCTTGTAAAAGCCAAGAGGCTCAAACTTTATTTGAGATGGAACCATCTATATCTGAGAAAATCAATAATGGAAACGAAGTCAAACTGCATCTAGGATGAAACCAATCTACGTTTGGCTGGAACAACGGAGATAGAGCCAATCTTTCAGGTTGGATCAGACAAAGCTGATCAGGAGGCTAAAGCAACGAAGATGGAGCCAATTTTTCAGGCTGGATTAGACTAAACTTATCAAGAGTGCAGCGGAGGAGCAACTCTATCAGCAAATCAATCAAGATTAGAGGAGAACATATCAAGACTCAGAAGGAGGAGGTTGGGAGGAGACAAAGATGAGGAAAATAACAAAACTAGATCTAGGTTTAAAGGTCGTGATTAACGATTCTAACGAGTTCCACGAACTCGACATGGAGAAAAAGATAAACTCTCCTCAAGGAGGATACCATGGCTCT
Organism: Ormosia semicastrata; assembly: GCA_029884595.1. Classification (NCBI taxonomy): domain Eukaryota; kingdom Viridiplantae; phylum Streptophyta; class Magnoliopsida; order Fabales; family Fabaceae; genus Ormosia; species Ormosia semicastrata. The sequence continues at coordinate 517,191 of JAQQTO010000029.1, read as the reverse complement.
GATACCATGTTAGAAATAGAGAAACATAGACACGAGAAAAATCTAAGAAGGTTTCTGTATATTATGAATTATCAATGTATGCAAGAGGATTCCCTATTTATACAAGAAGGAGTCTATACAAAGAAGAAAATACAATCAAATATAATCAAAATAATATATCTAATTATGTGCAAATCATATCCCTAAGATAACACAAATTCAAGCCTAATTTAATCCCGATATATATTCTAAATATTCTAATAGACTCAATCCTAAACTTTTCAAAATGAGAGGCTACAACAAAAAATCATTGTTTTGGATAAGGATTAAAATAAATAAATCATAATGAAAGGATAGTTCTTTCATGACTAGCTGGTCCAAAGCTAACCAGAAACATTTTTCAAAGTGTCATCATAGAGCCTAGGCATAGGGTCATGCTTAGGACAAGCTATGATAGGCCTTTTCTTGGGAATCTATATGATTTGATTGACCTGGAAGGCTTGTAGTGGATTTATCCCCCAAGGTACTCAAGCCTTGAGGGTTGGGACTCCATGTGGGCCATTAGATCCAACGAAGGTCATGATCTAAATGTCCACCTAGGATGAAAAACCTGAAATCATTAATACTCTGATTAACCTTAAGCCGCCCTAAATTACCCCATTTGTGCTAAGGAGACCTAAAACCTTGCGTCAACAACCTGATGTGTCACCTCATCAAAGAAAAACCTTAAAAGAATCGAAACTTATGGCTATGGTTCCCTATGAAATCTTATTCAAACCTTGTATAGAGAAATTCTTTGTCCTTACTGAAAACACCCTCTATAAAACAGGACTCGTGCGAAGACTCGAACGAGGATACCCTGACTTATATCCGTGGGTGGACTTTGTCAAGACCTTCCTAATCCACCCTCAAAACAGTCTCCATAGCTATTTTTACTAAATTATGAATTCATATCAGTAGAATATGATTCCCATTAAGCACTTGTCTCGCAAGCTTATGAACTCATAATCTTTTCACCCTATAACCATCCCCTTGTAATACATCTCAAAAACCAGTCCAAACATTTGGTGACTCTGCTGGGGAGACAGGTGCAGTAGTGGCAACCATAACCCTAGGCAATACTTCCAGAAGGCTTTCCTTTAGCCTAGAAGATCTTCCCCTTCGTAACGAAGAAGAACAAGTGACATCAGTAACAGAAGAAAAGGATAATGATCCTGTCGTAGAAGAAGGAGTTGTGCAAAGAAGTTTTCTGAGAGACTTCATCACTAATTTGGAGACCCCGGTGCAAAATACAAGGGAATAAACACCCCTATGTAGTGATACCCACCACTATCCTAGATTCCGTATTTGCCTCTCAGAAGAACTTGAATGAGTTGGTAGCAAGGATAAAAAGAAGTGGAGGAGTAGGGGGAAGTAGAGCAGCAATGGTAAACGCGTCTAAAGGAGTTGCGCATAACCAACCTACAGATGAAGCATGGGTTACTCAGAGCGAACTCAAGCAAATGCTCTAAGCATATAAAGAGGGACCTTCCTTGGTATCGGAAGTAGAACCCCCTTTAGATACCCACTCAGGTACCTTCCTCCCATATTTCGAAAGTTTGATGGAACTGGGAGTGCTGGGGAGCACATTATGTATATTTTGGATGATTTAAGGGTGTTAAGAGGAGACAAAGATCTAAGATTGAAGGAATTCTCTAAGTCCTTAAAGGGGCAGGCATTCACTTGGTATGCGAATGTCACAACTGAGATCGTGATGGGGCAACCAAAAAATATGATTTTGAAAAAAAATGGAGTCACCAACTATTTGGGTAGCAGAGGCATGGTGATTCAATTTCAGTGGTAAGGTAGGAGCTGTGGTACAACTTGGGTAGCATTTTCTGGTGTGTGTGTGTGTGTGTGTGTGTGTGTGTGTGTGTTGTGGTGTTTGGTTTCGCGGTTGATGGTGATTTTGTTCGTGAAAGTTGGAGGTAGAAATGGCTTGTTGAAGATAGTGGAAATTATTTTAGAAGGCAAAGGGTGACTGGGACGTGGTCTTGTTGGGCATGAGGGTGGAGGTTTCTAGTGTATATTGTGTTTGCAGTGTTTGTGGATACTTTGTGTTGAGGTTGGTGATGGTGAAAATAGTTTGGAAGAGAGGTTAGGTAAAGGTTGTTGTGTGTGTTTTGATGGCGAAAGAGGTGGTTGTGGTTAGGTGTTTAAGGGGTTGATGATGAAGGAGGTTTTGGAAGATGATGATGGAGTTGGTTTTAGGCAAAGGTAGAAGATTGTTGAAGAAAAATGATGGTGTTGGATGTAAGGTGAAGGATAGGTGGTTGTTGATGGGTTGTTGGCTGTGAGTTTGTATGGATCTGTCTGTTGCTGCCTGTCTTCTTAGGGATTAATAGGATTGAATCCAGATTCTTCCAGTAATAAATTCTCCCTGATTCCCTAGTGATCTGAAGACAAGTAAAGGAAGAAATGTCATTAGATATTTCGATCAAAGCCAAAAAGAGAAACTTACCATTTGATAGGAATGGAAATGATGCGTTTTGGGGTTATTGAGAGGGTGTTTGCAGCTAGGGTTTGGCTGAGAAGGAAGATGACTTGGGTGGAAGTGATGGATCTGGGTTGACCCATATCTGATGGGTCACAAATTGGTTTGGGCTCAAGGTGGGTGACTTGAAAAATTAGGTTAAGTTTATGCATACAAAAAAGTTGAGTCATCTTTTTTTCTTTCTTTTTTTCCTTTTTTTTTAATTTTTTAATTTTTTTTCTAATCCACACTAAGGTGGGCTGTATATTTGGTCCTAATGAAAATTTGGATCAAAGTAAAAGATTTGGCAAAATAAAATTCATTTTAACAACCTTTTTTTTTTGTTTTATTCTGAATTCAAAGGTTTTAATGACCTGGACAAATTTGAGTATTCATACCTTGATTAAGAAATAAAAATAAAAATTTTATGGACAAAATTGGGTATCAACAACTGTCCCCCCCTTTGCTTTGCATTTAAGCTAAATGGAAAGCAAAGGAATTGATTCAATTTTGTCCATGAAAATTTTCCTTTCCCCTTTTTTTTTGTCTTCCCTTCTTTTTTCTTTCCTTCTGTATAAAGTGTTCGAATCAATGCAAAACACAATGGGCATTAAACTAAGGTAAAAAATGTGGGGTATATGAGGACCCCGAAAGGTAAAAGCCTATGGGTATATGGACCCAGAGACTTCAAGGAATTAGGTACGAGGACCCGAAAAACTAAAAGCAATGGGGACCCGTTGAAGCTAGATAGAAAAGTAAAAAGCTCACTGAGTCAGGTACTCATTGAAGCTTAACAAAAAGGTAAGAAAGCTTGCAGGGCCGAGTATCCATCGAAGCTTGATAGGAATAAGGTAAGAAGCTTGCAAATTTGGATATCCGCCAAAGCTTAACAAAAGGGTATGAAAGCTTGCGGAGTCGGGTATCCACCAAAGCTTGGCAAAAAAATTAAAGTAGAAAAGGTAAAAAGTTTACAGAGTTAGGTATCTAATGAAGCTTAACAGAAAACCTAAAGCAAAAAGTAAAAAACTTGTAGAGTCATGTATCCATTGAAGCTTAACAAAAAAATTAAACGTAAAAAGTAAAAAAAAAAAACTTGCGGAGTCGAGTATCTACCGAAGTTTAACAGAAAAGCAAAAAGTAAAAAGCTTATGGAGTTGGGTATCCACTGAAGCTTGACAGAAAACTTAGAGTAGAAAAGTAAAAAGCTTGCAGAGTCGGGTATCTAACAAAGCTTGGAAGAAAAATTAAAGTAGAAAAAGTAAAAAGCTTGCGGAATTGGGTATCTATTGAAGCTTGACAGAAAACTTAAAGGCAAACATCTATCTTAAAGAGCTTGAAGCTTGAAAGCTTAAAGCTTGAAGCTTAAAGGCAAACAGGTAAAAAGCTTGTAGAGTTAGGTATCTGCCGAAGCTTGACAGAAGACTTAAAGCAAAAATAGGTAAAAAGCTTGCGGGGTCGGGTATCCACCGAAGCTTGACAGAAAACTTAACAGCAGAAGAGTAAAAAGCTTGCAGAGTCGGGTATCTACCGAAGCTTGATAGAAAAATTAAAGGCAGAAAGGTAAAAAGCTTGTAAAGTCGGGTATCTACCGAAGCTTAACAGAAAACTTAAAGCAATAATGGTAAAAAAAACTTATGAAGTCAGGTATCCACGAAGCTTGATAGAAAAATCAAAGACAGAAAGGTAAAAATCTTGTAAAGTCGGGTATCTGTCGAAACTTAACAGAAAACTTAAAGCAAAAAAGGTAAAAAAAACTTGTGAAGTCAGGTATCCACCGAAGCTTAACAGCAAACCTAAATCTAAAAAGTAAAAAGCTTGCGGATTCGACTATCCACCGAAGCTTAATAGAAAACTTAAAGCGGAAAAGGTAAAAAGCTTGTGGAGTCGGGTATTCATCGAAGCTTAACAGAAAACCTAAATGCAATGGGTACGAGGACCTAAAAATTAAAAAAAAATGGTGTTGATTTTGTAAATGCATGTGATGCTTGAGATTATGCATGATATAATAGATGTCCTATTGTAGAGATGAACAAATTGGGTAAACAATTTTGACATGTCAGAGCTTTAGCTGAGTCGCTCTTGGTTCCATAACTCTTAAGAACTTTTTCCCATAGCAGGATCAAGGTTGAACAGTAGCAAAATTCATTGATTTGCTTTATGATTTGCCTGGTTATTCTTTCTTTTCTCATCAATACTCTTATCAGGACTTCATGCATTTCCCATAACTGTTCGAGATTGTTAGAACAAATCTAAATTCTTTTGTAATATTGTTACATGTTTCACATCTTAATATAAATCTATCATGAGAAATGCATATTGAATCAACAATAGGTTGCAACGAAAATGGATTATCATTATAGAACGAAAAAGTACAAGAAAAGCAGTATAAACATCATTAGAATTGAAAGGTTCATAAAAGAAATGTTGGAGTGGAGTTTTTCAGCTCTTTTAGTGATGTTCTCTCTAGGATGATCAGTGCTAATTTCCCATGTATGCAACCTTAAACAACCATTTGTCTGTTTTTGAGAATATAATTTGACCCAATTTTCATGCATTAAGAGCGTTTCATGACAAGACTTCATATATTCAAACTACCCCAGTTTGGCGCAAACCTCCATGTGCTGAACCATTTCATGATTTTTCATTATAAATTCAAATTGCCTCAGTTTGTAACTTGAGGCAACTTCACTTCTTCAGATGTGTCAAGTGCAATTTTTTACCTTAAATTTTGCTCAGGTCGTTCTTTTTGAGTTTTTAACCTAGCGAGTCGCTTTAACTTTTGCCTAGGTCATCCTTTCAGGTTTTCAACCTAGCGAGCCACTTTTCTTTTCCTTTTTTTTTCTTTTTTTAAAGCATAATACATTTTGACTACATCTGAATTCACAGGAAATGGTAAATCTTCACCATCCATGTTTGTTAGAACTAAGTGTTGGGAATTGTGGTTACATCACGCAACGAAAAAATAAGATTCCCACCGAGGATCCATGCGAAAAGCCATAATCTGAGTTTTTTTTAAATTATTTACCTCTTGAAGCGTGATCAAAAGGAATGACATGAATCACCAACACTATAATGGAAATGATGTCTCCGCGGTATCCACATGAACAGATTCACGAACGTCCAACGTCTGCAAAGAGGAGCCTCACGTCTCTCACACAGTGCTAACTGCGAAGAGAAGAGAAGAAACCTGTCGCTCTCTCACTCACTTTTCAGTAGGTGCGGCTAGGACTCTGAAATTATGTATCTTAGCAACCTCTTAGCAGTACTATTTATAATAGTGACTGCCTTAAGTGAGTGTGAGCAGCAGCAAGGTAAGCTATGCAACCTTAGACTCATCTGTTATGAGTCTGGCCTATATTTGAATCCGAGTCTAACTTGGATCCATTGCTCCAATTTTAGTATGCTCTATGTGTGTGACCCTGCAGGTTCTCATTACATTGCCAGTAATATTAAAATCCCATTTTAATATTACAAGCAGTGAACGGTATCTAGCAACACATCGCTGCTACCCAAGTAATAAGAATGTCAGTTATTTGACATAACCTTTCCGTGACCAATGTTTCCGTGTCGTTTAGTCCATTTGTCAAGATATCTAGATTGAACACAAGGCATGGAATGCATCACCCTTGTATAGTCTAATCATTCATTTCCTGATACTCGAGTAGACTTTGTAACAACAAATGAAATCAATATCTCATATTGACTCATTAGAGTATGGCCATGCATTTCGCAGTCTCACTCAATTAGGGGGCCTGAAGATATCGCTCCTGTCATATAGGAGTGGCAAATCCTATCTAGGTCACTCATATCCCTCTGCATGATTTGCGGTATGTCCAATAACCAACTTTATAATCACCTTGTTACAGATGACGTTTGATGGTATGAAAACACACAACTCCTCATGTAGGAATCATAGTGATTTCAGGTCAAAGGACCACAGATACCATTGTCACTATGAGAATCGCTTATGACACTCATGTAATGATCCATGTCGCATTCTCATGGTGGGTCAGTCCAATACATCATTACTCTAATATGTACCCATGTGAAGACTTTATATCTCATATCCATGACCCGTGAGATGTGGTCATCAGTCTATGCATATACTACTCTTAATGTATTATTATTGTCCTAATTAACAATATTACTTGACTAGGGACATTTAAGAATAGCGTTATAACCAAAAGGATCTCACGATGAAGTCATCCACTCGATAACTTATGGCATCAAACTTATTATTCTAAGGACTTTATTATGTTTATTAAAAAAGAACACAATAAATGAAATGCCTCATATATTAAAATAAGCATAATAGAATGTATATAAATACAGATAAATGTATCAGCCTCTAGGGCATACACCAACAATCTCCCACTTACACTAGAGCCAATCAGGCATATGTCTAATACCTAAAGACCTAGTGTGACCCTCATACTTCTACTATGCAAGAGGCTTCGTCAGTGGATCAGTAATGTTATAATCTGTTGGTACTCTGCATATCTTCACATCTCCTCTATCGATGATCTCTCGAATGAGATGGAAGTGCCTAAGTATATGTTTGGATCACTGGTGAGATCTAGGCTCCTTAGCTTGTGCAATGACTCCATTATTATCATAATAGAGGTCCATTGGATCCACAATGCTAGGAATAGTGCCAAGTTCAGCAATGAACTTCCTGATCCAAACGGCCTCCTTTGCTGCATTGGAGGCAGCAATATACTCAGCCTCTGTGGTAGAATCAACGACTGTCTCCTACTTTGAACTTTTCCAGCTCACAGCCCCAACATTTAGGCAAAAAACATAACTCGATTGCGATCTGGAGTCATCCTTATCAGTTTGGAAGCTAGCATCAATGTAACCCTTTACAGCTAGCTCTTCCTCACCTCCATATACTAAGAACGAATCCTTAGTCCTTTTCAAGTACTTAAGGATGTTCTTGACAGCAGTCCAGTGACTCTCACCGGGATCAGACTGGTACCTACTCGTCATGCTCAAAGCATACGAGATGTCTGGCCGAGTACATAACATAGCATACATGATAGATCCAATTGCAGATGCATATGGAATCGTACTCATGCGATCCCTCTCACCCTGGGTGGAAGGGGATTGAACCTTAGATAGGCTTACACCATATGACATAGGCAAGAGTCCTTTTTTGGATTCATACATGTTAAATCATCTTAACACTTTGTTTATGTATGTACTCTGACTTAGGCCAAGCAGTCTCAGTGACCTATCTCTATAAATCTTGATACCTAACACATAGGTGGCCTCGCCCAAGTCCTTCATAGAGAAGCAGTTCCCTAACCAAGTCTTTACGGATTGTAGGGTAGGGATGTCATCTTTGGTAAGTAGTATGTCATCTACATACAATACCAGAAAGACAATAGTGCTCCCACTAACCTTCTTGTAGACACAAGATTCTTCTTCATTCTTGATGAAACCAAACTGTGTTATTGTATCATCAAAACGAAGATTTTAGCTTCTGGAAGCTTGCTTCAATCCATAAATAGATCATTGCAACTTGCACACCTTTCCAGCATCCTTTGGAGTGGCAAAACCCTCAGGTTGTGTCATGTACACATCCTCGAGAAGATTTCCATTAAGGAAAGCAGTTTTGACATCCATTTTCCAGATTTCATCATCATGGTATGCTGCAATAGCAAGCAAAATTCAAACAGATTTAAGCATCGCAACTGGGGAAAAAGTTTCATCATAATCTACACCATGAATTTGTTTGAAACATTTAGCCAACAATCACGCCTTAAAGGTATGCACATTACCATCTATGTCGATTTTCTTCTTGAAAACCCACTTGCACCCAATGGGTTTTACCCCTTCAGGTGGGTCAACCAAGGTCCATACCTGGTTGGCATACATGGAATCTATTTCAGATCTCATGACCTTAAGCCATTTCTCAGATGTTGGGCCAATAATGGCTTCCTGGTAAGTCACAGGCTCATCTTGATCCATGAGTAATACGTCACCTTGATGGGTCATGAGAAATCCATATCTCTCTGGTTGATGACGTATCCTGTTAGACCTACACAGGTCTTGTGCTACTAGAGCAGGCTATTGTTCCATAACATTTTGTAGAGGCTGCTCTATTTTCATTATTGGTTCATTGTTGCTTTGTGAAACTTGAATTTCTTCAAGTTCTACTTTTCTCCCACTGGTTCCTTTGGAGATAAACTCCCTTTATAGAAACACAGCTATCCGTGCGACAAACACTTTGCCCTCGGTAGGATTATAGAAAAAGTATCCCTTGGTTTCCTTTAGATACCCCACAAAGAAGCATTTATTTGATTTAAGTCCAAGCTTATCAAAAACTTGACGTTTCACATAAGCTTCGCAGCCTCAAATCTTCAAGAAAGACATATTAGGCCGTCTCCCAGTCCATATCTCATATGGTGTCTTTTGAACCGTCTTAGATGGAACACGGTTAAGTGTGAAAGCCGCTGTTAACAGAACATGTCACCAGAAGGAGCCTGGAAGGTTTTCATGACTCATCATGGATCGGACCATATCCAACAAGGTCCGGTTCCTCCTTTCAGAGACACCATTCCATTGTGGTGTTCCTAGTGGAGTGAGTTGAGATATTATCCCATACTCTTTTAGATGATCATTAAACTGTTGGCTTAAGTATTCTCCTCCTCAATCTGATCGAAGGATTTTAATACTCTTACTAAGTTAGTTTTGTACTTCATTCTTGAACTTTTTGAACTTTTCAAAGGATTATGATTTGTGCTTCATAAGATATACAAATCCATATCTACTGAAATCATCAATAAATGTAATGAAGTATTGAAAATCGCCTCTAGCGAGTGTGTTAAGTGGCCCACATACATCACTATGTATAAGGCCTAAAAGATCACTAGCCCTTTCACCTTATCCGGTGAATGGGGCCTTTGTCATCTTCTCCAATAAACAAGATTCACATATCTCATATAATTCAAAATAAATGAGTCCCAGAATCTATCTTTATGGAGTTTGGAGATGCGTTTCTCATTTATGTGGCCCAAACGACAATGCTAGAGAAAAGTTGGGTTCAGATCGTTTGATTTAAACCTCTTTGTATTTATGTTATAGACGAGCGTTTCGAGATCAAGTACATAAAGTCTATTACTCAATTGTGCATTACCATAAAAAATATCATTCATATAAATAGAACAACACTTGTCCTTTATAATAAAAGAAAAATCTTTCTTGTCCAAACAAGAAACAGAAATGATATTCCTGCTAATAGCAGGCACAAAATAGCAGTTCTCTAACTCTATTACAAGCCCAAAGGGGCAAGATAATAAATAAGTCCCTACAGCTAATGCAGCAACCTTTGCTCCATTTCCCACTCGTAGGTCGACTTCACCCTTCGTCAATGGTCTACTGCTCTTTAGATCCTGCACATTTACATAAATGTGAGATCCACATCCAGTATCTAATACCCATGATGCAGAAGTAGATAAATTGACTTCAATAACAAAAATACCTGAAGTGGAAGTCTCACTTCCCTTCTTTTTCTTGAGCTCCTCCAGGAACTTGGCACAGTTCCTCTTCCAATGTCCGGTCTGACCACAGTGGAAGCATGTACCTTCCTTAGCCACTCCACCCACTGGTTTCAAGCCAGAAGTGCTGGGCTTAGACTTATCCTTGCCCTTTCCCTTCTAGTTGTCCTTAGGTTTTTTCTGCTGTTTCTTGCCCTTATTCTTTTGGACCATCATTATGGCCTTCCCTTTGCCTTTGTTAATGTTCTGCTCAGCAGTTCTCAACATACCTGGTAGCTCTGGTAGTGATTTGTCAATCTCATTCATGTTGTAGTTCATGACAAATTGACTAAAACTTTCTGGCAACAATTGTAGGACTAAGTCAGTGGTTAACTCTTAGCCCAAAGGAAAACCAAGTCTCTCTAAGTTTTCAATGTACCCAATCATCTTGAGTACATGAGCACCAACAGGGCTTCCTTCTACCAGCTTGCACTAAAACAGTGCTTTAGAGACCTCGAATCTCTCATGCCTGGCCTGCTCTTGATAGAGCTTCTTAAGGTGTATGATCATATCGTAGGCATCCATGTTCTTGTGTTGCTTTTGGAGCTCAGAGTTCATGGTGGCCAGCATCATACATCCGATGTCCAAGGCATCATCTTGATGCTTCTTATAAGCATCCTTTTCAAGTCTAGGGGCATTAGCAGCAGGTGGCTCAAGAATAGGCTGTTCTAGTACATACAACTTTTTCTCTTACTTGAGGACAATCCTCAAATTCCTATACCAGTCTAAAAAATTCATTCCAGATAACTTGTCCTTCTCAAGGACGGATTGCAGTGATAAGTTACTTGATGTGTTTGTTGCCATGGTAATCTATCAACAGAAATATGCAAAATATAAGTATCATGCCATAAACATATTTTATGAGGTCTTTTAATTAAATATGCCTCCCACTATTTTATTCAAGTCAATGACCCTCAGCATTGACTCAGAAAATCCCATCGTAAGATTTCCTAGTGGCCAAGTTCCATATTTCACCTAGTTTTGAGTCAGTTTTGGCTGATCACCCAAAATTCAGTTATTTAGGTAGGAAACACTTTCCAATTATATCACATATAACTCTTGGATAGTTAGGTGAATAACACTTATTCCAATCCATCTAATGGACTAAAGCCCAACTTCATGCCTCTAAGCCTTCAATCCTATTGAAATAGCCTAGTTAAGTCAGACCCAATGGTTGGCAGTTGGATATTACCTTTATCCCATCGCATCTTACTAATATAGATAAAGGCATTCTACTTTGGCAAACCTGCACTTGATCGATACTAGTCTTGACGAGTGCCACACATTGGAAGGCATCACATAATGACTTAATATTTACTTTGAGGGAATTTTTATTATTATTAGATCTCACCATTTATTAAATTATTTATCATACTATAAACATTATCTATGTATCTCATACATAAAAGGCATATAATAAAAGTGATATGGTTATGGCCCCTTAAGAGAGTAGCATAAAGAAAGCCAGCTTCACCAAGCATCTCCTACCACCGTCCTCACTTGATGTTGTCTTCTTGTCTCCACATCATAATTACATTATATAGAAACCTCTTTTACATTCGAGGGGAGTTAGGCGAGAAGATAATGTATAATCAGAATGTAGAGAGAAATGCACGACACACAGGTCGTATTTATTAAAACCAAAAAGCATAAAAAGAGGACTAAGGCCACAACCATGCACCATGCATCACAAAGGACATACAAACTCAAAACAATAATACATTATTATTTTCATAAGTCATAAAATTGGATAGAAAATATCGCGCTTTCAAAAAACACACTACGCAGAGGTAGCACGGGGGTCCTGCTGCCCGGTCAGCGGGCAGGAGTGATGGCTACGGCATCAACACTTGAACCCTAAACCTGAAAACACATGAACGCTTCATGCGTCGCGGGGAACCTTTGTGCCGCTGTTCAACACTTGAACCCTTGCGCCTCCTTGACGGCTTGACATCAACACTTGATGCTATTGCCGCAAAATAAGAGTAGGGTTTCTAAAACCCCTTGCGCTGTGCCACTTATGCAGAAACAAGGATTCCATAACCCTTGCTGCCGCAAACTAAGAACAAGGTTTCTTAAATGTTGTACGTATCACATACATACTAGAAAGCTTCGCAAAAACATACATCTTGATACAAAATGATTTTCACAGAATATATGAACATCTTCATAGGTTTTTGAAAACAACAGCACAGTTTTGCATACAACACATAAAACAGAATATGTTTTTGTAAAAGGGTTTCATTTGTTTTCTGAAATAACATATTAAAGATCATATCTTTTATCAAAAAACAAGAACAGCAAACATGTTATCTCATGCAAAAACAAAAATAGAAAATCGAATCATGGTTTCGCAAGATGCTCTGATACTACTGTTGGGAATTGCGGTTACATCACGCAGCGAAAAAAATAGGATTCCTACCGATGATCCATGCGAAAAGCCATAATCCGAGTTTTTTTTTAAATTATTTACCTTTTGAAGCATGATCAAAAGGAAGGACGTGAATCACCAACACCGTAATAGAAATGATGTCTCTGTGGTATCCACACAAACAGACTCATGAACGTCTAACGTCCACAAAGAGGAGCCTCACGTCTCTTACACAGTGCTAGTTGTGAAGAGAAGAGAAGAAACCTGTCGCTCACTCACTCACTTTTCTGTAGGTGCGGCTAGGGCTCTAAAATTGTGTATCTTAACAGCCCCTTGGTAGTATTATTTATAATAATGACTGCCTTAAGTGAGTGTGAGCAGCAGTAAGGTAAGCTGTGCAACCCTAGACTCATCTGTTATGAGTCTGACCCATATTTGAATCCGAGTCCAACTTGGATCCATTGCTCTAATTTAGTCTGCTCTATGTGTGTGACCCTGCAGGTTCTCATTACGTTGGCAGTAATATTAAAATCCTATTTTAATATTACATACAGTGAGCGGTATCTAGCAACACATCATTGCTACCCAAGTAATAAGAATGTCAGTGATTTGACATAACCTTTCTGTGACCAATGTTTCCATGTCGTTTAGTCCCTTTGTCAAGATATCTAGATTGAACACAAGGCATGGAATATGTCACCCTTGTATAATCTAATCATTCGTTTCCTGATACTCGAGTAGACTTTGTAACAACAAATGAAATTAATATCTCATATTGACTCATTTGAGCATGACCATGCATTTCGCAGTCTCACTCAATCAAGAGGTCCAAATATATCGCTCCTGTCATGTAGGAGTGACAAATCCCATCTAAGTCACTCACATCCCTCTGCATGATTTGCGGTATGTCCAATAACCAACTTTATAATCACCTTGTTACAGATGACGTTTGATGGTATGAAAACACACAACTCCTCATGTAGGAATCATAGTGATTTCAAGTCAAAGGACCACAGACACCATTGTCACTATGAGAATCGCTTATGACATTCACGTAATGATCCATATAGCGTTCTCATGGTGGGTTAGTCTAATACATCATTACTCTAATATGTACCCATGTGAAGACTTGATATCTCATATCCATGACCCGTGAGATGTGGTCATCTGTCTATGCACATACTAGTGTCAATGTATTATTGTTATCCTAATTAACAATAATACTTGACTAGGGATATTTAAGAATAGTGTTATAACCAAAAGGATCTCACGATCAAATCATCTACTCGATAACCTATGGCATCAACCTTACTATTCTAAGAACTTTATTATGTTTATAAAAAAGAACACAATAAATGAAATGCCTCATATATTAAAATAAGCATAATAGAATGTATGTAAATACAGACAAATGTATTAGCCTCTAGGGTATACACCAACATCAAGGCCCCTCCTGAGAAGGCCTTTTTCACGATATAAGGTCCTTTATAGTTTGGAGCCCATATTCCTCGATGATCCTTTTGAATGAGAAGAATCTTTTGGAGTACTAGGTCTACTTCTTGAAACTATCGAGGACGCACCTTTTTCGCATAAGCTTTTCATCATTCTCTTCTAGCAGAGTTGGCCAAGACATAATGTAACTAATCTCTTTCCTTCAATGAGGTTCAATTGATCAAGTCGAGTTTGGACCCATTCAGCTTCTTCTAATCCTACCTCCATCGACACTCTTAATGATGGGATTTCCACTTCAATAGAGAGTACTGCTTCCATTCCATAAATCAAAGAGAAAGGGTTACCCCAATTGAAGTACGAACGGACGTGTGATAGCCATGCAGTGCAAATGGTAGCATTTTGTGCCAATCTTTATATGTTATAACCATCTTCTGAATAATTTTCTTTATGTTCTTGTTTGCTACCTTAACTGCCCTATTCATCTTAGAGCGATAGGGTGAGGAATTCTGGTGCTCAATTTAGAAATTCTCATACATAACCTTTATCATCTTAATGTTCATATTAGTGGCATTGTTGGTGATAATTTTTCTTGACAAATTAGCTCCTTTTTGACAAACCTGATCACTGCACTCCTGGTCAAGTTGGCATAAGAAGCAACTTTAACCCATTTTTATGAAGTAATCAATTGCAACAAGAATAAAGTGATGCCTATTTGAGCTATTCGGCTCGATGGACCCTATGACATCCATTCCCCACATCGAGAATGACCAAGGTGCTGTTAAAACATTCAAAGGTATTAGTGGTGCATGAACCTTTTTAGTATATTGTTCGCTCTTTTGCTTACTGCAAGTGCACGGATCGCACTTATAATATTACTAAGAGTCGGATATCGTTCCCACAGAGACTAACGTTAAAATTAGTACTAAATATAAACCAAAAGTTTAAGAATTACTATCCAAGAACATATAAATTGAAAGATGAGTATCTAAACTAATTAAAATTACTTAAAAGCTTTAAAAGTGAATTAAAGCTGAGAATTAGAGAATAGGGATTCCTTTTTTACCTCTTACTTTAATTGATAACAAGTAATCCTTATGAGCAACATAAATGAATTGATTAGGTTAGCTTAAGAATCTAAATTAGTTAAAGGCCTATATCTAGGTCAATCAACCATGTTTCAGTTACCTAATTTACTATGTTTCCATAAGAGCTAGAGTAAATCCACTCATTAAGATCTATTCCCAATAGTTACTATACATGGTCAATAGGTATATTTCTATCCTATTAACGAATCATCTCACTCAAACCAATTGAATGAAATAGAACATGCATCAATCATACATACGATCTCAAATCCAAAACCTTATGTCTAGGTTCATTAAATTTTAACAAATCAATTAAAAGTTAATCAAATATTCAAAAGCATTAAGCACTATATAATTAAAGAAAACCATATAATGTATATAAACTCAAAGGATTACAATATTATTCAATATTCATAATAGGATCTAAAGAAAACCCTACTACATGGCTTAGCCAGCCATGAAACACGAAAATATAGCAAAATATATCATGTTCATGAGAAGAAAAATGAGAAAGTAGAAGATAGAGAAGAGAAAGCTCAAGGGTGATGATCCTTCAAGCTCCAATCCTCCACCAAGGTGAAGAAAGCCCTCAATCTTGGTTACTTCTGTTTCCTTTATGTCTAAATCACAAAACCCTAGCAGCTACTCTCTAGAAAACACAAAAACTCTCGTGCAAAATGGATACAATAGTATTTATAGGCTGAATAAAATAGAGTCATGCTGCGGCGTCAAACACATCACTTCACGGCACGCGTGTAATTAGGTCACAGATGCCTGAGGTGTTGAATCTCAATGTTACGGCGCCCTGGCCTCGGGTTTCATGTACTGGAACAGGGGATGCTCAACACCGTGACATTAACATTCACATGTCGCGACGTTGAATGCTGATATTCAATTTTGGCTTTCTCTTGGGCTTCCTAGTCTAATGCTACTCCAAGTTCTTCATTTTCAAGCTTTATTTGAGACCTACCTATAACAGAGAAAATACCATTTTAATAGCTCATGCAAATGTACTCAATTCATCATAGTTTAGGAAGTATTTGCTCAAAAATCACAATGGAAGTCATCAAAATGAAATTAGAAGAATAAGATGCTAAAATCTTCTATTCATGCATACAAACAAGGACTAAGCAACCTATATAGCACATATATAGGGTACAAATAACTATACTTTGTGAAGTTATCACACCCCAAACCTAGATTTTTGCTAGTCCTCGAGCAAAATAAAGTACATTCACAAAGATCAACATTAATAACCTCATTCAGCCAATTTTTAACATTCCACTTTCACCAAACTCAAGCTAGTGTATGATGATTGTATAAACCTCAAAGAATACTCATGCCTCACAATCAGTTTCACACATGTACAATCCTCATCATGCTAGCATTCACAACTTCCTTTCATACAAGATATTTTTCCCAAAACCATGCAAAGAAAACCTCTTCCATTCAATTCATATTCACTCAGATGAGATTATGTGCATACACATGAATATAACTCACAAAATCCACAAGATTATAGTACAA
Source organism: Ormosia semicastrata (assembly GCA_029884595.1). NCBI lineage: Eukaryota > Viridiplantae > Streptophyta > Magnoliopsida > Fabales > Fabaceae > Ormosia > Ormosia semicastrata. The sequence goes on along the minus strand of JAQQTO010000029.1, from coordinate 500,724 downwards.
CTCTCTATCCACTAATGTAAATCACACAAAATTGAGGATCAAAAGGGACTTAATTAGCTTGTAATGTAAAGCCATGGGTAGTGGGTAACAGAATAAAATGATAGGACTTAACGCAAATATTGAGAAACATAAACATGTTATTTCAAGTCTTGAGTCTCTAACAGATAATATCAGGGTATGCAACAATGAATATAGAAAACTCGCCAGAACCATTTTGATGCTTTTTGAAATTTACTTTTCTTATGCTTTGCCTTTGCTCTTTTTTTTTCTTTTTTTCTTTTTTTTTTTATTTTCATTTCATTCATCTTTTCTTTTCATTTAGCAAAGCAATGATTTTTCTTTAACTGCATCTGGTTCCTTCAGACTCATTTTGTATTGAATCCTTAATACCCCTAATCACAAGACTTACTTCAAGAAATAACATATTATGTACGCAACAAACAATAATGGTAGGAAGAAAATGCAATGTTTTCACATGCATTAGAACGGTTAACAGGTTAACGATCACAATGGTTATGAAAAACAAGTAAGGCCAAACATATATAAGCTTGAAAAAGGGACCTATGATAAAATCACTCAGGGTAAGATTGAAAGGCTCAATCGGTCCAAACAATGCCCTAATCATTTCCTCAATCAAGCATAACTTAAGATTTCACCTCAAGAGAGTTGCAAAACAATTTCTAATATAATTGAATTTTCCACATGTATTGTCCATAAACTTTCTCTAGGTAAACATTCTTATCCTTTTCAAAGTTCAAGAAGCATGCAAATGGGAAATGCACCAAGCATAAAAAGAAACTAGAATGTTTTAGCATGTGCCAAAGATTGCATATGCATTCATAGAAAAATGAAGGTCATTTTGCATCCATATCTATCATTGGACAATCATTCACACTAGTTTTTAAACATTACAACTCACAATGTGAAAGGGAACGACAATTGTATCTTGAATGGATTTTCAAAAACTTTTATCAAGATACTTACTCCTATGATAATTATCTACACATACATATACTACAAAAAGTATAAAACTAACATACACATAAGACTAAAAAAAATGCATATAAATATAATAGTATAAAAATATCATAATACTGCATATACAGTCAAAACATAAAGTTTAAAGACACCCCCCAAACCTGAGGGAAATAGTGTCCATACTTGCACAAAAGAAACACACACACATATATATATATATACCAAAAAGAAATACAATGAAAGAAAGGTGCACTGAATAACATGAAGATAGATAAGTGGATCATCACTGTCTAGGCCATCAACATATGTACCATCACCATCCCTGTCATCATCATCACTATCCGGGACCTCTGCAGCAGGTGGTCTAGAAGGTCCAGCATGGAAGGGGGCTGCAACAGAAGTGGGTAGGAATGCAGGAACTGGATAATCAGCTATCGAAAGGTCGAGACGTGCCGCTATCCATCTCTGTGCCTGAATAGTATAAGACAACATAGCTGTTATCTGTGTGCTCTAGGCCTCTATATGGGCTAGCCGGGCATCCACACGAATACGCCAATCTGAGCCAGCTGCAGGTGCTGCCTGGGGCTCAGGTACTGCTACATGAGGTGCTGTTGCTGCTCTAGGCGCCCGCCTTTGTCGAGCTGGAGATGAAGCTACTCCGACTCTCTCAATGAAAGTATCATTAAGAGGCTGCCAAGCATTTGTAAGCTCCTCATCTAAACCCTAGCGTACATTATGCCGGGTGCATAAAGTCTGTATGAGGAATGGGAAGAAGAGGCTCCTGAACTCCCTTACTGACTGGATTTACTCAAAAATAAGCTAAGCAACATCGATAAACCAGCGCTCCAAGATGCAAGAAATTAATATGGCTCGGTCTTGTGTTACATCTAAGAGGTTAACGGAAGGCAAAATTTGGGTGCTAATGAAGTGGTACCAAGCTCGGGCCTCTGGTGTTAGGTAGGTATATAAAAAGTACCTCGGCCTGTTAGTTTGGACACTCAAAGTCCAAACCACAGGTTGAGAGTCAACTGTACATATATGAGCTGTGACCACATCAACATCCATGCCCTCCACCAGCTTCCAGTGGCAGAGCTCAGTAAATTCACAAATCTCAGGGGCCACAGGCAGGCTAAGAGCCGCACGAATAGAAGCTATAGAGAATAAGACCGTGCGCCTTCTAACTTTGATTGTAGTAGCTCCTTCTCCAAAGTAGGCTAGGTTCGCATAGAATTCACGAACTAAGGGGAGGACAGTAGAGGACTCTGGGTGTTGAGCAAATGCATTCCAATTAAGGTGGTTAATGAGCCCTTCTAACTTTAGGTGAATGTCTCTGGAAAAGGCGAAGCCACGGTTGAGAATGAGTAGTCTAGTTATAAGAATAGTGTATCTCTCGGGCATCTACCGAGATAAACCTCCCCCTATTATAATCTGCAGGAGGGGGAGAAGGCTTCCTATTCCGGCGACTGGATGAACCACGCTGGATAAACCTTCCCCTCTTTGGAGCCATAATAACCTGAAAAAGAATTACTAAAAGTCAAATTTGGTAATTGGAAGTATTAAACACATATAAAAATAAGCAATTCTGGAAAATATGGAATTAAGCACCGCGACATTCAGTGCTAGCACCATGGCATTAAAAATGTTCTACATAAAGTCACGACATTCATTCCAACATTGCGACATTCAAAGGTGTTCATTATAATGTCGCGACGTTGTCCATCATCGTCGTGATGCGCAAAAAAATAGTTTACCCCTAGATTACTCACAAAAACTAGATTAACCCACTTTCAGACATTCCAAGCAGAAAAATTAACACGAAAAACACTAACAAAAACCTAAAACTAACTACTAACAATAACTATTTAGCACTAAAGTCAACAAAACTAAAAATAAAGACAAGAACAAATGACCCAAATACAGAGAAAATATGATAAAAATTTACCAAAAATTTAAAATAAATAGAAACATACCTTAATGGAAGAAAATGTAGATAGAAAAAGGTGATGGAAAATAGAGAAAACAAAAACTAACTAGAGAGGGAGAGAGGGCAGAGGAAACAACGGAGAGGTAGAGAAGTTGTGGTGTGAGGAGAACCAAATGTCTCAACATAAAACCACAACAGCCTCCTTGCGCCACGACACGAAGCAAAATACGCCGCGGTGCTAATTAATTCCCTTATAAAATAAATATTTAAATAATTACTATTTATTATTTACTAATTACTATTTTATTATTTTTTTTAACTTGCTGGAATGCCGCAGCGTTCTAGTATCACGCGTCGCGGTGCTTTGCTCTCTGGATTTTGGCCCATAACACCATCACGCCACGACATGTCAAGTGTTACGCCGTGGCATTAGGAGTTTGATTGCATAATTCTGCAGCAAATTGAGTTCTGTCGGGACTTATGGCCAAAATAAGTCTCCAATACTTGTAAAACATGTCTAACAGGTCAAATAACATTTTATATAACAAAAACTTAGTTAAACTACAAAATTAACATATTAACATACTAATGACATAAAACACAAAACATAAACATTTGGGTTCCCTCCCAAAAAGAGCCTTATTTATAGTCCTGGCATAACTTTGCAGCTCTCAAGTTGGGGCTGTTAAAGCGAGGGAAGTCATCCCCTAATCAATCTTTCCTCCAAAATAAGGTTTTAGGCACTGGCCATTAACCTTAAAACTTGATGATCGATTCAGTGGAGCAATCTCCACAGCTCTGTGGGGAAACGCTTTTATTACCACAATGGGCCCCGACCACCTCAATTTAAGTTTTCCTGGGAATAGTTTGAGCCTGGAATTGTAAAGGAGAACTTGCTGATCTTCTTCAAATCTTTTCTGCACAATTTTACGGTCATGCCAGAATTTCACCTTCTCCTTATACAATTTTACATTTTTGTAGGCTTGCAGCCTAAATTCGTCCAGTTCATTGAGCTGCAAAAGCCTTTTCTCCCCAATAGCTTACAAATTGAAATTGAGCTGCTTGATTGCCTAATAAGCATTATGTTCAAGCTCAATCGGCAAATGTCATGTTTTCCCAAATACCAACTTGTAGGGAGACATACCAATAGGACCCTTGTAAGAGGTCCTGTAGGCCACAGTGCGTCGTCCAGTTTCTTTGACTAATCCTTTCTAGTTGGACACATTGTTTTCTCTAGGATTCTCTTTATCTCGCGATTGGATACCTCCACTTGCCCACTTGTTTATAGGTGATAAGCAATGGCAATCCGATGCGTCACTCCATTCTTGGCAAGGAGGGCTTCAAAATACTTGTTGCAAAAATGTGACCTTCCATCACTAATTATGGCCCTAGGTGTTCCAAACCTGGTGAAGATCTGTTTTCTCATTAAGCTAATCACTGCTTTTGAATCATTAGTAGGAAATGCACATGCCCCCACCCACTTGGACATGTAGTCCACAGCCATTCATATGTACTGATTCCCAAAGGAGGGAATAAAGGGGCCCATAAAGTCTATGTCCCATGCATCAGAAATCTCTACCTCCAAAATAGAATTCAGGGGCATCTCATTCCTTCTCGAGATATTCCCTGATTTTTGGCATTGATCACATCTTTGCACATAGAAATGCGCATCTTTGAAGAGCGATGGCCAATAAAATCCAGACTGGAGTACCTTTGAAGCAGTCCTCTCACCACTGTAGTGTCCACTATATAGAGAATCATGACAATTGGTTAAAATCTACTCCACTTCCTCCATAGGCACACACCTCCTCAACATATGGTCAGAACACTATTTAAATAGAAATGGCTCATCCCAGATATAGTGCCTGACATCATATAAGAATTTCTTCTTTTGGTGAGAGGTTAAATCAGGTGGCAGCACACCACGCACAATGTAATTCACCATGTCAGCATACCATGGACATGATTGAGTGGTGGCTACAAATAGCTGCTCATCAGGAAATGTTTCCCTAATTGTGATCAGTTCATCTTGGAAATCTTTATTTTCAAGTCTTGAAATGTGGTTTGCTACTTGATTTTTACATATTTCTTATCTCTGATTTCCTAATCAAACTCTTGTAAAAGTAAAACCCACCTAACCAATCGTGGTTTCACGTCCTTTTTACTCACTAAGTACTTTATTGCCGAATGATCTGTGTACACAATCACCTTCGTGCCCATCAAATATGCTCTGAACTTATCAAATGCGAAGACAATGGCCAGCAGCTCTTTTTCCATTGTTGTGTAGTTCAGTTGGGCATCATTGAGTATTTTGCTCGCATAGTAAATAGAGCAAAACACTTTGTCTTTTCTTTGTCCCAACACCACACCGACAGCATAGTTGCTCACATTGCACATAAGCTTGAACGACAAATCCCAATCTGGAGTGATTATAACTGGAGTTGAAACCAATCTCTTTTTTAGTTCCTCAAATGCAACCTGACATGAATTATTAAAGGTAAATTGGATGTCTTTCTCCAGAAGGTTGCAAAGAGGCTTGGCTATCTTTGAAAAGTCCTTAATAAACCTCCTATAGAAACCCGCATGGCCAAGAAAACTACGGATTCTTTTTACTGAGTTTGACGGAGGAAGCTTGTCAATCACTTCTATCTTTGCCTTGTCCACCTCCATCCCTTTTATAGAAGCCTTATGGCCAATAACTATACCTTCTTGGACCATAAAATGGCTCTTTTCCTAATTTAGGATGAGGTTGGTCTCTTCACACCTTTTCAGCACTGACAATAAGGTTTGTAAACAACTATTATAATCCTCCCCAAATACTGAAAAGTCATCCATAAATACCTATAGCCCATGTTCAATCATATTAGCAAAGATGGCCATAATGCAACATTGAAAGGTTACAGGAGCATTGCATAGCCCGAAGGGCATCCTTCTAAAAACAAATGTACCATATGGACAAGTAAATGTTGTCTTTTCTTAGTCTTCCGGTGCTATGGTAATTTGGTTATATCCAGAATAACCATCCAAGAAGCAATAATAGGCCTTCCCTGCCAGTCTATCTAACATCTGATTTATGAAAGGAAGTAGGAAATGGTCTTTCCAGGTGGCCTTGTTTAATTTGCGGTAGTCCATGCACACCCTCCATCCAATGACCTTACAGGAGAGAATAAGCTCATTATTTTCATTAGTAACCATTATCATACCACCTTTCTTCGGCACACATTGGATTGGAGATACCCAGAGGCTGTCAGAAATAGGATAGATAATACCTGCATCCAGCCACTTGATTATCTCTTTCCTCACTACCTCTTTCATAATTGGATTTAGCCTCCTTTGGTGTTCCACAACTCCACTCTGATTGTCCTCTAATAAGATCTTGTGCATACAGATGGAAGGGTGAATGCATTGAATATCAGCAATAGTCCAACCGAGAACATGCTTGTATTTCCTAAGCACATGGAGAAGCTTTTCCTCTTGATTATCTGAGAGGGATGGCGATATGATTACTGACAGGGTAGATGTTGCTCCCAAATAAGTATACTGCAAACGGTTCAGTAGAGGCTTTAACTCAAGCTTTGGAGATTCCTTAATGGAAGGCTTAGATGTCACTTTTGTTACATCGGACTCCAAGATTTCAAACTTGGACGAACGATATTGCCTAGGAACCGCATCGAGGTGTTTAATGTAATCAGATACATCGTTTCTTGAATCTTCATCATCCTCAATTGATGAAGTCATTGCTATGGCTAGGGAATCTTCAAAATTATTGGCTTGAAATGCATCGTTAATGATATTATCAAGCAAAACAACATAAGAACACTCTTCCTAATCTTGAGGAAACTTAATTGCTTTGAAGATTTTGAAAGTCACCTTTTGATCTTGAACTCTCATTGTCAGTTCTCCTTTTTGAACGTCTATTAGTGTTCTTCCTATAGCTAAAAATGGTCTACCTAGGATCAATGGCACCCTTTGATCCTCTTCCATATCCAGAATAACAAAATCTGCAGAGAATATGAATTTATCTACTTTTACCAGGATATCTTCCACTATTCCCTTCGGATATGTATATGAACGATTAGCCAGTTAGAGGGTTACGGATGTAAGCTTGCATTCCTCCAAACCTAGCCTCTGGAATATGGATAGGGGCATAAGATTGATGCTTGGCCCCATATCACACAATGCTTGTCCTAAGAATTTATTTCCAATAGCACAAGGAATTATAAAGCTTCCTGGATCCTTTAACTTTGGGGTAAGCTTTTGTTGCAGAACAACACTGCATTCTTTAGATAATGCAATAGTTTCAAACTCACCCAGCTTATGTTTCTTGGATTATATATCCTTCATAAACTTAACATAGCTGGGCATCTATGCCAGTGCTTCTACAAAAGGGATGTTGATATGAAGTTTCTTGAAAACTTCTAAAAATTTCTTAAACTGCTCATCCATCTTGTGCTTAATTTTCCTGCTTGGGAAAGGCAAAGGATGCATATAGGGTTTATTCACTACCTTCTTGTCTTCTGCCTTTTTGTGCTAAGTTTCCTTATTCAGTTCATTGTATTTGACCTTTTTGTGGACCTCCTCTTCCCATTTCTGGCTCTTTCCTACCTCATCCTCCATCAGCTTTGTCTTATGATTTCCCTCAATGTCTTTCCTACTCTTGAGTGAGATTACCTTACAATGTTCATTAGAGGGACCCTTTGGATTGTTAACTGTGTCAGTTGGGAAGGTTCCAGGGGGCCTGTTATTGATTGCATTGGCTAACTGCTCCGCCTGAGTTTCTAAAGCCCTCATAGAAGCTGATTGGCTCTGTATTACTAAGTCGTTCTTAGCCAAATGAGCGTCCGTCTTGGTCATAAAGGAATCAGTTTTCACCATTAACTGCATAAACATTTCTTCAAGAGATGGTTTCTTTTCTTGAGCTGGATGTCTAGACTAGGAAGGGAATCCAGGAGGATTGTAAGGTCTCTCAGCTCCAGGTGCTGAGGAGGAGGCCCCTTGATTATCCCTCCATGAAAAGTTTGGATGGTTCCTCCATCCAAGATTATACTAGTTTGCGTACGGGTTATTTTGTTGTGATCAGTAGTTCCCTAAATAATGTGCACTTTCAAAGGTGGAAGGGCACCTATCACTAGAATGATTATCACCACATTTGTCACATAACATAAATGGGCTCTGGTGAGCTTGTTGTCTTATACTGTCCATTTTACTTGCCAATACTGCAACCTAAGCTGACAATGAGGTTATAACATCTACTTCATGTACTCCGGCTACTCTTCATGGAGTGTTTCTTGCTGATGGCCATTGATAGCTATTGGCAGCTATTTCCTCTAGCAGCTGGAAGGCATCACTAAAGGATTTGCTTAACAAAGAGCCTCCAGTAGCAGCATCTACTATTGGGAGGTGATGCGGTAGCAAGCCCTTGTGAAATTAGTAGATTTGGTGCCAAGGTGGTATCTCATGATGTGGGCACCTTCTCAAAAGATCCTTATACCATTCCCATGCTTTATGTAGGGATTCTAATTCAGTCTGAGTGAACGATGCAATATCATTCACCATCTTTGCAGTCTTGGCAGGATAGAAGTATTTGTTCAAAAACTTATTGCGTACCTCTGGCTAAGTTGTGATTGATCCTGCTAGAAGAGAATGTAACCAGCTTTTGACTCTATCTCTTAAAGAGAAAGGGAAGAGCCATAGGCGAATAGCATCCTCGAATACTCCGTTGTGCCTAAACATGAATCTCCAGGAAGTTTGAGAGATGTGCATTGGGATCATCATTGGATAAGCCGCCAAACTGCACAGAAGTTTGGATAATTTGGATAATGGCCGGCTTTATCTCAAAGTTATTTGCCCGGATGGTAGGACGTCTAATGCTGGATTGCAGATTATCCATTTGAGGAGAAGTAAACTCCCTCAATGGTCTAGTGTGACTATCGTCCTCCAACTGGAGCGTAGCGTTATCTTCTGCCATCTTATAGTCAATCACCTGAAACAATTAAAGAATTAAGATTTAAATTAATATGCAAGAAAAAAGAAAGCTTGAATTAGAGTTACTTAAACTGATTGTTAATATTAGCTTTAATGAAATTAAACCATTGTCCCCAGTAATGGTGCCAAAAACTTGTTTGCTTTTTCACTTACCGCAAGTGCATGATCACACTTATAATATAGCTAAGAGTCAGATACCGTTCCCATAGAGACTAACATTAAAATCAGTGCTAAATATAAATCAAAAGTTTAAGAATTACTATCCAAGAACATATAAATTGAAAGATGAGTATCTAAACTAATTGAAAGTACTTAAAAGCTTTAAAAGTGAATTAAAGTTGAGAATTAGAGAATAGAGATTCCTTTTTCACCTCTTACTTCAATTGATAACAAGTAATTCTTATGAGCAATATAAATGAATTGATTAGGTTAGCTTGAGAATCTAAATTAGTTAAAAGTCTATGTCTAGGTCAATCAATCATACTTCAGTTACCTAATTCACTATGTTTCCATAAGAACTAGAGTAAATCCACTCATTAAGATCTATTCCCAATAGTTACTATACATGGCCAATAGGTATATTTCTATCATATTAACGAATCATCTCACTCAAACCAATTAAATGAAATAGAATATGCATCAATCATACATATGATCTCAAATCCAAATTCCTATGTCTAGGTTCATTAGATTTTAACAAATCAATCAAAAGTTGATCAAACATTCAAAAGCATTAAGCACTATATGATTAAACAAAACCATATCATGTATATAAACTAAAAGGATTATAATATTATTCAATATTCATAGGAGGATCTAAAGGAAATCCTGCTACATAGCTTAGCCAGCCATGAAGCATAAAAATATAGCAAAATATATCATGTTCATGAGAAGAAAAATGAGAAAGTAGAGAAGGGAAGGCTCAAGGGTGATGATCCTTCAAGCTCCAATCCTCCACCAAGGTGAAGAAAGCCCTCAATCTTGATTACTTCTGCTTCCTTTATGTCTAAATCACAAAACCCTAGCAGCTGCTCTCTTAAAAACACAAAAATTCTCGTGCAAAATGGATATAACAGTATTTATAGGCTGAATAAAATAGAGTCATGCCGCAGCGTTAAACACATCATGTTGCGGCGCGCATGTAATTAGGTCACAAATGCCTAAGGCGTTGAATCTCAATGTTGTGGCGCCCTAGCCTCGGGTTTCATATATTGGAACAGGGGATCTTCAATTTTGGCTTTCTCTTGGCCTTGAATGCTGATCTTCAATTTTGGCTTTGAATGCACACGTCGCGGCGTTGAATGCTAATCTTTAATTTTGGCTTTCTCTTGGCCTTCCTAGTCCAAAGCTACTCCAAGTTCTTCATTTTCAAGCTTTATTTGAGACCTACCTATAACAGAGAAAGTACCACTTTAATAGCTCATGCAAATGTACTCAATTCATTATAGTTTAGGAAGTATTTGCTCAAAAATCACAATGGAAGTCATCAAAATGAAATCAGAAGAATATGATGCTAAAATCTTCCATTCATGCATACAAACAAGGACTAAGAAACTTATATAGCACAGATATAGGGCATAAATAACTACACTTTGTGAAATTATCACATATGTCTACCATTTATGGCACTTCTTCACTTAATTGAAGTAATCAGTTTCCTTTGTCAACAATAGTACCCAGCCCTTAGGATCTTTCTTATCATTGCATGCCCATTTGCATGAGCTCCAAAAGAACCTTCGTGAACATCTCTGATTATTTTCTCTGCCTCTGCTGCATTAACAAATCTTACTAGCATCATGTTGTGGTTTCTCTTGTAGAGCACTTCCCCATTTAGAAAGAAACCCATTACGAGTCTTCTTAGGATCCTTTTATCTTTTTCTGAAGCATCTGGAGGGCACTCTCTGCTCTCAATAAAGCATTTGATGTCATGACACCACGTTTTCCCATCTGGCTCTACTTTTACCATTTGACAATATGTCGATTGGTCATGACTTTCTATTTTTATAAGTGGCAAGTCCCTACCATGGCTTACTTTGAACATTAATGACAATGTAGATAAAGCATTAGCCAACTGATTATCCTCCTAAGGGACATGATGGAATGTGACTTCATCAAGCTATTCAATCGATTCCTTGATGTAAACATGATAAGGTATTAAATTGGCATCTCGAGTTTCCCATCCTCCTTTTAGCTGATGAATAACCATGGCGGAGTCCCCGTATACCTCAAGAACTTTTGCCTTTGATTCTATCACTACTTGGATTCGCATGGCACATGTACATACTCAGCTACATTGTTTGTACAGTCAAAGCACATTCTAGCAGTGATAATAATGAATTTATTTTTAGGGAAAATTAGTATAGCTCCAATTCCATGCCCTAGTGAATTAGAAGCTCTATCAAACAACAAAGTCCACTTTTCTTTTTTTGAGAATTCTTCTTCTTCGAATAAAGTCATTATATCTTCATCAGGGAATTCACTGTATAGACCCATAATCCTCCACAGGTTGACTAGCCAAGAATTCTGCAAAAGCGCTGGCTTTTACTATTTTTTGGGTGACATAGATGTGAACACCCAATTTTGCCAGAGCTCCCAACAAAAAAATTTGGAAATTAAAAAAAATAAAATAGAAAAGAAAAAATAAAAAAATAAATTAATAATTATCCATATTTTTTACCCAATCCTCTAATTATGTTTTATCCTATTCTTTTTCTTACTTTGTCCAGGCAGACCCATGACCCAATATACCCATCTTCACCACCGTACCACCAACTCCCTTCCTCTATTGCAACACGCAACCCCTCCACACACTCACTCATTGACTCACTGCACAACTTCAGTCACACACAAAACCTTTACCCCAGAAGCAAAGAGGACACTTACTTCAACCTTTTGTACTTAAAACTTCAACACTCACTCACGGGCACAATCCCTCACTGGTAAGCTGTTTCTCCATCACCAAAACTACCCAAAGCCATCATGACCACAAACCCTCATCTTTAACCTTCAACCTTCATCACCACAGACTTATAAACACCAAACCCAGCAAGCCCCAAGTCATTGCACAACCTAGATCCATAAGCAACACTATTGAATCCTGTGGCCAACCACCCAAACTAACACCTACATCACACCATCCCCGCATCACACCCCAACTGGACATCACCAGATCAATCGTCCCTCATCATCGTCATAGATCTTACGTGAAGCAATCCGAGCCCTTTCGTGCTCCACCGTGTCGACCAACCTTCGTCATTCCTCTAACCACTAAATCTATCCGCGCTGTCCGTGCTACCCATTGCTATCCTCCACCGTGAGACTCGCGCCGCACATTCACCACCACGAACCCAAAGTTGCTACCTTTGCTCTATCACCCAGATCCATCTCGTGCGAACCACATCCACGTATAAGCCACCATAATAACACCTCCCCACCATTCAGCCACCGTCTGATATGGCTTCCTTCATTCTATCTCCTCTGGATTTGTTATGTGTTGTCATTTTGGGTTTCTCACAACTTTCCTATTTTATTCTTTTTTTTTTTTAAAAAAGATAAACTTTTTTCTTTGGATGAGATTAGGTCAGATGGGGTACAAAAGAGTTAGAGTTTTTGGTTAGCTTAGGCTTTAGGAATTTCAAAATGGGTATGATCTTCCTTCCTAAAAAAAATAAAAAATAAAAATAAAGTTAAATTTTGGGCATAAAAAAATGAAATTGTTTTCTTTTCCCTTATGGACTTTATTGAAATTTTGTTTACCCTACTATGTGTTTATGTTTATCATGTTTATTTTAATCACGTTGCTAACATTGTCTTTTCTTAGTTGTTGATTTTACAATCTTAATAAAAAAATATAAAATAATCAACATTGTTGAGAAGAATAAAATGGGATTAACTGAGTTGTGACAACTTGTTAATCCTGTAACTTTTAGAATCATCCAAGTTGTGATAGCACGATGATTCAAAATTTTTTCTAAACATAAAGAAAATATCAAATGAATTTTCAAAACAAAATTTTTTTCAAAATTAAAAACAACTAACCCACAATCATTTTTCTAAAGAACAGCGTGACTTTGAATTTTTCATTGCATCCGAGGATACGTAGGAGCAAAATCTTTATTCTATCAAGCCAAAATTAAATTTTCATAATTTATTTGTCTATTTAGTTTATCTTTTAACAAAAGAGGTAAAACAAATATTTTCAAGAGTTATAAATTTTTTTTGCACAACTGACTTAAGGTAACCGTCTCAGGATAGATGTATTAAGGGTGCTGTAGAATTAAGTTTCCACCATTCCCTATATATAATAGACTCTCGAATCCTATCTGTTTTGAAAGACCAATTTTTCCTAAAATAAAATGGTTTTCCAATTTTTTCTTGACTTAAATAAATTGGTGGTGACTCCATTTCATTCTTTTAACAATTTATTTTTCGCCACTCTTGTCGCAATCCTGATCATGATAGATGGCGACTCCACTGGGGATACTTGAGAGTTAAGCTCATATAAGTTGGTTGTACAAATTTTTTTGTGATCTTTGTATGTTTGTTTTACCCTTTTTCTTTTTTGTTTTCTTTTTTACACATTTAATTTTTTGTTAATTATTTTATTTATAGTGTTAACTATTTTATTATACAAACCTTAAGGTACAAAACCTTTTGGAATTTATATTGCTTTTGCTTTGTTTTGTAGGATGTGGATAGTTTTTAGGATTATCAATGTTTGTACGCTCCCTACACCTATTGTACCTACATATTTATCATACACATTTGAGTGGGGCTCTATATTCGGGTCTGAGTGAAGCCAAAGTTAGGTAGAGGTTTCGTAGTGGTAGTCATTTTGGATGTACATCCTATTTGGTTATTGCGAAAGTCTCATCTAGAGTGTGCATTTTTCATGAATGTCCCACATCTAGTGGTTTACCCACTATTTGTGGTCAACATTATGAAATAAGACTTAGCTCTAGAGGCGTTTAGAATACTAGGGTCACTCAATGAAAGTTCTCACGAATTAGAAAGACTCATAGATCCTTAGGATTGAAATTCCCAAGTTTAAGGTAATCCCATTAGGGCACAAATGGAGCATTTTTCATCCAAAAAAAAAGTGAAAACTAAAAATAAAAAAATCTATAAATACTTCTATTGCATTTTATGTCTCAGTAAATACTTGGATTTGGTTAAGTTGTTTAGCCCACTAATGTGACGAATTTACATTTGAAAAGAATAAAATCTTTCTAAAGAATAAGTGAGTCTTGATTGAAAATAAGTTATTACTAGTGGGCCAACAATTGACAAACCCAATGTATTTCTTTCGTAAAAATCTTCAGCTACAATTTTCTTTACAAAATAAAGCATTCACCTTTTTTCTCTTAAAAGAAAAAGAAAAGGGGGAAGAACCATTCACCCTCATCCAAACATTCACCTCTTTTCTAAAAAGGGTCCATCTTTTGCATTCCATTCATGAATGAAGTTAGAGAATTTTGATGAGATCATTAGCATAGCAAATCATATTTGTCTTTAATATTTATGGTATCCCTTTTGTTAAATTAAACCTTGAGAGAAATAAAAATTATCATATCCATTCATTCACCCATTCACTCATGCATCCATCCATTTGTCTATGCTAAAAACAATGCATGTAGTGCAATAATCTTTTTTCATTGCATAACATTCTTGCATAGAAAAAAAGAGAAGAGAAAATGATTTCTTGTTTTAAAAAAAGAAAAAAAAATCATTCGCATTCTAGTATCTCAACCAAAAAATGAAAAAATATTTTATCCAAATAATCATTTCTTATTGCATAATAGGATTAAAAAAAACCTTGTTCAAAAAAAAAAAGCATCTACATTCTAGCATCCCCATCAAAGAAAAAATGAAAAATTATTTCATCCAAATAGTCATTTCTCATAGCATGATAGGATTTCATTAAAAAAATCATTATCCTAATCAAATAGTCATCTGCCCTTGCAAAAAAATAAAAAGTAAAAAATAAAAATAAATAAATAAAAGCAAAAAAAAAGTTTTCTTCCTAACCAAGTAGTTATTTTTTCATGATAACTTACAAAACACAAAAAAAAAAATTTAGTGTTGCGTCCTAAAAAAAACTCATCCTAATCAAGTAGTCATTATTCATTCTATGATGGCATAACATCATTGCATAAAAATAAGTAATAAATACAAAAATATTCCATGACATCAATCTTGCATCCCATGAAAAAACAAAAAGAACTTTGAATGCTTATTTCTCTAATCATCTTCTATTATATGATAGCACAATATCTTTGCATAAAAAAATGACAAAAACAAAACAAAATTTTCACCATTTTCATAAAATAGAAGTTCAAAAATGTCAAATTCAAATGTTGACTTCTCTTTGCATTATAGTTTCCCAAAGAAGAAAAAATTTCATTAAAAAAATCCTTTGTTACGTGTTTACACAAAAAAAAAACCTCCCTACATGTTAAAAAACAAAGAAACATTTTTTTTCTATTTTCATAAAGTAAGTAATGAAAAATCTCCAAACTTAAATGGTTTTTTTTCTTTGCATAATAGCATCCCACAAAAAGAAAAATAAAAATTTTCGTGTTGATTAAGTTGTCATATTTTTACATGATAGCCTAAAAAAAAGAAAAAAGCAAAAAGCAAAAATCATGTTTTTTACTTCAAAATGAGTTTATTTTCTTTTTGACTTTTTAATAAAAAAAATTGAACCATTATGCTTCCAAAAGAAATGAATACCAATCAAACTTGGGTCGATGATGTAGAATCGCAAACTTAACCTATGCAAGTGGTTGGGAGAAATCTTTGTCGAGAAGTAGATGAGATAAAGAGAAGATTGCATCAAACGAATGACACACATATGAGTATGGAAAAATGTTAAGCCGGCTAAGGGTGGACTTCAGGTCGAATGAATCAAATGGGATCTCAACATACTCATGGACGACAACTACTCTATAATCCATCAGGTTGTGTCAGGTGTTTCTACATATGCTCATACTCATCTGTAATGGAAGCAAATGCTTACAAGGAAAAATTTAGAAAGTTCAACTGAATGATGATTTATTTTTCAACTCTTAAGAATGATAGTACTTTGTAATCCTCCTGGGAAATTTTTGAGTGATTGGTATTCTAATTTGTTTATCAAGTTATTACTACTAAATGATGGTTTAATTGTACCGACCATATGCTTTTTCAATCGTTAAAATCATTTGGGTCTTAAACTTTTGCAAACTTTCTTGAAGCATTAATGTAATAGATTTGTGTGGATACCTTGTTTCATTTTCCTATGTTCTTGGAACTCATGTTCTTGTCATGTCTTTCTTGTCATTATTTTCTTTCCTTTACTTGCTTTTTTTGGTTTGGGTCCCGTGGGACTCTTGTTCTAGAAAACTTTAGTCATGAAGCCCACGTTAGGGGTGGAAACAGGCCAGGCCAGGCCAGGCTTTGCCTTAAACAGGCCTGGCCTGTATTCTAAATATTAGGCCTGAGCCTGGCTTGTGAGCCTATAACAGGCCAATTTTTAAGGCCTAGCCTGGCCTTTTTAAAAGCCTGGCCTGGCCTGAAAGCCTATTTAAAAGCCTACTTGCAAAATAGGCCTTTAAATAGGCTTTCAGGCCTACTTTTAAATAGGCTAACAGGCCTTTAAAAGGCTAACAAACTTATCGTCAAATAGGCCAACAGGCCTTTAAATAGGCTAACAGGCCTAAGCTTTGAAACAGGCCAACGTACTTAAGCCTTTAAATAAGCCAACAAGTGTATGATTTTTAAAAATATTACGTTAAAATCTAATATTCTAATTTAATAACATAAGTCTAACCATCCTAATTATTCAATAATACAAAATTATAACAAATCTAAAATGCCTCAGACCTCATATTATCCAACAATATAACAATATAATTAGACAAATCTAAAAGGCCTCAAGCCTCAAATTATTAACATAAAAACAAGAACATGAAGTCCATGTCACAAATCTAAAAGGCCTTAGGCCTCAAATTGACTAATGACCAACACACAGTACCACAACACAAGTCCACAATGGATATCTAACAACAATACAAGTAACACAAAATAACAACAAACAACTCAATAATATAAACTACAACCAACAAGACATGAAAACGTCCCAAAATGTAGCAATAAAGGTGCAACAACCAACAACCACATTCAAATCTTCAAGGTGATCTCTTCATGTTCATACACCTTCAAAATAAAATAACAAATTAATATTAGATCATATAATAATTTAACAAAGAATGAAATTAACAAAACTTAAGAAAAAAGGACTATTTCAAAAGAAAAAAGTTTAAACCTTTTCCTTTCTCTTCAATCCATACTTGTTACGAAGCCAATCCCCACCGCATATTAGTGCTTCAATAGATTCTTCATTCAACTTTGAACGATATTCATCAATAACTCTTCCTCCAAAGACTAAATGTGGACTCGAAGCCACTTGTTGAGATTGGAATGGCTAGTATATCAACCAGACCATCTTTGATAAGATCTTATACTTTAAGTTATTATTCCTCCACCACTCCAAGGCACTAAAGGAGTTACTATCACCATCAGGAATATAAACACCTTCCTCAAGATAAGCATCTAATTCTGATTTCATTGGAGGAACTGCTTCTATTTTACACACAAGACTCATGATTTGATCAAATCCAGTGATAATTGAAGATTTAAAAGCAGACGTGGATGAGGTGTTGCTGCTAGCAGTGTTCACTTCACTAGAGGATGACTCTTCCATACTCAAAGTTACGTACTCATTATATAATTCTTGCAATGAAGTCCGCACCTTGTTCATGTTTTCCATGGCAACTTCTTCAGGCTGATATATCAAAGGAAAACATATATCAACAATATAAAATTTGCAACTAGGATCCAAAACACTTGCAATAGCCATCAACAAATTGCATTCCCCCCAATATTTATCAAATTTTACTTTCATTGGAGCAGCCATTTCTCTCATAAAGAGATCTCCATCCTCTGCAGCATTATCAATTACTTGTTTCACCCTCCATACTTTTGCGAGATACAAATTTGCAGTAGGATACTCACTGCCTGAAATTATATGAGTGGCAAGATTAAACACTTCTAGAAGTTGACAAACCTTTTCAACTTTCTCCCAATCCTCATGTGAAGGTGCATAATCATAATGCGGCTCTCTTTCTTTGTAAGCTGGAAAGACAATCTTAAATTTTAAAGCACTAGACAACATTTGAAATGTCGAATTCCATCTGGTAGGACAATCAATAACAAGCTTCCTTTCTTTCAATCGCTTCTATTCAACCACATCACAGAAAGCCTTTAACCTTGAATCATTGTAGTTGATATACTTCACACTTTCACGAACATTGTAAATGACATCCTTAATCCTACTAAGTCCATCTTGCACCAACAGATTTAATATGTGTGCACAGCATCTAACATGAAATAAAGCACCACCAAGGACTAACTTTGTGCTCAGTGATAAGTTATCTTTGAGATTCCTCAGGCATGAGTCATTATAAGAAGCATTATCAACAGATACTAAAAATACTTTGTTTTTAATCCCCATGCTTTCAAACTCTTGAAAATTGCATCACCACATCAATCCCACGCCTTGGAGCGACACTTTCACAAAACTCAAAACTCTCTTTTGAAGTTTCCATCCCGCATCAATGAAATGGCCGCTTATGACCATATATTCACTACTTGATGACTTGATTTCCACATATCGGTAGTTAAGGTGATCTTGCCTACACTTTTCAACAAAGCCTTTAATTTTCTCTTCTCTACTTTATATATTGCTAAACAATCAGTCCTTACTGTTTTACGAGACATTTTTTGAAATTCTGAATTTGCATATTGGAAGCCCTATATCCAAACTTCATCTTCAATAATGTTAAAAGGATGCTCATGGACCATAACAAAGAGTGGCAATTATTTCTCTCATCTTCTCATTAGAGTACCTAACACCGGGACTCACAAATGGATTTGTTCCAACTGAAGGTTGAAATGGAATGATTTGTTGCTTCTTTTGTGTACTCATTTGAAACTTCCTTTGACTGCAACTTTCTGCATGTCTCCTTAGATGGCTAGTGCTAGATCCCTTCCCACCAATAGATAGCTTTTGCTTACAATATTTACAAACAACTTTCTTCGCACCTCCAGTAAATTCAACTTCATCAAAATCATTCCAAACAGTTGATGTTTTCTCACTTCTTCTTCTTAATGACACAATCCTCATTCTCTTGATCACGGTGACTTGAATCAGTTGGTACACTTTTTTCATTGTTGCCTTCAAGTTAACTTGAAATTGTTAGTGCACTTTGATTAGTGTCATTAACAGGTCCAAGAGCAGGAGTAGATGAAATAGTTTCATTACTCTCAAATGGAGAAGACATCATATAAATCTGTTTCATTATAGGTTAATTAAATTATAGCTAAATAGTTCTAAATAGGCAACAATATTAAAAGTAACAAACATAATTTGCACAATAATATTAAAAAAGGCAAGAGCATATATGGTATGAGTGTCATTGAAACACATGCAGAGCATGGGAGGAAAGCTGAGAAGGCCAAATATATGGCTAGGTAAATTTACTCTAATTAGGGCCTGAAAATTTAAACAATATCAATTGAAGTTTTAATTTCTATCACGTAACTTCTTTTGTTAGAGATATAAAACAATTAATGTACCTCCACCTAATACCTTAAGGATTTAGGAGAATTGGTTCTTGATATGGTATCATAGCTTCTATGATAAATGGTTAGGAGTTTGGTCTTTGTTGCTCACATTCTCCATAGTTAAATTAAATTTCGGTACATGGTAAAGTGAGCTTATGTATTGTTGTCGCTTCAAGCTCAAAAAATACTATTCGAATCTCAAGTTCACAATGACCATAATATATTAGAGCTAGCTAAATGCTAAGTAATCAAAAATCAATTAGCAATATCTATCAACAGCATCTATGAAATATGCAGTACCCCAGAATCTAACAAATCTAAAAATAAGTTCTTTTTGCCCATAAACTAAACATACAAAGGCATGACAAATCAAAAGCTTCAAGGTTGAATCAAAGATAATAACTTTGAAGGGAAAATAATCAGATCAACCCCAGATTCAAAATGCAAAGTGACTAATTTCAAACCGAACAGAGAGAAGATAGAGGAATTGGAGAAAAATAATAAATTTAGAAAAAAGAATAAATATGTAAAAAATAATAAAGCTTGCATTAGCTTTTGATGAGCAAGGTAGCCATTGACGTGGTTAGAGGCCGAGAACACATGTAAATATGTGAAATTTCTCAGTTTAAATTAAAGGTTCGTGATTGGATCCTTTGACCTCTAACTTATATGAAAATGAAGTTGATATTATCCCTTTGGCAAGATGTATATAGACTTGGATGTGCAGCTACTATACAACTTTCTTTTACTAAGAGATTATATCACCAACCTTCTTTTACTAAACAACTACATAAAGAAAGTAAGAGCCAAAGGCTCTATTCCGTGGCAAAAACAAAAATATAATGGCCCAAAGAGAAGAAATTGTGGTTGATTTTGAAGGTAATTATGGCCGTAGCAATAGCAAAGAAGAGAGCTTAACAATAAATAGTTTACCAGACTTCAGTGCAGGAAATGCATTTTGTGGTTACAGAATTCAGAATATATGCATGTGGTCCAAAGAATCTAGTGGTTAAAAGAGAAAAGCAGAGATATTATGCTGATACAAAAGTCCTGATATTATGCTGATCAAAATGTTAGATTTTTATTTGTGTCATAAAACTGTTAAATACTGACCTTTTCAAAGCTACATTGAGGTCTGGCTCTTCCTTGTAGTTAAAAGCTTCATCGAATCCAAATTTATTCTTCAATAGATCCACCTGATTTTAAAAGACAACATTCAAGTGAAAAGAGGACTAAGTATTTTTTTTCTTGGTGAACAAATAAAAAACTGAATATATTTCAGCCCTTGGTAATCAAACTCCTTTACAACAATCTGTTTCTATTCTGAACTTTAGGAGAAATACAAGTGCTTTTGTTAGTCTATGCCATAGATATTTTTGTAAATTTCTTCTTCCTTTTCTTTATTGCAATGTCACCCCGGTACGAAGCCAAGGGTATAAATACCAGTAGGATATATTTTAGAGAAATTTATGCATAGAACAACCCAGTAATTCCTTTTTTTTTGGGACATAAATAAGCATGTGCTCCATTGATCAAATACGATAATCAATATAAAAAATTAAGAATTGACAGGCAGAGAGAGGCGCAGAACACTCTTACGGATGACGGATGGAGGAGCTGAGTTACCTGTAAGGAGGAGCTGAGGCGCTGAGTTACAGACGGAGAGGCGGAGGCGGAGGTGCAACTGTGCAGAGTCTAGACAGAGAGGTAACCGCACGACGACGGATGGAGGCAGAGAGAGCCGCAGTCACGCAGACGCAGAGGAGCAGAACACTCTTGCGGAGACGACGATGGAGGCAGAGAGAGGCGCAGAACACTCCAGAAAAGGTTTCTAACTTAGGTTAATAGGTTTCTTTGAATTTTAATATATTATAATAAATAAATTATAATAATTATAATATTTTAATATATTATAATAAATTAATAATTATAATAATATAATATAAAATAAACAGAGCCAAAGCCGGTCATGTCGAGCCTAAAAGGCCTATTAGTTGGCCTCGAAGGCCTAGCCTTTTTAATTAAACGGGCTTTTAAAAAGCCTTAGTCTGATTTGTTTACTAAATGGGCCGGGTCAGCCAGCCAGCCATAAGCCCCTGACGAGCAGTCTAGCTTATTTCCACCCCTAGCCCACATATGCAGGTGTTCTTTGCAAAAAAAATAAAAAACAAAACAAAACAAAACAAAAGGAGATGTGAAAAAAAGAATTAAAAAAAGAAGAAAAAAATGGAGCAAAAAAGTAATCACTTGGTGTGCATTGTACCCTACACTAAGGGATAGCACAAAATAAAGGTTGATTGTCATAGTGACTATTTTGAAGCATAATGGAAAAATAGAAAAGGAAGAAAAGGTGAAAGGAGCATGAAGTAAAAAAAATGATAAAAAAACTAAAATAAAAAACAAAACAAAAATGAGAAGGGAAAAAAGAAAAAAGAAAATAAAATGAAATAGGTCATGACAAAGGAGAATAATTGAAGTGAAAAGAAAAGGGGAAGAAATGGAGAATAATAAGAGAAAAGTGTGCTTGAAATCGCAAAAGCAGTTGACAAAGTTTAATTTTGAACAAAGATCATTAGTTCCATTCAACCCTTAACACTTGTTTAAGCCTTATATCTTTCATTTCATAACCACTAACCTTGGCCATGTTACAATCCTTAAAAAGTTCATTCTGACCAATGAATGATTGCTTTTATTTTCATAAGTTTTAATTTTGAGGCAAAAGTTTATGCTCGTCCAAGTACCTAGCTCATTGCTACTTAACAAAAACAAAACCAAAAAACAAAAAAAGAGCCCTACACTAGGACAAGTTTCTACCCTATTTGATTTGACTCTAAACTGGATTTCTTTTCTCTGGTTTAATTTGATCTAAACTAGGACAATTTTTCTTTTCCCTGGTTCAACTTGACCAACACTAGGGTAAATCTTTTAGTTCAATTTGGTGTTACACTAGGACAAGTTTCTACCATATTGGATTCGACTCTAAACTGAGGCCTTTTCTTCTTTTCCCTAGTTCAATTTGACCTGCACTAAGGCAAATCTTTTGGTCAATAGGGCGAGTTTTTGCCCTATTCAATTCAGTTCTAAACTAGGGTAAATTTTTCTTTGGTTCAATTTAGGTTGATGTAGATTCTTAGCAGAAGGAAATCATTAGCCATAATGTCTAGTAGGTAACTAAAGATTGATTTCATGAAGATCAAATCAATCCATATTAGGGCAACACCCCTTTGAATCCCATACCATCATTTGTATCTTTCTCCATATATTCATCCTTTATAAATACCCTTTGTGTAATCGAACTTCCAAGACTAATCTAGAAGTTGTTCACTTAGTAAATTTCTTTCCTATTCTACTTTTGAATCGATGTGTGTCTACTACGTAATGCTTCAGGAAGGTGAACATAAATACAACATTATGATTTGACTATTTAATAGTAATCCCCTAATGAGCAATTCAGATAAAAAAGAACTTAGAAGTTCTAATTGAAGGAGAAAATGATATCCCAATGGATAATCCAAAAATAAGAGGTACTCAAGAAAAAAAAGAAGAAAGAAAAAGATATGAAAGTGAGAATTTTGAAGAAAACACAACAAAAGAGAATAAAAGTGGGTTTAGTTGCATAAGCTTTTTGAGGAAGCGCATGGTTTAACAAAATCTTAATTTTACTAAAAGACTTTATAAAGATATTTTTTTTGTCTCTCTAAAAAAATTCTAAGTCCTTAGTTTGATGGCTTTACCAAACTCCAAGTCCATGGCCTGATGAGGTATAAAAACAAAAAATTCCAAGTTCTTGGCTTGATGGCTTTACAAAACTCCAAGTCTATGGCCTGATGAGATGTCAAAAAAAAATCCAAGTCCTTGGCTTGATGGCTTTATAAAACTCTAGGTCCATGGCCTGATGAGGTGTCAAAAAAAATTATAAGTCTTTGGCTTAATGGCTTTACAACATTCCAAGTCCATGGCCTGATGAGGTGTCATAAAAAAATCTCAAGTCCTTGACTTGACGACCTACTTATACAAAATTTAGGTCCATGGCCTAATGATCTTTCCTAAAATTTAAAAAAAAAAAACATAGGAAGGTTTCATGTCATTTAACTTTTGGTCACATTGCCATATTGCTTAAAAGGAAAAAAAAAAAGAAGAAAAAAAAAGAAAAAAAAAGAAGAAGAAAAGAAAGAATCTTTTTGGGCCAAGATACCCATTGCTTTTAAAATTTCTGTCTTTCAAATTTAAGGACACAGAAGCCCACTGTCTTTTACATTTTGGGACACAGAAGTCCATTGTCTTTTACATTTCGGGGACACAAAAGTTCACTGTCTTTTAAATTTTGGGACACAGAAGCCTACTGTCATTTAAATTTTGAGATATAGAAGCACATTATCTTTTAAATTTCGGGACACAAAAGTCCACTGTCTTTTAATTTTTGGGACATAGAAGTTCACTATATTTTAAATTTCGGGACACAGAAGCCTACTATCTTTTAAATTTTGGGACACAGAAGCCCACGATTTTTAAATTTTAGGACCCAGAAGCCCACTGTCTTTTAAATTTCAAGATGCAGTAGCCCATTGTCTTTTAAATTTTGGACACAATAGCCCACTGTCTTTTAAATTTTGGGACACATAAGCCCACTGTCTTTTAAATTTTGGGACACATAAGCCCACTATCATTTAAATTTTGGGACACAAAAGCCCACTGTCTTTTAAATTTCAGGACGTAGTAGCCCACTATCTTTTAAATTTTGGGACACAAAAGACCACTGTTATTTAAATTTTGGGACACAGAAGCCCATTGTCTTTTAAATTTTGGGATACATAAATCCATTGTCTTTTAAATTTTGGGACATAGAAGCCCACTATCATTTAAATTTTATTTTTTAAATTTGGGGACACTGAAGCCCACTGTCATTTAAATTTTAGGACACTGAATCCCACTGTCTTTTATATTTTAAAACATAGAAGCCTAATGTCTTTTAAATTTTGGGACACAGAAACTCAATGTCTTTTAAATTTTAGGACACAAAAGTCCATTGTCTTTTAAATTTTAGACCAAGTCCAATGTCTTTTAAATTTCGGATCACAAGGTCACCCAACGTCATTTAAATTCCTATTTTAATAAACTCTTTTTAATCAATAAATGTCAATTGAGCTACGATAGCTTGTTGACAAGGCAATGACATCTCTACGATGAGCTTCACCTTGATAGGATTGATGATACTACGACAGCTCGTGAGTCCGCAATTGAGCTTACTAGTTTTTAATTAGCATCTTTGCCTTGTCCATTCACATCATCCCATGCATTGCTAGACAAAATTGAAGTTCATGTCTTTACTCATTTCTTACTATGATAATATGAAAAACTACAGTTATTCTTTTTACCTGGTAAGAAACAATTAAAGAGGGGCAACTGTGAACACTAAATTTTGCCCGAACTCCCAAAAAAATTTGGGAATTAAAAAAAAGAAAATTAAAAATTAAAAAAAATAATTAATAATTGTCCACATTTTTTACCTAATCCTCTAATCATGTTTTATCCTATTATTTTTCTCACTTTGTCTAGGAAGACCCTTGACCCAATATACCCATCTTCACCACCGTACCACCAACTCCCTTCCTCTGCTGCAACATGCAACCCGTCCACACATTCACTCACTGACTCATTGCACAGCTTCACTCACACACGAAACCTTTACCCTATACGCAAAGAGGACACTTGCTTCAACCTTTTGCACTTAAAACTTCAACACTCACTCACACTCATGGGCACAATCCTTCACTGGTAAGTTGCTTCTCCATCACCAAAACCACCCAAAGCCACCATGCCCACAAACCCTCATCTTCAACCTTTATCACCATAGACCTATAAACACCAAACCCAACAACCTTCAACATCACCAATAGACCCACACCATTAGACCTTGTGACCATCGCCTAACCAGGCACACCACCGCTAGCCCTAAGTCACTACACAACCCAAATCCATGAGCAACATCGTTGGATCCTGCGACTAACACCTTCATCACACCATCCCCACATCACGTCCCTCACCATCGTCGCAGATCTTTCGTGAAGCAATCCGAGCCCTTTTGTGCCCCACCATGTCACCCAACCTTCATCATTCCTTTAACCACCAGATCCATCCGCATCATCCGCGCTGCCCATCATTGTCCTCCACTGTGAGACTCACGCATGCGCACCACCACGAACCCAGACTCGTGACCTTTGCTCCGCCACCGAAATCCACCTCGCACAAACCACACCCACATATAAGCAGCCATAACGGCACCTCCCTACCATCTAGCCACCGTCTGAGATGGCTTCCTTCGTTCTATCTCTTGTGAATTTGTTATGTGTTGTTGTTTTGGGTTTCTCACAACTTTCCTATTTTATTCTGTTTTAATTAAAAAAAAAAGAGATAAACTTCTTTCTTTGGATGAGATTAGGTCAAATCAGGTATAAAAGAGTTAGAGTTTTTAGTTAGCTTAGGCTTTAGGAATTTCAGAATGGGTTTGATCTTCCTTCCTAAAATAATAATAATAATAATAATAATAATAATAAAGTTAAATTTTGGGCATAAAAAAATGAAATTGTTTTCTTTTCCCTTGTGGACTTTATTGAAATTTTGTTTACCCTACTATGTGTTTCTCTTTATCTTATTTGTGAGCATGTTTATTTTAATCACGTTGTTAACATTGTCTTTTCTTAGTTATTGATTTTACAATCTTGATAAAAAAATATATAATAATTCAACATTGCTGAGAAGAATAAAACAAGATTAGCTGAGCTGTGACAACTTGTTAATCTTATAACTTTTAGAATCATCTAAGTTATGACAACTCAATGATTGAATTTTTTTTCTAAACATGAAGAAAATATCAAATGAATTTTCAAAACAAAAATCTTTTCAAAATTAAAAACAACCAACCCACAATTGTTTTTCTAAAGAACGACATGGCTTTGAATTCCTCATTGCATCCCAGGATACATAGGAATAAAATCTTTATTCTGTCAAGCCAAAATTAAATTTTCATAATTTATTTATCTATTTAGTTTATCTTTTAACAAAATAGGTAAAACAAATATTTTCAAGAGTTATAAAAAAAATTTGCACAACTGACTTAAGGTAACCGTCTCAGGATGGATGTATTAGGGATGCTGTGGAATTAAGTTTCCACCATTCCTTATACATAATCGACTCCCAAATCCAATCTATTTTGAGAGACCTGTTTTTCCTAAAATAAAATGATTTTCCAATTTTTCCTTGACTTAAATAAAATTGGTGGCAACTTCATTTCATTCTCTTAAAAGTTTATTTTTCACCACTCCCGCTGCAATCCCGATCGCGACAATAGACAATGTCATATTCTAATAGAAAAACTTGTCAATGTGCAATCCTCTCAGTGAGAGCATGCTTTTCAAAGATGTACTTGACTAGTCCATTTTGGATACTAACCAAGTGGTGTAACACAACATATACTACCTCAAACGATGAGCCGTCCATGCCAAAATGTAACAAGTATGCTCCAACAATGAGTATTTTACCTCATAGTTGGTAAACTTCTTACTCAAGTAATAGATGGCATGTTTCTTTCTACCAGTTTCATTGTGCTGCCCCAGTACACAACTCATAGATTCATCCAACACAATCAAGTACATGATGAGAGGCCTTCTTGGCACTAGAGGTACCAAAATTGGGGGTTCTTGCAAATACTGCTTAATCTTCTCAAATGTTGTCTGATAATCTTTGTTCCATTCTATTGTTTGATTTTTACGCATCGCAATCAATTGGGATATAAATCTAGCAATATAGTTCAGTCTCCCTAAAAAACCCATGAACTTCTTTTCCAGTGCGAAGAGCTGGCATCTCTAGGATTGCTCGTACTCTATCTAGATCAACTTCTATCCCTTTTTGGCTAACCACAAACCCCAAAAGCTTGCTTAATTTTACACCAAAAGTGCATTTAGCATGATTCAGTCTGAGCCTAAACCTTTTTAACTATTCAAAGAGCTTTTACAAATTAACAACATAGTCTTCTTCTGTTCTAGGCTTTGTAATCATGTTGTCCACGTAAACTTCTATTTCTTTATGCATCATGTCAGGGAACAAAGTCACATTGCCCTTTGATGAGTTGCCCTTGCATTTTTCAATCCAAACAACATTACTTTGTAGCAAAAAGTTCCCTACAAAGTGATGAATATGGTTTTCTCCGTGTCTTCAGGTGTCATCTTGATCTGATTGTATCCCGAGAAACCATACATGAATGATAAAAATGAATGTTGAGCAGTGTTGTACACCAAAACATCAATGTGAGTTAGAGGAAACTTGTCTTTAGGGATGGCCCTATTTAAATCTCTATAGTCAATGCATATTCGTACTTTCATATCTTTCTTCAGAACAGGGACGGTGTTGGCGACCCATTGAGGGTACTTTGCAACAACGAGGAAACCTGCATCAAACTGTCTTTTAACTTCTTCTCTAATTTTTAGTGTCATCTCTGGCTTCATTCGTCTCAACTTTTGCATGATGGAAGGATATTCCAATTTTAATGGCAATTTATGCTCAACTATACTAGCATCTAGCCCAGGCATGTCTTGGTATGACCATGCGAAAATGTCACAATAATCAGATAAGAGCTTAACCAACTTGATTCGCTCATTTTCTTTTATGGAAGTGTCAATTTTAACTTTTTTTTCATCCTTCGTCCCTAAATTAATCACTTCAATTGACTCTTCGTGGGTTGAATTTCTTTAGCCTCTTGTTCTATTAATTTCATTAGCTCAGGAGAGGGTTCCCAATCATTATCCTCATCAATATGATTAATGGGACAGTTAAAATCATATAATAGGGTCATAGCACTGTCATTTTTAAGAGAATCACTTTCAGATCTGCATTTATTGATGTTAACACAAGTAAAAAAAAGAGGTAATGAATAAAGGTTAATGTAATAGTTAGGAAGAAAAGAAAAAATAATGGTATGATAATTTGAAAATGCATTTATTGATAGTAAATATTGAAATGGAAACATATGAGCCCCCCTTTTTTTAAACATATCTTCTTAAAGTCTTGGGCAGAGCTATAGGATTAACATTACATAATTACTTTGAATTAATTTCAAAGGTCATGGGAAAATCGACGATCTCCCATTTGTTGAGCTTTGCATCTAGGGAACAAGAGTACACCAGATTGACACCATAATTGATGGATTGATCATCTTTGATAGTAGTCACTTGGTTCAGAAACACTAATCTTGTACTTCGAAAGCTTTGTCGGATGTCACAGATGGGGATCCCTTTAGCTTTAAGCTCCCGATTTTCCAACCGAGCCAACCTCTTCTCCTTTTTCTCTTCTACGACCTTTCTCTTGTCAGCTTTGGTGGGCTTATATCCTAACCCGAACCTGTCTTTGTTTTCACAAGACTGTAGAAACTTCACAATGCCTGTTCGTTCATTCCCATCCATTTCCACATTGATGTCCTCTTTAAGCATGACCTTAGCCATTATTATGGAGCTTTAGAATTTGAGCTCCTTCCTTCACATAAGTGGCATTAGCAATCTCGAACACTTAGAACGCAATTTGAAGAGCTTCTTCTGCAGTTTCAATGTAAGGGGTTAATGGTGGCTTACTCACTAATAGGTCTTCTTCACCCGAAACGATCATCAACCTATTATCAACTATGAACATCACTTTCTGGTGCAATGTGGATGGTATGGCTCCAACGAAATGAATCCAAGGTCATCCCAAGAGACAACTGTAAGTTGGTTGATTCGAGTGCCGAGCTCAACCAAATAACAAAATTTCAGTTCTACTGATAACTTGTTGTGCAAGGCAATAAATCGAGTCATTTCTCGAGGATCAAGATACCAATCAAACCAAATCAAGGTCAAACAGGGGGAATTATGTATACAAAATGTAAACATAATAATTAAATGTAAGAAAAATCAAATTGCAAAGCAACCAATCCAAGAAATCTTCAGAAACCTAGTTGGCTTGTCATCGATCATTAAACATGCATCTAGATTGAATTAATTGGTTAATCTATGATTAACTAAAATATCTACATCAAACACATCGAATTCAATAATAGATAATCACCTAGAATTTAACTAACAAATGAATCATAAACCTGCGATCCCTAGATTCATGCAACTTATGCTAGTTTAACAACCAAAATTCAAATAACTTAGATTAACAAATATACCAACCTAACCGTCTTCAATTCATGTGACTAAACCATAATTAATCAATCACATTTTAATTACAAATCTTAATTAGGATTAAGGATCCAATCAGATCACATCACACAACAGAAATCTCTAATCATGCAATTCGAATCCAAATCAAGAGAAGAAAAATATAATTAATTCAATTCAAAATCGAAATTAGGTACAAAATCTCAAAGTCAAACTAGAATTTCCTTAAGATCCTTAGATTGATCTCAAATGTTTAGTTCTCCATGACTGCCACACACAGTTTGCAAAAGAAAAGAGAAAATTCTAGGTCGAAGAATCAAGTAATACGGGTTACGACTACTATCTATCTCGGGTCCTCAATTTATAAAAAAATAACTTACTTAAAATTAAGAATCCTAATTTTTCCCTAGGATGAAGTTAATCATCTTCCTCTTAGCTTTCATTGGCCATCGAAATCACTTGATTTGGGCTTAAGAAGAGAGAGTTATGCCCAAATCACTTTCAATGGGTTTCTGGACTCTTCAGCCGACTTCACAAGGCTATAACACCATCAAAACGTTGTAGTCTCAATTAGTGGTCTTCATAAGATTTGAACCTTGTGTGTAATATTTCTAATGACACTAGTTTCAGCTCCAAAAGACCCCTACAGCCTAAGTTATGGACC
Source organism: Ormosia semicastrata (assembly GCA_029884595.1). Taxonomy (NCBI): domain Eukaryota; kingdom Viridiplantae; phylum Streptophyta; class Magnoliopsida; order Fabales; family Fabaceae; genus Ormosia; species Ormosia semicastrata. The sequence continues at coordinate 470,321 of JAQQTO010000029.1, read as the reverse complement.
AATTAGTGCACGTTACTCGGGTCCAGTAACAACATCCATAATCTGACTTCCAAGCTCAATTCGGTCCACTAGATATCCAATTCAACTCTAGGGCTCCTCATGAAAGTTGTAGACCTCTATCTTATATTTCCTACAAGATAATATACAAAATTTTTAGATATCTAGAACTCAAGATATGGCCAAAATACAGAAACAGTATAAAATCCTAATAATGCTGGAAAGATCAATTAAGCTCAATTTGAGCCCAAACTTACAAAACATGGTCAAGCTCAATCAATTAAGTACATGGAGAGTGTAAAAGACTAAAATGGGGGTTTATTAATGTATGAAATTTGTGATTATTGTAACAACCCAATACTACCCAAATATATTGTCATATAAAAGAATAACCAATATTGGTCATGCTACTTCTAACATACATCAACAAACTAACTCATATCATTCATACATAATGTGTAAATATGGAGAGCCACGAAAATAATAAGTATATATATATATATATATATATATATATATATATATATATATATATATATATATATATATATATATATATATATATATATACATATACACACACACATATATATATGTGTGTATATATATGTATATGTATATATACATCATTACCTACAAGGGCACATTGTAATACATAAACTTTTAAACAACAAGATCTACCATAATATATAAGCTTTATCAACAAAAAGCCTATAACTATACTAATCTTCATACATCTTCTTCTTCATTTTCAAAGAACTAGAACTTAGATTTACATGGCAACACAATCGGGGTGAGAAATCACATATCTCAGTAGAAGTATTCCAATACCAGTATATATACATATACATACATTCAGATAATATTCACAATTATCGAACTAACACTTCAATCATAGAAGCAAACAATATCTCCATCTCAGAGATACACAATCGCCTATACAATTATAATGTCATGGTTTTATGTCATGATAGCAACCGCCCATACAATCGCTATGCTATGCCAAATTATGTCTAGTGTTTATGTCTATGCAACATCCCAAGCATAAAAATGAATAATGTTATGATATCAAGTCCATGGCAATGTCAGGTTATGCATGAGTCCTAAACAAAGTAATGGAAGTCTCAACCATAACCTTAAACAAGCACTGGAAGTCCATCCAGTAATCATCATTATCATAGAGGAAATTTATCCCAACCGGATAGTGAATTCCATCAACTACATGATTATTGATAATTAATAAGGAAATCCATCCTTAGAACCACTATAATAGGAAGGATACAATTCACCTTGCCTAATATAGATCACCCACATCTGTGGGGCTCACACCTTTCAAAAAGCAATCACTCACATCTACGGGGCTTACACTTTTTAAAAAGGCAAAACATACAATCATGTATATAATCATGTCTAATTAAATTTCCATAATTAGCATTACAAATCCATTTGATTTCAACACGTTCACACTTTATTAAATACTCTTACTAGAGTCTCAACACTCATTAAGAAGCATAAAAGAAGAAACTACGCCTTTCACAGGCTACACTGCATCACACAGCAAATCTGACTAAAACTAGAGCTCACGCCACGGCACACCACGGCCACGCCGCAATGCTATGACCTCTGCCCCCTCTCACGTTGCGGCACACATGGCCATGCCGCGATGCCTAGCTCTCTGACTCCTCACATCGTGGCATAAACACAGCCATGCCGCAACGCCCTAGCCTCGGGTTCCAACTACTGCATCACTAGCATGCCACTGCGTGCAACACCGTGCGTCACAGTGCGAGCAACAGAATATGGATTCTTAGAATTCTACAGATCTGAGAACTATTCCATTGGAACTTACCCCTCTTTCAATCATTCAAACTTCACATCCAAGTGATTTCCAACCTTCCACAAGGTTCAACTACACATAATAATTTTTATTCCATTATAATTTCACTCAAAGCCATAAATCATGGAAATTCATTCAATACAAAACCTAAAACCCTAAATATCAACTCAAATGGAATTTAAGGCATACAAGGGTTGGAAATCCATTTTCATACACCCAACAACTTATAAACAAGTCATCCTCAAGTTCTTAACAAGATTCAAACCAAAAACACCAAAATCATACTAAGAATCCATATCTCACATCAAGCACACTCAAGAACCTAATGAAAAACATGGAAGGAAAGTATGAAATACAAAGTTCCCCTACCTCAATCTTCAGAAATTGAAGTCTGTTAGTCATTCCTCTACAAAACGAAGTTTTGTCCCTTGCTTAGATGAAGATCCTTCTCCTTTAGCTCATTGTTTTCCTCCCTCCTTTCCCTTTCCTGTTTCAGCCATGAAGTGAGAAGTGAGAAATGAGAGAAAAGTCTCATTTTGGCCTAAAATAGGCCAAGCAACAGAATAAGAGAGTCGTACTCTCACTTTGGTCATTTAAGTGACTCACTATTCACCTGATCAGTTAAGAACACTTGGATTTCACCAGACCAAGTTTCCTAACTTCCAATAAGTTTAAAATAAATTTTAAGATTCATTAAAAATCTTTTTTCACTATTTTCATAATTTTTCATATATGTTGGGGGTCAATCCGACATTAAAACACATAACAAGTATGCTTAAAAATACCATACTAACTCTGATTAATCTCAAACTTTAATGATATTTACTTCCATACTTTTGTGACCTAGAAACAGGTTCTACATTTATTTCCATTAATTAAGAAGTTTAATTCAAAACCAGGGCTACAAACAGCTATATACTACAGAAAGTGCTATAGCAAAGTGACTAAACATGCTCAAATGGTCACAAAAATTCACAGGCATGACAAACTAGTGTTAGGCTACCTCCGTAACTATATACAAGTCTATCATGTTTATCTAGGTATTATATTTCTCTCCTCCTTTTAAAAATTTTGTCCCCAAAATTTGGTTTACCTAATGTAAGAAGTCTGAATAACTCACACACAACAACAAGTGCAACTAAACCTCAAGAATACAAAATTACTCAACAAGTACAACCTTGTACTCACCTTTTCCTGAACTCAGAGACTGTGTTGTCACCTCACCTTATAGAATGTAGACTTTGCCCTGGGCTGTTGGTCTAACATCCATCCTATTCTCTTGCCTTTGAGAACAACTCTTGGCATAGTGTCCCTTCTCACCATACTTATAACAGGCTCGCCTTTCTCTTGTGAGTAGCTGGATTTAGGAGCACTTTTCCTATATCCACGCTCCACCTTTTTCTTCTTCTGTAGGCCTTGCAGTCTTCGCTCTGACTGAAGTTGGAGATTATCAGACTCCACAATCATGTACTTGTTCACCAAGGATGGAAAATTCCTGATTTCTAAATGTCTCACAACCCTTCTCACATTCCCTTTAAACCCGGACTCAAGCCTAACACATTTCCAATTCTCATTCGAATTGAGTCTAAATTGAGTGGAAAACTTGAACAACTCATGAAATTTCATTTCATATTGTCCAACCGTCATGTCCTCTTGATGAAGACTTAGAAACTCCATTTCTTTATCATCTTGCAGACTTCTGGGAAAGTATTTCTCCAAAAAGGTCTCCTTGAATACTTCCGATGTAACCAAAGTCCTTGCTGTCTCTAGTAGTCTCCTCGCACTTCTCCACCACTACTTCGCTTCCCTTTCTGATATAAAGGAAGCAAAGGAAACTCTTTGCTCATCTGAGCAAACCATGACCTCATAGATCTTCTCTAACTCAATCAACCACTCTTCTGCTTTAACCTGATCTTAGTCACCTTTGAACATCGGAGGATTTATCTTTCTGAACTCTAAAATGTCTAGAAAATTATGATTTCTCCTGACTGGTACATCCTGTGCTAGTGCTGGTACCAGTAGTGGTACTTGTTGCTATAGTACTAACCTCTCTAACACCTTAGCAGTTGCCACTACTTGCTCTCTCATTGCATTGCCATTAACAGCTGCCTGCTCTATCTGCTGCCTTATGGCATTGGCCATTGCCATAAAAGTTACGGCCATATAAGGGCCATTGATAACTATCGAGGCTACCAAATTTAAATCAATTTATAACCAGTTTACCAAAATTACTTGTAGTATAAGGTAACATCGAGTCGAGCCCACAGATCACTCTATTTATGATCACGAAATTAAATTAAGAGGTTAGTAAATAAGGGGGAAGGGGTTTGTAAGATCAATTAATAGAAACAAAAAGCAATTTAAGAAAAGAAAACAAAATTAAGAAATAACCAATTCAAGAGAACTAACTAATCTTGATCTTAATCTATCCTTGATCACTAAAGATCCATTAAATTATCAACCAAATCCTTGGTCTTATATCACATCAAGACGTGTCTCAATGATCCATGGATCTTCTACTAGAAACACTTCCAGAATTCAATTAATTAAGGTTAGACAAATTAAGCATCCATCCAAAATCCAAATTAACTTAAAAACTAATATCCAACCAAGCTAAACAATTCATCAAACACCTTTAATGCCTTGTTTAATCTCTGTAATCCTTTCTTAGCATATGATAATTACAGAATTAATATATAAAAATCCCAATCAAATTAAGCATTCAATCAGAATCAAACAAAGAGAAGAAGAAGAAAAACTTCATTAATAATCAAATGTATAACAATTAAAACAGAATATCAAAATTAATTATCAAGAATGTCAATCCCTTGGATTGATTAAAGGCTCTACCCCTCCATGAATGGGAGGGAAGAACTCAGAAAAAGAAAAGAAAAAGATGAAAATCTAAAGAGAAGGGAGAAAACTCTAGGAAGAATAATCAAGTAAAACGGCTAGTGTTTTTCAGTATCTCGACTCTCCTCTTTATAACAAAATAACTTACCTAAAAAATAAGAATCCTAATTTGCCCCTAGGTTAAAGTTAAATTTTGGCCTCTTAGCTTTCATTGGCCACCTAAATCACTTCAATTGGGTTTAATATGAGAGAGTTATGCCCAATTCACTCTTAACAAGTCTCTGATCGCATGTAGTTTCAATTCGTGGTCTTCATAAGAAATGAAGATATATGTCTTAGCTTTCGAATGGCGCCAGTTTTAGGTCCATATCACACCTACAGCCCAAGTTATGGACCAAGAAGTGCACACTGCTCAAGTTACACAACAGAACCCGAATTCTGACTTTCAAGCCCAATTTGGTCCACTAGACATCCGATTAAGACTTCGAGCTCTTCATCAAAGTTGTAGAACTTTCTCTTAGATTTTCTACAAGATAAAATTTATAATTATTAGATATCTAGAACTTAAGATATGACTAAAATATAGAAATAGCGTAAAATGCTAATAATGCTGGAAAAATTAATTAAGCCCAATTTGAGCCCAAACTTATAAATTATGACCAAAACTAATCAATTAAGTATATAAGAAGTCCAAGAAACTAAATATTAAGGTTAACTAATGTATAAAAATCATGTTTATCAAATTCTCTCACGCTTAACTTTTGCACGTCTCAAGCAAACTAAAGATTCAAACTAAGGGACAAGAAACACAAAAATTCAAAAACTAAAACTCAAGATATTCATTTTCCAATGATCTTCAAGAATATAAAAGTTTACAAGTAAGAATAGTAAGAAAAAATTCAAGGAATCAAAACATTCATGAAGTAACATTTCTTCACATCTCAAACCAACAAGTAAGGTAGCTTCAAATTGAAAAGCATGAATCAAGAATGATAGATCCTCACAAAATACACTCTCAATCTCTCAAGTGTTTAAAAGGTAGGTATTTCACTCAATTCAACCCATGAAAATTGCACTATCATAAGCTCGGTTATCTTCTACTTCTCCGCTACTCAAGCACATGCACACATAAATTAAGAGAACTTCTTCAAGGTTATAATGTGGCCAAGGAAAGGGAAAGAAACAATATGGATATGGTAAGTTAAATACCCAAGAGAACAAAAAAGCATTAGGGAGGAACTCAAATGACAAGCATGAAATTTTACACCCCCCATTTCCATATAATGCGCATTCTCTTTACATATTCCTTTCCTTTCCTCTTTTTTTTTCTTCCTCAACTTTCTTGCATTTATTATTTTTTTTAATTGGTTTTTTTTCTTCCACCAAACACTTTGCATATTGCACATCAAATTATACAACCCCCACACTTGAATTTTACATTGCTCACAAGCAAAAGAGCTCCTCCAATGAAAATGAATCAATGCTCTCTTATTCTCTAATGTAAGGTAAAAACATAGTTTTTCACTTAAGGCATAAAATGAGCCAAAACAAAAATAGGTAAATAGACTCATTGGGGTTAATCAAAGGGAAATGATGCAAGGTTTGACTAAAGTAGCTAATTCAAGAAAGAATGCCTCAATCATGTTTATGCATGCAAATGAAAATGTAGCCTAAAAAAGAATCAAATCAAGTTCTAGAGTGATCAAATGACATGAGTGAAAATCATACAAGAAAGAAGAGAAAAACATAAATGTTAAATCCATCCATCAATACACTCAAAATCTCACAAGGTATAAATCTATCAAACTCAATCCATCAATCAAATATCCACAACCAAGCATGTCAAAATTCAAAAAGGAAGATAATTTATTGAATCATGCTATGAACCTTGAATTTCAATTACTTCAAACTCATAAACTTCACAAATCCCAAAACATCATTGGAAAGCAATCAAAAACACACTTTTTTTCAAAACTAGTAAAAACAAAATTTAAAAATAGCAAAACAGAAAATAGAAATAGAAAACATAATGTAAATTTTTCCCCCACACTTAAATTCTACATTGTCCTCAGTGTAAAGCTCAAAAGAAAATAACATTCCACAATTATCATCAATTAATCTAAGACAAGTAAAATAAAAGAGAAAAAGAAAGAAATATCCTTATCAATTATAAATGGAGAGACTTCCACCAGGATCCCAATGCTTGAAGTGTAATGACCAAGTTAAGCTTGAAGCATGAGAGCTTACACCGGGGTCCCAGGCTGTCTTATGCTTTCTCGAAATTTGTAGTAATCTCTCCTCCTGTTTAGCAAGGAGGTTCTTGGCCATGATCATAAGAAACTGCTCTTTATCTGCCAAGTATGCATACTTGAGGTGTTCGGGTAATGGCTTTAACTCCAACTTTGATGGCTGTACTACAGAAGGTAGTAATCTAGGACGCTGCAATGATTCTGTTTCTGCTGCTTGAACCTTTGCATATATATCACCTGTTGCATAATCTTCTAACACAGGAATAGATTCATCACATCCCAAAAATATAAAAATTTCAGAACACACAGAACATAATTTATCACCATCATAATAAGCACACAAATCGCCACACATAGAGTTATCAAAATCAACAATCTCTGGAAACTCCTCACACAAGTCAACATATGAGTTATCTACCAAATCATTAATTAAATCAATATGAAAAACAAAATGTTCTTCCATGGGGTGTTTCATAGCATCAAAAATATTAAACCTTACAATGGAATCTCCAAACTCCATGTAAAGAACTCCTGTATGCACATTAATCTTTATCTGTGCAATTTTAAGGAAAGGTCTTCCTAGAATGAGTGGAGCCTTGTCGGATGATGACTCGCCCTCCATCTCCAAAATGTAGAAGTCAGCTGGGAATATCAGGTCGTTCACCCGAACCAACACATCCTCCACCAAACCAGCTGGGTAAGCATTACTCCTATTAGCTAGCTAGATCACCACACCTGTAGCCTGCAAAGGACCAAGTTCAGGGGAATGAAAACTAGATATAGGTATTACATTAATGGAAGAACCTAAGTCTAGCATGGCATGCTCAAATCTGTGATTTCCTATTATGCAAGGAATTGTAAAAGTCCTAACATCCTTGCACTTCTGTGGCATAGGCTGGATGAGGACTGAAACATTTTGCCCCATGTTGATTATCTCATTGCCCTTTAGTCGCCTCTTGTGTGTACACAGTTCCTTCAAGAACTTGGCATACTTCGATGTTTGCTTGATTGCCTCTAACAATGGAATATTGACTTCCACTTTCCTGAAAGTCTCAAGGAACTCTTTGTCTTTCTCTACCTCATGTATCTTTCTGGTCTCAATGGCTCTCTATGTAAAGGGAAGAGCCACTGTAGGCTGCTGCTGCTCATCGGCAACAACTGATTTCTTCTGACCCTCAGATTTTTGGGCTGGTTCATCAAAAATGGTTTCTTCTACTGGTTGATGCTTGCTGCCTGGTTGAGGCTCAGATGATACTTCTACAGATTTTCCAGACCTCATCATAATGGCACTCACATTCCCCTTTGGATTGGAATTGTTTGGGAAGGGAGTTGTTCAGAACCTTAGGTTTGCAGCTGACTCAATGTAGAGGCCAATTGTCCAATTTGAGTTTCTAAATTTTGTATCATGGCCTCTATCCTCTGTTGAAGCTGGATGTTATTTGTGGCCATCTACTTTACCAAATCCTTAAATGAAGGCTCAGGTTTTGTGGCTACTGGACTTGGTTGTTGCATAGGCTACTGGAATTGCCCACTTAATCCAACTTGAGATTGAAACTACTACTATCTCATTGGCTGTTGGAAGGGTTGCATGTACTGCAATGGTTGCTGCTGTTGTGAGGCTGCATTGTCATATCTCAGATTTGGATAGTTTTTCCAACTAGGGTTGTATGTGTTGGAGAATGGATCATATTTAGGCTGATACTGCTGTTGATATTATGGTTTACTAGGAAAGATACATGCTATAGCAACAAATTGATCTGGAAATACAAAACCACTATCTTGAAGTGTAAGGCATACATCTGTGGGATGTGAAGGACAAGAACAAATGCCACACACTTTTGCAAGCCCCTACATAGGTAATTTTGTCCTAGTGCCAACTGTCTCACCAAAGAAGTCAGCTCATTAAGTCTATGCTTCATTCTCTGTTGATCAGCATTAGAAACGTAGACTTCATTGATTCCTCTGGTTTAAGTTATCATTCTAGTACCAAATTGTTGTGAGTTGGCAACCATGTTTGCAATCAGGTCTCTAGCAGTAGCTAGAGTTTTGTCAACTAAGGCACCTTCACTCACAGCATCTACCATGCTTCTGTCCATTGGCAGCAAGCCTTCGTAAAAGTACTAAGTCAACAGTTGATCACTAATCTAGTGATGTGGGCAGCTTGCGCATAATTTCTTGAATCTCTCCCAGTATTCATACAAGGTCTCACCACTAATCTGTCTGATCCCATATATATCCTTTCTAATTGCAGCAGCTCTTGAGGTAGGAAAAATTTTCTCTAGAAATAGTTTCTTCATGTCATTCTAACTTGTTATAGTAGCTAGTTGTAAGTAGTATAACCAGTCCTTGGCTACACCATCTAATGAAAAGGGAAAGGCTCTCAACTTGATGTGTTCATCTATAATTCCTTGTAGTTTCATGTTGGAACAGACCACATAGAACTCCTTTAAGTGCTTATGAGGGTCATCTCCTGCAAGGCCATGAAACTTAGGCAGCAAGTGAATTAAACCAGATTTAAATTCAAAATTAGCATCCAAATCAAGATATTGAATACACAATGGTTAATAGTTCACATCAGCCGCAACTAGTTCCTTTAAGGTCCTATTTCCTATTTTGCATGTTATCAGTAGTGTTATCATCCATAGTTACAAAATTACTTAAACTTTCAAGTTCACTTGCAGATTCAATGTCAAAATCAAATTCAGATGCAATTTTTTCACTAATTCAATGTCAAATTCAAATTCAGATGCAATTTTTTCACTAAGTCTACTAGCTCTAATTAATGTATGCAATGTCCTATCAATCTTAGGATCAAAATCAAGTAAAGAACTAGTTTGAGACCTAGTCATGCATCATTCACATCTCAAAAAGCACAAAAACATCAAACAAGCAAAATGCACTACACAACACTAAAAATGCACCAAATAAATCTAATTGACCTATTAAATGATTTTTAAAAATTATGGGACCACCACAGCATAAAAACTACACAAAAATAAAACTAAAAAATGTAATAAAAATGTAAAAAATTTGAAAAAATGGTCTAAACGATGGAATATGGATAAACCATTGGTGACCTCACAGTATACTGTAAGCCTTGTTTATTAGGCCATTTTCCTTTAACGGACCAAGTTTCAGCTCATTCTGGGCACATTTGTTAGTATGAAATTCTACAAAGTGACCTATAATCATTCATTTTCGCTTGAAAATAACAAAAACATAGCAACAAAGAGGTTAGTGAAAGATTAGTAGTCAAATATACTCTTAATAATATTGAACAAAATCAGACTGATCCCTGACAATGGTGCCAAAAATTTGATAACTACAGAGGCTACCAAATTTAAATCAATTTATAACCAGTTTACCAAAATTACTTACAGCATAAGGTAACACCGGGTCGAGCCCACAAATCACTCTAATTATGATCACGAAATCAAATTAAGAGGTTAGTAAACAAGGGAGAAGAGGTTTGTAAGATCAATTAACAGAAACAAAAAGCAATTTAAGAAGAGAAAACAAAATTAAGAAATAACTAATCCAAGAAAACTAACCAATCTTGATCTTAATCTATCCTTGATCACTAAAGATCCATTCAATTATCAACTAAATACTTGGTCTTAGATCACATCAAGACACCTCTCAATGATCCACAGATCTTCTACTAGAAATGCTTCCAGAATTCAATTAATTAATATTAGACAAATTAAGCATCCATCCAAAACTCAAATTAACTTAAAAACTAAGTTCCAACCAAGCTAAACAATTCATCAAACACATTTAATGCATTTTTTAATCTCTATAATCCTCTCTTAGAATATGATAATTATGCAATTAACATATAAAAATCCCAGTCAAATTAAGCATTCAATCAGAATCAAACAAATAGAAGAAGAAGAAAAACTTGATTAATAATCAAATGTATAACAATTAAAATAGAATCTCAAGATTAATCATCAAGAATGTCAATCCCTTTGATTGATTAAAGGCTCTACCCCTCCATGAATAGGAGGGAAGAACTCAGAAAAAGAAAAGAACAAGATGAAAATCTAAGGAGAAGGGAGAAAATTCTAGGAAGAATAATCAAGTAAAACGGATAAGGTTTTTCTTTATCTCAGATCTTCTCTTTATAACAAAATAACTGACCTAAAAAATAAGAATCCTAATTTGCCCCTAAGTTAAAGTTAATTTTTGGCCTCTTAGCTTTTATTGGCCACCGAAATCATTTCAATTGGGTTTAATATGAGAGAGTTATGCCTAATTCACTCTTAACAGGTCTCTGATCCCGTGGGGTGAAACACTATCAAAACGTTGTAGTTTCAATTCATGGCCTTCATAAGAGTCAAAGAGATATGTCTTAGCTTTTGAATGGCACTAGTTTTAGGTCCATATCACACCTACAACCCAAATTAAGGACCAATAAGGGCACACTACTCGGGTTACACGACAAAACATGAGTTCTGACTTCTAAGCCCAATTTGGTCCACTAGACATTCAATTGAGATTTTGAGCTTTGCATCAAAGTTGTATAACTTTCTCTCAACTTTCCTAGAAGGAAAAATTCATAATTATTAGATATATAGAACTCAAGATATGGTCAAAATACAGAAATAATGTAAAATGCTAATAATGCTAGAAAATTCAATTTAGCCCAATTTGAGCCTAAACTTATAAATTGTGACCAAAACCAAACAATTAAGCATATAAGAGGTCCAAGAGACTAAATATGAATGTTAATTAATGTATAAAAATCATGTTTATTAACCATCATTCTCAAAATTTCTTGTTTCTGCTTCCACGGGGTCACCCTCGTGTTGCTAAAGTTTCCTATAAACACAGAACAATCCATATTGAGGTAGCTAGTTCTAATATCATATAACCATCTAACAGTAACTAAACATGCAATTCCACTCAAACAATCACATATAAGAGATAAGAAATGCATAACCACCACTACACATGCATAAGAATAGTCAGTCCATACCCCGGCTCAACAGGATGAACTGCTCTGATACCAAAATGTCATAGCTCAATATTTGTTACCCATATATATCGTCATATAAAAGAATAACTAATACTGGCCATGCTACTTCTAATATACATTAACAAACTAACCCATATCATTCATACACAATGAGTAAATATGGAGAGTCACGAAAACAAAAGTTATATATATATATATATATACACACACACACACACACACACATCATTGCCTACAAGGGCACATTGTAATACATAAAACTTTTAAACAACAAGATCTAGAATAATATACAAGCTTTATCAACAAAAAGCCTATAACTATACTAATCTTTATACATCTTCTTCCCTTTCGAAGAACTAGCACCTGAATTTACATGGCAACATAATCGGGATGAGAAATCACATATCTTAGTAGAAGTATTCCAATACTAGTATATATATATATACATACATTCATATAATATTCACAATTATCAAATTAACACTTTAATCACAGAAGTAAACAACATGTCCATCTCAGAGATACGCAATCGCCCATACAATTGTAATGTCATGGTTTTATGTCATGATAACAACCGCCCATACAATCACGATGTTATGCCAAATTATGTATAGTGTTTATGCCTATACAACATCATAGCATGAAAACGAATAATGTTACGATACAAGTCCATGGCAATGTCAAGTTATGCATGAGTCCTAGACAAAGTAATAGAAGTCTCAACTATAACCTTGAACAAGCACTGGAAGTCCATCTAGCAATCATCATTATCACAGATGAAATCTATCCCCCTCGGGTAGTGAATTCCATTAACTACACAGTTATCGATAATTAACAAGGAAATCCATCCTTAGAACCACTATAATAGGAAGGATACAATCCACCTTGTCTTATATAGATCACTCACATTTATGGGGCTCACACCTTTCAAAAAGTAATTACCCACATCTACGGGGGTCACACTTTTCAAAAAGACAAAACATACAATTATGTATATAATCATGTCTAATTAAATTTCCATAATTAGCATTATAAACCCATTTGATTTTAACACGTTCACACTTCATTAAATACTTCTATTAGAGTCTTAACACTCATTAAGAAGCATAAAAGAAGAAACTATGCCTTTCACAAGCTACACTACATCACACAGTAAATCTGACCAAAACTAGATCTCACACCGTGGTGCCCTGGCCTTTGCCCCCTCTCACGCTACGGCACACACGGCCACTCTGTCTCCTCACACTGTGGCATAAACACAGCCGCTTAGCAGCGCCCTAGCCTCGGGTTCCAACTACTAAGCGTACATCACTCGCATGTCGCGACGTGCAACACCGTGCTCCATAGCGCGAGTAGTAGAACATGGATTCTGCAGATTTAGGTACTATTCCATTGGAACTTGCCCCTCTTTCAATCACTCAAACTTCACATCCAAGAGATTTTCAACCTTCCACAAGGTTCAACTACACATAACAACTCTTATTCTACTTTAATTTCACTCAAAACCATAAATCATGGAAAATCATTCAATACAAAACTTAAAACCTCAAATATTAACTCAAATGGAATTTAAGGCATACAAGGGCTGGAAATCCATTTCCATACACCCAACAACTCATAAACAAGTCATCCTCAAGTTCTCTAACAAGATTCAAGCCAAAAACACCAAAATCACACTAAGAATCCATATCTCACATCAAGCACACTTAAGAACCTAATGAAAAACATGGAAGGAAAGTGTGAAATACAAAGTTCCCCTACCTCAATCTTCAGAAATTGAAGTCCATTAGCCATTCCTCTGTAAACCTAAGCTCTCTCCCTTGCTTGGATGAATATCTTTCTCCTTGAGCTCCTTGTTTTCCTCCCTCTTTTCCCTTTCCTATTTCAGCCATGAAGTGAGAAGTGAGAAATGAGATAAAAGTCTTATTTTGGCCTTAAATAGGCCAAGCAACAAAACAAGAGAGTCGTACTCTCACTTTGGTCACTTAAGTGACTTACTATTCACCCGATTAGTTAAGAACATTTGGGATTCACCAGACCAAGTTTCCTAATTTCCAATAAGTTTAAAATAAATCTTAAGATTCATTAAAAATCTTGTTTCATCATTTATATAATTTTTCATATCTGCTGGGGGTCAATCTGGCATTAAAACACACAACCAGTAAACTTAAAAATACCAAACTAACTTCGATTAATCTCAATCTTTAACCACATCTACTTCCACACTTTTGTGACCTAGAAACAGGTTCTCCACACTTATTTCCATTCACCAAGCAGTTTAAGTCAAAACTAAGGCTAAAAACAGCTATATACTACACAAAGTACTACAACAAAGTGACTAAGCATACTCAAACGGTCACAAAAATTCACAGGTATGACAAACTAGTGTTAGGCTACCTCCGTAACCATATACAAGTCTATCATGTTTATCTAGGGTATTACAATTATCATTGGTGTAATATCCATCACCTAAAAGAGTATATGAAAATGTCTAATTTGAATTAGGATCTTCACTTCTCTTCGGGTCCCATCAAAAGCCCTCACAATCATTGTACTTGGTCTCATGTAAGTCTCATCAAAAGGCAACTTAGAGAGAAATGATTTTAGCATTACATTCAAAAAGGAACCATTGTCAATGAGCACTCTAGCCATTATATGCTCTTGGCATTTGACAAAAATGTGCAGCACCTTATTGTGCCCCATTCCTTCAGCAGATAGATATCATTAGTGAAAGTGACATAATTATCAGCAATAATATTGCTAATGATACGGCTTAACTTGTCAACTGTGATGTCATGAGAAACATGGGCTTAATTCAGTACCTTCATTAACACTTTTTTTTTTGCGACTCAGAATTCATCAATAAGGATAAATGCGATATCCTTATAGGGGTGCAATTCAACTGATCTACCACTCTATACTCACTTTGCTTGATAAACTTCAGGAACTCACAAGCTTCTTCATCAGATACCTCCTTTTTGTACTCCTTCGATTATGTCAAGCCATCATTTTTTTTCACCTCATTTCCAATGGAAGCCTCTCCTATCTTGCTTTTCTCTTTACAGTTCCTCTTTTCTTCTTTTTCTTGCTTCTTTTGTAGTTCCCCAAGAGTGTAAATGCAACCACTTCATGTCATCCCTTCGATCCCCAATATATTAGTGATAATAGAGGTCAAACAAAATGAAATTTTTGGCTGATCATTCATAAGATTACTTCTAAGGACTTGCACATCATAGCTCCATGGAACTACTCTGGTGTCCTTGAATGGAAAAGGACTGGGAACTTGAATGGTGATGGGCTTCAGGCCATATGGAGGTGGCGAATGTGCAACTACATTGTAATAGATAACCAATGGCTTGATAACTGAATGTGTAATGGAAGGGACTTGAGAATTTATAACTTCCTGACCTTCTTGAGGTTGGGGAATGGAGAACTTATCAACCATGTTTATGCCACCCTCATCACACAGATGGCCTATTTGCACCTATTACATGTGTCCATTAGATTCTGGAGGATTTGTATGAATTCGCCACATTCTTCAATAGAATGCCCCACATTCCTATGTAGATTACACATTATTTCATTATCATTACCCCTTTTCACTTTAACCTCAGCTTGTATCATCCCAAATTTACAAAGTTCTTTAAAAATAACTTTCATGGGGGTTTTAACATCTGTCGCTCTGCTTATGAGTTGTTGGGCAAAGAACTTCTCTATAGCATTGAATCTATTATTTCCATGATTCGGTAAAGGATTATGGCCCATACTAGGAGTATTTGGCTTGAAGGTCAACCATTTGGTATCAATTAGGTCTTGCACTCTAAACTTTAGTGCTTTGCAATTCTTTGTGGAATGGCCTGCGGCCCTCGCATGGTAATCGCACTTGGTATTTGGGTCAAATCCTTTAGGGTATGGGGTTCCACTGGCTTCATCAGGAAAGGAGCCAAGAGAGATTTACGGATGAGATGGGGTAGTAACCAGTGTAAGTCATAAGGATTGGGTCAAAATGGACATACTTCTTTTCTTGGTTATTAGGTTGTCTTTTTTGGTTTGAGTGTGGGTTTTGGGTCTATGGTTGAGCTAGTTAAGGAGGTAAGGTAGGGGTGTTTGGTGTTAAATGGGGGATGGCATATGGTAAGGCATTATTGGGTGGTGTGGTTGGGGATAAGGAACTTGTGAAATAGTGGCAACATACAGGTGGTAGGGTTAGGGATATAGGGCTGGTGAAGTAGTGGGAAATTATAGGTGGTAAGGTACGTAAGGGGTTTGGAAGGATGGTTAAAGGTTCACAAGTGTTTGGTCAAGTTTCCCTTGAGTAAAATTCTTCTGGTCAAACATCACGTCATGTGCCTCTCCTTCCTTTTTCTTCACCATTGGGAATTTTTTTACATTGGTCACTCTAACTGAACTATCAATAATCTTTCCACTTCTTATTCTACTTTCAACCCTTTCTCCAATGATAACAATGTCTAAGAAGTTTGAAGACACACTCTCAATCATTCGGTCATAGAAGGGTGACTGAAGGGTGTTAATGAACATAGCCACCATTTTCTTTTCTAACAGTGGGGACTCTACCTGAGCGGCCGTTTCTTTCTATCTCTAAGCATACTCCTTAAAAGTCTCAACATCCTTTTTTGCCATATTTTTACAATTACAATCTCACAAGAGCCACGTCGAGATTATACTTGTATTTCCTTAAGAAAGCATCAGTTATATCCTTGAAACTCTATATATATGTACACTCAAGATGCATGTGCTAATTCGAAGTTGCCCCAGTTAAACTGTCTTAGAAGAAATGGATTAATAGCTTGTCGTCGTGAGCCTGTGAAGTCATCTTATGAATGTACATTATCAAATTATTCTTTGGGCAAGTAGTCTCCTTATATTTATAGAAATTTAGGACCTTAAATTTTAGGGGAATAACAATATCAGGGACAAGGCAAAGCTCAATAGCATCCCTGAGACCATAACTACCTACTCCTTTAATAGCCCGTAATCTCTCTTCCAGAGTTTTCAACTTCTTTTTAGACTAAGGATTTTCAACAGAATAATTCAATGGGTACTATGCCATGAAAGTAGGGACAAAATGCTGCACCGGTGAGGTTCCACTGGTACCAAGGTAAAGGACATGTGGTTGGGTTGTGCTCAATGGGTTTGAAGCAAACATACTATTGTCAGAGGGATTAATAGCCTATGGTGGTACAAAGCTAAAAGGGAGACCATATGGAGGGATAAAAAAGGAAATGGGTACTGTATTGGCGGGGTTTCACTGGCATTCGGTCGAGTGACTTGGGTTTGGGTACTGTTTAGTGGGTTTGAAGTTGGTGTCACTGCTGGCATACTATTATTAGAGGGGATTAGTTGTTATTGGTAGTACATAACAAAGAGGGAGGTCATATGGTAGGAATAGTGGCACCTGGGTTTCCTGAGAATTAGTGATTGAGGGTTGAGTGGTGTTGTTTGGCTAAATGGTGAGCAATATCATAACTCCTTGAGGATTAAAGCCTTGATATTACAGAGGGATTAGAGAGAAACCAGGCGGGTGAAGAGGTGTGGTCGGATGTTCTTTGTTCACCATTGAGGGATTCCCATTTGTGCTCTTTCTATTTTCCATAGACTGTAGCATTTCCATCATCTTAGGCACTTTCTTTTTGAGCTGGTTCACCTCATCCTTTAACTCTTTAGTATGTTCTATTTCATCCATGATCCTAACCTAGGAACGAGTCCTGTAAGGGTGTCGTGGAAGCTGCTTTCCTGCTATAGTGTCTACTTTTCTGCTCGAGGAAACATAAAGTGAATATACAATTATCAATATTGATTGAAAAAAATTAGCAACATGCATGTATGCGAAGTATTGACTACTTATGCAGATGAATTTTTTTTTTATGCAAGAAAATTATGCCGATGTGTAGTGAGGAAAAAAGATTATGGCTCTACATGTAATTTCTTATTATAGGCAAATGGATGAAGCAAGCGAAAATAATTTGTTAGCACTATGTGAGGATGCTTAGTGATTGTAGAAAGATTTGCACAGACATTCAATAGCAAAAGAAAATCCCACATTTAGCACTAGGGCATATCGCTCCTTAGTCAAAAATGTGGTTGATAGTGACTCCAAGGAAGCATTCACTCCTTAATGGATGCCATCTTCTCGATCATTCACTGGCAAGGCAGTTGTTTCTTTTATCTAACACAAAGTTCCCTATGTTTTCACTCAAGGACGAACTGTCTCGAGGTGAAAACATGGTTGAAAATCTATTCAAGGGAGAATTCACACGTCAATGAATAATGTCTTGGTAAAAGAATAACAAGATCAATGTTTGAAGCATGACACAACAATTAAGCATTCATTTTTATTTCAAACTTCATAAGTACAACATTCTACTCTCCACAAAATGTAACATAAGCACAATTACATTAATAACTTTGTTTGTTTTTTTTTTCTAAAACCCTTAGCAAGACTTCGGCAATACTTCATAAACTCAGCTATCTTTGATGGTAATCGTAGCCAGGGGTTTACACATTTGTGCAGTGTGATGTTGTAAGGTATCAGGCATGTTATCATATTTCTTCATCCACTTTTCTTTTTTAGCCCCTTGATTTTGTGCTACTAATTGCCACACTTCTGCCCATTCTCTTTTTTGTTTTGGTAGTTTCCGAGCTTCAAGTCTCCACTGCTCTTTGTCTCACCCAAGTTCCTGAATTTTCAGCTTCAAATACTTATTCTTTTAATTTGCTTCCCCGAGTGCATCATAATATTTTGTAACTAATGCCTGTCCTAATCAAAGTGGCATTTTGCTTCAATCAAAGCTTCCTGTAGGGCTTGCATTCTATGATCTTGCTCCCTTGTATTTGCTTCCAACTTTTCTTTCTCTTGCAAAATCCTCTCCACTATCCCTTCTTGGGCACTTACCTTTGCTTGTAATTCGTGAACTTCCATTGTGGTCTTTTCATATTCTGTTTCTTTTCCTTTCCTTGCCTTTTTTACTCAATTTGGAGCCTCAGTAGTATTTGCACACGCATCTTTTAAGTATACAACTTCATCAGCTAACTTCTGGCATCGACTTTGGTGGACGACTACTTCTAACTCAACAACTTCCTTTTTTTGTTCCAAGAATTCCATTTGTGCTTTCATCCTTTCTATCTAGGTGGCCATTTGAGGTATGGTTTGAGAATGACCTTTATCATTTGAAATTATCTGAGGGATGCTATTTTATGCCCTTATTGCTTCTTGTTAGCCATGGCAACCATTACCCAAGAGGGGGTGAATTGGGTGATGACTAGTTTTAATGCAACTTTGACAAAGTATGCATTTTAAAACACTCAATTAATAAATGCAGTGGAACATGCATAGCAAAGGCACAACTATTAAAGATTACTCAAATACAACTTGGGTTAAAGGATAAATCAAGCAAATAAGCTAGATATCAAGATCAACTCAAGCATATATAGTTAAAGCACAAATATAAAGAGATAGAGTTGAGAAGAGGAAACACTAAGATTTACACCAACCACTTGTGGCCTACGTCCAGTCCTCAAGCTTAACTTGAGATTTTCTTCACTATCTCCTAGACTTCACAGGTGCTAAGAAAATCTTTGTACAAATAAGAGCACTCCTCACACCTTGGGATACCTCACCCTTGTGCTAGAGCCTCCAACTCTTCAAT
Source organism: Ormosia semicastrata (assembly GCA_029884595.1). Lineage (NCBI taxonomy): Eukaryota > Viridiplantae > Streptophyta > Magnoliopsida > Fabales > Fabaceae > Ormosia > Ormosia semicastrata. The sequence goes on along the minus strand of JAQQTO010000029.1, from coordinate 450,737 downwards.
CTTCACAGGTGCTTAAGAAACCTTTACATTCAAGAGCACTCACAACACCTTTGGGATACCTCACCCTTTGTGTTTGAATCTCACTACAAGGGATACCTCACCCTCTTACAATAGTTTCAAAGTGAAGAGAAAGAATAGAAACTCTCACAAGAGTAGATATACAACTTGAAGAACAAAGTATGGATGATAGAAACTCTCTCAAGAGTAGATAATACAAATTGAAGAACAAAGAAATAGAAGGATTTTGCAATAAAGAGCTCAAAATATGATTTTGATGATCCAAGAATCAAATCAAGTGTTCAAGAGGTGTATAAGTTTCATACAACACTTATATATAGAGCCCAATTGATAAAATAGTCGTTAGTAGTGTTTAGAAATAATTTTTTATGAAAACTAGCCATTTATAGCCGTTGGGAATGTTTCTGGGCACTTGGTAATCGATTACACACTTCTGGTAATAAATTACATGGCATCTGCCAATGTTGTAATCAATTACAAGACTTCAAAAGGTCATAACTTTTTCATTTCTTATTTGATTAAAGCGAATAACCACTCATTGAAAAGATCTTTGAGTCTATTTTCAAATGAAATATGTTTTACTACAAAAGTCAAAGTATTTTGAATGATATGATCAAAATAGTAATCAAAGGTCAGTTTTTCAAAACTCAAACTTGACTATTTTTTAAAATTGACTTTAAATGGTCATATCTTCTTCATTTCTTATCTGTTTAAAGCAAATGACCACTCATTGGAAATATCTTTGAGTCTATTTTCATATGAAATAAGTTTCAAAATAATACTCAAAGTATTGTGAAAGTTATAATCAAAAGAGTAACCAAATGTTAGTTTTACAAAACACAAACTTAGCTATTTTTCAAAGGTTTGAACTACCACCAAGACTAACTTTCCAAAAATAGTTTGTTGGGCATTTAAACATGTAAGAACCATTTTTAAAGACTTAAAAACATATTTGAGCTCTTTTCTTGTAAAACCTCTATCTTTACATAGGAGAAAACCTAAAAGGAAAATATATCAATTCTAGTCCTTAGGCTTCTTGATGTAATTCAAGCTTCCACAAATTTATTCTCTTCAAATCTTGTAAATGCTTGAAACATCTTTATCATTTTCGTTTTTCTTGAGTTGAGCATAGTTGTGATCTTTTGCTTTCTTGTTGCAATTCTTACTCTTGGTACTTGGACTATCCTATAAAGTATTGTTCACTTAAACAAACATAGTTAGTCCAAATTCATAGTTTAATATCTTTATATGCATGATTCATAAATGTATAACTCTAGTTAGTCTACCATGCATATAAGATTTTCATAGACACATCCAAATAAGATATTTATCAATTACAAATAGATATGATCTATGTAGGATGCAACAAAGAACATTTTGCACATTTTCATTTAAGTAGAATCAAATCCAATATTAATTCATTAAGAGTCATATAAAGCATTAGTGGATATATTATATGATGAATGTTACATATATCTCATTGCATGAGTATTAAGTGAAATATAACTAGATAAGATACATAATCATGCATGATACAATATATCACGTTAAACACATCTATGTAATACGATCAATATTCTTTTGTGATGCATTTGTCATCTATAAAGCACATCTATCAAGCATAAGCATCATTCTTTTTGTCTTGTATTTGTCATCATCAAAACTTAACATATTAAACCATTTGGGCAAACTTATTTCCACAATCTCTCCCTTTTTTTATGATGACAAATCACCAAAGAAAAATATGTTTAGCAATATACAAGAATAGCTATTCATGTAAGCACATCAAACAATAAGTACAAGAATATATTTTTCTTTCCAATTTTCACTCTCCCTATTTGACATCAACAAAAAGGCTTACGAAGGAAAGATAATATTTTCTCCTCCTATAGATAAAACTCATGTTGTCAAAAGGAGTAGGATTTTCTCAATGAAAGAATCAAAAAATATGAAGTTTAAGAATGTTTACCTTCTTTCATTGATAGAGGGAAAGAGAATAAGAGATGATCTTCATTGACATGTTGATAGAATTAACAATAAAACATTTCATGTCAAATAAGGATGTAATCCAAGAGATATAAGCAATGATTTAAGAACTAGGCTCCCCCTCAAAATATGCATATTATCAAAATATCAAACATAATAATTTAACATAGTTATGCATATGTTCTTAGTCAATAAGGATATGGAAGAAGGATATGTAAGATAAGCTCCCCTCTATTGAAGCACAAGATAAATAAAGGGAAATATGTATGCCAAAATCATGTAAGTACATTACTATAAAGAAAAGCAAGGCAAAAGGTACATATTCTTAATCCATTAATCAAAAACCATTTTTAAGACTTCTTCCCCTTTCAAAAAGAATTTTACAAGAGCACATTATATTTTTAAAAGCATTTTAGAAGGGTAGAGAGGTTTAATATTAAAATCACATATTCCTTGAGAATGATCAAACTCGAGTCAAAGGAACATTTGAAAGTACATCTCCTCTCTTTCTTATCAAACAAGAACCTTGAGAAAATAAAATACTTTAAAGAACAAGGCTCATCTTTTGAAGTATTAAGATGGGCTCTATAGAGCATTTCAAAAAATTTATTTGGAAACTTAAACATTCTCTTAAGATTTAATAAGACTTTTCAAAGCAAAAGAAGAGAATACTACATTTATAACACATGTCCAATGATTTCCAAATTTTCAAGATAGTTAGGAGGTGAAAATACTTTCAAGGTCTTATGACAAGTTCAAATGATTCTCAAGAATATGGAACTTTAAAAGCTTCTTTCAAATATGATAGAAGATTTTACCCTTAAAATTTTTTTTTAATCAACTAAGAAAATCTAAAAAAAAGAACATAATTCTCATAGGTGTTATACCACTAAGAAACCATAGATCAAGAGAATCATATATATATAACATTCACCTTGATGAAATATGCTATAGAGATCAAAGCATGTATAGAACTAATATCATCCACCCTATATGCAATGACAAAATTATCAAGTTAATATCCAATTACGCACTTTGTCAATGCTAAGCACACTTCTCATGTAAGAAAAGCATCTAATCATTTAAGATCAATTTATCAACAAGTATCATATAATCCATAGTATATAGAATACCATAATAGCTTAGGGATAGAGATACTTATTGAGAGAGTGATGCTTCATTAGAATGTTCTTTGTTTATTGGACCTTTGAGTTTATGCTTTCTTCCATTAAGTATTCCATTCCATTGCACTTGAAGAAAGTCTCATTGTGTTCCTCTTCATTCAACTATTCTCATTTATCCACATATGTTTGACATTTCAATATTTGATTATTATATTTGAAGCACATAGAGACATCATCATTTGCAAAGCTAACTCTAAAAGTTCTCTAAAACGTAGGTTAGCATCAAATATCATTTAATCTCATTTATTAGCATAATTTAAGTTAATATATAATTTAAATCATGTATCACATTATTAACCATGCAATGATAGATCTAACAAGAATGCATAAAGCACATATGCACTTGAATCCATAAACATGATTTAAGTATTTTAAGGCATGATTCAAGTTTATCAAGAAATACATGATCAACATCAAAATTTATATAAGCATTTTGGGGCAAACAATGATCATGTAAAACATGTAATATCAAGTAACGAATTCTAATTTGCACACATGCCAATCAAGAACAAAAAATCCCTTATTGTAATGAAAGAATTGAAAAACCATGGAATTATAACTTTTAAAACCATTTACATCTTGTTTTCAAGATTTAAACATATCAAACAAGAAGACATATAACATTTTACTTTCTAATCTCCAAGTGAGTACACAAGACAATCAGGCATCAAAGAGAAATGATTAGAATGACTTATGAGCATGTGAATTTATATATTTGAACAAAGAGAATTGATCACAAGCTTAACAACAAAGATATTACCATAGCATGTCATTCTAAGAAAAAATGTATACATATCTAGCATGTTAGCATATGTAGAGATACTTTCAAGACATAATGCTAGAAAATCTTAAGGCATGTAAAGGCATAAAAATAACTCTTTACTTCTCCAAACATCACATGATATTCAAATTAAAGTATAAGTAAGGATAAGAGATCGATGTCACCAAAAGTGTACCCTTTGAGTTTTTGTAGGTGACTCCAACTTCCATGCTTCAAGTTTTCATGAGGGAATAGAGATTCTTTGCACCCCTTTTAAAAGTTGAATCCTTTTAAACTTTATTATCCTCAAGTTGAATAAATTATTCCATTTAAATACTTGCTTGAGGTAGTTATCACCCTATTGCTTCTCTTTTGGTATTTTGAACTTTGCAAGTTCCACATTTTGTGCTTGAGAAGCTTTGGCTGAAGCCATCTTCCTTCTTTGATAAAAACTTCTACCATTGGGTTTTGGAAGCATTCTCCTTGATGATTTCTTTTTCACTTGACCAATTTGTCCATCCTTTTGAGAAGTTTTTTGCATAATTGAAACACTAGGATGACATTTTGGTACCCACTTCATCTTGGGTCCTTGAATATTAGTACTAAGGCATTTAAGATCTTTAAGAACTCATACCATATTATTTCTTATATAAGAATTTTTTCTATAATTGTATAAATGAGAAATATGTCCTAGATGACCACAAAAATTGCAAACAAGTGAATTCAATGATGGTTTGGTCATTTGAAGATCATTTTTGAAAAACTTGATCATTTGGTTGTTATTACATTCTATATTATTTTTGCCACAAGCCTTACTTGAAATTTTATGTGGAATAGCATCAATTTCATTCTTATTAACAACCATGGAATGTACGCAATTAGAATCATTAACTTTGGCATAATTGAAATATAAGTCCTCAACTTGATTTTCTAAATCAATACACTTTTCATAAGAAGTTGAGATTTCACATTTCGAAGACATTTCCTCATCAAAAAAAGCATATTTATTTTTCAAAGTCTCAATTTCAATTTCAATGGAGGAAATGTTTTCCAAACAAGATAAGTTTTTTTTTTTCTAAATTCAACAAGTTCTCATATAATTCATCATATACACATTTTAGCTCATCATAAGAAGGACTATAATATGGTTTACCATTATTTACCTCAAAGTCTTTTTTAATGGAATCACCATTTTTCTCATTATTGTCCATCCAAGATTCAAGAACATCTTATTGAGGACATTTTTCATGATAAGCTTCCTTCAATGGCTTTTGCTCTTCTTGCACTCCATATACAACTTTATGCACAAGATCATCATTAGCAAGATAGATATCATCAAGAGCATCCCATATATCTTTAACATTAGAACAACTCTTAATTTCAGCATAAGCATTATCATTTAAACTACTTCTCAAAATTTGCATAGCTTTAATGTTCAATGAAAAATATTTCTTGTCATAGGTATTCTAAGTTTGTTTTGATTTGCAAGTAAATCTATCAAACATAATATCCCACAAATCAAGATCAATAGATTGCATATAAATTTTCATTCTAGATTTCCAATAAATGAAATTCACACTATCAAAGAACGGTGGTTTATTAATTTCAAAAGCATTTATTTTGAAAAGCTTTCAATGGTTGCCAAATAAACAAGAATCTTTAACTCCAAGCAGTTAAGCTTTTAACAGAGCACGAAGCTCTGATACCACTTGTTAGCCATGGCAACTATTATCCAAGAGGAGGGTAAATTGGGTGATGATTGGTTTTAATGCAACTTTGACAAATTATGCATTTTAAAACACTCAATTAATAAATATAGCGGAACATACATAGCAAAGGCACAACTATTAAGGATTACTCAAATACAACTTGGGTTAAAGGATAAATTAAGCAAATAAGCTAGATATCAAGATCAACTCAAGCATATATAGTTAAAGCACAAATATAAAGAGACAGAGTTGAGAAGAGCAAACACTAAGATTTATCTTGGTTTAGCCACCAACCACTTGTGGCCTACGTCCAGTTCCTAAGCTTAACTTGAGATTTTCTTCACCATCTCCTAGACTTCACGGGTGCTAGAAAAACTTTTGTACAAATAAGAGCACTCCTCACACCTTGGGATACCTCACCCTTGTGCTAGAGCCTCCAACTCTTCAAGCTTCACAGGTACTTAAGAAACCTTTGCATTCAAGAGCTCTCACAACACCTTTGGGATACCTCACCCTTTGTGGTTAAGTCTCACTACAAGGGATACCTCACCCTCTTACAATGATTTCAAGGTAAAGAAAAAGAATAGAAACTCTCACAAGAGTAGATATACAACTTGAAGAACAAAGTATGGATGATAGAAACTCTCTCAAGAATGGATAATACTAATTGAAGAACAAAGGAATAGAAGAATTTTGTAATAAAGAGCTTAAAATATGATTTTGATGATTCAAGGATCAAATCAAGTGTTCAAGAGGTGTATAAGCTTCATACAGCACTTATATATAGAGCTCAAGTGATAAAATAGACGTTGGTAGTGTTTAGAAATGATTTTTTATGAAAACTAGCCATTTATAGCCGTTGGGAACGTTTCTGGGCACTTGGTAATCGATTACACACTTTTGATAATTGATTACATGGCCTCTGCCAATGTTGTAATCGATTGCAAAACTTGTGTAATCGATTACAGCATTTCTGGTTTTGAAAACTAACTTTAAAATGTCATAACTTCTTCATTTCTTATCCGATTAAAGCGAATAACCACTCATTAGAAAAATCTTTGAGTCTATTTTCAAATGAAATAAGTTTCAGGACAAAACTCAAAGTATTCGAAAGATATGATCAAAATAGTAATCAAAGGTCAGTTTTTCAAAACTCAAACTTGACTATTTTTTAAAATTGACTTTAAATGGTCATAACTTCTTTATTTCTTATCCGTTTAAAGCAAATGACCACTCATTGGAAAGATCTTTGAGTCTATTTTCATATGAAATAAGTTATAGAACAATACTCGAAGTATTTTGAAAGTTATGATCAAAAGAGTAACCAAATATTAGTTTTACAAAACACAAACTTAGCTATTTTTCAAAGGTTTGAACTACCACCAAGACTGACTTTCCAAAAATAGTTTGTTGGGCATTTAAACATGTAAGAACCATTTTTAAAGACTTAAAATATATTTGAGCTCTTTTCTTGTAAAACCTCTATCTTTACATAGGAGAAAACCTAAAAGAAAAATATATCAATTCTAGTCCTTAGGCTTCTTGATGTAATCCAAGCTTCCACAAATTTATTCTCTTCAAATCTTACAAATGCTTGAAACATCTTTATCATTTTCGTTCTTCTTGAGTTGAGTATAGTTGTGATCTTTTGCTTTCTTTTCACAATGCTCACTCTTGGTACTTGGACTATCCTATAAAGTATTGCTCACTTAAATAAACATAGTTAGTCCAAATTCATAGTTCAATATTTTCATATACATTATTCATAAATGTATAACTCTAGTTAGTCTACCATGCATATAAGACTTTCATAGACACATCCAAATAAGATATTTATCAATTACAAATAGATATGCTCTATGTAGGATGCAACAAAGAATATTTCACACATTTTCATTTAAGTAGAATCAAATCTAATATTAATTCATTAAGACTCATATAAAGCATTATTAGATATATTATATGATGAATGTTACATATATCTCATTGCATGAGTATTAAGTGAAATATAATTAGATAAGGTATATAATCATGCATGATATAATATATCACATTATACACATCTATGTAACACGATCAATATTCTTTTGTGATGCATTTGTCATCTATAAAGCACATCTATCAAGCATAAGCATTATTCTTTTTGTCTTGTATTTGTCATCTTCAAAACTTAACATATTAAACCATTGGGGCTAATTTTTTTCCACACTTCTCTCCATCGCAAGTATTCAGGGGTAGGAATCACCACATGCTTCCCCAATTCTTTTGTTCTTACCATATGAATATTTTTCCAAGCATCCCTGATCTTTTTTTCTCACTTAGTAGTGCTTCCATCTTTCTGGTACAAGAAGTTAAACCCTTCAAGTTGCATTTCACTAGGCACGTGCTGAGTCCACCGGAATTGTTTAAGAACAAGGGCTGGCACATAGGATAGACAACATCTTGGGCTCATTAAAGGAACATTAAGAAAGTCACCACAACTGAAAACTATCTTTTCTCCATGATACCAAGGGAATAACAATTTGAAAGAATCTGGCCCTATCTTCATGAATCCATTTTTCCATTCATACGCTTTTTGTTGCTTCACTAATATTCGACTAAAGTTCCTTAACGGATCAGGTAGGAGACCCATGCGATTACATACATCCATGTGCATCATGATCCAAACATGCAATATATGTGCACAACACCGAATCATTCCTCCACCTTTTTGATGGAAAATTTCTATTGTCAAGAAAGTATCAGCAAGAATAGCAAGAACTGGATTTGCTTTATAATTCTCAAACTTGAAGAACACATCCATTAGTGCTTAATCTACCACATATGAGGTAAATGGGAATAACACTAACCCAAAGATGGTTAATGCCAATATTTTATTAAAGAAATCCCAGTTTTCCTATTGTGCCAGATACTGAAGATGTGCTTCTAGGTAAATTTTCTTCAAGCCTTCTGTTCCTCTTCTTTTTTCCATGCCTAATTGGTTTGCTTGAATCCCTATCAATTCTGCTATCTTCCCTTTCAACACATAATTTCCTTCACAAAGATAAACATATGGGTGCTTGCTCATTGGAAGCCTCAACATGATAGCATACTACTCTATGGTTGGTGCAATGTCCAAGTTAGGTAGCTCAAAAAATTTCAAAGAATGATTCCAAAATTGAGTAAGGCTACTCAAGACAAGTGCCTCAATTGTAATGCGCAACAAATCTAGTAGCTGCCCATAGCTTTTTGAGAAATCTGATCAAGCTTTAGGTGTCATTTGTTGAGCAATATCCCTCACCTGTCTTAAATCACTATCGTTTACTATAATATTTATATTCCTCTTGAGATCAACTACATTGCTAGTGTTTTACCCTTGACATATTTCTTCCATTCCTTGCGACTAATGAGTATTAATCTTTCCACTTCACTAAGGAAACTTACCTACAAAGAGTAATAAATAAAATATGTAAGCAAACCAAAAAAGGAAGAATGCACCCTAAGGGTACCTCTTATCGAGGTAACTCTAAAGAATGTATCCTAACAGCCTACATGGATAAACCCTTATAGAGTCGTAAACCCAAAGGGTGACGTATGATTCGCTAATGCATTGTCGTCCTTATAGTTCCATTTCTTTCTATTTTTTCACCTTTCCCTCTTTTTTAAGACAGATCTAAAATTCTAAAAAGTCATGGTCCCCAGATTGCCCCTATCTCAAAAGACAAGGACCCAACTCATGAATTAATCACAAGTAGGAATAAACCCTCTCAATATGACTAATCCATGATACTAGTAACAATCTAAGTGGTGTCTCCACAAATGTCAAGTGAGTATAAGGCCTCTCAATAACAAAAGTCGAGACCCCTTCCTACTCCTCGGGTTTGCACAGGCTCGGGTATAGAGCCCAAAAAGTGTGTGACGTAAGTGATGGTGATGTGTGTGAGGGAGCATACAAACCTATACAAAATTTTAAAAAGATAAAATTACCCCCCAACCTGCAAAAATAACAATCAAACAATAACATACATACAATGGCCAGCTAACAATCATCTACCCTAGGGTTTTAACAGCCAAGCATGAAATATTAAAGTAACAAAATATATGCAAGTAGATGATGAGCATCAAAATTAACACAGGATAACACTATAAAAAATTTACATAAGGGTAGCAGATAAAAAAAAAATCTATTTACAACATAATAAGAAAACAAAAATAAACACAAAACGGGTAAAATATATAAATAGAGGTTATTAATAATTTGCACAATGAATAACAACAGGGCCGACACTCAAAGTATCTTCAATGGAGTTGCTAGCTGTCGCAACCAGGATCAAGACAGGACGACCAAAAAATAGGATTTTGAAAAAAAATGGAGTCGCTAGCTATTTGGGTGGTAAAGGCATCGTGGTTCAATTTCAGTGGTGAGGCAAGAGCTGTGGTGTAGCTTGGGTGGCTTTTTTTGGTGTGTGTCGTGGTGTTTGGTTTCACAGTTGATGGTGATTTTGTTCGTGAAGGTTGGAGGTAGAAATGACTTGTTGAAGATGGTGGAAATGATTTTAGGTGGCAAAAGGTGACTGGGACGTGGTCTTGTTGGGCATTAGGGTGGAAGCTTTTGGTGTGTGTTGTGTTTGCAAGTGTTTGTGGATACTTTATGTTGAGATTGGTGATGGTGAAAATTGTTTGGAAGAGAGCTTAGGTAAAGGTTATTGTGTGGGTTTTAATGGTGAAAGAGGTGGTCATGGATAGGTCTTTAAGGGGTTGATGATGAAGGAGGTTTTGGAGGGTGATGGTGGAGTTAGTTTTAGGCAAAGGCAAAAGATTGTTGAAGAAAAATGATGGTGCTGGACGTAGGGTGAAGGATAGGTGGTTGCTGATGGGTTGTTAGCTGTGAGTCTGTATGGATCTGTCTATTGCTACCTGTCTGCTTAAGGATTTATAGGATTGAATCCACATTCTTCCAGGAGGAAATTCTCCCTGATTCCCTGGTGATTGGAAGACAAATGAAGGAAGAAATGTCATTAGATATTTCAATCAAAGCCAAAATAAGAAACTTACCATTTGATAGGAATGGAGAGGATGCATGATTTTGGGGTTGCTGAGAGAGTGTGTGCGACTAGGGTTTAGGTGAAAAGAGAGATGGCTTGGGTGGAAGTGATGGATCTGGGTTAACCCATATCTGATGGGTCACAAATTGGTTTGGACTAAAGGTGTGTGGCTTGAAAAAATGGGTTAAGCTTATGCATACAAGAAAGTTGGGTCATCTTTTTTTTTCTTTTTCTTCTTTTTTTTTCTTTTTTTAAAATTTTTTATTTTTTATTTTCTAATTCAGACTAAGGTGGGTTATATGTTTGGGCTTAATGAGAATTTGCATCAAAGTAAAAGAATGGGCAAAATAAAATTCATTTTAACAACTTTTTTTTGTTTTATTTTGAATTTAAAGGTTTTAACGACCCAGATAAAATTGAGTATTCATACCTTGATTAAGTAACAAAAATAAAATTTTAATGGACAAAGTTAGGTATCAACAGCGAAGTTACGACCCAACTCTATTCACTTGTGAGGAGAAATGGCCATGGAATTCTACAACAAATTCCTTGAAGATGAGGCAGTTGTACACATCATGGACTTGGGATGAGTGAAGCAGAAGAATGGAAAAGGGTTAGTGGCTTTCATCAAAAGATATAGGGATTGAGCACTGCAATGTAGAGAAACCATACCAGAGGCGGATTTGGTTTATAGTTGTATAAATAATGTAGAGGATGGCTCCCTGATCTTTTTATCATTTAGGCGGACTGAGTACATTCGCTGAACTAGTAAAGCGAGCAATGGATATTCAAGAGCCTATGGAGAAACATGGCAAGAGAATTAAGGAGCATGACCCAGTCTTCAATGTGTTCGCCTTATACAATAGGTCAAAGAAGAAGTCGTACAAAGCGGTTCCCCCTCTGAAACATTACGAGACTAAAGGGAAAAATGAGAATCTACCACCCTCGTGCTACTAACCAAATAGCAAGTATACCAATTGGTAGAAGAATGGTTAAAAGATGGGATCTTGACACTGTGGAGACTCCGAAAAGCCTTAACAAATGAGGAATATCAGGACTCGGACTTTTGTATATTACATCAATCTAAAGGGCATAGCACTATGAACTGTTATGTTGTCAGAAAGGTATTTGCCAAAAAGCTGGCTGATGGAAAAATATTACTACTAGAAAGTGTAGGTGCAGGCGAAAATGTGCATAAGCAACCCCTTCCCAACCATGGGGTGCATGCTATTATTTTGTAAGAAATGGTAGAAAGGATAGAAGATCTAGAAGGAGGAGCCCTTGAAAAAGAGGAAGAGAACTCCCAAGAAATTTAATCAGCATAGGCCTTGTAACACCCATTTAATTTGATTCGACTATGTGAATAGTAATAGCAATTAATTGGACTTACTAAACCCAATTTTACATTTTTAATCTCGTGTGTTATAAAAATAGTTTGACTTTGTTAAAAACAAGAGATCATTTTTTATCATTTTGTGTGATTTGCTCAGTCGAAAATAATAATTTTAAACCAATTAGAAAGAGTCAACAAAAGAAGCGTTGACTTTTTGTGAACCATTGGAAAAATCTTATTTTAATTAAGTAGAATTGGGGACCAAGATCTTACTAAACCCAATTAGGATTAAGTCAACAATGATTGATATATATATTAATCTCGTAATTTTTTAGGATTTAGTTTAATTCAATAAAATAATTTTATATTTTTATAATATTATTTTATTCAAACTAATTAGATATTATTAGTCTCAAAAATAGTGGAGAAAATTATTTTGTGGACTCCAAAAAACATTCATGGGGCCCACGTTTATGAAAAAGCACCCCACGGCAGATCAATTTTATTTTCACTTTTATTTTCTTATCACTCTTAGATATCCAATTTGGACAAATTCTAGCCAATGAGAGAAGGTCAACAAAAGTAGGCTTGACTTTCTAAACCAATTAGAATGAGTCAACAAAAGAAAGCATTGACTTCTTTGTGAGCCATTGGATTGTAAAGCTTACTTTAGAAGCTTTAATCTTAGCCGATTGATCTAATCAATGGTGAGATTAGAATGATAGTTTTATGACCAATTGATATCTACCTTAGATGTAATCAATGGCTAGAAATTAAAGATGAATCAATGGTTAGAATTAAGTCAAAAATTGTAGGCTTGAATTTGGTTAGTAGCTAATTAAGCTTTCTAATTTGACTAATCTAATTACTTAATTAGCAAACTAAGTGAACTAGCTTAGTTATTAATTGATTATAATCTAAATACTAATTAGATATCCTAATATTAATTAAAGGTTATAATATATGCTAATATATACTAAATTAATTAGTTATATGATTAGTATGTTAATTAAAATTGGTTAGGATATTTAACCTAACTAATTCCCCAATTAGTTAGCATGTAATTAGGACTAATTTGGAAGCAATTAAGTCACTAAAAAGAGGAAGGGCTGCACGGTTTTGGGCTGCATCAAGGAGGCTAGTTGGCTTGGTTCTACAAGATTCAAGAACCATCCAATGACATAAGCCATGTGCTTAAACAAGTGTGAACACTTTAGGATATTTTAACATGCAAAATTGATCACTCAACCTCACTAAAGTTCACTCACGGCAGCTGCAAGTATTATTACATTTCACTTTCATTTATTACACTTATCACAAAATCAAGCATCCATTTTCTCTCCAAAAACTACCAAGAACCAAGCACACTTTTCTTTTCTTTCTTTCTCTCCATATTCGGCCAAGCTTACCATCCATACAACCAAACCTCTATAATTTTATCTCATCATATTTCCTCAACCCAAATCCCATTCTAAACACTTTTCATTCACATAGTTTTTCCAAAAAACTACTCTAGCTTGTCCAAAATCCAACCTTTTGCTTACTTACTTAAGGGTAAGTCTTGATTCTATGGTTCAAAATTGGATTTTTAATTTTTCTAACCATGATTGTTCCATGGTTTTTCAATATTAAACCTTGTTTGTGTTTTTACTAATTGTTTAAGAATTTTAGGGATTTGTTTGGTGGATTACGAGATATGTTTCAATTTGAAGGAAAGGAGGAGAACTAACCGATTAAATTGTCTTCAAGAGGTAAGAGGGAGATTTAACCTCACCAACCGAGTTTTGGTGGTGTGAGGATGGTTTTGTATGGTGAAAAATCCATAAGGGTTCTTCACCGATTATTTGGTTGTGTTTGTGTTGTGTTTGATTGAGTTTCTATGCTTGCATGTGTGATTAAATGCTTAAAGCTTTGATATTATGTGTGTATGTGAAATTATGAAAGCATGAGATTGTATGTGTAATTTAGGATGTGAATAATATGATGAATCGATTGTATGTGTACTCCAAAATTTAGCATCTTTGAGGCTCAATCTGACCATACTATGGAAAAAGGACCAAAGTCTTTTCCTTATAACCTTCATAGTATCTTTCATGTATTTCAATTAAGAAGGATTATTCTTGATGAATTAAAATGAGAAGCATTTTCTTAGAGATTTAAATGAATTTGGGAAAATTTTGAGTATAGTAAAATAAAATGATTTTATGAGTAGTAAAGAAAAGAAATAACGATTTTTGAAAAACAATACCATTTCTTGATTTTTAGAGGAGTTATCTCACCGTAATTTTTATAAAAGAGGGACTAAATTATAAATTTTATCAAAATGAAGGGCCATTGTGTAAATACTTATTTTTAGAGGGGTAATATTATAAATATTATTTTTGGAGGGGTTAAACTGTAAATATTTTATAAAAGATGGATGATTTTGTAAATATGAATTTTATGATGGACTTTTTCGTAAATATTAATTTTTGAGGGACTATGACGTAAATATTAGTTTTTGAGGGACTAATGTGTAAATATGAGTTTTTGAGGGACTAAGGTGCAAATATGGAAAATAAAGCCAATTTTAGTATTAAAATGAGAAAAATAGTATTTTTGATTTAAAACATGAGAAAAATACTTACGCGATTGAAAATGTTGAAAAATCGCTTACGCGATTTTGAAAAGGTGGAGCGAGCGAAGATAGGATGAGGGAGTAATACCGAGTCACAATTACAATAAGAGAAAACGTGGAAATATGATCGCGTACGATTAAAATACGAAAAATTTTAATTATACTATTAGATTATTGTATGGGACCTAAACGAATATGTGATATGAAATAGAAATGTGAATAATGCATGGTACATGCATTGGAAAGGTCAACGAAAGATAGAATTAGAAAATGGTACGTGCTTGACTTTGAGATGTAAACCAATTAGAAAGAGTCAACAAAGAAGCATTGACTAGGATTATAAAGCTAGTTGCTTTAATCTTAAATTATTGATCTAATCAATGGAGAGACTATACCTCCCTTAGATGGGTGCGATATGCGTAGTGTAAGTCACTCGTTGACTTTGGGGGCATTGGGGTGTGGGTTGCCTATAATGGGCGTTTGGTAGCTCTTAGTTATATTATTAGAATATTAATCTAAATTGTATTTAACCAAATTAATTGTCTAGGTTTAATACTTAAATGGAGGAGGATTTCACCAGCAGCAAGGAGCCTTAGCAACACACCAATGATCCATGTGCACACTTTTGTGATATTTTCCATGCAAAGCTTATCACTTAAGCCACCCAAATAGACACTTTTATTTTCATCCTTTAATCAAGATCGATAAAGAGCACTTCGTGTACTAACACTACCAAACATCTATATTTTATCTAACCATATGTGCAAATACTATTCTAAGCACGTGGTCCAAGGCATGTACTCTATCTTGTACAAGACACTTCTTTTCAATCACTATTTTCCATGGTTTCTCTATTTTGTACCTTGACTAATTATTTAAGAATTTTAGGAATTGTGGAGCTCGGCCAATTTAGAGGAAAGGAGGAGATGGAGAGGTAAGAGGAGATTTAATCTCCATGGGTAGGAAAATGGATCGAGTCCACAGGTTCATACATATAATGATAGAGGGTATTATCGTAATTTCTATTTATGATAATTGATTTATTAATTTATTGATTATTGATGATGACATGATTGTAATTATTGTGTATTACATGTTTCATGATGATATTGATGTTAATGGCATAACCATTTTATTTTTAATTTGGCCAACATACCATTTTATTTTCTAAAATAATTATGGTATGATAAGCGTATGAGATATTGTATGTATTTATCTTCATTTTTGCCATAAAAATAAAATAAACTATATTTAGGGTATTGGCGTAGGTGATCTCACCTCTTTGTATGCATGTTTGGTATTATATTTATATTTGTTAAGACGTTGAGCAAGAAAAAGAGCGAGAAGGTTTACACGAGGAAAACGTTTGTGAAAACAACGAGATTGTGAATTCTTACGAGGACGTCGAGTTCGAAGAGATGCGGATGCCTAGTTTCCTTGGCTACATATTTTGGTATTTTGTGACTAAGAGGTGACATTTATTGGAGGAGATGAGGCATGGTTTATAATTGGCGATTGATTGATGTGAATTACACCGTAGATCTAGAGAGAGAGAGTATCTATTACTTGGGAGACCTAAATATTAGGCTATGCGAGTAGACAACATTTAGGACACCCTTACTTTTGGTTGGGCGTAATATTTATGTACAACTAGAGTTCCCAATATCCATTAGGCGTGTATTGAGGAGCTTACTATCGTACTCCCATATTATGCGGTTAGTATTGTGAAATGTTGGTATGTCGTTGTGATATTTGCTCGTTTTCTTTATTGCCATCCGACACTCACCTCTTTATTGTCAGTAGGTTTACATCATTGCACATCATAATGGATTCCGGGTATCTTTGAGGAATCTTGAGGAGGACCGTCTGAGGGGTTCTGTGACCTTGTCTAGTAAGATTTGGGCTATATGTTAGTTTTAAATTAAAGTTTAAATATTTGGAAGTCTAGTTTGTAAAATATTAAGTGCGACAAGATACTAAAAGGCTTGTATGTATATATATGATGTAAATTATGTGTGTAAATTAATTATGTACAATGTTGTTATGTTTTTATTTTCTGCTAAGTTTATCTTATTATCACCAAGAAATTTTATAACTCGTATTTATAATACAAGCTCGATTTTTAATTGAAGGGTAATTTGGTAATTAAATAACACCAAGTGTGACGCCCTAAGGAGGGTGTTACAGGCCTCGCCAAGAAAAGGGGGTTCAAAACACTATTTGGCCAGCTGCTAGAACTATTGTCGAAGTGGTCAAGAAAAGGGGGTAATTTGTATGTTGCAAGTGCGCCTCTGACCAAACTAGCCAAGTCATATGCAATAGCCATAGTATTTAGGGAGCCCAAGACAATAGAATACAGTTACTTTCACAATCGCCCTTTGTTTATAGAAGTTGTTTTGGAGGGGTATCGAATTAGGCAAACTTTGGTGGACAACGGGTCAGGTGTAAATATTATTCCAATTTCTATCTTTGAAGCATTAGGGTTAGCAGTAGTAAAGCTCAAAAAACCAATCATGATCCTAAATACTTTTCATGGCAAGCCTATTGTAACTAAGGGATCCATCATGGTGAGGTTACATGTCAGGCCCATTAACACCTTGAATAGATTTCAAGTTGTGGATAGCTCATCTAACTATCACATACTCTTGGGAAGGCCATGGATACACCTGCACCAATGTGTTCCGTCCACCTTGCACAAGTGTGTTCCATCCATCTTGTTAGCCGTGGAAACCATTACCCAAGAAGGGGTGAATTGGGTGATGACTAATTTTAATGCAACTTTGACAAATTATGCATTTTGAATCATTCAATTAATAAATGCAGCGGAATAAGTCTAATAAATATACAACTATTAAGGATTACTCAAATACAACTTGGGATATATGATGAACTAAGTGAATAAGCTAGATATCAAGTTGTAACAATCAAAACATCAAGATATGCAATAGATAAATATATTTCACTAAATACTGAATTTAAAGAGTGTAGGGAAGAGAGAATCAAACTCAAGAATTTATCCTGGTTCAGCCACCAACCACTTGTGGCCTACATCCAGTCCCCAAGCTTAACTTGAGATTTTCTTCACTATCTCCTAGACTTCACGGGTGCTAGGAAAACCTTTGTACATACAAGAGCACTCCTCACACCTTGGGATAGCTCACCCTTGTGCTAGAGCCTCCAATTCTTCAAGCTTCACAGGTGCTTGATGACCTTTACAATCAAGAGCACTCACAACACCTTTGGGATACCTCACCCTTTGTGTTTGAGTCTCACTACAAGAGATACCTCACTCTTTTCTCTCTTAAGGGATACCTCACCCTCTTAAAATGATTTCAAAGTGAAGAGAAAGAATAGAAACTCTCGCAAGAGTGGATATACAACTTGAAGAACAAAGTATGAATGATAGAAAACTCTCTCAGGAGTGGATAATACAAGTTAAAGCTCAATGGGTATAAAGGATTCACACTTTAAAGCTCAAAATATGATTTTGATGATTCAAGGATCAATTCTAGTGTTCTTGAGGTGTATAAGCTTCATACAACACTTATATATAGAGCCCAAGTGATAAAATAGTCGTTGGTAGTGTTTTATAATGATTTTCTATGAAAATTAGCCGTTTATAGCCGTTAGAAACGTTCCTGGGCACTTGGTAATCGATTACAAGCTTCATGTAATCGATTACAAGCTTTCTGGGCACTTTGTAATTAATTACACACTTTATGTAATCGATTACACGGCTTCTGTCAACGTTGTAATCGATTATATGACTTGTGTAATCGATTACATCATTTCTGGTTTTCAAAACCGAATTTAAAAGGTCATAACTTCTTCATTTCTTATCCAATTAAAGCGAATGACCACTCATTAGAAAGATATTTGAGTATATTTTCAAATGAAATAAGTTTCATAACAAAAATCAAAGTATAGTTATGATTAAAATAATAACCAAAGGTCAGATTTTCAAAACTCAAACTTTAATTGGTCATAACTTTTTCGTTTCTTATCCGTTTAAGGCAAATGACCACTCATTGGAAAGATATTTGAGTCTATTTTCATATGAAATATTTCAAAATAAAACTCAAAGTATTTTAAAAGTTATGATCAAAATAGTAACTATATGTTAGTTTTGTAAAACACAAACTTGGCTATTTTTCATAGATTTGAATTACCACCAAGACTAGCTTTCCAAAAATAGTTTGTTGGGCATTTAAACATGTAAGAACCATTTTTAAAGACTTAAAAAATATATTTGAGCTCTTTTCTTGTAAAACCTTTATCTTTACATAGGAGAAAACCTAAAAGGAAAATATACCAATTCTAGTCCTTAGGCTTCTTGATGTAATCCAAGCTTCCACAAATTTCTTCTCTTCAAATCTTGCAAATTGCTTGGAACATCTTTATCATTCTCATTCTTCTTGAGTTGAGCATAATTGTGATCTTTTGCTTTCTTGTTGCAGTGCTCATTCTTGGTACTTGGACTATCCTACAAAGTATTACTCACTTAAAACAAGCATAGTTAGTCCAAATTCATAACTCAATATCTTCATATGCATTATTCATAAATTTATAATTCTAGTTAGTCTAACATGTATATAAGAAGAGCTAAATCCAATGTTAATTTAATACAACTCATATAACATATTATTGGATATATTTTATGATGAATGTTACATATTTCTCATTGCATGATGATTAAGTGAAATATAACTAGATAAAGTACATGATCATGCATGTTACAATATATTACATCAAGCACATCTATGTAACATGATCAATATTCTTTTTGTGATGCATTTGTCATCTATAAAGCACATCTATCAAGCATAAACATCATTTTTTTGTCTTGTATTTGTCATCATCAAAACTCAACATATTAAACCATTGGGGCAAACTTATTTCCACAATCTCCCCCTTTTTGATGATGATAAATCACCAAAGAAAACTATGTTTTAGCAATATACAAGAATAGATATTCATGTAAGCATATCAAACAATAAGCACAAGGAACATATTTTTCTTTCCAATTCTCTCTCCCCCTATTTAACATCAACAAAAAGGCTTAGGAAGGAAATATAATATTTTCTCCCCCTATAGATAAAACTCATGTTGTCAAGAAGGGTAAGATCTTCTCAATGAAAGAATCAAAATATATGAAGTTTAAGAAAGTTTACCTTCTTTCATTGATAGAGGGAAAGACAATAAGAGATGATTTTTGCTGACATATTGATAGTATTAACAATAAAGCACTTCATGTCAAACAATGATGTAAGCCAAGAGATATAAACAACAATTTAAGAACTAGGCTCCCCCTCAAAATATGCATATTATCAAAATATTAAACATAATAGTTTAACATAGTTATGCATATGTTCTTAGTCAACAAGGATATGGAAGAAGGATATATAAGATAAGCTCTCCCTTATTGAAGCACAAGATAGATAAAGGAAAATATGTATTCCAAAATCATGTGAGCACATTATCATAAAGTGAAGTAAGGCAAAGATACATATTCTTAATCCCTCAATCAAAAACTAGTTTAAAACTTCTCCCCCTTTTAAAAAGAATTTTACAAGAGCACATTATATGTTCAAAAGCATTTTAGAAAGGTAGAGAGGTTTAATATTGAAATCACATATTCCTTGAGAGTGATCAAATCCAAGTCAAAGGGACATTTGAAAGTACATCTCCTCTCTTTCTCATTAAACAAGAGCCTTGAAAAGATAAAATATTTTTTTAAGAACGAGGCTTATCTTTTGAAGTATCAAGATGAGCTCTATAGAACATTTCAAAAGATTTATTTGGAAACTTTCTTAAATACTCTCTCAAGATTTAATAGACATTTCAAAGTAATGAAGAGAGTACTATATTTATAGCACAAATCGAATGATTTCTAATTTTTTAAGACAATTAGGAGGTGATAATACTTTTAAGGTCTTAAGACAAGTTCAAAGGATTCTCAAGGATATGAAACTTTAAAAGCTTTTTCAAATATGATAGGAGATTTTGCCTTAAAAAAAACTTTTTAATCAAATAAGAAACTCTTTTCAAAAAGAGCATGATTCTCATAAGTGTTATACTACTAAGAAATCATAGATCAAAAGAATCATAGATATCAAACATTCATCATGATGAAATATGATGTATGTATAAAACTAATGTCATCCACCCTATATGTAATGACAAAACTAGCAATTTAATGTCCAATTAGGTACTTTGTCAATGCTAAGCATACTTCTCATGTAAGGAAAACATCCAATAATTTAAGATCAATTAATCAATAAGTATCATACAATCCATAGCATATAAGACATCACAATAGATTAAGGATAAAGATACTTATTGAGTTAGATAGAGAGTGATGCTCCTTTAGAATGTTCTTCATTTAGGTCCTTTTGTTTGTACTTTCTTCCATTGAGTATTCCATTCCATTGCACTTGAAGAAAGTCTCCTCATGTTCCTCTTCCTTCAACATTTCTCATTTATCCACATATGCTTGACATTTCAATATTTGATGATTATATTTCAAAAGTTCTCTAAAACATGGGTTAGCATTAAATATCATTTAAACTTATTTACAAGCATAATTTAGGTTGATATACAATGTAAAACATGTACCACATTATCAACCATGAATTGTTAGCTCTAAAGAGAACAAAAGAATGATATATGCACTTGAATCCAAAAGCATAGTTTAAGCAATTTCAAGGCAAGATTCAAGAAACACATGATCAACATCAAAACTTATATAAGCATTTTGGGGCAAACAATGATCATGTAAGGCGTGTAATATCAAGTAAGGAATTATAGTATGCACATATTCCAATCAAGAACAAGAAGTCTCTTATTGTAATGAAAGAATTAGAAAACCATGGAACTATAACTTTTGAAATCATTCATGATTCATTTCAAGATATACTTCATTAAAAAGAATATTGAAGTTCAAAGGCAAGTTCAAGGCACAAAAAATGAATCATTTACTTCTTATTTTTAAGATATGAATATATCAAGTAATTTCAAATAAGAAGACATATAACATTTTACTTTCCAATCTCCAAGTGAGTATATAAGACAATTAAGCATCAAAGAGAAAGGATTAAAACTATTTCTGAGCATGTGAACTTTCATATTTGAACAAAGAGAGATGGTCACAAGCTCAAGATAAGAAATATTATCATAAAACATGTCATTCCAAATAAGGTATGTACTTATATAGCATGTTAGCATATGTAAAGATACTTTTAAAACATAATGCTAGAAAAGTACAACTTAAGGCATGTTAAGGCATACAAACAAATCTCTACTTATCCAAATATCATATGATATTCAATTTAAAGCTTAAATAAGGATAAGAGAATTATGCCACTGAAAGTGTACTCTTTGAGTTTTTGTAGGTGACTCCAACTTCCATGTCTCAAGGCTCCTTGAGAATGTTATGGTTCTCTATGTCATCCTTTTATGTTTTCATTACTCTTGGAGAACTTGGACCATTTTAAGTTTTCGCAACCTCAAGTAGCATGGTTGTATTTCACTTCAAAGCATACTTGAGCTAATGGTTACCCTACAACACAATTCAAAGCATTTTCTTTGGTATCCACCAATTTTGGATCCATAGAGGTTAGTCATTGATCATTAATCTATTATGCTCTCATAAATATCAATTTTTCCATAATATGTAAATTGAGCACAACATATTTAAATAATCAATTACCATTAAGCACATAACCAATAGCATGCTTACTTTCATGATATATAGACAACTCAAAACATAGCAAGCATACCTAGGTATTGTAGAGCCTCATGTACCAAGATATATAACAAATTAATGAGCTATAGTACAATAAGAATAAACATAATCATGTGTTAAATAAAATATTTAGATTTTACCAAGAGCACATGATTCTATCATTTACCTAGGGCCTACAAGGAATATACCTCATATTCATTGTCTTTTTAAGTAAATGTGCATAAGAGGTAAACACATTTGATACCTTGGCCTTGGTAATCAAGGAAACTCTTTTCTTTACCCATTGCTTCTCTTTTGATGTTTTGACCTTTGCAAGTTCTACATTTTGTACTTGAGAAGCTTTGGTTGAAGTCATCTTCCTTCTTTGATCAAAACTTCTACTAATGGGCATTAGAAGCATTCCCCTTGATGATTCCGTTTTCACTTGACCAATTTGTCCATCATTTTGAGAAGTTTTATGCATAATTGAAACACTAGGAGGACATTTTGGTACCCACTTCATCTTAGGTCCTTGAATGTTAGTACTAGAGCCTTTATGATTTTTAGGAACCCAAACCATGTTATTTCTCATATAAGAATT
The DNA here is from genome assembly GCA_029884595.1 of Ormosia semicastrata. Lineage (NCBI taxonomy): Eukaryota > Viridiplantae > Streptophyta > Magnoliopsida > Fabales > Fabaceae > Ormosia > Ormosia semicastrata. The sequence goes on along the minus strand of JAQQTO010000029.1, from coordinate 427,782 downwards.
TCTTCTATAATTGTACAAATGAGAAATATGTCCTAGATGACCACAAAAATTGCAAACAATTGAATTCAATGATGACTTGGTCCTTTGAAGATCATTTTTGGAAAACTTAAGCCTTTTGTTATTTTTATATTCTAAACTATTTTTGTCACAAGCTTTACTTGAATTTCCATGTGAAGTAACATCAATTTCATTCTTATTAATATACATAGAGTGTAAGCAATTAGAATCATTTGCTTTGACAAATTCAGAATATAAGTGCTCAACTTGATTTTCTAAATCAATGCATTTTTTACAAGAAGTTAAGGTTTCAAATTTCAAAGGCATATCCTCTTCAAGAAAAGCATATTCATTTTTCAAAGTTTCAATTTCATTTTCAATAGATGGAATATTTTTCAAACAAGATGAGTTTTTCTTTTCTAAAAGCAACAAGTCATCATATAATTCATCATATGCACATTTTAGTTCATCATAGGAAGGACCATAATCAAGATAGGCATTATTTACCACAAGGTTCTTTGGAGTCAAGTGGGAGGTTTTCTTAATTTCTTGCACCAATGACTCTTCAAGGGAATCACCATTTTCCTCATTGTTGTGCATCAAAACTTCAAGAGTGTATACTAATTGATTTTGCTTTACCACCTCTTCAAATTGAGCATCATTTTGAGGATATTTTTCACAACAAGATTTCTTCAATGACTTTTGCTCTTCTTGCTCTCTGTGTACAACTTTATGTAAAAAATCATTGTTAGCAAGATAGATATCATCAAGAGTATCCCATATATCTTTAGCACTAGAGCAACTCTTAATTTTAGTATAAGCATAATCATTTAAGCCACTTCTTAATATTTGCATTGCTCTAATATTCAAGGAAAAGCATTTCATATCATAGTCATTCCAAGGTTGTTTTGATTTGCAAGTAAATCCATCAAGCACAATATCCCACAAATCAATATTAATAGATTGCATATAAATTTCCATTCTAGCTTTCCAATAAACGAAATTCACACCATCAAAGAATAATGGTTTATTAATTTCAAAACTATTCATTTTGAAAAGCTTTTAATGATTGCCAAACAAACAAGGATCTTTAACTTCAAGCGGTTAAGCTTTTACCAGAGCACGAAGCTCTGATACCACTTGTTAGCCATGGAAACCATTACCCAAGAGGGGGGTGAATTGGGTGATGACTAATTTTAATGCAACTTTGATAAATTATGCATTTTGAATCATTCAATTAATAAATGCAGCGGAATAAGTCTAATAAATATACAACTATTGAGGATTACTTAAATACAACTTGGGATATATGATGAACTAAGTGAATATGTTAGATATCAAGTTGTAACAATCAAAACATCAAGATATGTAATAGATAAATATATTTCACTAAATACTGAATTTAAAGAATGTAAGGAAGAGAGAATCAAACTCAAGAATTTATCCTAATTCAGCCACCAACCACTTGTGGCCTACATCCAGTCCCCAAGCTTAACTTGAGATTTTTTCACTATCTCCTAGACTTCACGGGTGCTAGGAAAACCTTTGTACATACAAGAGCACTCCTCACACCTTGGGATACTTCACCCTTGTGCTAGAGCCTCCAATTCTTCAAGCTTCACAGGTGCTTGATGACCTTTACAATCAAGAGCACTTACAACACTTTTGGGATACCTCACCCTTTGTGTTTGAGTCTCACTACAAGGGATACCTCACTCTTTTCTCTCTTAAGGGATACCTCACCCTCTTAAAATGATTTCAAAGTGAAGAGAAAGAATAGAAACTCTCACAAGAGTGGATATACAACTTGAAGAACAAAGTATGAATGATAGAAAACTCTCTCAAGAGTGGATAATACAAGTTAAAGCTCAATGGGTATAAAGGATTCACACTTTAAAGCTTAAAATATGATTTTGATGATTCAAGGATCAATTCTAGTGTTCTTGAGGTGTATAAGCTTCATACAACACTTATATATAGAGCCCAAGTGATAAAATAGTCGTTGGTAGTGTTTTATAATGATTTTCTATGAAAACTAGCCGTTTATAGCCGTTAGAAATGTTTCTGGGCACTTGGTAATCGATTACAAGCTTCATGTAATCGATTACAAGCTTTCTGGGCACTTTGTAATTGATTACACACTTTATGTAATCAATTACACGGCTTCTGTCAACGTTGTAATCGATTATATGACTTATGTAATCGATTACATTATTTCTGGTTTTCAAAATCGAATTTAAAAGGTCATAACTTCTTCATTTCTTATCCGATTAAAGCGAATGACCACTCATTAGAAAGATATTTGAGTCTATTTTCAAATGAAATTTTCATAACAAAAATCAAAGTATTTTGGAAGTTATGATAAAAAAAATAACCAAAGGTCAGATTTTTGAAACTCAAACTTTAATTGGTCATAACTTTTTCGTTTCTTATCCGTTTAAGGCAAATGACCACTCATTGGAAAGATATTTGAGTCTATTTTCATATGAAATAAGTTTCAAAATAAAACTCAAAGTATTTTAAAAGTTATGATCAAAATAGTAACCATATGTCAGTTTTGTAAAACACAAACTTGGCTATTTTTCATAGATTTGAATTACCATCAAGACTAGCTTTCCAAAAATAGTTTGTTGGGCATTTAAACATGTAAGAACCATTTTTGAAGACTTAAAAAATATATTTGAGGTCTTTTCTTGTAAAACCTCTATCTTTACATAGGAGAAAACCTAAAAGAAAAATATACCAATTCTAGTCCTTAGGCTTCTTGATGTAATCCAAGCTTCCACAAATTTCTTCTCTTCAAATCTTGTAAATTACTTGGAACATCTTTATCATTCTCATTCTTCTTGAGTTAAGCATAACTGTGATCTTTTGCTTTCTTGTTGCAGTGCTCATTCTTGGTACTTGGACTATCCTACAAAGTATTACTCACTTAAAACAAGCATAGTTAGTCCAAATTCATAACTCAATATCTTCATATGCATTATTCATAAATTTATAATTCTAGTTAGTCTAACATGTATATAAGAAGAGCCAAATCCAATGTTAATTTAATACAACTCATATAACATATTATTGGATATATTTTATGATGAATGTTACATATTTCTCATTGCATGATGATTAAGTGAAATATAACTAGATAAAGTACATGATCATGCATGTTACAATATATCACATCAAGCACATCTATGTAACATGATTAATATTCTTTTTGTGATGCATTTGTCATCTATAAAGCACATCTGTCAAGCATAAACATCATTTTTTTGTCTTGTATTTGTCATCATCAAAACTCAACATATTAAATCATTGGGGCAAACTTATTTCCACACATCTTGCACTAGTGTGTAAAGTCGAATTACATGGGACAAGACATAGAAATTCCTGCAATAAAGGCACCCTTTGAGGTGTCAGAAGCTCACTTGGTTGATGGCCAGTGTTTCATTGAAGTTCCCCTTTGGGAGTAAACCAAATAAAAAATGAAGAAAGAATCAGGATTAGTACGCTAATACAAGAAAAGAATAGACCATAAGGGGACTTGGCTGAGCCCCCTAAACGACATAAATGGGAGGGGAACTAAGCAGTGGGACCCTCGTGCTTGAAAATGAAGTCCACATGTGCAAAACTCCAATAGGTGTTATTCATAAGGTCCGCCTCCCCAGTGGGGAGATAGCTTGGGAGATCTTATAGGGAGGTGCGGGACCAATAAGTGTTGTCCCTTCTAGCTTGTTAGTCTCGACTCAGAGGGAGTCCCTGATCAGGGAAAGATGTTTAGTGACAACTTGATCAAGGTAGCCCCCCTAGAACTGCAAGATATGCCAAAACAGAAGGAAGAAGATTTAGAAGATATAAAACTTGAAGGAAAAGAGGGGAAAGACAGACCACTCTTTGTAGGAACGAGCATAACTAAAGAAGAAAAAGAAGAAATAGTGAAGTTGTTAGAATAATTTCAGGATATTTTTGCTTAGAAATATGAAGAAATGCCTAGATTGAGTCCTACCCTAATTATTCATAACCTAGAGTGCGCCCAGAAGCAAAGCTTTTAAAGAAACCCCCTAGGAAGTTTAGCCCAGAGATAGAGTTACACATAAAGAAAGAAGTAGAGAAACTCCTGAAAGCACAATTCATCAAACCTATTCAGCATCCCAACTGGTTGGCAAACATAGTACCTATCAAAAAGAAGAATGGACAAATTAGATGTTGCATTGACTTTTAAGACCTCAATAGAGCAAGCCCAAAAGATGACTTTTCGCTTCCTCACATAGATAGCCTGGTAGATGCAATTGCAGCACATAAAATATTTTTGTTTATGGATGGGTTTAGTAGGTACAACCAGATCAAAATAGCCCCTAATGATAAGGAAAATATGGCCTTTAGAATGCCTTTTAGTAACTTTCACTATGTAGTCATGTCTTTTGGGTTAAAAATGCAAGAGCCACATATCAGAGAGCCATAACTATAATTTTCCATGATATGATGCATGAGCTAGGGTAGGATTACATGGATGATTTGGTCGTGAAGTCTAAAAAGAAGGAGCAGCATATGATTCATTTGCGATCCATGTTCCAAAGATGTAGAAAACATTAACTAAAGATAAATCCATTGAAATGCGCTTTTGAAGTGGCCTCAAGGAAATTTTTGGGTTTCGAGGTGCACAAGTACGGGGTATCAGTAGATGAAGAAAAGGTGAACGCTATACGAGACATAAAGCTGCCAACGAATGTGAAAAGAGTACAAGGATTGATTGGAAAATTGGGATATATCAAAAGGTTTGTGCCTATCTTGTCTAAAAGATGACTTCTAAAGGAGAAAGAAGCGTTTAGATGGGAAGCTCCACAATAGGAAGCATTTGAGAGGAAAACCCATGAGATTATACTTGACCATCACCGAAGGGGCCATAGGCAGATTAATTACACAATAAGAGGAAAAAGAAGAGAAGCCTGTGTCCTACTTAAGTAGGGTAATGAAGGAAGCTGAAAAGAGATACCTAAAGCAAGAAAGATGCTACCTGGAACTAGTATATGCTGCCAAAAAATTCATACGTTACTTTCAAACGCATCAAATCCAACTGATGACTAAGGTGAAAAGACTAAAATTTTTATTGCCAAACCCCTTGTTGACAAGATAATTAAGTAAATGGTCATTAATATTAAGTAAATATGATATAGTGATAGTCCCACCTACAGCACAAAATAGCCAGGCTTTAGTAGATTTGCTGACTAGCTTCCCCCCAACTAATGAAAATGTTGTTTCAGAAGAAATTCTAGGAGGATTGGCAGAAGTAAACATGTGTGAGCAAGAAGAGCAGTGATGGACTTTGATGTTTAATGGAACCCTATCAGCACCTGAGGGTGGAGTAGGGCTCGTGTTGATCAATGAAAAGTGAGAAGCTTTGTCCTTTGCCTTAAATTAACATTCAGGTGCACGAATAATGAGGCAAAGTATGAAGCAATGATTTTGGGATTGATGATACCAAACTAGGAATAAAGAGGTTAATGGTGAAAGGGGATTCTAATTTAATCATCAAGCACCTGAAGGGGGATTTTAGGGTTAAAGAAGTGCTATTGGCAGCCTACAGGGAGAATGCACTATGCCTAATAAAGGAATTTGATAAAGTAGAATATCAACATTAACCCAAAATAGAGAACAAGCAAGCAAATGCTATGGCAACCACTAGCAGCAAAGCAACAATAGAAGAAGAAAGACAAGTTGTCAGCTTCAAGATAGCAACCTCACCCTACAGCGGACTAGAGGTAGAAGAAATTAGAAGCAATGATGACTGGCAGGCCCCGTTGAAAGCAGCCCTGATAAAGGGACAAATTGTTTGGATCCGCAAGTACACGGGTCGAACAAGTAATATAATGAGAGTTAAAATATCGTATCCCAAGTGATTGACAACCAAAAAGGTGTTAATACCTAACCAATTTTCACAAAGTTCTTATCCAAGCAATTGAAATATAAGAGTGGTTTTTAATAAAAATAATAACTTAAAAGAAATAATAAAAAATGCACCAAAAATAAAGTCTGCAAGAGAAAGATAAGAGTGATTAATGTCTAGAGGTCCTTATTTACTTGCTACTTCAATGAATATTTACAATTCAAAAGTATCTACTAAAAGATTGATTTTGCTAGCAAAAAATTAATTATAGATAAAAGTCTATGTCTAGGTCAATTACCCATGTGAAACTTATCTAATCCACTATGTATCCATGTGAGTTAGCATAAGAATCACTCATTAAAACTAAGTTTCAAACACTTTCTATGTTGCATGAAAATTTAAGACTAACATGCATATAAGCATTCAAATTCAAGTGACATAATTTCATTTACTAGATTTATCATAAATCCTACCAAGAAGAACAACAAGGAATTTTCGAATGATTGGGAAACAACTATACAAAAGGAGCTCTGGGGGATTACTAATGAAGTGTATTACTGAAGGCGAAGGCAAAAGAAAGTTTAAAGAAATGCATGGACAGATATGTGGGCAGATAGGACCAAGCTTGTATAGAAGAATGCAATGCATAGGAGTATATTGGTCATCTACGAAGGCACATAGTGATTCGCTGTAGAATGCTTGTGTTCGTTGCCAAGAGGAAAAGGAAAGCATGAAGGTCAATGGCATAAAAGATTGGAGGCAAGCCATCAGAGAATACTTGGCCAAAGGCATACTCCTATCGGACGAACAACAAGTGAGGCAGATACAAAAGAAGGTGGAGAGATATTTTTGTAAAGGCAATGAAGTATTCAAAACCAGCTTCACAGGGAATTTTTGAGATGCTTAGGGAAAGAGGAACAGGAAAAGGTGATAATGGAATTACATGGGAGGCTTGTGGCATACATCAAGGGAGGAAGGCACTGATGGGAGAATTGATGCGTTTGGGATACTATTTGCCGACCATGCAAGAAGATACTATAACCTTTGCAAGACAGTACCCCAATTACCAAAAGCACAATGATCTCATACATGCACCAGCAGTAAAAATGCATAGTCTTTCATCCCCTTATCATTTCCATACATGGACAATGGACTTTGTAGTGCCCATTAACCCACCGTCAAGAGGGAAAGGTGGATTCTGGCTGTAACAAAACATTTCACCAAGAAGGTAGAGGTAGTCCCCTTAAAGGAGGCCAATGTAAAGAACGTAATATCATTTTTTAGAGAAAATATAACATGTAGGTATGGGCTACCATAAAGAATAGTGTTAGACAACAACACGCATTTCATCAACAAAAGGATTGGAGACTTATTGAAGCAATATGATATTACTCATGACAAGTCCACACCCTATTATCCTCAGTCCAATGGCCAGGTGGAATCCACGAACAAGATTATCATCAAAATTCTAGGCAGAGTGGTGGAAGATGCTCAGAAAAACTAGAGTGAATACTTGTCACTTGCTTTATAGGCATACAAGGCAACCAGGCATAAGGCAACAAAAGCTACCTCATTCTCTTTAGTATATAGACCAGAAGTTGTGGTACCCTCAAAAATAGTGGTGCCATCAGTGAGAATAATGTTGTTTGAAGAAAGCGAAGAAAGAAAGGATGCGATGGAGCTAGTAAAAGGACTTAGAGATGAGACTCGTGACAATCTGGTTAAGCAGCAAAGGAGGCTAATGCTGGCTTATGACAAAATGGTGCACCCCCAAATGTTCGCAGAAGGGGAACTAATAATGAAAGTTGATGATGCAGTCATGAAAAAACAACACATGTCCAAATGGGTGCCCAAGTGGGAAAGGCCATACGTGGTAGCAAAAGCACACCCAAATGGTTATTGTATGTTGAAGAATCCTGAGACTAGGGAAATGGTAGGCCCTTTAAATTTTAAATATGTTAAGAAGTATTATCTTTCAATGTGTATGACTAAAGAACATGTATGATATTTTGAAGTGAACACAAATGATAATCTGAAGTAATATTTCAGGACAAAGTTATGCTCGAAAATCTAGAAATTTAAAATCCTAAGCATGTTTTAAGCTTGGAATGTTTAAGTAGAAAACATCCAAGTATGCTCAGGCCTGGTCAGAAATCCAAAATCTTAAGCGTATTTTCAGCTTGGATTGTTTAAGTTGAAAACACCTATACATGCTCAAAACGAATGCTCAAATCCAGAAGTGATGGGTGCATTACTAGCTTGAAAAAGAAACTTAGAGACACAATGAGAAACACACCAAAAGCTTAAGACACAATGAGAAAACATAAATGAAACTTAGAGACAAACATAGCCATCAACAAGGTTTCTTCCCAAAGACAATAAAGGATAATAACAAGTCACCAAAAGATATCCAAAAAAACCAATAAGTACATGAAATCCAAAAATAAATACAAATCAAAAAAGCATGTTTAAAGGTTGAAAGGAGCATCCAACAAAAGCCTAGCCTCTTGAAGTTGCTTCTTGCACTTAGAAATGTTGGTAAGGTTAACTTCTCCTTCAGAAAGTTGATGTTTCAGAGATTCTAGGCAGTCGGACAGATGAGCACTCTTTTAAAGAATTATGGAATTCTCTTGATTCAGGGTAAGTTTAGTATCTACCAAGGAATTGAGTTCTTCAAGTGACCATTCAAGGAGGGGTTGATTAAGGCGAGTAGACAAGTCAGAAAGCCATTCACCTTGGAAGTAAAAGCAACGAACCATGGCTATTTGATCTTGAATAAATTTGTGCATAGGTCCCTAAATCTCTAAAATAGTATGGGAACGAAGCAGGTGAACCAGTTTGATCAGTTCGGTGTAAGCCAAAGATTTGAAAGCATCAGGGAATAGAGCATCGGCAAGAGTGGCAGAGGGATACTTCAATAAAAATTTAGTAAGCAAGATGGCATCCTTCAAAGGAAGAAGATTAAGAGGAGATGGAAAATCTACAAGATCACGAAATAAACAACAAAGTTACTCAGCAAAAATAGGGAAAAACATAAAACTTAAGAGGACAAAAGATACCTATAATGACTTTCTCAGAGAGAACAAGAGAAGGATCCAGAATCGGCTTTACATTAATCATCTGGATATCAGGGGAAACCAAAACGCCAGTCGAAGATTCAGGATTAACATAAGAGGTGTCAACAGGACCAATATTAGTGATAGCTAAATTGATGTCTAAACTAGCAAAAATAGGGCCAGCAAGTGAACCACTCTCTATAAAAGGTTCATAATTAGGAATGATAAGGTCTGCATAAGACGGAGTGGCAAAGGATGCAGCTTCTTAGACATTTGAATTGTCACCAATAGGGCCTTCAAGGTTCATAGCACTAGCAAAAGGTTCATGTACAACTACATAAAATATGAAAGGGGAACAAAGTAAGTAAAGAAGGGAAAAACAAAAGAAATCAAAGAAAGAAGAAAAAACAAAAAAGACTACGGTGAGAACGAAGAAAGTTCCTGATGGGAACATCATCTTCTAAATCTGTTAGAGAATGTTGTCTAGATTTTGGGGGAGAAGAAGGTTCATGTGACTCCGATGAGTCATTCTCAACATGATCTTCCCTATGATTACTTTGATCTGCCTCATTGGATTTCAAAGCAGAAGGAGAATCGAAAGAAGACTTGGACTTGGATGAAATGGGGTCATCATCAAACAGTTGTGAGACTTGCTTAGAAATGGCAGGAGTTCACTCAGGAGATTCTGAGGAGGAACTAACAGGCTCCAGGTCGTTAGGCAAAGCAGGACGAAACGATTTTAAAGCTTGGGATATGAGGTGTTGAGATGTTATTTGAGGCGCAGCTGGGGCCTTTTGGGGGGTTGTTTGCTTACGTGATTTCTTGGGAGGATTATTAGAAGCAGGAGGCATTTCAGCAACTATAGCATCACCAAAAGCATGCAGAGTAGTAACTTTGTAAGCTAAGGTATTTTGAGCAGCATTCAGCTTCCTTTTGCATAGGCTAACCAGAGGAACTAAAAGGAACATAGAAATAAGATAAAAATAGGAGGTAACACGAAATGCAAAGGCAAAAATAAGACTTGTCAAAAAAGATTACTCAATACCTTTCTTTGAAGGTTTCTTACGAGCATTGGTGATGAAGTAAGGATCGTGAAGCATGATATCCACCTCTCACGGGCTAGTATAACTTTTCTTGTTCTCACAATGTTGAATAAAGACTTTCAAGGCCAAATGATAAGACAAAAAGGAAGAAGTAACTCCACCTTGGTGAGTGACAGGAATAAAGTGAGAAGAATCATAAAGAGGTTGCTCGAAGGGAGGGGCAAACAAAATAGCCTTCATGGCCAAGTCGGCGCTGACAGGAACAAACTCAAGTTTTGAGGGGGGGTTAGTCATAGCTAAACTGCTTATAGACCCAATCAGGCCTATAGACAGAAGGCCAAAACGCACCCCCAGCACTACTCACTATATCAGTAATCACGAAACCAAGAAAAGTGCCCAGATTATAGCAAAGAAATCAAAAGTCATAAATGCCTTCTTGGCGGGTCATCTTGTTATTCCTTATGTGAAATGAAGGGAACATATACAAACAGGGAGAGACCATTAACTCCATCAATGAAATTTGAAGTGTATGGGCAAAAAGAAAACTTTGATTCAACATCGATTACCTCAGAAAGAGAACGCCTAGGGGCACCCTTGGACCACCCACTAACACAAAGGACTAAAGGAGGGAGCGGCGAGGTGGGTTGAGCATTTGGAATGGAAGAATATGGAATGCCTCGAATCGGACCATGACTTGAAAATGCTCAAAGAGAAATATATGCAGGAAAACAAAGTCCATATAGTTGTTAATAGGAAAGCATCCATGAGAAATCTTCTTGCTTATGAATTTGATCATGGCGGCCATATAAATCACCTAGATAGAGAGTGCCAAGAGGAAGCCTAACTCCTTCCACTAACCAACAAATAGACAAAAGAATAGCAAGACTAACAAATTCCCAAGGCGGATCTTGAAATAGGTAACAACTCAGCCAACAAGCAATAAAAGTAGCACATTTCAATTAAATAGGAACATGCTTAGGATTAGGTTCAAAGTTTTCCTTTGTAGGAAAATCACCAAAAAAGTACCTTACCCAATTGGCATGGGTATACTTCAAGGAATCCTTCTTCTTCTATTGTTTACTAGCAAGGAGTTTGGTGCCTTCCCTTTTAAGTTTCAAAGAGGGATCCTACTTCTTACGATGGGCAAAGACTTTGGCAGTGTACTCTGCACTCTCCTTTAGAGCATTCTTCAAGGAACGCACCATTTCAATAGTAAAAGAACTGGGAGATAAAGAAGAGATATCAACATCCCCAAACATTGAGAGTTTAAGCAGAATAGATACATCCTCAAGGGTAGAGGTAAATTCCCCCCAGGAAGTGACAAAGGTATGGCTCTGGGTACTCCATCGCTGAGAAATAAGAAACAAGTCTTCCAAAGATTTCTTAACTACTAGATAAGGAGAAAAGTGAATCGCGTTGGCAACCCCAGCTTGCTCCAAAATGGTGACAAAGGGAGGATCATTGGAAAACATGTGTTTGACCCATCTTGCCCAGCTAGAAGTAGGGCCAACTCGAATAGAGAAATAGAAAGGGACCCAGGGGAACTCTCCTCGAAGCAATTGCATCTCAACAAGGAAGGACTCAATTGAAAAGATAGTCTATCTACTAGAGGTTGAGCCAGAAAACGTTGATCAACTTCCAAAATCAAAATAGGTCCAAGGACATTTTCAAAAAGATAATCTCTAGAAGAAGGGAAAATCAGGTCAAATAGAGGTTCTGGGTACAAGGCATGGGTCATCCATTTCTGCTTCTTTGGAGCAAAGGGATTCATGTGAGGAGTTGGCAGACTGGCTCAAGTACTATGAAGGATAGGGGGAGGAAGGACTTCTTCACTAGATTCGTCTTCAGAAGGGTGAGAACCAGAAGGTGATGAAGAACCAGAGGATGAAGTCGCCATGAAGAATTCGAAAGAGAAGAAGAAAAAGTAGCTGGAAGGAAATGAGGGCACAAGTTTAAACAGGAGGAAATTTAAAATATCCAAAGATAGTGAAACTGAAAACCAACTCAATGAAGAAATTGCTGGGCATTAATGAACCCATGAAACCACATAAAAAGAGAAAGAGAAAATCTTTGAAAAGGGGTGCAACATGATAGGATTTGAAAAAATAAAGACAAGTAATAAATATGGGGGTGCCCTTAAGAAAGCTGAAACGCCTTCCTAAGGGCAAGGGGCTAATGTTTTGGATAAGACTGGAATAAATAAATCATAATGAAAGGATAGTTCCTTCATGACTAGCTGGTCCGAAGCTAACTAGAAGTGTTTTTCAAAGTGTCATAATAGGCCTTAGGCATCAGGTGGTGCTTAGGACAAGAGGATTTATCCCCCCCAAGGTACTCAGGCTTTGAAGGTTGGGACTCCATGTGGGGCATTAGGTCCAACAAAGGTCATGATCTCAATGCCCGCCAAGGATGCAAAACCTAAAACCATTAAAACTCTTATTAGCCCTAAGTCATCCTAAATTACCCCATTTGTGCTAAGGAGACCTAAAACCTTGCGTTGGCACCCTGACGTGTCACCTTATCAAAGCATATAGGGATAAACCTTAAAAGAATCAAAACCTGCGGTTATGGTTCCTATGAAACCTTAATAAAACCTTGTCTAGAGGAATTCTTTATCCTTATTAAAAGCATCCTCTATTTAACAGGACTCGCACAAAGACAAGAACCAAGAGACCCTGACCTATATCCCTGGGTGGACTTTGTTAAGACCTTCCTAATCCACCCTCCAAAGTGTCTCCATGGTTGCTTTTTCTAAATTCTGAATCCAAACTAGTAGAATATGATTCCATTGAGCACTTGTTTCATAAGCTTACGAAACCCATAATCTTCTCACCCTATAACCATCTCTTGTAACCATCTCAAAAGCCATTCCAGAACAAACGCTATATTTAAAAGGACAAAAATCATGAGACCATGCCACGTGGATTCTATTCTTCCATTATCGTCAACAAGGATAGGTTATGCTCTGGAAAGCCTATAGATTTTTTTAATAAAAAACTAATGAAATGTTGCCACCTTGAATTGTTTGTGAGTGGCAAAAATGGGAAAGTAGCTTCATGGCTTTTATTCGTGGAATGCAGACAAGAAAACCTTCAGTTTTGCATGGGATTGGGATCAACAACTCCTCCACTCGAGTAGTTCAAATTGTTTGTCATAACATCCAAAATTTAATACCAACAGTATAATTGAGATTATACCAAAGTAATTAGATCCAAGCATGCTACTATCTACTAAAAACATTTCTAATATAACAATTTCTTATATACAGAAAATATAAACCACGAGAAAATAAATAATACATAACATCTGTATTTAACACAAATACAAAAATATATACAAAGTTTGTAAACTAGGCCTCTCAAGGCACAAAATATGCAAGTTTCAAAATATTATCATCATACAACCAAAAAGAAACTATTAGCTACAAATAAAACTAAATTAAGCTTCCAAGCTCTTGTCTGTACTTTACTTTCCATAAGTCTTCTTCCATGGAATCATTATGGAAATCACAACACACAAGGTGAAAATCACAAATTCTCAATAGTTTAACAATAAAATATGTCATCACAATCATTCTAGCTATTTCGAGGAAAAACTAAGTAAATCATAAGTCATACTAGAAATATGGCAAAAGCCAAAACAACTTCCTTTCTCTTCCCAAAATAGAATCTCATTTTATTAATTTGTATAGAAACCATTTCCACACAAAACCTTCAAATCTTCATCACATTCTCAAATGCAAGCAATTGCCCATACAATTATAATGTCATGAATATGTAATGATTAGCAACCGTCCATACAATTGTCATGCATATGCCTATTGATACCTTATGTTCATGCCTATGCAATAACCTAGAATTGTGTTTATGAAATGTAATTGATAATGTCATGATACCATATTCGGGAACCCAGTTCCATGGTTGTGTTATGATATGTCATGAGTCATCAGAAGTAGTGAGGGAATCTTTCGCCTTAACTACTCTGGGAATCCTCGCTCCACGTACCTCTAAGAGTAAATAAGGAACGACCATCTTCAACTACTCTACATAGGGAGAGCTGTCCATCCACATGCTATTAAAGATTTAGGATCACCTCTGGTAGTGAGAGAATCTCTCGCCCAACTACCTTCCATTTAGGATAACATCTAGCAAAGAGGGAAGATCCCACCTCAACTTCCAGAATAATGAGGAAGGGAAAACACCATCCTCAACTCATCATTATAATAGGGAGAGAAAACACCGTCCTCACACTATTATATATTATCACCAAATGTGAGAATCGTATCCTTCATCAATCACAAGCTTTCAACAATGTCTAATTACCACAAATAATTAGCATTACAAATCAATTTGATTCATCACATTATCACTTCATTAAATACCTCTATTAGAGTCTCAACACACTTTAAGAAACATACATGAAGGACCCCAACAAGTAGGAGGCTTCATTTCGACAAGATACATAGCTTGACATTATCTGGTGTAGTCGCCTAGAAAGGCTGATTTTCATGAATGCACCAAATGTACCTCCTAACTTCAAAAATTCTAAAAATTTATAGGCAAAAAGCCTTATCTCATATATTTCAAATGAAATAAACATCACTTCATTTGACTTAGTGTAGTTAAATTTATGCAACGAAAGGCAGAGGCTGAAATAGGGCAACTAGCTGTTTTACTATAATCTGACCTTACTTTAAATTGAAACTGGGAACGCATAAAAAGTGCAAAATTCTTGAAATTTTTACCTCTTATAGCCTTACAAGTTAGCTTCAAAATGCCACTGTTCTCATGTAATCCAGACCTCAGAGCAAGAAGTTATGTAATCTGGTTTAATAGGTGTCAGTCTACTTGTTTCTACAAAATCTGACTCAGATTCAAACCGAAACTGGTGTTACTTGGGTTATCCTAAAAATCTGAAATTTTTACTACAAGAATCCTTATATCTTAGCTTTCAAATGAAAAAGTAGCAAGTCATTTTGATGACTACAACTCAAGTTATACTACCAACACCACAAGCTGTCATGACTGGATTTTCTGCATAACTTGGTTTCCAACCGAGTTTTCTGCATAACTTGGCTTCTAACCGAGTTCTAACCCTTAAAATCAATTCCTAGATATTCTCCAACATTAATCATTACCTCTAATCATATGGTAACACTTATAAACACTCCTAGCCTATTGCAGCATGGATCAAAGGAATTAAACATGAACCTAAGAAAAGAAAAACCCATTTTTCTAAGTCTCAAAATCATGGAAGAATAAAGACACCAACATGCTCCAAATCACAACAATGCTTAAAACAAACTACAATCACAACAAGTCAAGCCATAGAAACAAGAACCAACCAAGAAAACCTCATAACTCACACAAACTCATTTTTGTTCCTCAAGTAAAATCACACAACAAAAATGAAGAAAGGAAAGGGCGATGAGTGAAAAACAAGTCCCCCTACCTCTACACCTTGAAGAATGAACTCAAGCTTTCCCCTTCACCTTTTCCCTTATCTTCCTCCTCCTTTCCCTTCACATTAGCTGTCCTTCCTTCTTTGTTTTCTCTCTTCTTTTCTGCTGCCACAGACATGAGAAAGAATGAGAGAGTGGGTGATGAAAGTCAAATTAAAGGATATGAACATTTGGATATTTGATAACTCATGTTATTTTGGCTAGAATTCTATATTTGTTAAGAACACTTAGATTTCACCAAATCAAGTTTCCTAACTTCCGAAGGTATTAAGGAAAATCATAAGATTCATCTCACTATTTCCATAACTTTCCAAATAACTAACTCACCAATCCGGTATTAAAACACCCTCACAGTGTGCTTAAAAATAGTAAATGGATTCAATTAGTTCTAAAAATTTAACTACACCATATTTCACACATTTGCGACCTAGAAACAAATTACCCAGATTTATTTCTATTAATTAAGCAATTTAAGTTAATTCTGGAACTAATAACAACTATTTTTTACATATAGTGTTACAGCAAAATGACTAAACTAGCTCAGAAAATCACAAAATTAAGCAGGCATGTTAAGCAAGTATTAGGCTACCTCTATAACTATATACAAGTCTAACATGTTTTCGAGAGTGTTACATTTGTTACTTTGTAGCCATTTTTTAATTGCGGTCAGCTGTCTGGGTCAATTTACGCGTATTTTAACTAATTTATCTCTACGATCTGGTTAAAGGCAAGTCATCCATGTCAATATTAGGAGATTCACAAAGATATTCCTTATGATTTGATATTAAAAAATTGGCGCTTACTTGGATCCAATGGTGTTTTTAAGCAAAGAAAGATGCAAAGTCACTATTTTATTTTTCGAAAATCTAAACTGAAATTTGGTTGGCATATATCTTTTTATTTACATTAGAGGTGGAATCACAGGAAGAAATTAACTTGGTGATTAATCCATTAACATCACACCCAAATTTTATTAAAAGACTTGAAAAAAAAAATCTTAAATGACTTATACTGGGTCACTTGAGCTATAAACTTGTTAGACATATTAGAAAACTCAGTTATGTACAACTGTTTCTCTTCCTATAACTCTTTTATTTAACAAATTGAGATTCGATTTCTGTCTTTGCATGCACTGAAAATGATATTACTAATTTAACTAGCTAATTCTTTTAACTTTACATATGCTTGTTATGAGTAAAATAACTAGTCTAAGGGCTTTTAGCCAAGCAAATATGCACTCAATCTAAGAGTGAAAATCACTTGTGGGATCAAATTTTATAATTAAATAATAATACTTGCACAAACTTACATTTACACATTCCTCATATACAGTTAAACATACCATTAGATAACACTTTAGTCTTATTTTAACTTTTTTCAAATTGCCCATAAACACGTGTCACATAATTTGTGCAAATATCTTATCCCATAACCAAATAACTGCTAGTTATAGATTTATTCTGTTTGGTATTAGTTGATATGTTTGAGCTATATTTATTTAATATATTTATATCATATATGAAAGAAAGAATCAATATAATCAATCATCAATCAATATAATAATATATAAAAAGAATATATAGTCTAAAAATTTGTCATATGTCAAATAGTACACATATTTTAATGTCATGTATTTCTATAAAAAAAAAAGATAAATGACAATAAAATATTGACATATCTGCATAGGTAAATAACACATATTTAAAAAAATTAATAAAAATAATAAATTAATTAGTTATTATTAACTCCAACATCAATAGTTATAAATGATCCAATCAAAATTAATTAATTAATAATCATAATTGACACCAATAAATTAAATTTGATTGCAATCACATGAAATTTTTCAACAATTCAAAACTCACATATCAATCACAAATAATTAATAATAATAATAATAATAATAATAATAATAATATTATTATTATTAAAATTATTAACATACTTGACTTAGAATTCTCATGTGTCACTCTTAACTCGACGAGACATGCTCTAATTTTCTCATTATATGTCAAATAGTTATCTTATTTGCATATCATGTGTTATTTTTTTTTTTTTCAATACAGTACTAACAAATATGCACATATGGATGACACATATTCAAATATTAAAAATCTAATAAACTAGAATGTTAATGTAAACTCCTTAAAAAAATTAAAATAATACTAAAAATTATACAGAAAAGAAAGAACAAAAAACACAAATGAAATGAAAAAAAAAAAGAAAGATAAAAATTAAACTAACACAAAATAAAAATTTACATAAACATTTTTTTTTTGTTTTATAAGATTTCGTCACACATTTTAATTTTGAGACTATACTTGCTTAGGGTACATGAGATTTCCTTCATCACAAGTTCATTTTCAGCTTTATTCTAAACTGTTTATAACTTGACTTACTCTTTTTTGATTTATATGAACATAAATTGAATTAATTTATGTAATTTTTAATAAAATTAATTTATTGAAATATTTTTAATAAAATTATTAGATTAAATTATGCATTTAAAGACTTAAATATTTTCTTAAGGCATATAGGTTGTTTTATAACATTTTATATTTAAATTCTTTAGTATTTATATTAGAGTGAAGTCCTTTCATAAAAATATTTTGTATTTTGAAACTAAACTTATAAATGATGCTTTTCTTTATGAATTATTACATATATTTTATTTAATAATTTTTTATTTAAATTATATTTATTTTTATTATTAATTCTTAATTTACCAATGCATCGCCCGAGTATAAAATCTAGTTGAATGTTATAAAAAATGCAATTATACTTTACCAAAATAAATACAATTATACTTAACATAGATTTAATTATTATATTATAATTTTAGTTCTAATTTCGTTGAAGTTACATTTTGCTCCATTCATTTTAAATATTATAATACTATTATCCTCCTGCCGTTTTCAAATTGATGTGATAGCCTCCATTGTCAGCATTGTTATGACACGAGACTGTATTTGTTGATGATGGAATTTTTTTTTTTACTGAGGTAACATAAAATTAGATAAACTAATACTAATGCCATAATTGTGTGACGGCAAAAAATTAAACACCTATGGTTACATACAAAAAGTTTGTGACCACAAAGACTATGACCATATTGATGCTCATTTAAATATGGTGTCAATACTTCACCAAAACAAGAAAATATGGTGTCAATGCCTTGCTTTTTTTTTTTTTAATGCGTCAATTTAGTTGTTGGACTCATGGTCCATGATATATTTAGTCATTGATAGCTAAGATTAGACAAGATAATGAAAAATACATAAATGAAGGAAATCGAAGTGGGTCCAATTAAAATCTCAACAAGCTTTTACAATGGAGAAAAGTAAACAAATTTCTTTCAAGAGTGGGCTATCTCTAGTGTAGGGCTATCTTTAGTGTAATAAAGGCAAAAATTCCTTCAAACTTACCCAGCGTCTGCTTGAAAGGTTCCTCCTGGGCGTTTTAATGTCATGGATAATGTTAAGGAACATATTTTCTATCAAACTTATTTTAATACACTTTTTTTTATTAAATCACATCACACACTAAAATAATATTTAACTTCAATCATCATGTAATTAACTCGATTAACGTATAATTAACTTTAAATAACGTATAATCAAGTTTAAGTATTATTTTAAATTATATTTGATGCGTCATATAAAGAAGACTTGATAGTATAAGTTAATACTATCAGGCTATATCAAGTGTTTAGTATGTTCACCTGATACGATAGTCAAATCCGATCAAAGTTTTTTATCTTCCTCTAATAGTATAATACTATCCTCCTCACGACCTCCTGATATAACCTGATAATATTTTCCTTCCGCCATTACCCTCTACTTTCATACCCAAAAATCAAACAACCCAACAACTAATACCCATCAAGATCAAAAAATCATCCCCCGCCACCATGTTCCTCACCACCACAGCTGCCACTAATTAGGCATATACCAAGCATGGTGCGTTACACCAATACAATTAGGCATATAGAGCAAATCACACGATTCCTTCAACCAAACATGAAACATGCAAATCCTCAATTCAAAAAATTGATTTAGAAGCACCAACGCTCAACGCTCATGATCGAATGCACATAGAAAGTAGGAAATGGAAATGAAAAAAAAAAAATTCTAATGCAATTTATTCTCTTTGCCTTAAACTAATCATTTTGAAATTTTCGTTTCCCCAACTTGTGTCAACATCAAAATGGAATTAAGAATTGAAAAGCAAATGCGAAATCACAACGAAAATAAGCAAATTTAATATAGATCAATTAAATAAAAAACAGTGAAACATAGAATCGAATAAAAATTGAAAAATTATGAGAGTCAACGCACAGGGATAAGTGAAGGGTGAGGAGTAAAAGGTAAAGGATAATATAATCACGGTAAATAATTACTTATACTATTAAGTTATTTATACTATGTGCACTAAATATTTGATAGTATAAAAATAATCAACTTGATTATACTATCATATATTATCCTATTATATTATACTATTATGTCTTATACTATCAAGTATATCAAATACAACCTTAGCATGTAAAATAACTCAATAAAAAAAAATGTGTTAAAAGAAATGTGATAGAAAATATGTTAGTAACACTCCTCGCCATGCCACTTATTCATATAAAAACATCAATGGCAAGCAACCTGCTAAATAATGGAGCTCTTGCCTTCCCGCAAGACACCTTTTATCTTCCCACACCACCAAAGGCACTATAGGTTTGTACAGGAATCTACCAACAATAGGCAGGAAAAGCATCTTTCTCCCCAACTAATCTTGAGTTTTGAGCTGCCGAACCGATACCTTAACAACATTTATTCTTCTTGATGGGGGCCTAAGAAGCATAAAACTTTTATTGTCATTTCCTTTCTAAGAGGAAAGAATGTAACAAAATTTGTGGACAGATTTCCACAGGTCTGCAGCTCTTTATTATCAAATTTCATTATTAATGGCTTCCTTTCATCCAGGCAGACTGCTTGGGACTTACCACAAACGAGAAATCAATAAAAAGGAGACACACACAACCGTAGCGCATAATGCACATAAAAGATCCTTAAGATTCCTCCAGAGTTCCTATCACATTGTGTTGTCAGTCAGCAAATTTTATATACACATGATAGCAAAGAGATTGGGTAAAGTAACAAAAAATTGTTAACTCATGAAAGGATAGAGGCTAGAAAAATTACAAGTGCCTGCGTATTGGGCAAAACTATCACTCAACAAAAAACGTAACATGTACTCTCATCGCTAGGGTCAGAATCCTTGATGTCCCGCCCCACGTCAGAGAAGAAAGAAATTAGACAGGATTAGGATATTATGGCTCACTCAGGCAGTTTCAACCGGTTGAATACCACAAGAAAACTTTGCTCAGGCACAACATAAAGGAAACCAAGATCTGCACCTTTCATGTACGGTCCCATGCCCTAAATATGAAAACAGCAGAACGGAAAAAGGTCAAAAGAAGGTAGAGACCAATAGTCATGCTTGTACGTTGAAAAAACTACAACACATCTGACCACCAATTTACCTTGCCATTAAGTTGGAGCAATTCTCCATCAACCCATTTTGGATTTCGAAAACCAAACTCTGCTATTCTCCCCTGGCCATTATAATTTGCAACCTGTCCATAAATGAGTGCAGTATATTAGATTAGTTGCATGTCTCCAGAACAATTCAAAGTGACCAAAATGACACAAAAGAGAAAACTCGGGAAAGAAGAAAAAGATGCAAACCAATAAAAATATATGGGGGAAAGGAGAAAACCTTCTCAAAAGCATCAAGTACATATAGAAGTAATATGCAATCAACTAAAACGAAATTGAACTAAAAGCCTTCATCGATTGGCAGAGTTGCTCACTGTTACTATTTTTTTGTATACTGTGAATGGTGACGTCAGTTGATACTGACTACCAGTGAAATAACTTTACTTTAAACTATAACACAGAAGAAATTCAATACTCTCACACTTAAGACGTCACGTTTATTTGAATACTAAAGAGGTTAGGAGATTTAAGTATTTAACAATAATATAATATAATAGTGGGTAGAGTACTGCCGCGGCACAAAAGACTGTTTGGGAACAGCTCCAGCATGATGGTTTGGAGTGAAATTTGCAACTAAGCATGTACCCATATGAATGTGCAAACACACAAACACACATGCAGAGGCATCCAATTGTAAAGTCTAAAAGGGCAATTACCACTCCTAATTCATCGGGATACATCCCACGGTTGGTGTTGCGATTGCCTCTGCCAATTTTAGCACGGAATGTCACCTATACACCAAAAATAAAATTTAGCTTTCCTATCATTCTCATACATAACTTCATAAAGTACATAGTACGATAACAAGGATCAAGAGATTCAAAATGCATAAACCTGGCCAGCAGGAACATTAAGATCCCCTGTCAACTTCACTGCCTCTACATATTCAAAAAATTCCATATCTGAAGGGTTGTTTTCATTTTCCACAGGATTCCAATGTCCAAATTTTCGCCTCAATTGCACTACTTCAAAGCCATAAGGGCCAAATGCACCAACATAGAGTCCTACATTTCAACCAGTACAATTCATTCTCTAAGCTATTCTTTGCTCAAATTCCAAATAACATAGACACAAAAGTATAAGCAACCTCACCATCGAAAGGATCAAAATCCCCTCTTGCACTGGTAATCCGACTAAAATATGTATCCTCAGATAATCTACTTCTTTTCTGTGCCTGAATAATAGCAAGTTTGACAATTTCACGCACGCTTTTGGAAACCTAAGTGAAGTGAAGCATTAGTCAGTTCATTGACAAGAAAAGCATAGTATTTCTGCTGAAAGTTAAGAACTTTGCAAGGGGTCAGGGGCAGAAACCACGATCTCATCATCTCCAGTAATTTTAGATGAATATGCACAGGACCAGACTACAAGAATATGTTACCACCCCCATCCTTATGGGGAAAGGAAAAATCATTCTGTATGCATTCACTTAGCAATGATAACCAACATAGTAAAGTTAGACAATTCTGAAACATAACTTCCAGAAAAAAATAAAGTAAAACTTATGCATTGATTATACATTTTATCTGGAAAATCCCATCTTCCTAAAGTAAATGAAGCATTATTTATTCAGTACTACACTTCTATCTGTAAATAATAGACCAAAAAAAAAAAGTAAATTACACTAAACCTCTCCTAAGGTTTACAAAACCTACACAAAACTCCTCTAGTTTCATATTATACAAAAACTTACTGTGTTGCTGACTTTTCAGGGGGAATGTGTGGGGGGAGAAAAATTAAAAACAGAGGTTTAACTAGATGTGGTGAATTTTTTTTTTTTGGAGGGGTGAGGAGCAGGGGTTAGTGTGATTCATAGAAAAAAATTCTAGCCAACATGATTTTATGACAAATAAAAACCAAAGTATTATCATCATAATCATAACAGGTATTTCTTAATTCTTACAAAGTATATGACTTAACAGAAGAAAAGGAATATCTGCATAATTATTATTTTAACAATGATTAAATGTCTCTTATCACAATCTCACCTTAGAGGAGACTTTGTCAGAACTCCAAAATGCCTTAGCAACATCAGGAGGCATAAGCTCTGAGACTCCTTGTGCTGCTAGAGCTGCCACTTTGATATTGGGCATTTTTTGTTCTCTCATATCATGATCTAGATTTCTCCTAGGAATGTGAAAGACAAAAGAATCTCTTTCCATATCCTTTATTTCAGCTGGAAGACGTACAAATTCATCCTTGACAGGAGTATCTTCATTGTCGTGTACAACCCCACCAATAAAAAGCTTCATATCCAAATCCTTTTCTTCTTCTGTGGCATCACTATCTCCTCCTAGAGTGACCCCATCAGGTTCATCCAGATTATTAATTTCCCCTTCAGGATTCTCACTGGAGCTTGTTTTATTACCATCTTCCTCCATCAATTCCTTAATAGAATCATTGTCCTCTGCCACTTCCTCTGCAACATTAATATTCATAACTTTGACTTTCAATCCTGGAATTTTTTCTTTAAGAAAATTTATGACACTTTTAATGCCCTCCTCAGTTGCTCCCTCGATATTACTGTTTTTCTCATCATTTCTCTCAACCTTCTCTTCATGTTCCTGCACATCAACTGAAGATGCATTCTCAACCTCAGGTTTGGATGGGCTTTTAGCAGGTATAGAAGGAGGGTTACCCATTGAATTTCCTTTGGCTCCTCGCAAGTACACTACCTGTTAAGTGTTACCAGATATGACATCATAAGCATTACAAGCATACTACTAAAGTAAATTATATGTAATCAAGCAGAAATCAAAGACAATAGACTTTCAGTAAAAACATGCCAACAGAAAATCATAAGCTTCAAACAAAAGCCCACATTCTTCCTCAAAAATGATGTTTCGATTCCTTAATTCATTTTTGTTCAGTTTACTTGCTGAATATTTGCATTAGTACCCAAAATTAAGTTTCTTCTGATAAATATGCGGGTCATGAATGTTAGAAGTTATTACTTGTTATGTTATTAGTCCCACATCGTGTAAATTGTGTAATCATTTAGTACCTATTGAGTATATAACCACTCCTCCGTTGTCTAGTTAAAACACACGGTTTCTTCACATGCCTCTCTCTTTTCTTTCTTTCAACATGGTATGAGAGTGGTACCATCCTCCGTGACCTGTCCCGTTACTTTCACTGCCGAGTTCCCAAAGATCTGGAACTCCGATTAGCCGCCGCCTCTGGTTGCCGAGTTCTCCTTTCGGTACTTTCTTTCTATATCTTTTCCGGCCAACTGTGTTTCTATTCCGGTTTGCCGGCCTTTCTCCCTTTCCGTGACGTCTTTCCGGCATCTCATCTCCCATCTCCGCCACTGCCATCTGCTGCCGACCGGCAACCTTTCCCGGCGACCTTTCCGACGACCGACGACCTGCTACTTTCCGGCAACCGGTGACCTTTTCGACGACATTCCCAGCGACCGGCGATCTTTCCGGACGACTTTCCGGAAACCTTCCCATTTATTGGTGACTTTTCCGACGACCTTCCCGGTCGGAAACCCCATCACCTCCAGCAGCCATTTTTTGCAGCACTATGGTCGCCCTTCTCTCTTCTGTCTGGATCTGTCATCGCCTTTTGTGTTCGTGACCGTTTGTCACGACCTCTTTTGAATCGGTGCATTCAGGTACCTTATGGTTTCTGTTTTTTGGTCATTATACTCTGACCTCCACATGGCTGTTTGGCATTCTTTCAGTGATTATACCTGGTTTTGGCTACTGTTTGGTTATTTTCAAATGGTAGCATAGCATTGAGGGCGAGAATGGAAATAAATCCATCTCTACATATATTTCAATGACGGTGTTTGTCATGACTTCTCTCCCACAAATGAATCATACTAGTGGTGACTTTTCTTCCCATCGACGATCATTCCGATGGTAACTTATGATGGCTATGACTCACACTAGCCTCCACTTTTTCCTAGATGCACTGGCCTTCCCATCGACAATCATTCCAATGGTGACTTATGTTGGTTATGACTCACTAACTTTCGCTTTGTCCCAAATGCACTGGCTTGCTTTGTCCTAAATGTATTGGCCTCGACATTGTCCCAGATGCACTGGCCCTAGCTTTTTCCCAGATGCACTGGCCCTGTCTGTCTTAGTCCCAGATGCATTGGCCTTATCTCCATTCCAAATTCGGTTGCCTACCACTATCACACTGTTTGGCGCATTATGTTTTTTAGTTTATTTTCTTTTAGATGTCATTGTAACACGCTTAAGTTTAGTAAGCCTAAGCTTGAGGGAGAGTGTTAAAAGTTATTACTTATTATGTTATTAGTCCCACATCATGCAAATTGTGTAATCATTTAGTACCTATTAAGTATATAACCACTCCTCCGTTGTGTAGTTAAAACACACGATTTCTTCATATGCCTCTCTCTTTTCTCTCTTTCAACAATGAATAACAAGTTTCTTCTTCAGATCGAAACAATTCAAAATCACCCATGGTCCATGAATCAATATTTGAACTAAGACTTTGTTTTCCCCTTGTGTATTGGTACGTCACAAACAGACAAGCATCATTTAGTTGGAAAATTTGAATATTACCTGCATATGATATGTGTCGTCAGCATTTTTTACCACATAAATTTCAAATATTGGTGTCCCAGTAGATGCTGTGATCAACTGTCTGTAACAAACACAAATAAGCCGTGCTCCCCAATTACCAGAGGAAAAAACAGAAACTAGAAAGATCATACCTTGGACTGTAACTCTTGCCAACGAATCTACCCATACCAGGACTTATATGTATTATTCTACCAAAGGGGTTATCTGAATCTTTTGAGTAGCCTACCCACCAACCCACCTGCACATAAAGGTAAAAATGGTTAATGGACATCAAGGGAGTGTGATTCACATACATATGCTGATGCCATTAGTACCATAATCAATACTCACAAGTCAAAAACACCACTAGGTTTATACCATTTACAAGTGAGCTTTCCAGATGGGATCATTTGTATCTTCCCAGACAACTGCATAAGTTTATTAAGACAAGCTTGTTTCCCAATCTGGTGCTCCTTCTCTTTTAAAGCTTCTTAATCTGGAGTCACTACCGCTCAAGGTTGCCCCCTATTATATAACATTTATCAATCTTTTTCTTAATTATACCTTATGAATATGTTGAATGAAGACAGTTTTCAGATTTCTTCCAAATATCTCTTATTTACTCCTTCACAAAGACAAACTTTGAAAATATCAAATTGATGCAGAAAAATAATAATTATTAGTAGATATTTTATTGACTAAAAAGTCACGGTTCTATGAATTCAAGTCTAGAACTACTCAAGAGTTATCATTTTCTGTATTTGAAAAGTTAATTAAGTCTAGGAAAGTCCAATCTTGTAATTAGGGGTCTAAGTAATTAAAAACAGTCTAAGAGTTAGTCAAAAGTCATTAATTAAGTCACTCAAGAGTCCAGTCAGTCTAGATACATATTGGGTCTATAAATAGTGATTCTCTATGTAATTTTCAACAGAGTTGAGAATGAAAACTTGAGAATTAAGTAAAGTATTTCCAGAATAAATCTTCTGGTGTTTTCTTTCAACTTTGGATTAGAGTTTGACAATATCAGATTCTCATCCAAGGAGGTGGACTCCTCCCACACATACCCTTTATTCCATATACCCACCCAACCTATCTTCAAAATTTCGTTTCCCATCCAACCCATAATTTTAAATAAATTCCTGGGCTGCATCACAATTTTTTTTTACATAAAATGAAGCAGTTAGGTTGTCATTAGTGAGTGAGGAAGAAGTTCAGTGGTTTGGAGGGTTTCCAGTTGCCCCCTCCACATCACTCCCAAAAATTTTCCCAAACACACTTGTCACTCCCCATTCTCTCCCCACTCCATCCCTACTCATTAGTGAATGAGGAAGAATAGGGTGAGGTGTTTTGAGATGTAGCAGTAGCAGTATTTGTTGTGATAGAGTGAGACTGTGAGAGTCATTAGTTGTAACTGGCATGTGGCATTTGAGTTTTTGACAAAGACAATGTGAGAAACAAATATTGTAAACTGTTGTTTTGTGCAGTGGATATTTTAGTTGTCTTCTCCAATGGACATAGGCAAGTTTGGTGAGCCATGTTGAACTGTGTGTGTTCAACTGTGTTTTTTTTTTTTTAAATTTTGGGATTTTCCCAACGAATTATGTTAGAAGAACAGAAAAGAAAGAAGCTACATCTTCCAGGGGTGAAAAACTATAATGAAGCAGCAAATGTGACAAACAAAAACTGCTAGAGGAATGTTTTTGAATAATGGTGAGTACGAAGTAGCAACCAAGAAAGTTACCAGTCCACTTCCAGTGTATCTACATAATTTTGAAGCATCATGGTAGCGTTCATCATCTATGGCATTCTGCAACACAAATAAATATTAGATTATTGGCCCAACCATAAGAAGGAAAATTGATAGTCCAACTACTTGAAACAAAATCTGATCTGACCTTCAACTGAGACATAATTTCAGCTACACTGTCCTTGGATGTTGCTTCTTCTATAGCCCTTTTCAACTTGGCTGCTTCGTGAAAGTCTTCCTTTTCAATAGCATCTTCAAGTTGAAACTAATGGGCATAGAGTAGAAACCATATGAGTAATATAAGCATGCATTATATACATATAAACCACCTCACCTGCTTGGAAATAAATTAAATAATATGACACCCTTAACAAATTTTCCATTGCATTCTATTTGTCATTTCTCACTAATACCAAACTAACAGTTGTTTAATGTAACTTGGCTGAAAAACAATAACTTAACAAAATGATAACTTTTATGTCCTTTACATAAGAACCTTAAGGTGCATTTTTTAATGGATTTAGATCCTCTCGTGTTAAAAAGACACAAAAGCAATTATAATAGGACTCATTATTATTTGTGCAGGGTCCATTAATTTTACTTTTGTGTGTTTCTCTGTCATAACATACCTTGTTATGTTACCAATTAACGTAAAAGGTGAGAGTAGTGAATATTGATCATTAGATGTTACATGAATCATTAAGATTAGAGCATAAATATACATAACTTTTTTAATTCGTGACATCAACTTTTAAGTAACCTTTAATATTTAGTATGTATGTATGACCGAATAGACAAAATTTACTTCTCTCAACATAAAATGTCATCTCACTCACTAGATATGATATTGGAAATAAAAGCTTCGTATAAGAAGAAAGTATGTTTTGAGCAAAAGGGGTACCTTGAGAACAGAGGCGAAGTTCTCAGCTTGTTCAATTTCAGAGAAATGGCGGCACCATCGGTTCCAATCCCAGTTGAGAGAAGTGTTGTTGGTGTTGGAGGTGCAGCGGCAACAGTGGTGTAGGTGGCTGCGATTCCTTCTGCAGAAGACTGATAGGGTGGTTTGAAGAGGGTAGCCCCAAGTACCCAGAAGGAAGGTGGGTGGCTTGTTTGGGTAGAAATCGAAACAAGATGGGGGTCTGAGTTGGGTAGTGGTGCTGGAGATAGCTTGGGATACACCCCATGTATTGGCCACCACCACCACCATGTTTGGTGTTTGGGGAAGATGCAATGGGATTGGGAGTAAACTTTGAAAATGGGTACAAGTCGCTGAGGCCTCTGGGGATAAGTTTTCTGTTGAAAAAGCGACAGAAAAATCAGCAATTTAGACCATGTGGATGAGGGTTTTTTTTTCACACTGATTGATGCGACTGAAATTGGAATTAATTAAAATCCACCAGTATATTTTTTTTACCGGACATATCATGATCTATTCTTTCTCCAAAGACACATGTTATTTTTAATATTTTTTAATTTTTAATTTTAATTATTTTTTTAATTAATTATGTATATCATATTTTTAAATATTTTTTCTTTTAATTTATATATTTTTTATTCTATCAAAATAAATTAATTATACCTATGTTTTATAATTTTAATATTTTTCTCAACTTCACAAAAAAAATTTTTTTCTTTCAATTTATATTTATTTAGATTTTATCTAAATTTAAAAAGATTGGTGCAATGCATGAAATACTTACTTGTTAGAAATAATTTTGATTTAATATGATTTAAAAATTAGATTTTTATTTAAAATTAATTATAAAAAATATGATTTGAATTAACCTATAAATAAATTCTTATGTATTGAATTTATTTGATTTAATTTTGTTATTTTATATTTGTATTTTTAAGAGAAGTAAAATTAAAAAGTTAGTATTTAGAACTGAGTTATGAGGGTTATCTATATAAGTACAAAACAATGAGCTCCTCCATAACGCAACCACAACAAAGACTAGCAATGGGGTTGGTATCTACAAAAGGCACTCTAACGCTCAAGTCAATAGGTACGCAAGAAAAGTATGGTGAAGTTTTGGGACTTAGCTCATACCTTGTTTCTCTTGCTTACCGTATTTATATGAGGGTTTTAGGATATGAGGT
Source organism: Ormosia semicastrata (assembly GCA_029884595.1). NCBI lineage: Eukaryota > Viridiplantae > Streptophyta > Magnoliopsida > Fabales > Fabaceae > Ormosia > Ormosia semicastrata. Next base: position 398,404 of record JAQQTO010000029.1, on the reverse strand, counting down.
GCTTGAGCATTCAGTGTGTGCCGAATACTACTACCTGGGATCATGGCGACACGATCGTGGGAGATAGGATCGTGGAGGCTGCTACTCCTTTGGCCTTACTCTCCCACTTGTACGGGATACAATCAGGATTTATTCCTGTTGTTATGCTTAGCGTTTAAGCTACTTCATGCGCATTATATGCTCGGGTGCCAGCTTAGCAAGTCGGGTTGCTCAAGTTCTTTGGGTTCATAACCCGGTCTAAAACAGTTGCCCCTAACTTTGCGTTATGGTGGGAGAGCAAAGTGTCAAGATACGAATTCATCTGGAGCACGCAGCACACGATGGACAAAGGGATCAAAGTTGCAAAGTTGATATCAGATCTCACGATGTTTTTCCCAAAGAGCCGGGGTCTGTGATGTATCAAGACAGGCTCTCGGGGTTGATGAGGAAGACTAGGATACGAGTTAGATTGTTCCGTTATCCAGAGTATGTAATGAGTTGCCCTCATGTGTAATTGGTGGGGTCTTGTATCTTTTCATCCAGATTTAGACCGAGGTTTGAGGTGTTGTTACACAGTGGTGGCTCCTCAAGGGTCCGGGATCTGGGTTAGGTGTTCTGGAACGCCACGCGTCGCTTCAATTTCTAACGTTATGTGCCTTGTCCTTTTGAATGCTTTTGTTCAGAAACGGTGCGCCATATGGTTGAGGAATAGTGGAGGCCATCGTTTGGGGTTCGTAGATTCATTATTAGCCATTTTCGAGTTTCAAAACTAAAAAGGCATCCTGATAAAGCACTTTGAACGGAAAGATGTATCTGCCCCCATTGATAGTAGTGATTTGAGATGACTTTTCATGCTTGTGAACACTCAATTTTGTCCGAGTCATTAAAAATTTTGAATTTAGAATAAAAAAATAAAAAAATAATGAAAATAAAAATAAGAAGTCAGAAACGTTGCAACATACAAGCCAAAAACAAAAGGAACAAACAAGCTCTTTAGGTCATTGCAGAAGAAAAGAAGATTGTGAAGCTAAAAGCTTTTAAAATAAAACATCAAAGAAGCAAAAGAGTAGCAGCCTCCTACATGTTGCAACTCCTCTGCAACACTAGCTAAGTCAAGCTATGAAAAAAGAGCGAAGGGACAAAACATAAAATGGGAAGGTTGCAGCAAGAGAGAAACGAGAAACAGGTTTAAAAGCAAAAAATGGAATAAGAAAAAGACAATACAAATGATCCCTATGGAGTCTAGCCTAGGAATTGCTTTGGCTTCGGTTTTATAAAGATCACTAAAATACAGACAAATGGGGAGGGACACACACACTCACTACGCAGCCTTCATCTTCTTCACTAACCATTATAACCACATCACCAAAAACCCACCATAATAGTCTTAGCCACCATTTACACTAAACTTTCAGCATCATACGTGACCAGTATCAAAACAAAGCGCCATGGTCTCCAAATCAAACCAACCATAACAAACCATGTATTCCTGTAAGATGCACTTAACCCCAAAATACTCAAAGCAACCATCAATCACTATGCTAACATCCAAATCCAGATATTACAGAGACTCAAATTAGAGCCAAGTCATATTCTTTAACCCAGAAAATCAAACACAACCTCAAAACACAGCAACAACTCACCAATCCACACACCAAAACCACATCAGAAAACATGGCTTAACTAGACCCAACCGTTGTTCCTTTGCTCCACCAACACCCCCTATACGGCCAAACCACCACTATGAATAAAACCCCATCACAAATCAAACCACAGACCCAGACCCCACCAAAAACCTAAAATCTGGAATCTCATAATCTATCACTGAGCATAAATGTACAAGTGAATACCCTTGAATGCACTACCTGACCCCGGAGGGTGTTCAAGTGGATTCCCTTATCTGACCATCAAGTAAAAATACACTTAACCTTTGTAAACTATGGTAGGTTTATGGGTTAAAATTAAGCTCAAGGGTATGCGTGAAGGCCCTTAAATGCTCTACTTGATCTCGAAGGGTGTTCAAGTGGATTCTCCAATTTGGCCTTCATGTAAAGATGTCAAAATAGCTGATTCTTTTGAACCTTGTATTCCACAGACCTCACCAAGGTGTGGTGACCTCGTGGGTTCTGACAGACCTGAGTATCCGTGGGCTCGAGGTTACTATTGGGATACTGGCTGTAGATGTTGATGAGTCGCACCTATGGACTCAAGGTCGCAATCGAGGTACTGGCTTCAAGATGAGACTACAGACATGAAGAAACGTCAATTCACTGATATGCAAAGATATTCATTACACAGCAGAAGTAACAATTACAAGGCATTACATGATTGTGCGGGTTACTTCGTGGTGGCGATTGTTCTTTTGGTTGTCGTCCCTCGGTCGTGCTCTATCTTGATCATGGGCATTATCCCGAGGTGAGCGTGGGTCAAGGTTTTCATTTCTAGTTGGAGAACGTCTTCTCTGATTGGAAGGAGAGGGACTAGGAGGGCTCGAGCTCCGTTTTCTGTAATGACCCTTCCTCTGGTTGCTTTGGGCCTTCCGAAAATATCGGGCTAGATTATCGTCCTGGACGAGGGACTCGATGGCATCTCGGAGGTTGGTACAATCCTCCGTGTTGTGATCGAGACCATCGTGCCATTCATAGTACTTAGATGTGTCTCTCTGCATAAGCTTCTTCAAGGGGGCCTAGGTACATCCCGAAGCTCTATGATCATGACTTTCTGGTAGATTTGAGCCTGTGATGCATTGAGGGGAGTATAATTGTGATACTTCCCCTTGAGAGGTGGACTTGGATTCCTCCTCTGTTGATTCGGCTACTCCCCAGATCTCGGCTTAGCATCTTCTTTGTCGTGATGCTTCTTGGCTCGGAGAACGTCTTTGGCATTGATATATTTATCGATGCGAGCCCGGAACTCACCCATGGTCTTGGGCTCTTTTTTTGCCAACGAGAAAGAGAACTATCCCGGACAAAGTCCTTCCCTAATGTAGAACAATCCGAGTCTCTCATCACAGTTACGCACATTCATAATTTCCTTGTTGAATCAGGATATAAAGTCCCAAAGAGACTCTTGTTTTCCTTGCCTTATCTGAGAGAGACATGAAATAGATTTAGGCTGCACTTTACTGGTGATGAAGTGCAGCAAAAATCTCTAGGACAGGTCTCCCCAGTTGTCCACGGACAGGGGCGGAGCCAGGATTTTAATCCAAAGGGAGCCGAGACTAAAAATTAGATATATATTTTTAAATATTTAAGTTAAAAAAATCTAATTATCATATAATATAAACATAAAAATAAATTCAATTTAATTCATAATCAGCATGTTTTAAATTAAAAACATTCATAGTAAACACAATTAAATATAAGTTAATCTCAAATACATACTTTCAATTTTTAAGTTGTGCTCGACGCTGTTTCATAGAATAGAAGTCATCTATTATTACATCTGTGGTAAATTTTTTAGCAATCTCCTTTTCAATGTAAACAACCATGTAATCTGTGAGAAAATCATCTTCCATCTTGTTCCGCAGCTTTGTTTTAATAATTTTCATAGCTGAAAAGACGTGCTCAGTAGTTATTGTTGATACAGGAAGAGTCAAAACAAGGCGAAGTAATCTATCAACCAAAGGATAAACATTTGATTTTTCAGTTTCCACCAATCTTTGACACAAGTTAGCAATAGTAGACAAATTCTGAAAATTTGGATGTTTAAAGACATCAAGCTCATAATGTTGCAATTCATATTCCAACTGAATCTTTTCTTGCTCAGAAAAATCTGAAGAATAAAACTTCTCAACAAGTTTATATATGTCACCAACATTAAATGACTTGTAGCCATCTTTAGGATCTAAAGTTGTACTCAATATGATAAGCTCTGTTGCTTGTTCACTAAATCTACTATTAAGTTCTTTCAGTTGATAATCTACCACAGTTGTAAATATATCCACACGATAGTGATGCTCAACTGTCACATTATCCTTTCGATGACGAGACCGAATTATGTCAGAGAAAGAAGCACTCATATCAAGAAGACTATCCCAACCACGTTATCTTAACCTCTGAATTATTGATTTTGTGCTAGATACTAAATGCATAGAATTTAAAATATCTTGAGATTTTTGTTGCAAAGCTTGACAAAGTTTATCAGTAATTCCTATAATCTCTTTCATCATATGCAAAATGAATATAAATTCAAATGACAATAATGACTTAAGAGCATAAGTAACATCACCTCGTTGGGAGTATGTAGAGCCTTCAACAACTAAATCTTCAAGAACTAAAGCAGTTGCACTAAACATACGTAAAAGGCTACATATTGAATTGAAATGAGAACTCCATCTCGTGTCTCCAGGTCTTTGCAATGTGCTAATTTGATTCATTCCCCTTCCTGTCTCAATCTCATCATTTGCAACTAATTGAACAATTTTATTTGTATAAATAGCTTGCAGTTCATCATTGCGTTTAGAAGAAGAGCACACTACATTGACAATAAAAGTCAGATTTTGAAAGAATGCATGAGCATCAGTTACTTCTCTAGCTGCAGCAATAAGAGCCAATTGTAATTGGTGAGCTAAGCAATGGACATAATACTCATAAGGACATTCTTGACAAATTAAAGCTTGTAAACCATTCCACTCTCTTCTCATATTACTTGCTCCATCATATCCTTGACCCCGCACATTTTGAATGTTGAGATTATGATGAGACAATATTGAACATATCTCTTGTTTAAGAGTTATTGCAGTGGTATCTATAACATGTGCTACATCCAAAAAATGCTCTTTTACAAGTCCATGCTTATCAACAAATCTAACAACAAGTGTCATTTGTTCTCTTTTAGATTCATCTCGAGCTTCATTAACAATCAAACAAAATTTCGCATCACCAATCTCATTACAAATTTTATCTTGCACATTTCTAGCAAAGATATGTAAAATTTCCTTTTGAATAGTAGGAGATGTGTACCTTGCATTTTGAGGGGCATTCTCCAAAACAATTTCATTCACTTTTTCATTATAAGAAGCCAAGAGCTTAATCATCTCAAGAAATTTACCACCATTTTTGGAGTCCAAGCTTTCATCATGGCCTCCAAAAGCACAAGCTTGAAAAGTTAACTATTTAACAACATCTATAGAGGCTTTAAGACGCAATCTGTTACTCAAAATTTGTTGTGAAGTCTGTTTATGTAGTACTCTTTCAATGTGACATGACTGATTCTTCAAATCTTCATAACATCTAATAGCAATATTGTGAACTGAATTGAGACTTGTTTCTACATGAGATAAAAATGCACATTCTTTTCCATTGTTCACTTTTCTCCAATTTCTAAATCCTTTTGAAGTGAATGAACTTGTTTTTTTAGAAAATAAACAGCATGGAAGACAAAAAGCAGCATCTTCTTCAGGTGAGTATTCTAACCAAGAAAAAGCTTTAAACCAATGAGCTTGAAATCGACGAGGGTGATCTTCTGGACCAGAAAGTGGATACACATCCATAATAAATTGATATGGTCCAAACTTAATATAAACCCTACGAATTTCATCTTGTTGATTAATAGGATATTCTCAAATTTGTGGACGCTTTCCAGGATCATGTATCAAAGGGTCAATATTAATTTTTTCTTGTTCAGTTCTCATAATTTTGGCAGAAGGTGGCTCCATGGTAAATACTATTGTAGCTTGCTCAACAACATTTTCAACATTCATCTCTGAATATATATTTGGCTCACTAGATTGTGCATTATCATTATTCCTCTCCTTTCTCTTAAAAAATGAATCAATTATTTTCTTCTTAAACATCCTTCAACCTAAAATACATGTATATATATATATATATATATATATATATATATATATATATATATATATATATATATATAAGTGAGTTACAAACTATTTATAATTTGATGTATTTTAAATACTTTAAACCAATTACAAAATAAATATTAATTAAAAAATTGAAAAAAAAAATAATGTACGTGATATAAAAGTTTTTTTATTTTTTTTTTATTTTGTAAATCTATAAAAACAAACAAGAAAAAAAAAGCATTAAGAGAATAAATTAATAAAAGATTTACAGTAAAAAAATATAAAATAATCCAACAATATTATGCAATGTAAACTAACCTTGTGGTGCTGGATTTGAAGCCTTGTGTTGTGCTTGTGTGTGACTGCGTCTGCATGTGATCTTATTGTTCGGTATGTGTTCTTCTTCTCTGTTAAAATGATAGAACGAGAAAAAAAGCAAACTGAAAGTAATAAGAGGGAGAATGACTGAAAAGAGCAAAATCTGAAAAGGATAGAGTTGAAAAACTTATTGGAAAAGTCTCAGCCGTCTCTCTCCTGACTCTCCTTGTTTTAACTTTTAACTTTTTTATTTTAAATATTATTTTATTCTTGTACTAGAAACTTCTTAATATTTTTTTATTCTACAAAATCTCTCTCCGTCTCATTCAATGTGTTTTTAACTTCTAATTTTTTTATACTTTTTGACTTTTAACATTTTTTGGTTTTAATATTATTTTATTTTTATTTGTGTAACTTTTTGTTCTGTTACCTTTATTACTTATTTTATAATATATAAAATTGAGATATAACATTATTTTTTTATTATAGGGGCCATACAAAAAAATCATACATAAATAAAAGTAATATTACAAACTGAGGGAGACCATGGCTCATACACGTCCCCCCTCCTTCCGCCTCTGTCCACGGACCTCGGAGGTAAGGTGGTAAATCATCTCAAGGTGGTTTTATTTAAAGACAAGGGGAAAGCACGACACATGAGAAATTTGTCTCCTTCAACAAACAAGAGTGCGGACACGTAAGCGTCCATGTGTTGCTGAGGATCCATGGTCCCGTTGTAAGCTTCGATATTAGGAGGATACTTGAAGCCTTTCAGGATCCCATAGGCTATCAATCTGTCAGAGAAGGGTTAGTTTTGTGATACTGTGTCCCTTATTGTGTGTGCTTGCTTTCTTGTGTGGAGGTTCAGGCTGGCGATCGGAGTCCATCCTGGAGTTCTCTAGTTGGCGGTCATCATGCTAGTATTGGTTTTTTCTATCTCATGCTTCCTGGCTAGGGAGCGGTTCTCCACTTTGTTGCCCTGGTTAGCAGGCCTCTCCAGGTTTTGGATTCTCTTGTCTTGACGGTGAATCCTTTCATCCTAGAGTCTAACCAATGTGAGCTGTTCTGCTCTGGACAGCTCTTGGTGATCAGTCGTGCCTCGACAGGACTAAACTTTGTTTTTCACCCGGTCACCAAGGCATTGCAGCACCAACACTCACCGCCCAACGTCCCCGAAGGGTGCTCTCTGAGGGCCAAGGTGTTGCCTCACCAGAATCCTGAAGGAAGGAGGGAGGAGATTCTCTCTAATGAAAGAAGTCTCATGCCGGTCCTGTTTAGGTTCCGGGGGGCCTACGACTGACTCCACGACTGGCTGGTGAGCTGCGGGGTTAGACACCAAGCGACAGTTCAAAGAGGGAAGGATATGCACAACGGGGACGCAATTCTGATTAGTTGATATCTGTCTCTTTCTTGTGTTCACCATAATGGTGGTAGTAGGGGGAGTTTTTGAAGATTGTATTGGGAGTAAATTTATTATTTGATTGTAATTGATTTCATTTTTTATATATATACTCTAATTCTGTGATATATTTCATATGTGAATTGATGTATACATACATTATATACAATAAGTTATATCCTTATTTTTAGGTGTCAAGTGGCACTGCATTTATTCAACTTCTGACTTTTTTCACTTTTAATTTTATATAATAAATATGTTTTATAATTTAATAATTGTTAAAAAATTAAAATTTTAACAAAATGATTATTTTTTATACAATAGCTATGTTAAGCTTGTTTTTATAACCAAGTAATCATGTAGGAAGGACGAACAAATATAAGACAAAGATATAGGGATTTGTGGATAGATAATTTCTAAAATTATAGGATATAATATAGTTAAGATACAATATATAAAATTAATTTGATATTAACATAAAAACATAGGTCCTTAATTAGAATAAAGACATGAGTGTTTTATAACTCATCTTTAATCATTATATTTATAATAAAATACTATTATTTATCTAATATTATGACATCCCAGTTATATTGGTTATGAAATTTAAAAAATAATTGAAAGATATAAGTTAAAAGTATTTAAAAATATATAAATAATAATATTTTAAAAATTAAACTGATATTTAAATCAACAAAACCTTTAAATCATAGTTTGATTGATTCAAACTAAAAATACGATTGATTCATGATTTAACTAATTTAACTAGACAATTCAATTTAATTTTTAAAATATTATTATAAAATATCTAATATAATATATATTAAAATAAATATAATACTATTTTGAAGTATAGATACTTTTTAACCGTTAATCATTCTCCTTCCTACACAGGTCATAGACATTCTTTCTCAAAATATATTTTTTTTTAACAAAAACTATTCCTTTCAATCATTAATAATTTTCTGACAGAGAATTATATTAATATACTCCTGAAAGTTTAACACTTCTTTATACAACTTTTTTGCATTATAAGTAAGAAAAAAATAAATCCTTTTTCAAATACCGTACATGTCACTATAAAAAAAAAATACCATTCATGTCAAACATACCATGAAATACAAATCAAACACAACCTTAATTTAGTGCATGATTTAAATTCTTTTTAAATAAGCTTTTAAATCACAATATAATAATTACATTAAAATATAATTATCAATAGTAATTATTTAATTAGTGTTTCTTATACACAATTTTTTAATAAAATAATAATTTATAACAACTAATTTTTTTAGTAAAATAAACACACCAATTTGAAGTGCAGTATACCTAACATGTAGGCGCTGAGAACTCGAACAATGTATGCGGTATGCCTGTTTCATCCCTCAACTTCGCAGCTGTCTTCTATCTAGTCCCAAATCTCATTATTATGCAGGTGGCTGGTCCCATAATTGTTAACCCTGTCCCTGCCAGTCATCATCTGAAAATATTCAACCAGAAATTAGGCAGTGTTTTTACACCACGTAATTGAATGGACGAAAATTGAAGTTCCATTTGGAGAGTTTATAACCCTTAAAACAAGTGGAATATTTCATGTAATGAAAATTATGACCACAATTATTCCAGAAGTTGCGGACATCGAGAGGACAGGGGCTAAGAAAGAGCCAACTCAAATATTAGAAGTAAAAATGATCAGTTGTCATATTCATACCATTATCAATACATATACTTTTTTTTACATTTTTTTAATATTATTTATCATATTTATTTTTTTATCATTTTTTTCACTAAATTTAATATCCTTAAAAAAAATATCAATAGTGTATACACCTTTAAAAAATGTATATTATAATCTTTTTTCGAAATAGATTAATACGAGAGTAGAGTCACAATCATAAAATCACGAAAATTACATCTAGAAGTTAAGAACCCGATTGTGCTCTTTCCTGACTCTATGGTTGTCACTCTAGCGCCAAAATCTATAGAATTAAAGTCGACATCATACCAAGTATATTTGAAGACCCTTTTCATACAAAAACTTTAGGGATGTCAGTTTTATATTTAACAGAGAATTGCCCGCAGCTCCGAAGCTAAAACTCCTTCCTGTAGTCAGCATTAGAGCTTTTGGGAGGGTGGAAAAAGAGCTATCCAATCGCTGATGTGCAAAACATTGTCCTAAGCTGATATTCACTACTACAGCAGGTCTTAACATGCATAAGCATAGAGCAAAATATAGCGCCATAACAAAAATGAGAAAACAAATGTGTATTTCATTCCATATCATCAACCCCCACTTCCAAAAACAAAAGGTAGAAAACAAATATTCAACATACAATTCTTAGAATTTTCAACTCTGTTTACAATTTATTAATCACAAAAGATAATTGCACATACGCAGCTCTGACCTACGTTAGCTAAGTAAAAAGGCATATTTTCATTTTTCAAAGTCGTATTTCTATAAGATCCCTCATAAAAAGGAAGCTGATCCATTTCTTTATAGATCAATCCAGAAATATTTTTGTTAGAATGTACACCATTTTTAAAGCTTCAGGCAATGGCTGGATTTGGATATGTACCCATCAACTTCTCTAGAATGGCTTAGAACTATTTTCAGAAACAATGCAAAAAGAAGTCTAATTTTGTGCAAAGGAAAGAGTAACAGGCATGCATTCCACAGAAGAGACCTTGTCTCCAGTTGACGCATTTCAAGTCACAACAGGTACAACCCTATTTTCAGCATTTTCCAAAGCATTGTCCGTCTCAACAACTGGCCCTGCAATTTCAGCACGTACTGGGTGGAGAAGTCCCTGTAATCTCAACAGGTAACTCTGACTAGAAGACTGGCCTCTTACATATCTGGTAGTTGTCACAACACTGGCAGAAGACTGTTCAGACTCAGAACGGATGTTGGTCAGAGCACTAAGATCAAGATTTGGAAATACTGAGCAACGGCACCGGGGACATTTCACATTCAGCCGAAGCCACTCATCAATGCATTCAACATGAAAATTGTGAGCACAAGGCAGACCACGGACCTGCACCACATTAAGTTAGGAACTAATTTTCAACTGCTCTTTATGGTATATATTGCATCTCAACTTTCTTAAAAGTATAGAGCTCCAATAATTTGTGAAGATAGACAGAACTTTAAGATGAGAATCCACAGAAATGATTTAACGCAATTTGACTGATGGAATATGTAGTATGTACACAAATATTTTTTACTATTGCCAAATATGGTTCCATATACAGTCAGATGGAACAAACTGGTCCATCAGCCATTCAAGTAAGAGCATGTTTTTCAGTAACAGATAGCAAACAACATAAGGCCTAACCTATTTGAGACCCTTAATTAAGAAGAAGTATACCTCATTCCCCACATGGAACTCCTCTAAGCAGATGAGACATTCACTGCAATCAGTAGGAACAGCCTTTAATTTGAACTTTGGGAGTTCCTGAATTAAAGCTTCAACTGCTTCTCTCTGCACCCAACTCAGACAAGAAACCCAACTGTCAGCAGTGAAACTGACAATGAATATACAAAAGGATATTCAAATAAGAGATATAAATATATTGCACAAATAATCATAGCCAATACATTGTCCAAAACACAAGATAATGGTATGGATAATTCATGAGAGGAACCAAGCAATGGATTTCATTAAATATTATATGTGACAATGAAGTTCACTCTGCTTGGCTCAGAATAACATGAACTGCTTCTTTTGCACGAGTTCCAATATGTTATCAAGACATTTAGAAACATAAGCTAAAATAACCTGAGTTGATGTTAGGTAAAGTCCAGGATGATATGCAGCAGCATCTTGGTCCATGCTCCTTGTTTCTTGACCTGCAGCTTCAAATGCCCAATCAGGCACTCGGATCATTTCAACTAGAACCTAATAAAAGGAAAATAACAATTGTTGTCAATATCATCAAATAGTTCTAAACTAGGGAGAATCAAACAGAAATGTACATTTAAATTGCTAAGAACACCCATGAACCCCATATATGCAACATCTTTGAAATAAAAAGACACCATTAGAAAAATGGTATTGCCTCAGTCCTCAAGAAAGAACCTGGCAGTAGACCTTGGTAACAATATTTTCTTCATAGCTTGAAGGGAATCACACAAAAGTGATAGAGGATATTAAGTGTGCATGCAATAATTAGATTTATGATAAAAGTGGATACACCTTGTTAGTTTGCAATTTTGATACCACCACGGGACTGTGTCTCAATAACATAGTGTGCATTAGAACAGTATTATATAAAGACAACTAACAGAACAACCAATCATAAATCTGACACTGACAGAGAAAAAAGCAGAATTTACTTAGCATCTAGAAGCATTAAACTGCAATAAATTCAATTCATTATATGATATAGGAAATTTGCATAAAACAAAAGAATCTATCATGTTCATAAGCAGTCTCAAATGAGACAGCTTGCTGGATTCATCATTGCCAGATTACAAAATTACAACATGGTTCGAAAATAAAACAAGAAAAAACAAAATGAGATCAAAGCATCATAGACTCATCATAGTATAATTACTAGAAAGAGGATAAAATTACGCCAAAATTTTTGTTGATGAGCTAGTTCCAACAACATGTCAGATTACCACTTATTTTCAACGTTAACAAATATCAGACAGCACCAACTATAGATTCAAGAAATACAAAATAAGAGAATCTTTTATTGTCCCTTCCCTTTCAGAGGGTAAAAAAAAGAAAGGAAGGAAGTTTCTTTCCATGTCATTCAAGACATGGTTTAGAAATACCCCATTTGATGCCAAACATAGCAGGATCATGCCATCAAAAGATGGAGTTTCCATGGGGCATTAACTAGCACTCTAACACATGATACACAGTAAAGATAAAACTAACCCCATATTCAGATAAAGGGATACCCTGTCGGGCACCTAACAAGTGTGCCTGTCTTCGTGCCAACCACTGCAAAGAGTTAAACAAACCAAAATGAGAACAGCACCAACCTAGAGATAAGAAACAATAAAGGAGAATAATATTCTACAAACATGTGCAGTTGATATGTTGTTCAGAAACAAGAACAGCACAGCAACCAGAACAGAAAGAGTTTTTGATCATGGAAAGTGGAAATAAGTCATAGAAACATATAATGGGCAATGACAGAGCACCACTAACCTTCCCCATTGACATGCAAGCAATGCAAATGAGTCCACAGTAGCTAAAGAGTAACCAGATGAGGAAGCCCCATTTCTGACCCTCTCCGGGCAACTGCAGGTAATTATTTGCATTATGAATCATAAGCTTGTTTACAAAAGTACCACTGAAGATTAAATATAAAGTAAACATACGCAGTTCTTGGCACTGCAGAACCACAGGGAACCAATTATAGTCCAAGTCCAAAGAAATGGATAGAGAAGCAATGCAAGGATCGAAAGGACAACTACTCTTCCACAGAAACGAGCATATCTCTGCTGCCACCCAAAATCTCTAGAAGCATAACAAAAGAGTGGTAAAATAAAAGAGCAACTGAATTAGTAATGGGATTTGACAAATTAAAACATCATTTTACTTTGGTTGATGCCATATTAAAAATCCAGAACCATTTTGGTGAAGTTTTATGTAATGAAATCAAAGTCAGCCATGACATAAATGATTTTGCACTTGAGTGCTTGACAGTCCAGTAAAATTATGAGAAATGAACCTTGGAAATTTCATATTCCAGAATTTCACATATGAACAGTATCTTTCCATAAATCACAGGACATAAAGACTGTAAATATTTTCAAGAAAATTTCCTGTCCTCTTCCAGAGTAAAGTTTTAACCTAAGCCATACCATCCATTCCAGGAATTGCTGTACTGTCTAATTCAAGCAAATTACGAATTGCCTCAACAATTTTCCTCTAATGTAAGAACCAATTAGTGCTATCCATACTATACACAGCCACATTAGTTTCATGGAGATTGATTCCATCAACATGCTATTGGTCGATGCCGTGATTATCGTGTGTAAAATAATCTTAGTTACAAAATGCAGGTTTTCACTTATTCAGATATGGCTAATTTTCAGTCAGATAGATTACAAGAAACACATGAGAACGCTGAAACACCGCCACATCTCATCTATCATCATACTCTAATTTCACCAGGGCTTCCTACATTAATGCATATAGATACAGCCAACATAAATTCTCTTTATTCAATTCGGAATAAGAAATTCAAGTAAACAATAACCTCAAGAGTTGAAAGATTGGAATGCCTTACAAACCCATTCCCGAAGCAATTCCATTATCAACAAACATCAAAAGCCGGAAAATAAACACGGTAGCGTAGTCAACCTGAACCATTAAAAGAAAAAACAAAAACAAAAATATTATCATTTATGAGACAATTATCTTATTAAAAGAGAGAGAGAGATAGCAATCTGAAAAAACCAAAAAAAAAAAAAAAAGCATCCATAATATAAGGAACCCACCACAATCCATATGTGCAAGGGGTATGTACAAGAATGGTACCGCTTCCAATTAATTGCTACAATAACACTACAAGTCAAATGGTCAAAGAACACAATAATACATATCCTGATTACTCATGTGCTAACTTGCTAACAATGAGTTGAAGAAATTTTGGGCTTTTTCTTTTCTTTTTTTGGTTTCATAGCAATTAAGAATGTAGAATCAATGAATCATAGCAAAATTAGAACCCAGAAGAAGGTGAAATGTTGAAGGATACACGCTGGTGGCGAGCATGGTCAAGAAAAAGCCATCGTACCTACAATCAGCAAGTTTTGCATATCAAATTGGGATAGAAGTTGGTCCTACAACAATGAACAAAGAATGATTCAGTTTGAGACCAACCACTTGAAATTGATGCCTCTGACGGCCATGGCGGAGGGAAAGGATTTTGGGAAACCCTAGAATGAAGGGGTGCCGTATCGGAGGGTCGTGGTTATGTAACAGTGGAAAATACATGAATGTGAGAGAGCGGAATTGGAGTGGGATCTTCTGTCATGAAATGAGTTGGTTTTGAACATTGAAAAAGCAGAGGGAGAGAGAGAGAGAGAGCGAGAGAGTGAGAGGAACAGGTAGTAAGGAACCTTAACTGAACTGTGCCCACTATCAGGACAAGACTTACATTCTTATATAAAAATACATATATTTTTTTATATTTTATTTAATATTATTCATTATATATATTTATTATTATTATTTTTTTATTTAATTATATTTCTTAAAAATAATATAAATAATATTATATTCCTTTTAAAGATATAAAATGATCATTATTACTATCAACATCAATTTTATTTTTTGTTAAATTAAAAGTTTTATTCTAGAATAATTCTTAAGTGAACACAATCTATTATATGTACTTAAATTATTATTTAATATATATAAAATAATAAAAATTATTATAAAATTATATTAATTATTAACAATATTTTTATATATATCAAATAATAATTTATATATCTAAATAATAATGTAATAAACCACACTCACCTAAAAATTTTCTTCATCCTATATTTGTATTCAATTTATTCTCGATCATTCTTTTTTAAATTAATCTTCATATTTATAGATATTTTTAAAATAATTTTTACTATTGATTTCTGTTTTAATATTATTATAACATGATAAATTAGTTAATCAGTAAGTTTTTTTGTCCAAATAGATATTTTTATATATACTCTTTTTTATTTTGTAAACTTCTCATAAGTGTTTCATTATTTTAGGTATTTATTTTTTATGAATAAATATTTTTATTCAATAAATAACTTTTTTATAAAATATTTAATAATAACTAAATTAATAATATTATAAAAAATGATAAAAATTATTTTAAAAATATTTATAAATATGTGATTGATTAAAAAAATAAAAAATAAGTAAATTGTGTGCGGATTAAAATTATAGTATAACCTTTTTCTCCTGATAAAATCTATCAGCATCATGTCGATAGTTCATGGTCATTTGGTTTCCTATTTTATATTTATTTTGTAGGCGAATGGATACTTTTTACAACTCAAGTTCATTAGGATATCATCAAAGATATTTTGCAACAATAATTTTTGGGCTAAAATATATTTTAAGCTTTCTAAGATAGTGTTTTTTTAATTTGTGAACAAGTCATCCGAAAGAAATTTTCTTCTCAAATGGCCTTTTAGCTTATCGTACATTGTCTTTGAGTGTACTATTATTTACCTATATAATAGGAGTTTAAATTAGTTTGGATAACCGGATTAACTGAACTAACCTGAGTCAAATCAATTAGATTAGTTTGATTTGAGTAAGTTGATTGGTTAGGGTAAAATCTAAATCCAATAAAGTTTAATTAGTTTGATTATCCAGTTTAAAGTTTTTAACCGAGAACTAATATATATATATATATATATATATATATATATATATATATATATATATATGAGAGTGTCAACTTATTTTTTTTTCTTACACTCATTTTCAATCATAGTTAGTTTCCACTTTCATCTAATGGTTACCTTTAATGAAATAATCTCAACCATTAGATGAAAGTAGAACTAACGGTTGAAAATGAGTGTAAGAAAAAAAAACTTACACTGATGTAAGCTGATCCCTCCTATATATATATATATATATATATATATATATATATATATAAATATATATATATCTTATATGCTCTGTGCCTGCTCTTGTTTTGAACCCACCCTCTACTTTACACAGCATTGCGCCTTTGCCCTCATCCTCTGCTTTTCTCCCCACAGGCCCCTGTCGGTGCTCGCTCCCTGCTGCTGATCCCTCCCTAATGTCATTCACCGCTGCTTGGTGCTCGTTGGTCGTTGGTCGCTGCTCACTTGTTGCTGGTCGCTGCTCGATGCTTGCCGTTCGCTGCTCACCACTGATAAGTCTCCTTCCTGTATGATTAACTTTCATACCTTAGCTCTAAAAAAAAAAAAAGAGTAAATGGGTAGAAGAAAAGGGGGTTTGAAGTTCCCTTTAGTTTGCTACAAAATTTTCATCTCTGTAATTATGCAAACCCCCAAAGGCCACAAATTTATTTCTTCAGTTGCTAGTTTTTAGGAAAATGTATCCATTTTCCATTGTTCAATTGGGTCTTGTGGGGAAGGCAAAAAACGCTTCCTTTTCAAAACCCCGTTTGAGTATTGGGAGAGTGATGCATATTGAAGCTGCCAAAAAAACTAAAAATGGCAAGTCTTGTTCCTGGGGTCCTTTGATGCGGGATTAAAATTACAAACTCAAGTGCAGGTTATCTCAAGTAACAAATTCTCGGTGAGTTCGAGGTCGAACCACAGAGACTTGATGAAGAAAAATTAATTAAGGTAAAGTAAATATTTTGTCACAATAAATAAAAAAGATTTACTTTGGTTAGGAGATCCACTCTTGGTAAATAAAATAAGAACAAGATTAATTCTTTTTATAACTCAATTAGAATCTACACATAACGGAGGTTCCAATCAGAAGATACATCGTTCAAAGTTCATTAAAAATTATATACATAATTATATTATGTCTCCTTTAATCATCTATTAATACCACCACTCATAAATGGGATCAAGCATTTACTGTGTCAAAATATTATTTACAACAAATCAAGATCTCCACTTTAGAAGGAGAGTTTCTAACACCAACACTTGTAGATGGGTTAAAGTATTCATTATGTCAATCTCTTGTCTACAACAAATCAAGAACTTCCACATTACAAGCAGGGTTTCTAAATTAATTGGAAATAAAATACAATACGTATAATGACTGCTTGAAAAATAAATCATTTAAGCACAAGAAAGGAATAAATCTAACCTTACTTTATTACCAAGAGCTTCACCCTTTCACCTAAGCAAAATGAAACTTAGTTACTCATAGACAAGAAGAAAGAAAGAGAGAAGAAGAAGAAGAAAAACATAACTTCAATTTAGAACAAAGAAAAACTATAACAACATAATAACATGATCTTGGCCTCTAGGACCAAGACCCCTAAATGATCTGCTAATAGTGCCTTTTATAAAGGATTAGGGATACAAAATGATAAAAGGGCTGAGTCATGAGTGAGTGAATGAGTGGAAAA
Source organism: Ormosia semicastrata (assembly GCA_029884595.1). Taxonomy (NCBI): domain Eukaryota; kingdom Viridiplantae; phylum Streptophyta; class Magnoliopsida; order Fabales; family Fabaceae; genus Ormosia; species Ormosia semicastrata. The sequence goes on along the minus strand of JAQQTO010000029.1, from coordinate 380,849 downwards.
TGAGTGAAAAATGTCAAATGACTTTTGGTGAGTGGAAAATTATGGAGATTCTTTGTCTCCTGAAATCATTTAGCTCTTAAGTCATTGCATTCATCATTTTCTTACCAAGTGGTCTTCATGAAAGTTGTAGGCCTGGATCTTACCTTTCAAAAGCCTTGGTTTCAGTCCAAAAGCATTCCTACAACTCAAGATATGGTCTAATTACTGCATATTACTTAGGCCCAGTGACAGCTCCTCTATTCTGACTTCCAAGCCCAATATGACCTATTAGACCTCAGATTCTGGAAAAGTGTTCAACATAAAAGTTGTAGATTTGGGTCTTAACTATCAACTATCAAAATTTTAGCCCATTTTACATCCTATATCCTGAGCTATATCATGAACAGTACGTATAGGTCAAGCTGTCAGGATCAGTACCCTAGTTCTTGCTTCAACTCCAATTTGAGTTATCCAACCATGTGATTGGGCCTTTGAGGTCTTCATGAAAGTTGTAGGGAATTGTCTTAACTTTCCTACAAAACTAGAATCACATTAACCATATATTTACAACTCAAGTTATAGTCATTTTACTGAACATTGCCAAAAAAATAAATTAAGGCTAATTCATGCAATAATTCTTTCAATGATCCAATAAGGTTCAATATCATAAAATGTGTCAAAACTAACTAAATTAAGCTTAATTGAACCTTAAGAAACCTAGTGAGAGATTTATAAAATGTATAAAATACAGTGTTATAAAATTCTCTCACACTTAACTTTTGTACTCTTTGGCAAAACACATAAAACAAAAACCACGAAACAAAGAAAAACGATACAGACTCAAAAACTAAAAACTCTAAAGGATTTAATGACTTAAGAAGAGCAACTAGACATTCAATGGATCAAAACATTCATGAGGTAATATTTCTTCGCACCTCAAACCAACATGTAAGGAAATTTCAGTTGAAAAGAATGAATCAAGAATGATAGATCCTCACAGAATTCACTCTCAATCTCTCAAGTGTTTAAAAAGGTTAGTATTTCACTCTATTCAACTCATGAATAATTACACTACCATAAGCTTGCTTATCTTCTACTTCACTGCTACTAAAAAATAACATATATACACAAATCATGAGGACTTTATTCAAGGTTATATTGGGGTTAAGGTAAAGGAGGAAGTAATATAGATAAGACAAGTTAAACACCAAAGAGAATAAAAGAGCATTATGATACAGTTAGAGTGGAGAAGATGTTTGAGAACATTTAGTCTAAATTTCCCAAGAATTTCTTAGTTCCATCTCTGTTTGTTTCTTTCTCATAAAGGGCAATGACCAATATTTGACTAATGTTTTGTTAAAGATCAATTGGTAAGTTGAATTCATTATTAAGCTTGAACATTCTCCTCCTCTTCCTATTGTTTCCAAGCATCCACTGGTCAACCTTTTTTCCTTTTTTTTTGAAATATTACCATTCTGCATACGCACCCCCACACTTGTTCAAAAACTCATCCAATAACAAAGTCAATGCTCTCTTATTCGCTAGGGCTGGGTAAGAACATGATTTTTTATTTTAAGGCACGTAATGAGTTCGAAATAAAGAATTGTCAAATAAGCTCAAAAGGGTTAAGCAAAGGAAAATATGCAAGGTTGACTATTTGGTCAAAGTAGTTAATTCAAGAAAATTGCCTCAATCATGTTTATGTATGCATGTGAAAATGTAGCTTCAAAAAGAATCAAAGCAAGTTCTAGAGTAACAATTTCATGAGAAAAAATCACACAAGAAAGAAGAGAATGGTACAGATGTTCAATCCATTCATCGATAGGCTCAAAATCTCACAAGGCATATATCCATCATTCTCAGTCCACAAAAATTTCAACATCCATAACCAAGCATGTGATGTTTAAGAAAGAAGACAATTTACTCAATCATGCAAATTTCCCTGAATCCATTTGCTACTTCCACACAACAAAGTTATCTACCCTAATCTAGATGCGTCTCAAAAGTAAAATTACAATCACAGTAAAATTTACTCTTTACTCTGTCATCCTTACTTGGTTTAGCTATTAGAAAATTGCTGACAAACATATAAACACGACAAACATAAACACACTTCCTAATTTTTTTTTTCACACAACTATCCTTCCCCCTAACCAGATCACAACATTGCCCTCAATGTTAAAACATAGAAAGGTAAATGATAGAAGATAGTACCTGTTGTTGTAATTACTGAAAAGAGAAACCTCACATAAATTTAAACAAAGCCAAAATATATACATGTAGTTGTGATTGTGACTCACGTCTTCCTCTGGTTTTACGTCCAGTAACGGCTTAAACGCCTTCCATGAGTCGAGGATAAGCTTTCCATCCAATTTTCTTATAAATTGACAAACAGAATCTTTTTGAGTCAGATTCTCATGACTGCAGAACACATTAAGGATGTAAACACATGAAAATAAAATACTAAGGATCTGATTTCACTTGATTCAATAATCTATCATAGACAATAGATTAGCTTTGGGACCTTCATTCTAATTAATTTCTAATCATTCAATTGATGGGGAGAATCTAGTAATTAATTAAAACTTAATCTCTTAGTCTAAACCTTAATTCTTAAAGGCATGACCTTTACTCTTGTGATTCTCATGAAAAATACCATAGTTCTCCCACACAACCTATAACCTCCATTCCTAGACAATTATAAATCGTGACACTTTATTATTTATGGTCTAGGTCATATACAAACCTTCCGATTCTACATACACTCTCTAGATTAATTTATGAGTGGTCAATTCATAAAAGCATTATGAACCATAATAAGCATTCATATTAAATAGAGAAGAGTTAATTAGAATTCCAATCTTAATACATGTCAATTGAATCAAGTTATATTTTTACCTTAAAAGCACACAAATTTAACTACACATGACAAAAGAGAAAAAAAATAAGAAGAATAAAATAAAAATATATAAAGAGCTCAACCTAAAATATATATATATATATATTAACAAGTAGGCGGTATAAACCTGCCATGGTAAAAAGAAAAAAAATAAAATTAATATTAACAAGTAGGTGGTATAAACCTGCCATGATAACTACTATTAATAATATTAACAAGTAGGCGGTATAAACCTGTCATTAAATATTAATAAATATGTGGTATAAACTAACCACCAAATATATATTTACAAATGTGTGGTAATAAACCAACCACTAAATAAAAAAAAATAACAAATGTGTGGTATGAACTAACCACCAAATAAAAAAAATAATATACAAAAAATAAAATGTAAAAAGTAAATTACAGAAAAGTAAAATGGAGAGTTTCTCCCATTTGTTAGTATGTACAAAAAAATAAAAAGGAGAGATTTCTCCCACTGAGTTAGGATGTACAAAAAGTAAAAGGGAAAGTTTCCCCCACTGTTAGTATGTGCAAGAAAATAAAAGGGAGAGTTTCCCCCACTATGTTAGTATGTTAGTATGTACAAATAGAAAAAAAATATAAATATATACAAAATATTTACACAATAAATTTATTCTTCAAATCAAGTCCTCAGTAACGGCGCTAAAAACTTGATGCGAGATTAAAAGTTACAAACTCAAGTACAGGTTATCTCAAGGAATAAATTCTCGGTGAGTCCGAGATCAAACCACAGAAACTTGATGAAGAAAAATTAATTAAGGTAAAGTAAATATTTTGTCACAACAAATAAAAAAGATTTACTTGGGTTAGGAGATCCACTCTTGGTAAATAAAATAAGAACAAATTTATAACTCAATTAGAATCCACACATAACAGAGGTTTCAATCGGAAGATACATCGTTCAAAGTTCATTAAAAATTATATACATAATTATATTATGCCTCCTTTAATCATCTATTAATATCACCACTCATAAATAGGATCAAGCTTTCTCTGTGCCAAAATATTATCTACAACAAATCAAGATCTCCACTTTACAAGAAGAGTTTCTAACACCAACACTTGTAAATAGGTTATTCATTGTGTCAATCTCTTGTCTACAACAAATCAAGAACTTTCACATTACAAGGAGGGTTTCTAAATTGATTGGAAACAAAATACAATATGTATAATGACTGCTTGAAAAATAAATCATTTAAGCACAAGAAATGAATAAATCTAACCTTACTTTATTACCAAGAGCTTCACCATTTCACCCAAGCAAAATGAAACTTAGTTACTTATAGACAAGAAGAAAGAAAGAGAGAAGAAGAAGAAGAAAAACATAACTTCAATTTAGAACAAAGGAAAACTACAACAACATAATAACATGATCTTAGCCTCTAGGATCAAGATTCCTAAATGATCTGCTAATGGTGCCTTTTATAGAGGATTAGGGATACAAAATGATAAGAGGGCTAAGTCATGAGTGAGTGGATGAGTGGAAAATGAGTGGAAAATGCCAAATGACTTTTGGTGAGTGAAAAATTATGGAGATTCTTTATCTCCTGATATCATTTAGCTCTTAAGTCATTGCATTCGTCATTTTCTCACCAAGTGGCTTCATGAAAGTTGTAAGCCTAGATCTTAGTTTTCAAAAGCCGTTAGTTTCAGTTCAAAAGCATTCCTACAACTCAAGATATGATCTGATTACTGTATACTGCTTAGGCCTAGTGATAGCTCCTCTATTCTGACTTCCAAGCCCAATATGACTTATTAGACCTCAGATTCGGGAATAATGTTCAACATGAAAGTTGTAGATTTGGGTCTTAACTATCAACCATCAAAATTTCAGCCCATTTTACATCCTCTATCCCAAGATATATCATGAATAGTATGCATAGGTCAAGCTATCAGGATCAGTACCCTAGTTCTTGCTTCAACTCCAATTTGAGTTATCCAACCGTGTGATTGGGCTTTTGAGGTCTTCATAAAAGTTGTAGGGAATTGTCTTAAATTTCCTACAAGACCAGAATCACATCAATCATATATTTACAACTCAAGTTATAGCCATTTTACTGAACACTGCCAAAAAGATAAATTAAGGCTAATTCATGCAATAATTCTTTCAATGATCCAATATCATAAAATGTGTCAAAACTAACTAAGTTAAGCTTAATTGAATCTTAATAAACCTAGTGAGAGGTTTATAAAATGTATAAAATATAGTGTTATCATCCTTCTCAAACTCATGTAGCACATGTACATCGACGTGAAAGTTGTCGGTGAGCACAGGTCATCTCTATTGCAAGTTGTGAGCATTATTCCAACACTTGCAAGGGGGAACTGTTCCCAAACCAAGGCTTATATCTCAAGGTTTCTGATTCCACAGATGCCTCATGAATTGATTTGAAGTTGGAACCTCTACCAGAGACAAAAACTGCCAGCTTTTTATATTTCACTGTGATCTGAGCTCTTATCTCATGCCCTTCCTTTGGTTGTTTTGTAGTACTACTCATGCTAGACCATATTCTATTCTAGAACTAGAATACACTTTGTGTGCAATGTTAATAGGATGAAAAGCTCCACTAGGAACCTGAAGATTTTGGTGCTGATTAGAAAAGAAAAAGAAGAAGGGAAAGCTAATTATTTAACTAATCTTTGTGTAAAAAAATGGTCAACTCAATCACCTGAACCGAAATAATCCATAAATGTCTAGTTTGGTTTGTTTGGATTTGGCTATCAAAATATAAAAAAAAATTGAACTAATTAATTTTAATTGGTTCAGATTTATTTTTTCATAGGAATCGACCCAAACCGATCTGATTACACCCCTACTATGTAGTATCCTATAGTAAACAATTTTTTCATTGATAATAACATGGAGTAAACAATTCCTACATGGAATCTTGTCCCTCTATCTCCTTCTTCTTTCTATCTTTCTTTTACCTTATACTTAGGATTTTGGTTTTTAAAAAAACCTATTTTCTCTCTTGAAGAAAGGAAAGAAGGGTTTAATGTTTAATTTATTTTTTCATCTTCATGAGATGTGTTCTTATTCTTCTTATTGCAATTCAATAATCAAATAGAGTTCATTCACATGCCTTTTGCTTGTTCTCTAATTCTACTTTTTCTTCTGCATGTTTTTCCTTTTCGTATCTCGAAACAACATTGTCACATATGATTTGGACAAATTAGTGCTCCTTCAGCTCAAGAACTCATTCTCTAACCCATCTGGTTTGCTCTCTATATGAAACGTTGCCAGTGACTCCAACCACTGCTCTTGGTTTGGCATCCTCTACAACTCGAGCTTGAGTGTCATTGTGCTTAACATTAACAGAAATGGAGATGGTGCCAATAGAAGGTAAATTTTTCTCATTTTTCCATTTTATAGGTTTAGAATTAGGAGGGCCTCTGAGGGTAGTAAGGGAGATTTGTTCAGAATTTGTAGGGTCTAAATCTTGGGTTTAATAGGATTCTTGGGAAGATACCAAATTCAATTTCATCTCTTGAAGGTTTTAAGATTTTAAATTTAGTTGCTAAAGGCTTGAATGGACGATGGTTCTATTCTTGAATTTGTGGGTAAGATAAGAGGGGTGTCCACATCATGTTAATGATCCACATGGACCTCATCAAGACCATGTCATTATCCATGTAGGAATTGTTTAGTCCACGAAGGATTCTATACGTAGGGCCATATGGAAAGAAATTTTTTTTGTAGGACTCATTCATAAATTTTAAAAAATCAGAGAAAAACCAAATGCCACTATATTTTGAGGTACTAAAAACATATTTAAACCTTAGAGAAAACCAGAAAATGATGATGATTAAGTGAATCAAGTGATTAATATTTGTTGCTACCTCTTTGCTTTAGTGCTACAATGTAACCTTAAGAATTCATATTTTTGTTAGGGTTTCTTTTAGAGTAGGGTTTCTTTTTGAGTAATTATAAGCATTTTTTTAACTAAATTACACTAGGGTAAATATTGGCATCATTTGCTCCATGTATGCAAATGAAATGTAGATAACTTTACTTGTTTGAGGTATGCAAGATCATATGAATGCACTGAATGCTTGGTTAACTCTGTTGCATTTAGTATGGACAATTCTACAATGCACCTAAAACGGTGGAGAGCATGGATGCTCCCTAAATTTGACCACTAATGACTGATCAATATGTCTTATATTTATTTTTATCAGTAAAACATGTTATATTAGATTGACAATTTTAACCCTGGCATATACATTCGAAGTCAGGTATACTTTAACTTGAAAACTCGAAGTTCGAAGTAGATTTTAAAGTGAGAAAGAGAGTTACAAATCTGGAACTTTAACTGCATAGAAAACTCTTGTCGACGTTGTTGGATGATAAACTTGTGGTGGTGAGTCTTATTGGTGAGGAGCGTCATTTGCGAGTTTTATACTAGCAAGGCTTCGAAGCGGTGTTGGGAGGTACATTGGGTAATTAGTGCGTATAAATTTGTTGAATCTGTAATTTTAAACCATAAATCATTAGTACCATTATTACAATTTGAAATTGCCAACTATCCAATTTTCAAGTGTTTGTAGCAAGCCCATAGCTAGTTTATAATTTAACTTAAGCACAAGTTAAGAAAAAGAATAATCACAAAAAGAATAAAATCATGTAATGTTATAATTATCACACTTTAACATTAATTTTCCTTCAGTCTCTTCAACTTAAATTTAGCCAAAATTATTAAATTCAATCAAAATCTCTTATGGTTTCAAAACAATGAATAATTTCCATCCATCTTTGAAAACGTAATTACATAACTAAAATCTTGTTAAGGTGCAAACGCAGGGACAAGCAATGGATTAATTGAACCAAAAATTAGCTTCAAATTATAAATAAAAACAAAATTATTGACTACAATCTTCCAAATGCACATACGTAACAACCAGTTACATTATCCTTGATAAAAGCGAAGGAGCCAAGAAACAGGGGATACTGATGGTTGTGTAGGCCTCTCCATGAAGTGGGTGATAGCTTGTGGTGTGCTATGAGCTCGTTTATGTTACGATGCGAGAAACGGAGTTAGAATTATTACCTACTGTAGGTCCTCCATTGAACTCAAGCAGCAACGTGAGCTACCACACACCAGGTCACCTTCAGTATGTAACTGATGCGTCTTTTACATGCAACAACCTACTCCTACTATTCCATACATGGTTGTGGAGAATGGGGGTAAACTCACCTGTGGTGGGTTGTGTTCAAATGGGGAAAGATAACATTTTAAATCCAATTGCAATTTAAGGGGCAAGATTGGTAACTTGTAAAAGTTTTCATCTTTTTCATCCTTCCTCCTAACAATTACCAAGTAACTCATCATAACCGTTAATTAAATTACTATTATATGAATGAGCTTTCAACCTAGTGCATCCATGCTTTCCACCCTTTTTAGGTGCATTGTAGAAGGCATATTTAGTATTAGAAGTGAGAATAAACCAACCATGACCTATTTTATGAGGTAAGAATCTCAGAAACGTTTAACATTGCCATGCACCATAGAAGACAAGAAAGGAGCTAAAAATGTTATTGCAAATCATTTGTCCAGACTTACAACAGACTCATCTTTTGATAATACACCTATCAATGATTCTTTTCTCGATGAATTTTTATTTTCTATCAATTTCATGCATTTGTTTGCTAACATTGTCAATTTTCTTGTAACAAGTAAGATACTGCCTCATTGGATGCACCAAGACAGAAAAAAGTTTTTGACTGAGGTGAAAATTTTTTATTGGGATGACTCATATTTGTTCAAATATTGTCTTGATCAAATCTTTTGGAGATGTGTATCCGATAGTGAGGTAGGTAGTGTCATTAAATTTTTTCATTCAGAAGCATGTGGAGGTCATTTTTCTTCAAAGAAAATAGCTGCAAAAATCTTACAGTGTGAATTTTATTGGCTCACTTTATTTAAGGACAACTATAGATTTTGCAAAAGTTGTGAAAATTATCAGAAATTGGGTTCCATTTCTAAACGAGACATGATGCATCTGAACCCTATCATTATTATTGAAATTTTTTATTGTTGGGGAATTAATTTCATGGGTCCATTTCTATCATCATTTGGATTTGTGTATATTTTGGTTGCAGTTGATTATATCTTAAAATAGATTGAGACGATTTCATGTCAACACAATGATTATAAAAATGTTCTTAAATTTTTAAAAGAAAATATTTTGAGTCGATTTGGAATCCCTCGAGCTATCATCAGTGACGGAAGAACACATTTTTGTAATAAATTATTTGAATCTTTAATGAAGAAATATGATATCACACACAAAATTACTACCCCTTATCACCCTCAGACAAGTGGACAAGTAGAATTAGCAAATAGGGAGATTAAACAAATTTTGAAAAAAACAGATAACCCAAATCGTAATGATTGGTCTTTAAGACTAAACAATGCACTTTGGGCTTATCATACTGCTTTCAAAACATCTCTAGGCATGTCACCTTATCAGTTAGTTTATGGAAAACCTTATCACTTGCCTATAGAACTGGAGCATAAAGCATTTTGGGCCATTAAAACTTTCAACTTAAATTTTGATGATGCTTGCAAGTTACGCAAATTATAATTAAATGAAATTAAGGAATTGAGAAGTGATGTATATAAAAACTCAAAAATTTATAAAGTAAGAACAAAAGCTTTTCATGACAAATAAATTTTGAGAAAATCTTTTGAAATTGGTCAAAAAGTTTTGCTTTATAATTCTCATCTTCACCTATTCCCTGAAAAATTGAGATCTAGGTGGACTGGCCCTTTTATTGTCAAACATGTGTATCCTCATAGAGCCATAGACATTGAGAACCCTAGGAATGGTAATGTTTCTAAGGTCAATGGACAAAGACTTAAATCATTTTTGGAACATCAAGTTGTTGAGATAGAATCCATCTCCCTTTCTAATCCTTATTATGAGAAGAATTTATTTTAACTTCGTTGCTTTCTTTTTGTAGTTCTTTGTAACCCCCGGTTAAATGGAGGATAATGGTACTCCATGACTCTCAAGTTAGTTTATTTTTCAGTTTCCCATAATAACTGATTCATTCTCCTTTAAAATGGATGTCATTTTCTCAAATTTAAGAAAGTATTTCCCTTATCTTTCTCAAAATGCTCTAACAAAAATCTATAAAGCTAGGTGTGAAAAACTGAGACTATTAATGCACATGGACATATTAGAAGATATACGTTAGATAATCGAAGCAAATGTTCGTTTAGCAAGTGAATCTTTAAATTCATTTGCCCCACACATGTCAGGTCTCGGTAAAAGTTCTTATTGTAAAAGGAGATGAGTGAAAAGAATGCAAGTTTGTCACAAGTGTGCATGATGGAATTGTAACATGCGATATCATTCTTTGGGAATGATTTTTGTAAACCGAGAAGATAAAATATACTTTATTAAGAATAGACTGAGTAAGGAGTCATTAGATGATATCTTATTGATTCTTGAGACGCATTCTTATGGAGTTGTGCATCGTGAATGATAATCACATATTTTATGCATTAATAAACCCTCATTTTTAGTTATTTACACTCTCCATGTACTTAATTGATTGAGCTTGGTTATGTTTTGTAAGTTTGGACTCAAATTGGACTTAATTAATTTTTTTTAGCAAGATTTATGTCTTACACTATTTCTGTATTTTGGCCATATCTTGAGTTATAGATGTCCAATAATTATGTATCTTACCTTGTAGGAAATATAAGAGAGAGTTCTACAACTTTCATGAGAGCGCTAGGTGAAAATCGGATATCTAGTGGAACTAATTGGGCTTGGAAGTTAGAATACGAGTTTTGTGATTGAAACCTGAATAGTGTACAGTAATCAAAGCGTAACTCGGGTTGTAAGACCTTAATTGGGTTGAAATGTTAGCATCTGCAAGTTAAGACCTATATCTACAACTTTCTTTAAGAACACAAGACTCAATTCGGATTGCTTAGAGGTCATATTGGGCTTACAAGTCAAAACAGAGAAGCTGTAGCTGGGCCTGAGTAGTGTGCAGTAATCAGAACATATATTGAGTTGTAGGATTGCTTTTGGGCTCAAACCAATGACATTTGAAAGCTAAAATCTAGGCCTACAACTTTCATGAAGACGATTTTTCACTTCTCTAACGCATTCAATGAGTTCAGCACTGAATGATTTCGGAGACAAAGAATCTCAATAATTTTTCACTCATCAAAAGTCATTTGGCATTTTCCACTCATCCACTCACTCATGAATCAGTTCCCTTATCATTTTGTATCCCTAATCCTCTATAAAAGGGAGCCTTAGCTGATCATTTGAAGAATCTTGGTGTTAGATATCAAGATCATGCTATTGTGTTATTTGTTTATCTTATTGTAGTTTTCTTTTGTTCTAAATTGAAGTTATGTTCTTATTCTTCTTATTCTTTCTTTCTTTCTTCTTGTCTATGAGTAACTATTCTTCATTTAACTTGGGTGAAAGGGTGAACCTTTTGGTAAAAAATTAAGGTTAGATTAATTTTTTTCTTGTGCTTAAATGATATATTATTAAGTAGTCTTTATATGTATTGTATTTTGTTTCCAATCAATTTAGAAACCCACCTTGTAAAGTAGAGATCTCGATTCATTGTAGACAAGAGGTTGACACAATGAACGCTTGAGCTCATTTATAAGTGGTGGTTTTAATAAATAATTAAAGGAACCATAATATAATTACATATATAATCTTAAATGAACTTTGAATGTTGTATTTTTCGATTGGAACCTCCATTATGTGTGGATTCTAATTGAATTATAAAAAAAATTAATCTTGTCCTTAATTTATTTATCAAGAATGGATCTCCTAACCCAAGTTAGTCTTTTTTATTTATGACTAAGTTTTATCACCTTTATTATTTTGACAAAATATTTTTCTTACGTCAAATAAATTTTTCTTCATCAATTCACTGTGGATCGACCTCGGACTCCCAAGAATTTATTACTTGAAACAACCTGCACTTGGGTTTGTAACTTTTAATCTACATCAAGTTTTTGGTTCCGTTACCGGAGACTTGATTTGAAGAATAAATTTATTGTGTAAATATTTTGTATATATATTTATATATATATATATTTTATCCCTATGGATCTTGTATATATATATATATATATTTCTACTTTTTTAATTTTTTTAATTTTGTATTTACCGACTTACTAACTCTTTTTTACTTTCTCTTCTCCCTCTGTAATTTTTAATCATTATGAAATAATCTTTCTTTTTCTCTTTTCTTTTGTAGGAGCAAAAAAAAAATCATTTTCTTGTTTCTCGATTTTTACTTTATGTTCTAATAATATCTCTCAATATTGACTTTTCTCTTCTTCCTCCTTTACCGAGCAAAAAATTGGCTTACCGATTCTCCGACTTTCATATTTTAAATTTACTTTCTACAGTGTATTTTTTATATTTTACATTCTACACTTTTTTTATACTTTATTTTCTGTATTTTATTTTACTCAGTACTTTATTTTTAACTTTCTAACTTACTAACATACTAACTTTTTATTTTCTTGCTTACTAACTTACTAACTATCTAACTTTTTACTTTACCTGCTTCTAATATTTTAATTTACTTACTTCTAACATTTTAATTTATTCGCTTACTAACTTATTTGGTGGCTGGTTTATACTACGTCTTTGTTAATATTTATTTGGTGGCTGATTTATACCACATCTTTGTTAATATTTAATGAACGGTTTATACCGCCAGCTTGTACATTTTATTTTATATTTTAAGTTACTTATTTATACTTAATTGGTATTGTGATTTAAATTTTGGTCGTTTGGTTAAAGTTAATCCTAGTACTTTATATATTAATTTGTTTGAATCACAATCACACACATTAAGCACAATGGCTGAAAACGAAAGTGTACAGGATGAACATGAAAATCAACCGTTGTGAACCATGCATGAGTATTTGTAACCATCTCGAAATTCTAGTCCATCATGTTTTATCTTTCCACTCAATGCTAACAATTTTATATTCAAGTTAGGTATGATTTCTTTACTTCCTAATTTCTATGGTTTAGAATCTGAAAGCTCATATTTACATTTAAAAGAATTTGAGGAAGTATGTACTGCTTTTTATGATCAAACTTGCACTGAAAAGATTATTAAGCTTTAATTGTCTCCTTTTTCTTTGAAAGATAAAGCAAAAACTTAGCTTAACACTTTGAAACCAGAATCAATTGGCACATGGCAAGAAATGTAATGTGAGTTTTTAAAGAAATTTTTTCCAACACATAAAACTAATCCTTTAAAAAGACAAATTCAAAATTTTTCTCAAAATTCAAATGAAGCACATTTTCAAAGTTGGGAACGTTTTAAAGATTTGCTGAATTCTTGTCCACATCATGGTTTTGAAAAATGACGCACTATAAGCTTCTTTTATGAAGGGTTAATACCCGAAACCAAATAGTTTGTGGAAACAATATGCGATGGTGAGTTTCTTGATAAAGAACCTGGAGAAGCTTTAGACTATTTAGACCATTTCGTTGAAAATTCTCAATCTTGGCATGGTACTAATCATTCTGAAAATTCAATTAGATATAACCTTGCAAACTCTAGTAAAGGAAAATATCATCTTAGTCAAGAAGAAGATCTAAATGCTAGGTTTGCTAGTTTGACTAGAAATGTTGAAGTCAGGGAATTAGGGAAGGTAAAAATGAAGAAATTTATAACATTTGTGATAAATTAGGACACTCAACAAATGAATGTCAAAAAAATTTTTTTTAAAGAAGTTGTGTATGAGTAAGTAAATGCAATAAACAATTTTAAAAAGTCATTCACTTCTTCTTTTTTAGATATATACAATCCGAGATAGAGAAATCACCTAAACTTCAATTAGAGGACTAATAATCAGGCACAATTTATGCAACCACCACCTCCTCAGGCACAATAAGACTCAAAATTCTCAAGGATATGCACTCTATGTCCCACCATATAGGAAAAACCTTGAAGGAACATTTCATGCATTCATGAAAAAATAAGATGTCATTAATAACCAAAACACTCAAGCCATGATTGACATAAAAGACACTCTTGCTAAACTTTCTTCTACACTCGCCATTCATGAGAAAGGAAAGTTTCCCTCTCAACCTCAACTAAATCCCAAAGGTCAGTACAGCCTAAATGAGGGTAGTTCAGAAAACTGACAAATAGATTAAGTCAAGTCAGTGATAACTCTTAGGAATGGAAATGTTATTGAAAAACAAATTCTCGAACCTTGTGAGAAAGATGATGAATCAAGTCCCAAAGATAAGGAAAAAATTGATAAGCTGATGTGTGTGAAATAACATCATGTTTTGTTCTTGTTTTGCATGCATTCTTGAGCATTTTAGGCATTTTAATTTTCTTTTTTGGTTTGTTTTTCCCTTAATTCGGATAACTGTGGTGTTTTTGGTGTTCTTGTGCAGGATTAATGATGAATTAGCCTTGGATTGAATGGAATGCTCGCATGTTTAAAGTTAGAGCTTAATGGATAGCAATAAAGGTGCAAAAAGGCCATTTCAGAGGGATCCACGGCCTGCTCATGGATCAAACCACGGCCATGGATCGAGGGGCAACTTAAAGAAGGAAAAGAGACTTCCAAAGAGTTCCACGACCTGGCCGTGGAACCATCTACGGCCGTGGAATTCAACAGCATGCAAAATTGGTCTGTGGCAGAGAGATCCACGGTCTGGCCGTGGAATGATCCATGGCCGTGGATCGCAGTGCGCAGCAGTTTTTAAGTTTTTATTTTTATTTCTTTTGGGGGCTTTTGAGCTAATGAAAAACCCTAGTTTATAAATAGATGTTCTGAATACAATTAGAGGGTTCTATTTTGGGTTTTGGAGGAGGCACATTGGAGGCCAGGGTTCTTGATCTTTCTTCCCTCTTCTCTCTTGGATTACAGGTTTGGATATTTATGAACATGTTTTCTTGTTCCTTCTTCTCTATGTCTGAGTAGTTTCTTTTGTTTCTAGGATTGGGCAATGCCCTTTGATACATTGATAATAATTAATTGACTTTGTTTCCCCTTTTATTAATCTTGAATGTTCTTTGATTCAATCCTTATTGCTCTTATTCATGTGAATTTGCTGGCCACTTATTTGCATCTCATAGGCATTTAGGAATGTACTGAGAGGTGAACCTAGGTGTTGGAACTATAAGAATTGAACTTAAGGTCTAAATCACGAGAGTAGTTTTAGCCTTTCGAGGATTCAATGAATTACCATAAAGCGTAATGGGTTCAATTTAAATTTAATTACCACGAGAGTAGGAATTGGTTTAATTGGGCACGGATCTTGTATCTTGAGAAAGAACATTAACTAATTTAGGGTAATTCACCTTCAATTGAATTTCAGATTTAATAAAATGGTTGTCAATTAGGATTTGTCTTGTATCATTGTAGTACCCCAATCTTAGAAGCTTTCTTGAATCTGAATACCTTTCTTGATAACTTGCTATTTTTGTTCTAAATTCTGCACTTTGATTTTTATTTAATTACTTTGTTACTACGTTCTTCTTAATCAACAATCATATTCCCTTTTATTTAATTGAATTGAATTAATTAATTAATTGGTATTCATAGACATAGTCCCTGTGGATTCGATCTTTTTATTACTTGACGACGAAACCGTACACTTACGGATTTCACGCACCAAGTTTTTGGCGCCATTGCCGGGGACTGTGTTTTTCTTGAATATTGGTTTAATTTTTAATTTAATTATTTTAAACCTTTTTTCGTTTTATCTAGTTCTTACATTTTTTATTTCTCTTTGACTCTCTGCAGGTAATTTCTCTTGTTTATGCAAAGTACTAAACGTTCTGGGACTCTTATTGAAGCAGATCCTGAAATTGAAAGAACTTTACGTAGAAGGGGAAGACAACAAAGGCAAAGAGTAAGAGAAATATCTGAACCACCACTTGTCATGGCAGTAGCTGAGGATAATAAATCACTAAAAGAGTATGCAGCCCCTAATGCTCGGGGTTTTCGATCTGGAATTGCTCGGCCAGACATTGAAGCTAGGCACTTCACAATACCTCCTGCCTTACTGTCTATGATAAAGCAGAACCAGTTTGGAGGATTGCCATCAGAGGATCCTAATGATCATGTGGATATGTTCTTGGAGTTCTGTGAGACCCTCAAGATTGAAGGCGCCTCTGTTGATGCTATTCGTCTTCGCCTGTTTCCATTATCTTTGAGAAATCGAGCTAGAGCTTGGTTGAAGTCCGTTCTGGCTGAGACGATAACTACTTGGGACCAATTGGAGCAAGCCTTCTTGGACAAATTCTTTCCACCTTCCAAGACTGCTCACCTAAGGACCCAAATCACAAGCTTTGTTCAGAAAGATGGCGAGTCATTGTCAGAAGCTTGGGATAGATATAAGGCTTTGCTGGAAGCCTGCCCACACCATGGGTTAGAGAAATAGTTGATAGTCCACACCTTCTATAATGGTTTAGAATATTCTTCGAATGTGTCTCTTGACTCCGCAGCTGGTGGAGCTTTGATGAATAGAAGGCTCACAGAAGCTTATGAGATAATTGAGAGTGTAGCTTCAAATCATCACCAATGGGTTAATGAAAGAGGTCATAACCCGAGAAAGCTCTTGGGAGGTAAGTTTGAGGTAGATGATATTGATTTAATTATGTCAAAGTTTGATTTTTTGAATAAACGTTTTGACATGCTTGAGAAAGCTCATGTTAATGTCATAGGTGCCTCTAACAAATTTTGTGAGATTTGTGGAACACAGGAATATATAGGTGCTGAGTGCCAAGTTAGAATGGGTTCCTCACATGGTGCACCGGTGGAACAAGTGGAATCATGCCACAATTTCCACGACTTCAACCAAAAGGGGAGGAATGATTCGTATTCCCAAACTTACAACTCCAGTTGGAGGTCACATCCTAACTTCTCTTACCAGAATAGTCAGTACCAAGCTGGGTAAGGTAATGCTAAACCCTCTTCTAGAGTCCCGCAGGTATAGAAATCTAGACTTGAGTCTCTTCTTGAGAACTTTGTTGAGAGCCAGTCTAAGCAAAATGAGGAGTTTAGGCACCATGAGCAAGTTGTGACTGAGGCAATTAAAGAGTTGTCAGCTAAGGTTGATAATTTAGCTATTCATAATAAGATGTTGGAGACCCAGATTGCCCAACAAGCAAGCACTTCTCATAGGCAGCAAGGTAAGTTTCCTGGTCAACCTGAAGTTAACCCAGGCAATGAACATTGTAAGGCTGTGAGTTTGAGGAGTGGAAAGAAGTTAGAGGATCCTAAGGGTAAGGGGGAGAATGACAAAGATGAGGGGAATGAGGAAAAAGAGACTAAGGCACAACCCTTAAAAGAGGAAGAAACTAATGAGAAAGTGTTTAAGTATGTACCCCCTGAGCCATACCAACCCCCAGTTCCTTTCCCTCAAAGACTAGCTAAGGCGAAGTTAGACAGACAGTTTGGGAAGTTCTTAGAGGTTCTTAAGAAATTGTACATTAATGTACCCTTCACTGAGGCGTTAAAACAAATGCCTACCTATGCTAAGTTTCTTAAGGACATCTTGTCTAATAAGAGGAAGCTAGAAGACTATGAGACAGTAGCTTTAATTGAGGAGTGTAGTGCCTTAATTCAAAATAAATTGCCTCCTAAGTTAAAGGATCCAGGTAGCTTCTCTATTCCCTGTTTGATTGGCAACACTAACTTTGATAAAGCTCTATGTGATTTGGGGGCTAGTGTTAGTCTTATGTCCCTTTCTGTATGTAAGAAGTTGGAGGTGGGTGAGCTTAAACCCACAACTATCTCACTTCAATTGGCAAATCGGTTCGTCAAGTATCCTGTAGGTATCTTGGAGGATGTTCCTATCCGTGTTGGTAAGTTTTTCATACCTGCTGATTTTGTTGTGCTTGAAATGGAGGAGGATTCCCAAATCCCCATTATTCTTGGTAGGCCTTTCTTAGCTACTGCTGGTGCTATAATTAATGTTAAGAATGGCAAATTGTCTTTAACTGTTGGTGATAATAAGGTTGAGTTTGATATTTCTAAATCTATTAAACAACCTTCTTTTGAGGACTCTTGTTACAGGATTGATTTATTGCACCAGGTGGTGGAGGAAGAGTCCACCATAATTCATTTTGAAGATCCATTGGAAAGATGCTTGGTTGGTGGCGGCTCTATTGATTCTGGAGGAGAGGTAGCTGAATATGCCCGCTTGTTGGAGGCAACCTCAAAAATTTCTCCTAGCAAAGCCAAAGTGGAAAAGCTTGAGCCAAAGCCTAAGTCTGAAGATTGGGAAGAGGAAAAGGCTCCTAAGGTAGAACTTAAAACTCTTCCTTCTACTCTCAGGTATGAGTTTCTTGATCCCAACTCTTTTTATCCTGTCATTGTTAGTGCTAGCTTGAATGAGTTAGAGACTGAGAAATTGCTTAGGGCTCTTAGGATGCATAGAAAGGTCATAGGATATACTCTTGATGATATTAAAGGCATAAATCCTTCCTTTTGCATGCATAGAATTTTGATGGAACCTGATCATAAACCCTCTGTTGAGCATCAACGTAGATTGAATCCTAATATGAAAGAGGTTGTTCAAAAAGAGGTACTTAAGTTGCTTGATATTGGGGTAATTTACCCAATTTCTGATAGTGAATAGGTTAGTCCTGTGCATGTGGTTCCTAAGAAAGGGGGGATGACTGTAATTGAAAATGAGAAAAATCAATTGATTCCCACTAGGACAGTCACAGGTTGGAGGATGTGCATTGATTATAGGAAGTTGAATAGTACAACTAGGAAATATCACTTCCCTCTTCCCTTCATTGATCAGATGCTTGAGAGGCTAGCTAGGCATACACACTTTTGTTACTTAGATGGTTATTCAGGATTCCACCAAATCCCTATTCATCCTAGTGACCAGGAGAAAACCACATTTACTTGCCCTTATGACACTTTTACCTATAGGAGAATGCCATTTGGTTTATGTAATGTCCCTGCTACTTTTCAAAGATGCATGACTGCAATATTTCTGAATTTATTGAAAACATCATGGAAGTTTTTATGGATGATTTTTCAGTATATGGTACTAACTTTGATGATTGTTTGCTTAAATTGTCTAAAGATTTTGCAGAGATGCGAGGAGGTTAATCTTGTCTTGAATTGGGAGAAGTGCCATTTTATGGTACAAGAGGGGATAGTGCTTGGACATTTGGTCTCTGGAAAAGGAATTGAGGTGGATAAGGCAAAAATTAAAGTGATTGAGAAATTGCCTCCACCGATGAATGTGAAGGGAGTGCGAAATTTCTCGGGACATGCTGATTTTTACCAGAGATTCATTAGAGATTTTTCTAAAATTGCTAAACCTTTGTCTAATCTCTTAGTGAAGGATGTTCCATTTAATTTTGATAATGACTGCTTGAATGCCTTTTGCAGGTTGAAAGAAGCTTTGATCACTGCTCCCATTTTGCAAACACCGGATTGGAATTTACCTTTTGAGGTCATGTGTGATGCCAGTGACTATGCCGTAGGAGCTGTGTTGGGGCAACGAAAGGACAAGAAAGTGCATGCAATTTACTATGCTAGCAAGATACTTGATGGAGCTCAAGCAAACTATGCCACTACAGAGAAAGAGTTGTTAGCGGTAGTTTTTGCTTTTGAGAAGTTCAGGTCCTATCTAGTGGGGTCAAAGGTGACCGTGTACACTAATCATTCGACACTTAGGTATCTCATGAGCAAGAAGGAAGCAAAGCCTCGACTTATCCGTTAGATCTTTCTCCTACAAGAATTTGATTTAGAGATTCTGGATAGAAAAGGGACAGAGAATCAAGTGGCGGATCATTTATCTAGGCTTGAGCAAACGGTGATTGGGGAGAGCGAATTACCTATTGATGATTCTTTCCCTGGTGAGCAATTGTTTGCAGTTTTTGCGGAGAGTGCTCCTTGGTATGCTGACTGTGCAAACTACTTGGTTAGTAAGGTTCTACCTCCTGAGCTCAACTATCAACAGAGGAAGAAGTTATTCTCAGATCTGAAAAATTTTGTGTGGGATGACCCATACATATACTGGAGGTGTGCTGATGGTATTTATAGGAGATGTGTCTCCGAGGAAGAGGCTCCAAGTATATTTAGTTATTGTCATTTTGCATCCTATGGAGGACATGCTAGTGCCTCCAAGACGGCAGCCAAAGTTCTTCAGTCTGGTTTCTTTTGGCCTCATATTTTCAGAGATGCTCGGAATTATGTGCTATCATGTGATCCATGTCAGAGAGCTGGAAGTATCTCCAAGAGGCATGAGATGCCAATGAATACTATTCTTGAGGTGGAGATATTTGATGTTTGGGGAGTTGACTACATGGGCCCTTTTCCATCCTCTTGCAACAATAAATTCATTCTTGTAGCTGTTGATTACGTATCTAAGTGGGTGGAGGCCATTCCGTCTCCAACAAGTGATGCAAAGACCATGATCAAGCTATTCAAGAAGATCATTTTCCCAAGGTTTGGAGTTCCTAGGGCTGTGATAAGTGATGGAGGTTCACATTTCATAGAGAGACAATTTAAGAACCTCTTGAAGAAATATAGAGTTACTCATAAGGTTGCTACACCTTACCATCCTCAGACTTCTGGCCAAGTGGAGGTATCTAATCGAGAGATAAAGAGTATTCTGGAAAAGACTGTGTCTAGCTCAAGAAAGGATTGGTATTTGAAGCTTGATGATACTCTTTGGGCTTACCGTACTGCTTACAAGACGCCCATTGGGACGAAACCCTTTCGACTGATTTATGGGAAGCCCTGCCATCTACCCATTGAGCTTGAACATAAAACCTTTTGGGCTATTAAGCTTCTGAATTTTGACTTAAAGTCGGCAAGAGAAAAGAGAAAGCTTCAACTTCATGAGCTTGATGAGCTGAGATTGGATGCTTATGAGACTGCCAAGTCATACAAGGAAAGAACCAAGAGGTGGCATGACAAGCATATTCTTCGTAGAGAGTTTCATGAAGGGGAACTGGTGCTTCTTTTCAATTCTAGATTGAAACTATTTCCCGGAAAACTTAAGTCAAGATGGTCGGGGCCATTTTTGGTGAAGAAAGTGTTTCCCTATGGTGCTGTGGAAGTTTGGAATGAAGAGTGAGGGACTTTCAAGGTTAATGGTCAGCGGTTGAAGCACTATCTAGCGGAGGAGCAACTTGAGAGGAGGATGAACATTGCCCTCCATGACCCAACTACAAAATGATGAGAGCATAGGAGTCGAGCTTATGACTTTAAACAAGCGCTTCTTGGGAGGCAACCCATGTTTTCTTGTTTTTCTGTTTTATTTCATCTTTTTCTTTTAATTTTGTGTATTAGATTGTTGTTTTGATGTTGTCTTTTGGGTTTTATTTAGGTTTGACCCCCCTTTTGAAGACATATTTAGAAGAAGAGAGAGGTCAGAAGATTCCACATCCCGCCCATGGAAAATTCCATGGCCATGGAATGCAAACCAGAGGAGAAGGTATAAGTCAGAGAGATCCACGGCCAGGCCGTGGATCAATCCATGGCCGTGGATCTAAGTTTTCCAAAAAAAAAAAGGGTGAAAAGTCAGAGAACTCCACGGCCTGGCCGTGGATTAAACCACGGCCGTGGAACTCCCTGTTTAAAAAAAGAGGGGGGCCTAAAGTCAGCAGCGTCCACGGCCTGGCCGTGGATCAATCCACGGCCGTGGATCGCTGTTGCCAGTTTTCAAAAACCATGCCCCTTCCCTTCCCTTCTTCATTTCCCCACTTTTTCTTTCCTTCTTCTCCTTCTCTCTCCTCAACCCCTATACCCATCCTCCCGAACCCCTATTCATCCTTATTTCCCTCACATTTCCACATTCACCATCTTCTTCCTCCTCTCTAAGCCAACCCTTTCCCCCCCATTCTCCCTCCTTCTCCTTCTTCCTTCTCCACCATAACCCACCATACCCAAACCTTTCAAACCACTTCTTTCCTCCACAAATCATTTCTTTTCTTCCCTTTTCCTACCATTTCTCCCCTTCCTCACCTCTACCCAACCATTTCCTCCTTCCAATTTGGAAAACCCCCAATTTGGCAAATTTGCCTCCATTCGTGAATAGTGCTGCACAAAGACGTTTTTGTTGTGCTTGATTGATTTGGTGTGGCTAGGCAGCATGACAAACAAGCATCAGGGGGGCGAAGCTGGTTCAAGTTCCAGGACACGGGGAAGAGGCAATGCTGCTCCAAGAGGTAATCCCCCTAATCCCCATGGTTTTAATTTTAGGAATAATGAGCAGAGAGATCATTACAATGTGTTGGTAAATAGGAGGATAGTTAGCACTAGGTATATGGATGATGTTGTTCTTGATACCTTAGGCTTGCGTGATGATTTTGATTGGATGCTTGATAGGGTAGGATGGACTTATTTTTTGAATTTAAGGTATCCCACTTACACTGAACTTATATTGGAGTTTCTTAGTTCTGTTGAGGCTAATATCCTTCAGGGAGAAGGTTGCTCTGAGGGCCGGATCACTTTCCAGCTGTTCAATAATGAGCATTGCTTAAATTTAGAGGAGTTTAATGAGATTTTTGGATTGCCTGCTTGGGGGAAAGGAGGCACCCCAGTGGTTTTTTCGCGATTTCTTTTTGGGCTGATGTCTCTTGTGGGATAGGTACATATGATTCCTCTAATTATAAGGCATCTTTTCTGCCAAATCCTTGCTTTCGTTATCTCCACTGTATCATGACTCATACTCTATTCGAGCGTGGGGATAGTGATGGCAATGTCCGTGCTGATGAACTTGCTTTTATGTGGGCCATTCTTAATGATGTTAAAATGGACACTGGATATTTTCTTGTCAGGCATCTGCTTAGAGTAAGTAGGGCCCATTCAGGCACTATTGATATTAGTGGGCTTATCATAGCGATAGCCAATTTCTTTGAATATGATTTAGATGGTCTGGAGGTAGTTAGAGGTAACTCTAGGATTGATCTAGAGTCTTGTTTAGCAATTAAGATGATTGTAAAAGAGGATGGAATTTACTGCCTCTCCCTAAATGATAGAGCTCAACCCCTACCCCTTCCTAACCCTCCTGTTATCATTGTGCGCAACCGTGCAAATTGGTGCACTCCTGGGAGTGTGGTAGATGATCCAATTGATGTTCAACGTCCTCTTCGCCCTCCACCAAGGGCCGGCACCTCTCGTCCTTCTTCTTCTTCTTTTGCAGGTCCTTTAAAGGATGGTCTCCAATGGATTTATGCTTCTTTGGAGGTAGTTCATGCTGAGTAGGCGCAGCAGCGCCACATATTAGAGGAGCTTCGTCAGCAGGGTCAGGCTATTGATGGCCGCCTACAAGCTTTGGAGGGGACAGTTCAGAGTATGGAGGACATGGTCCGGGCCATTCATAGTTGGCATTTGAGTCAAAACCATTTTCCACCACCGCAATGAGTTCTTTTCTTTTCTTTTATCCCTTCTCTTGTTTTAGATTTTTACATTGGGGACAATGTAGGTTCTAAGCTTGGGGGGATATTTTTATATTTTCATTTTAGATAATTGATATTTTCATTTTCATTAGTTTCATGCATTTTCATGTCTTATTTTGCATTGTATTTTCATGTTGTATTTTCACATTATCATATCTCTTGGGTTTTTGGTTGAACTTGTGCCCCTCTCTTTTGAGGATTTTGAGATGGTATTGATTTGGAACCCATTTGTTGATTCTTATGGTAGGCTACATGCATTGTTTTAATTGATAGTAGAGGTAATCTTTTGATAGTTGATAATTAGCATAATGTTCTTTGAATTTGTGCTTCTCATTGAATTTTTAAACCTCTAAATGTGAGTTTTGAGCTTATATGGGACTTATGCATTATATGATTTTTGTTCCCATTCTTTATGTTGAGTGATATTCCTCATTGATCATGTGCTCTAGAACTTGATTTGAAACCTTTTTGAGGCAAAAATTTTGGTTGCATGCTTGAATGTGATTAAGGCATTTTAGAAATTTTTTTGGCCTTCTGAAATTGTTACATTTTCATCATCTAGTTGCCCATTTTGAGCCTATTGCATACTTGTTTTTTTTATACCTATGTTGAAACATTGTTGGTAATCATTTAGAATATTAAATGGAGCGAATTGGGCTTGAAAGTTGTTTGAAAGTTGTGTTGGGAATTATATGTATTTGAGCTTCCTCTTTCTCAAATGAAAAAAAAAAGAAAATAAAAGAAACATCATGAGATGAAAGCTTGAAAAAGAGGAGAAAGAGGAGAAGGAAAAGTAAAGAAGAAAATTCTTTGAAATGTGAAGTTATGTTTTAGATTGAAAAATTATCTTTGCTCCATTTATGTTCTATTAGATTACTTGTGTTTATTGAAAATCTTGATTAGCCCTTTATCATACCTTCCTTTCTCTACTTTACCTAACATCATTCACATGGCCCCATTACAACCCTTGAAAGACCTTTTGATTCTTGCATGCATGCTGATTATTAGTGGAAATCTGGTTTCTTATCAAGCATATGAAAGTGCATTTTCTTTGAAGGATTTTGAGCATATGGTTTTCACCCTTAAACACTTTGAGTGTGGTTAGTGGAGTGAACTTAATTCAATCAGTGAGGATGCATGATTTTTGAGAACTTAGCCTCTAATTGGACTTGATTTTGATTACCTCTCAGATTCTTTGTTTGCCTTAGCCTATTGCTTGGATATTGTTTTCTCGGGTTCCTTATTCTTTATTGTCTTTTGATCCTACTTCTTGGTTTGGCATTAATTATTGCTTGGGGACAAGCAAAGTCTTAAGCTTGGGGGGATTTGATGTGTGTGAAATAACATCATATTTTGTTCTTGTTTTGCATGCATTCTTGAGCCTTTTAGGCATTTTAGTTTCCCTTTTTGGTTTGTTTTTCCCTTAGTTGGGATAACTGCGGTGTTTTTGGTGTTCTTGTGCAGGATTAATGATGAATTAACCTTGGATTGAATGGAATGCTCGCATGTTTGAAGTTGGAGCTTAATGGATAGCAATAAAAGTGCAAAAAGGCCATTTCAGAGGGATCCACGGCCTGCCCAAGGATCAAACCACGGCCATGGATTGAGGGGCAACTTAAAGAAAGAAAAGAGACTTCCAGAGAGTTCCACGGCCGTGGAATTCAATAGCATGCAAAATTGGCCTGTGGCAGAACATCCATGGCCGTGGATCGCAGTGCGCAGCAGTTTTTAAGTTTTTATTTTATTTCTTTTGGGGGCTTTTGAGCCAATGCAAAACCCTAGTTTATAAATAGATGTTCTGAATATAATTAGAGGGTTCTATTTTGGGTTTTGGAGAAGGCACATTGGAAGCCAGGGTTCTTGATCTTTCTTCCCTCTTCTCTCTTGGATTACGGGTTTGGATGTTTATGAACATGTTTTCTTGTTCCTTCTTCTCTATGTCTGAGTAGTTTCTTTTGTTTCTAGGATTGGGCAATGCCCTTTGATACATTGATAATGATTAATTGACTTTGTTTCCCTTTTTATTAATCTTGAATGTTCTTTGATTCAATCCTTATTGCTCTTATTCATGTGAATTTGCTGATCACTTATTTGCATCTCATAGGTATTTAGGGACGTACTGAGAGGTGAACCTAAGTGTTGGAATCATAAGAATTGAACTTAAGATCTAAATCACGAGAGTAGTTTTAGCCTTTCGAGGATTCAATGAATTACCACAAAGCGTAATGTGTTCAATTTAAATTCAATTACCACGAGAGTAGGAATTGGTTTAATTGGGCACGGATCTTGTATCTTGAGAAAGAACATTAACTAATTTAGAGTAATTCACCTTTAATTGAATTTCAGATTTAATAAAATGGTTGTCAATTAGGATTTGTCTTGTATCATTGTGGTACCCCAATCTTGGAAGCTTTCTTGAATCTGAATACCTTTCTTGATAACTTGTTATTTTTGTTCTAAATTCTGCACTTTGATTTTTATTTAATTGCTTTGTTACTATGTTCTTCTTAATCAACAATCATATTCCCTTTTGTTTAATTGAATTGAATTAATTAATTAATTGGTATTCATAGACATAATCCCTGTGGATTCGATCTTTTTATTACTTGATGACGAAACCGTACACTTGCGGATTTCACGCACCATAAGCCACCTGGCCAAAATGAGACCAAACCCTCGCCTTTACCCCCATATCCGCAAGCATTAAACAATTCAAGTAAAGTGAACCATAATTGTGATATTTTTGAAATTTTTAAACAAGTGAATGCCAATATTCCTCTGTTAGATGCTATCAAGCAGATTCCTTATTATGCCAAATTTTTGAAGGACTTGTGCATTGTTAAAAGGAAACATAATGTGAAAAAGAATGTCTTTTTGACTGAATAGGTAAGTTCCATTATTCAGAACAATAATGCGTTAAAATATGAAGACCCAGGTTGTCTTACAGTTTCATGCATTATTGGTGAATATAAAATTGAATAAGCTTTACTTGATCTTGGTGCTAGTGTTAATTTACTTCCATATTCAGTTTATCAACAACTCAACTTGGGTGAGTTAAAACCAACTTCTGTAACTCTTCTACTTGCCGATAGATCAATTAAAATTCCAAAAGGAATAGTGGAATATGTGTTAGTTCAAGTTGATAAATTCATATATCCTGTGGATTTTATTATTTTGGAAACTAAACCTATGGAAAATAGTAGCAAGTCAATTCTTGTTATTTTAGGTCACCTATTTTTAGTAACATCTAATGCTTTGATAAATTATAGAAATGGAGTGGTGAAGTTAACATTTGAAAATATGACACTAGAGCTTAATCTTTTCAACATGTGCAAGCAACCATAAGAAGTTTATGATGAAAAGGAAGAAGTTGAAGGAATTAAGGCCATTATAGATGATCATCTTCAAACCAAGAGTTCTTCTGACCCATTAGAAATTTGTTTAATTAATTCATTTGATTCAGCTATACAATTAGATGATGATGTTTCTAAAATATGTTTTTTGCTTGACTGTACACAGATAATGGAATATAAAGGATGGAAGCCGAGATTTGAAGAGCTAAAACCCATGAATGATGATACCCATGAAGAAATACCCACACTGGAATTAAAGCCATTACCTGCTGGGTTGAAGTACACATTTTTGGGAGAAGAACAAAGTTTTCTAATAGTAATTTCCTCATCCTTGACCAAAGAACAAGAAGGTATATTGATAGAAGTACTTAAAAGGCATAAAAATGCTACTGGATGGACATTAAAGGACACAAAAGGCATTAATCCATTAATTTGTACACATAGAATACATTTAGAGGATAATGCTAAAACATCTCAACAACCTCAAAGAAAATTCAATCCATACATGAAAGAGGTAGTTAAAGCTGAAGTTCTTAAATTATTTGATGTTGGAATTATCTATCCTATATCTGATAGCCAGTGGGTAAGTCCTACACAAGTTGTGCCTAAGAAATCTGGAATAACAGTAGTTGAAAATGAAAAAGGTGAATTAATACCTACCCGAGTCTCATCCAATTGACGTATGTGTATTGATTTTAGAAAATTGAATGCAGCCACTAGGAAAGATCATTTTCCCTTACCATTTCTTAATCAAATTTTGGAAAGAGTAGCAGGACATCCCTACTATTATTTTCTTGATGGTTATTCAGGGTATAACTAAATACCAATTGCATTAGAGGATCAAGAAAAGACCACTTTTACGTGCCTTTTTGGCACTTTTGCATATAGAAGAATGTCTTTTGGTCTTTGTAGTGCTCCGATAACTTTTCAAAGATGCATGTTAAGTATTTTTAGTGATATGATTGAGCATTATTTAGAGGTTTTCATGGATGACTTGACAGTTTTTAGAAATTCTTTTGAAAATTATCTTGAAAATTTGGAAAAAGTTCTTGAAAGATGCGAAGAAAAAGGATTTATGTTAAATTAGGAAAAATGTCATTATATGGTTACATCAAGAATAATGTTAGGTCATGTGATATCTTCTAAGGGAATTGAAGTTGATAAGGCCAAAGTTGAATTAATTGCTCATTTGCCTTCCCCAAAAACAGTCAGAGAAGTTTGTTCCTTTTTAAGACATGTAGGATTTTACAGAAGATTCGTTAAAGACTTTAGTGTCATATCTAGACCATTATGTAATCGTCTAACAAAAGATGCACCATTTGATTAGACTCAAGATTGTCATAAATCTTTAAAAAATTAATTAGTCTTTTGACTTCTGCTCCTATCATGCAATCCCCTGATTTGTCTTTACCTTTTGAGTTGATATGTGATGCTAGTGATTTTGCTGTTGGCACTGTTTTAGGACAGGGAAAGGAAGGTAAGCCTCGTGTAATTTATTATGCAAGTCAAACTTTGAATAGTACACAAATGAATTACACCACTACTGAAAAAAAATTATTTACTGTAATTTTTACATTTGATAAATTTTTAGCTTATTTAATTAGTCATTCTACTATTGTTTTCACTGATCATGTTGCTGTAGATATTTAATGTCTAAGTAGGATGCCAAACCTAGGTTGATACGGTGGATCTTGTTGCTTCAAATATTCAACATCACAATAAAAGACAAGAAATGAGCTGAAAATGTTATTGTAGATCATTTGTCTAGACTTGCAACAGGCTCATCTTTTGATAACACATCTATCAATGATTCTTTTCTAGATAAATTTTTATTTTTTGTTAATTACATACCTTAGTTTGCTAACATTGTCACCCTATCGTAAATTTTGAAAAAAATGGTTAACTCAAATCGTAAAGATTGATCTTTAAGATTAAATGATGCACTTTAGACTTACTGTACTGCTTTCAAAACATCTTTATGCATGTCACCCTATCGGTTAGTCTATGGAAAACCTTGTCACTTACCTGTATAATTGGAGCATAAAACATTTTGGGCCATTAAAGCTTTCAACTTAAATCTTGATGATGCTTCTAAGTTACGCAAATTGCAATTAAAAGAACTTGAGGAATTGAGAAATGATGCATATGAAAACTCAAAGATTTATAAAGCTAGAATAAAAGCTTTTCATGACAAATCAATTTTGAGAAAATCTTTTGAAATTGGTCAAAAAGTTCTGCTTTATAATTCTTGTCTTCACCTATTCCCTAGAAAATTGAGATCTAGGTGGACTGGTCCTTTTATTGTCAAACATGTGTATCCTCATGGGGTCATAGACATTGAGAATCCTAGGAATGGTAATGTATTTAAGGTCAATGGACAAAGACTCAAACCATTTCTGGAACATAAAGTTGTTGAGGTAGAATCCATCTCCTTTTCTAATCCTTGTTATGAGTAAAATTTATTTTAATTTTGTTTCTTTTTTTTTGCAGTTCTTTGTATTCCTGGTTAAGTGGTGGATAACGGTACTCTGTGACTCTCAAGTCGGTTTATTTTTCAGTTTTCCATAATAACTTATTCCTTCTCCTTCAAAATGGATGTCATTTTCTCAAATCTAAGAAAACATTTCCTTTTTTTTTCCTCAAAATGCTCTGAAAAAAATCTACAAAGCTAGGTGTGAAAGACTGAGACTGTTAATGCACATGGGCATCCCAGACGATATACACTGGATAATCGAAACAAATGTTCGTTTAGTTGGTGAATCTTCAGATTCATTTGTCCTATACATGCCGGGTCTTGGTAAAAGTTCTTATTCTAAAAAGAGATGAGCGAAAAGAATGCAAGTTTGTCATAAGTGTGCGCGATGAAATTGTAAAATGCGATGTCATTCTTTAGGAATGGTTTCTGCAAACAGAGAAGATAAAATATTATTCATTAAGAATGGACTGAGTAAAGAGTCATTAGATAATGTCTTATTGACTCTTAAGACGCATTCTTGTGGATATGTGTAACGTGAACTTCTTAGTTTGTGGAATCTTTTCAAGGATGAACAAGAGCGTTACAGTCTTGGGAATCTGACTCAAAAAGACATTGTTTGCCAATTTATAAGAAAATTGGATGAGAAGCTTATCCTTGACTCATAGAAGGCGTTTAAGCCATTACTGGACGTAAAATCAGAGGAAGATGTGAGCCACAATCACAACAACATGTATATATTATCTTGTACATCTTCAAAAAAAATTAAAAGAAAAGAAAAAAGAAAATAAATATAAAAAAAAAGAAGAGGGCTAAACTTCGATTGTACTTGGTCTTTAATTAGATTAGGAGCCCCGGGTAGATGCCCATCCCGTCATTGACTCGGGTGGACCTTCGCACGCTAGTCTGTAAATAAGGTTCATGTACCATGCTCTGTAGAGAGTCGCGCAAGCATTCCCAGGTTTTAACCGTAGGCTCTACTTACTGATGGACAGACAGAAGCGTCCCGTGTTTGCATTCTCGGGTGACAATGCCTCTGAACTCAATTCTTGGTATTGATTTATTGGGTTCCTAAGCGTAGCTTCTCTGGCTGTGGTCACTGGTCGTCGTATTCAGATTTTCTCTCTTTAACTAGAGGGACGATGCATAGGTAGGGATATCCCACAAGCGAGAGGAGTGCCTTAAGTCTGAAATTCCTTAAGGGAATTCGATATCTCTTTCAAGGGGCGGTAAGATTGTGAAGGCTATTGCACTCATGATGCGGAGTATAAAGATACGCCATGAAAACTATACATAAAGGTATGCCGTCATTTATTGTTATAATTTTATCTTTGTATGATTTTGTTGTATTTTGATTTTAGACAGACGATCCTTTGAACGAGGTCCTTCAGGGGTTTCTAGACTTCTTTACCTTGATGGTTTTCTTGAAGTCAAATAAATAAATAAATAAATAATAAAAAAAATTATGTTTCTTAATTTTAAACTTTTCTGACAATAGCCAACCTACCCATATAGGTGCTATCATTACCTTTTTCCATTCTCTTCCTTATTTAAACACTCAATTTTCTTCACTTTCCCATAACTCATAATCATTCAAAGAGAGTGTGAGTGTAGAAATAGAGGAAACTTCTTCTTCAGTTCATAGATTTATCAGTATTTGTGTATTTTGTGGGACAAGTTATGAGAAGGGTTTAGAGTTTGTAAATGCAGCAAGCACTGTTGGTAGAACACTTGCTGCGAGGAACATTCGTGTAGTATATGGGGGAGGTAGCATTGGGTTAATGGGGGCTGTATCACTTTCTGCACATCTAAGAGGTGGTCAAGTTTTGGGTGTCATTCTTGAACCTTTAACTCGAAGGAACATCATTGGAAAGACAATTGGGCTGGAACTTCAAGTATCATCTATGCATGGATGAATGAAGATAAT
The DNA here is from genome assembly GCA_029884595.1 of Ormosia semicastrata. Taxonomy (NCBI): domain Eukaryota; kingdom Viridiplantae; phylum Streptophyta; class Magnoliopsida; order Fabales; family Fabaceae; genus Ormosia; species Ormosia semicastrata. The sequence continues at coordinate 349,772 of JAQQTO010000029.1, read as the reverse complement.
GCTTGAAAACTCTAATGCATTCATTGCCTTACCAGGTGGTTTTGGTACTTTGGAAGAACTTTTTCAAATTATCTCTTGGGTCCAACTAAACATCCACCATAAACTCATAGGTTTATTGAATGTTAATAATTTCTTTAATAATTTGTTATCTTTTGTTGACCATGTTATGGAATAGAACTTTATTACACATTTGGTAAGACGACTCTTTATATCTGCTTCTATTGTTGATGAATTAATTGATAAATTACAAACTTTTGTTTATGAACCTGAACCAGTTATAGCTCAGATAGATTGGTCATAAGGCAACAGCAAGGGAGGTGATGCGTGAGAATATAGTGATTAAAATTTCAAGATAAAAATCAGTTGTCAGGTCCACCAGAAAATAAAAACCTTACAACTAGTTGTAGTTAGTAAGGGTCGATCCACAGAAAACCAATTCAATTAACACTATCAAATAATTTCCAATTTAAACTCTGATTAACAATAAACGGTAAATAGGGGGTTTTGGAATTTTGATGAACAATGAACAACTTCAAAGATAATAACAATAAATGAACTGAAATCAACAAAATAAGAAAATTGGTTAAGAGATTGAATCCACCACTAGATTTATATGATGATGTAAATCCACATATCTTTTTATTCCAACATGCTCAATTATGTTTTTACGCAATTGTGAGAGTAAATCTCTGTTTTCCTTACGTGTTGGCCAATTCAGCAACCGCTCAAATCAACTCCTGATCATTGATTAGTCATAAAGCAACCGCTCTTACAACTATCCAATAATTGCATTAAGTTTTAGAAAACCAATTACACTAAGATCTAATCACACACCGGGGTTAAATTATTGAGAACATATATTTCTCTAGATCTATTACCGCAACCGCGCATAATAAACCCAAATCTACCACTTTTATAACTGGCAAATAGCACAAAGATAATTATACCCACATGAACATCATATATTCTGCTAGATCTATTACCGCAACCGCACATAATAAACCTAGATCTACCACTTTTAAAGTGGGAACAAGTACAAAAACCTTCATACCAACAATAGATTTAGAAATATATGAATAAAAACATAACTGTATTGAAATAATCAAATATGCAAGATTCACAACATCAATACTAGTGGTTTCATCACCCCCTTAACCAAGGGTGGTTTAGTTACACATAACTAGAAGGAAATCACAAGAAAAACTGAAAGAGATCAACATAAGTGCAGAAGAAAAACTAAATAGCAAACGAGTTTCTGAGGATTGAGGATGATGGATCTCTGATTGCTCGAACCCGAGACTCCAATCTTTGATCCAAGACTCCCTCTCCTTCTCCAAGGAGTTGCAGCTGCTCTCCTAGGTCAGAACTCCCCTCAAAACGTACCAAGAGTGTGAATATATAGGCCCTCAACATAAACTTCTCGCAGAAGTTTATGTTTGATTCCTGTCTGGAGAAATACACAGCCGTGTATGCATACACGGCCTAGGCCGTGTATGATTCTGTGTTAGAGGAGCAAAATTTCACTATTTCAATTGCAAAGTCAGAGGAGTACACGGCCTGGCCGTGTACTATCACACAACCATGTATTTTTACGCAGCCTAGGCTCTGTATTCTGACGCAGGCCCTGTATTTTGACTTCTTCATTTTTCAACTTGGATTCTTCTCAGAAACTCTTCTTTCATTGCTTCAAAGGGAGAAATTGATCTTCATGAATCCATAGCCCTTTTTCAAGTGGATGTCAAGCCTGATTTAGGTTAAATGAACTCCGCCATTCAAAGGTTTCCTGAAAAGTTCAATTATTAGTATCTGAGAATATATTTAAGCAAAGTTTCACAATAATATTCCATTTAGAGTTTGATATCAAAAGCTAATCTAAATGATGACAATTAGGCACAAATGGAGTTCAATGAATCAATTACAAGACGATTAAAATATAGGAATAATCAACAGATCAGGAGGTAGCAAGGAACAAGAGTGTGATCTGATACTTCATTTATAACTTTCTTTTATCTTTGGTTTTATTTATCGTACTTTGTTTTTATTTAAATTTGTGCAAGGTTTTTCTTTTCTGTAATTGTAGCAACAGGTAATATCTTCTATCTTTTACTTATCTATGTTTTGACATTGAGAACAATATTGTAATCTGGTTGGGGGGAAGGATGGTTGTGAAAAAAAAAACCTAAAAAAAAAAAATTAAGAAGTGTGTTTATTAATATGTTTGTCAGTAATTTATTAACAACAAAAGTAATTAGGGATGACAAAGTAAGGAGTAAATTATTTACTCTTGAGACACATCAAAATTGGCGGCAGAGTAAGGAGTAATTGGGTAAACAACTAGTTTGTGTGGAAGTAGTAATTCAAATTCAGGGAAATTTTCATGATTGAGTAAATTGTCTTCTTTCTTAAAAATCACATGGTTGGTTATGAATGTTGAATTGGTGGACTGAGAATAATAGAAATATGCCTTGTGAGATCTTGAGTTTATTGATGAATGGATTGAACATTCGTACCATTCTCTTCTTTCTTATGTGAATTTCACTCATGGAATTGTTACTCTAAAACTTGCTTTGATTCTTTTTGAGACTACATTTTCATATGTATACATAAATACGATTGAGACATTTTTCTTGAAATAACTACTTTAACCAAATAGCCAAGAATGACTGGTGCACAAATAGGTAGCCTTGCTCAGTAGTATATTGTCTCAATATGATATCAAGCACTCTTATGGCTTCTTGAAAATTTTCTGATTCTTGCCAACGTAAAGCATTGAAAATGACCTATTTTTCCTTACTTAACCCCTTTGAGCTTATTTGATCATTCTTTGTTTCGAACTCATTATGTGCCGTAAATGAAAAATCATGTTCTTACTCGACCTTAGGGAATAAGAGAATAGTAAGTTTGTCATTGGATGAGTTCTTGAACAAGTGTGGGGGTGTGTGTACAGAATGGTTAAAAAAATGTTTACTTAAAAAAATGTATATATTATGTTCTTCTTCAAAAAAAAAAATCAAAAAATCAAAAAATAAAATTTTTTAAAAAATGTGTAAATAAGGGCCAACAAGGCAATAAATGAAAAGAAAAGAATATGTAAATGGAATTTGTATTAGGTGGAGTTGGGATAAACTTTCATGCTTATTAATTGAACTCAGCTCTCATACTCATTTATTCTCTTTGGTATTTAACTTGTCATATCCATATTACCTCTTCCTTTAGCTTGACCCCAATACAACCTTGAATAAAATCCTTATGAATTGTGTGTGAATGTGTTTTGAGTAGTGGAGATTCTGGAGAAGTAGAAGATAAGTAAGCTTATGGTAGTGTAATTTTCATAGGTTGAACTGAGTGAAATACCTACCTTTTAAACACTTGAGGGATTAAGAATAAATCTTGTGAAGATCTATCATTCTTGACTCATACTTTTCAATTGAAGTTTCCTTACTTGTTAGTTTGAGATGTGAAGAAACGTTACCTCATATATGTTTTGATCCCTTGAATGATTGATTGCTCTTCATTCTTAAATATTATTAGAAATTGAGTCTTTTAAAAATTTTAGCTTTTGAGTTTGTGTTGTTTTTCTTTGTTCCCTAGTTTTGGTCTTATGTGTTTTGCCTAGGAGTGCAAAAAGCTAAGTGTAGGAAAATTTGATAATCACATATTTTATATATTAATAAATCCTCATTTTTAGTCATTTACATCTCCATGTACTTAATTGATTGAGCTTGGTTATGTTTTGTAAGTTTGGACTCAAATTGGACTTAATTGATTTTTTTCAGCAAGATTTACGTCTTACACTATTTATGTATTTTGGCCATATCTTGAGTTCTAGATGTCTAATAATTATGTATCTTACCTTGTAGGAAAGATAAGAGAGAACTCTACAACTTTCATATGAGCTTTAGGAAAAAATTAGACATCTAGTAGAACTAATTAGGCTTGGAAGTCAGAATACGGATTTTGTGATTGGAACCTGGATAATGTATAGTAATCAGAGCATAACTCGGGCTGTAAGACCTTAATTGGGCTAAAATTTTAGCATCTGCAAGTTAAGACCCATATCTACAACTTTTATGAAGAACACAAGACTCAATTCGGATTACTTAGAGGTCATATTGGGCTTACAAGTCAAAACAAAGAAGTTGTAGCTGGACCTGAGCAATGTGCAGTAATCAAAATATATCTTGAGTTGTAGGATTGCTTTTGAACTCAAACAATGGCATTTGAAAGCTAAGATCTAGATCTACAACTTTCATGAAGACCATTTTTCAATTCTCTGACGTATTCAATAAGTTTAGTACTGAATGATGGATACAAAGAATCTCAATAATTTTCCACTCATCAAAAGTCATTTGACATTTTTCACTCATCCACTCACTTATGAATCAGCCCCTTTATCATTTTGTATCCCTAATCCTCTATAAAAGGGAGCCTAGACTGATTATTTGAAGAATCTTGGTGTTAGATATCAAGATCATGCTATTGTGTTATTTGTTTATCTTCTTGTAATTTTGTTTTGTTCTAAATTGAAGTTATGTTCTTTTTCTTCTTCTTCTCTCTTTCTTTATTCTTGTCTATGAGTAACTAATCTTCATTTTACGTAGGTAAAATGATGAAAATTTTAGTAATAAATTAATATTAAATTAATTTTTTTCTTGTGCTTAAATGATATATTATTAAGTAATCATTATACGTATTGTATTTTGTTTTTAACCAATTTAGAAACCCTCCTTGTAAAGTAGAAATCTTGATTCATTGTAGACAAGAGGTTGACACAACGAATGCTTGAGCCCATTTATAAGTGATGGTGTTAATAAATAATTAAATGAGTCATAATATAATTACGTATATAATCTTAAATGAACTTTGAATGTTGTATTTTTCGATTGGAACCTCCATTATGTGTGGATTCTAATTGAGTTATAAAAAAAATTAATATTGTCCTTAATTTATTTACTAAGAGTGGATCTCCTAACTCAAGTAAGTCCTTTTTATTTGTGACTAAGTTTTATCACTTTTATTGTTGTGACAAAATATTTTCCTTTCATCAAATAAATTTTTCTTCATCAATTCCCTGTGGGTCGACCTCGGACTCTCGATAATTTATTACTTGAAACAACCTGCACTTGAGTTTGTAACTTTTAATCCGCATCAGTGAACTTCTTAATTTGTGAAATCTTTTCAGGGAAGCGTTAAAGTCTTGGAAATCTGACTCAAAAAGACCCTGTTTGCCAATTTATAAGAAAATTAGATGGGAAACTTATCCTCGACTCATAGAAGGCGTTTAGCCGTTACTAGATGTAAAACTAGAGGAAGATGTGAGCCACAATCACAACAACATGTATATATTATCTTGTTAAAAAAAGGGCGATAGAAAAAGTACCATGCTCTTAATTGAGTGTGGAGCCCTTGCTAGTGGCAGACTCGTCATTGACTTGGGTGGACCTTTGCACGTCAGTTCGTAAATAAGGTTCATGTATCATGCTCTATAGAGAGCCGCATTGTCCATTCCTAGGATTTTTCTCAAGCTCTGGACAATTAATGGACAAATAGAAACGTCCCGTCTTTACAGTGCACGTGAAACTGTCATTGAGCCATATACTTACTTTAATTAGTAGGCCTCTATGGCGAGTTCTGACTAGCTGCGACAAAGTACTACCTTCTTAGAATACAGGCCCTTAATTAGGTTTGCAGGAAGATAGGGTTGTTATTTTGTAAGTGGGACAGAAATGGCTCAAAGGTTTTATGGCCTATTTTGGCAGGGTGCTCCCAATCTTTGTGGAGTTCTTATGTTACACTGGTGACACACAACTCAAAGATATGCCACCATTTGTTATTATAATTTTATCTTTATATGATTTTGTTGTATTTTGATTTTGGATAGACGATCCTTTGGGTGGGGTCCTTCAAGGGTTTTTAAACTTCTTTAACTTGATGATTTTCTTGAAGTCAAATAATAATAATAATAATAAATAAAAAATAAAAATAAAAAATAAAAAAGTTTCTTAATTTCAAACTTTGCTGACAATAGCCAACCTACCCATATAGGTGCTATCATTACTTTTTTCATTATCTTCCCTATTTAAACACTACATTTTCTTCACTTTTCTCTAACTCATAATCATTCAAAGGTAGTGTGAATGTAAAAATGGAGGGAGCTTCTTCTTCTATTCGTAGACTTACCAATATCTGTGTATTTTGTGAGTCAAGTTATGGGAAAGGTTTAGAGTTTGTAAATGCAGCAAGCACTGTTGGTAGAACACTTGCTGCGAGGAACATTCGTGTAGTATATGGGGGAGGTAGCATTGGGTTAATGAGGGCTGTATCACTTTCTGCACATCTAAGAGGTGGTCAAGTTTTAGGTATCATTCTTGAACCTTTAACTTGAAAGAACATCATTGGAAAGACAATTAGGCTAGAACTTCAAGTATCATCCGTGCATGGACGAATGAGGACAATGCTTGAAAACTCTAATGCATTCATTGCCTTACCGAGTGGTTTTGGTACTTTGGAAGAAGTTTTTCAAATTGTCTCTTGGGCCCAACTGAACATCCACCATAAACCTATAGGTTTGTTGAATATTAATAATTTCTTTAATGATTTTTTATTTTTTGTTGACTATGTTGTGGAACAAAACTTTATCACACATTCGACAAAATGATTCTTTATATCTACTTCTACTATTGATGAATTAATTGATAAATTACAAACTTTTGTTTATGAACCTGAACTAATTATAGCTCAAATAGATTGGTCAGAAGGAAGTAGCAAGGGAGGCAGCAAGGAACGTGAGTGTGATCTGACACTTCATCTATAACTTTCCTTTATCTTTAGTTTTATTCATCGTACTTTGTTTCTGTTTAAATTTGTGTAAGGTTTCTCTTTTTAGTAATTGCAACAACAGGTAATATCTTCTATCCTTTACCTATCTATGTTTTGACATTGAGGACAATGTTGTGATCTGGTTAGGGGGAAGGATAGTTGTGTGAAAAAAAAAACCAAAAAAAATAAATAAGAAGTGTGTTTATATGTTTGTCAGCAACTTACTAACAACAAAACTAATTAATGATGGCAGAGGAAGGAGTAAATTATGCCCTTGAGGTAAATTTGCTCTTGAGACGCATCAAAATTAGTGGTAGAGTAAGGAGTAATTAGGTAGATAAATATGTTGTGTGGAAGTAGCAATTCAAATTCAGGGAACATATCATGATTGAGTAAATTGTCTTCTTTCTTAAAAATCACATGGTTGGTTATGGATGTTGAATTGGTGGACTGAGAATGATAGAAATATGTCTTGTGAGATTTTTTTGCCTATTGATGAATGGATTGAACATTTGCACCATTCTTTTCTTTCTTGTGTGATTTTCACTCATGAAATTGTTACTCTAGAACTTGCTTTGATTCTATTTGAGGTTATATTTTTACATGCATACATAAACATGATTGAGACATTTTTCTTGAAATAGCTACTTTAACTAAATAGCCAACATTGTATATTTTCCCTTGCTTAACCCCTTTGAACTTATTCGACCATTTCTTGTCTTTAGCTCATTACACGCCTTTAAAAAAAATATGTTCTTACCTAACCTTAGGGAATAAGATAGCATTGACATTGGATGAGTTCTTAAACAAGTGTGGGGGTGTTTATACAAAACAGTTGATGGAAAAGGAAATAGTAGTCATCTTCAAAAATAAAACAAAAAAAAACCAAAAATGAAAAACAAAAAAAAAATAATGTAAAAAAAAAGGAAGCGAAAAGAATATGTAAAAGGAATTTACATTATGTTAGGATAAACTTTTCATGTTTATTATTTTAACTTAACCCTAATGTTCTTTTATTCTCTTTGTTATTTAACTTATTATATCCATATTATCCTCTTCCTTTACCTTGACCCCATTACAACATTGAATAAAGTCCTCTTAATTTTTGTGTGCATGTGTTTTGAGTAGTGAAGAAGTAGAAGATAAGCAAGCTTATGGTAGTGTAATTTTTATGGGTTAAATTAAGTGAAATACCTACTTTTTAAACACTTGAGGGATTGAGAGTGAATCTTGTGAAGATCTATTATTCTTGACTTATACTTTTCAATTGAAGTTTCCTTACTTGATGATTTGAGACATGAAGAAACGTTACCTCGTAAATGTTTTGATCCCTTAAATCTTTGGTTACTCTTCATTCTTATAAACTTTTGCATTCTTAAATATTATTAGAAATTGAGTCTTTTAGAGTATTTAGCTTTTGAGTCTGTGTTGTTTTTTTCTTTTTCTTAGTTTTGGTCTTATGTGTTTTGCTCAGGAGTACAAAAAGTTAAGTGTGAGAGAATTTAATAATCACATATTTTATATATTAATAAACCCTCATTTTTAGTTATTTACACTCTCCATATACTTAACTGATTGAACTTGATTATGTTTTGTAAGTTTAGACTCAAATTGAGTTTAATTGATTTTTTTCAGCATTATTGAGATCTTACATTATTTCTATATTTCGGCCATATCTTGAGTTGTATATGTCTAAAAATTATGTATCTTACCTTGTAGGAAAGATAAGAAAGATCTCTACAACTTTCATGAGAGCTCCAGGGAAAAATTGGACATCTAGTGGAGCTAATTGGACTTAGAAGTTAGAACACGGGTTTTGTGATTAGAACCTGAACAGTGTGCAGTAATCAGGGTATAAATCGAGCTGTAGGAACTGCCTTGGGCTAAAACTTGGCATTTGAAAGTTAAGACCCAAATCTACAACTTTCATGAAGAACACAAGAGGAAATTCAGATGGCTTAGATGTCATATTAGGCTTGCAAGTCAGAACAGAGGAGTTGTAGTTAGGCTTGAATAGTGTATAGTAATCAGGGCATATCTCAGGCTGTAGGAACTGAATGGGGCTAAAACTTTGGCATCTAAAATTTAAGATCCAGATCTACAACTTTCATGAAGACCACTTTTTTATTTTCTAACGGCATCCATGAGTTCAGTACTAAATGATTTTGGAGACAAGAATCTCAATAATTTTTCACTCATGAAATCACTATCTGGTATTTTTCACTCATTCACCCACTCATCCACTCACTCATTAATCGGTCCCTTGTCATTTTGTATCCCTTATCCTCTATAAAAGGGAGCCTTGGCTGATCATTTGAGAAATCTTGGCTTAGAGATCAAGATCATGCTATTGTGTTATTTGTTTATCTTATTATAGTTTTCTTTTGTTCTAAATTGAAGTTATGTTCTTTTTCTTCTCTCTTTCTTTTCTCTTGCCTATGAGTAACTAATTTTCATTTTACTTGGGTGAAAAGATAAAGCTCTTGGTAATGAAATAAGGTTAGATTAATCTCTTTCTTGTGCTTAAATGACATATTATCAAGTAGTCATTATATGTATTTTATTTTGTTTCCAATAATTTTAGAAACCCTTCTTGTAAAGTGAAGATCTTGATTTGTTGTAGACAATATATTGACACAATGAATGCTTGAGCCCATTTATAAGTAGTGAAGTTAATAGATAATTACATGAATCATAATATAATTACGTATATAATCTTAAATGAACTTTGAGTGCTGTATTTTCCGATTGAAACCTCCATTACACGTTGATTCTAATTGAGTTATAAAAAGAATTAATCTTATCCTTAATTTACTTATCAAGAGTGGATCTCCTAACCCAAGTAAATTTTTTTATTTGTGACTAAGTTTTGTCACCTTTATTGTTGTGACAAAATATTTTCCTTACCTCAAAGAAATTTTCTTCATCAATTCCATGTGGATCGACATCGGACTCCGAGAATTTATAACTTGAGACAACCTGCACTTAGGTTTGTAACTTATAATTCACATCAGTGTCTATGTCCATTGAAGAATTGGACAAGAAAGTGAGGGATTTATGGCACTACATTGAAAGCTGTGTGGAATCATTCACAGTACATTCAAGGGGGCTTGATTTAAACTTGCGTGCTTTTCCTTAGATACATCTGAGCATCACCGATCCATTGAAGGAGAACAATAACCTTGGCTGCAGTGTCAATAGAGGTATGAAGTGCTTTTCCTGTTAGTCTGAATGGCTATTGAATTGTGTTTAGTGTTATGCAGCTAGACTGTGATATGATATTCTTTACCTAGTTCTAGCATGTTATCTTGTTTTTTGAAGATATTTTTGCTTAAAATATCCTTTTATGTGGGGTGAAATGTGGTATTGAATGTTTATTGAGTAGTTGATATTCTTAAGTGTGACCGAGCCTTACTTGTCTGTTGATCTAATATTTAATACTATCTGAAATAGTGTTGATCTATTCTTTAATACTATCTAAAATGGTAAAAATCTAATTGGGATAATGTGAATTAGTGTTATTGCTCCTTGTTGAGGAAGATGTGAATCCAATAAAGCTACTCTTTTTTAGCTTTTGCAATGAATGAAATTAAATCTATTTTGTGAGACTCTTAATTTTTTTGAAAAAACTAAGAACCGGTTCAGTTTAAGAACCTGTTCATCTTAAAATGAATTTAAATGGTTAGGTTTGGTTCAGTTCATAATGTGGTTTGGTTCAGTTTATAATGTCGTTTGGTTCTTTTGGATTTTATGCTCACCCTAGTCCAATTTTACTGTGATTGGGTACCACAGATATTTCTTCTGAAATTCCATGCATTTAATTCTAATGAACTTTTCTCTACATAAAGAGAACATGCAGTGAAATGTGAGTATGTGACAAAGTAAATGGGGTTTAAACTTTAAATGGCTGATTCCATATGGAAGGCATAATTCCTCTCCATTCCTTTTCTAGTGTCTTCTGTTTACTTGTCGAAGAATATGCTGGTAGTGAATACCTATTCCAGAACTACTTTCATTATATCAATATACTGGTTGAAATTTGACCCCATGCTCTGATTTCACAAGTAATGCATTACCAAATTCTGAAATGACAAGTCTTGTGATATTATGCTTTTCGGCTTAGTGCTTGCAAATTGAATATAATCATCATGATCTTTCCATTCAAGTAACCAAGTGCATCAGTTATGATGGAATTCTGTTACTATTACTCCTCTTACTTAATAGGGATTAGAGGATCAGTGATTACTGATATCATATTGCTTGTGTAGTATACTGGATGACCAGTACAGTAACTCCACCTTTTGGTTATATTTTGGAAGTCTTACAAAACTCAACCAAATATTGATATTCCTAATACAATTACTTTTTCAATAAATATTTTCCTTTATCTCTCTGATTCATTTTTTGTTTATCTTTCTCCTTGCTGTTCTTTGCTGTTACTGTATTTTCTTTTGAATTTCTTGGCAAAATTTGGCTGTCTGAGAAAATCAGTTGATTTTTTAGTGATGAATATACACTAATCCTAGCAGGAAGATAATTAGAAGTGCAGGCAATACCTTTTGCATTGAAAGACCAAGGTTCTCTAGGGGATTTTTTTCCCCCTTTTAATCAGTGTGGTCTTGGAAAGAAAGAGTTAGCAGAAGAATAAAGCTCTTCAACTGAGTTGTTATGAGAAATGAAGATATGGAGAAATTCTGGTAGATATAGTATTTTGTTGTCATGTTGCTAGTAGGAATGAAAATGGCAAAGTGAAGGTGAAGGGGACGTCTTAAGGGGAAGAGGTTGAGATGGTCATTGAACATTATCTGACTTTGTCTAAGGTGTTGGAAAACTAAAATATCAAGTCACATAGCAATACAAGATACCTTAGTACTTTACATAATAAATTCAATTGCTTAAATTCTAGGATGTGTATGTGTGTTACTCTAATTCTAATTCTAATATTACCAAGTATTGACTCTGTCCTGCTGCCTGCCTGCAGTTTGTGAAAGAGGAAACAGAAACCAAGTTTTTGAACTGGTTTCATGAAAAACCGAACTGATTTTTGAACTAGTTTTAAAACGATTCAGAAATTCAAATCGGTTTAGAACTGAATTACTGAATCAAAACCAGTTCAGCCCAAAAAAAACCACTTCAATTTCTAAACCGAACCATTTTACCATTTCGGTTCGGTTCGATTTTTCATGTAAATCCCAACCATTCCCACCCCTAATAAAATCTCCGGGTGAGATAGAGAAGGAATGGCAGGCTGACAGTAAACGACGACGTGGAGGAAGGTGGACCTTGTCATGTCATGCGCTTCACGCCCTTCGCTCCCCATTCCTTCACTTCCCACCATCTTTCATTTCATTTGATTTCTTTTCTTTCTCACTCACTCGGCAGCAGTGGCTGTGGGCAGTGGCACACTCACAGAAATGTCGAAGCTGCTTCTAGTTCTACCCACTCCTCACCTCACCTCCTATCACCGCTCCAACACTCTACCCGCGACCCCTCTCTCCTCTGGTAGCCTTCCATTACAATTTCAATGCCAATTCTCCCTTTCTTTTCTCTCTCATCCCCAACCTCTTACTCTCGGACCTTTCCGCTCCCACCCTCATAGACACTTTTCCCTTCGTGCCTTCGATTCCTCTTCTCCCTCTTCTTCCGACCCCAAAAGCGATGAAGAAGAGCTAGCGGGGAAGGAGTCAGGGCCTGAAGAAGAATGTGCCATTAACAACCAAAGTGTTAGGATTGCTGATGAGGATTATCCGAGCGGCGAGTTTGAATTCCAACCCATTACGGGATGGAGAAACTTTCTCGTCAAGCTGAAGATGCTGGTTGCGTTCCCTTGGGAGCGTGTCCGCAAGGGCAGCGTCCTCACAATGAAGCTTCGTGGCCAGGTTTCCTTCTCATACTTCATTTCCGTTAATTCTTTTGGGATCGATTTCATGCTATGGGATTATCGCTTTTCTCATCCATATGCTTTAGCTGATGAAAAATAATATAACGAATTTAGCTTATTTTGTTTTCGGAATAACATATAATCAAAATTTAGTGGGTGTTTATATATTGAAATGTTCTGTTCTTTCACATACTCAGATATCTGATCAAGTGAAGAGTAGGTTCTCTCCAGGACTTTCTCTACCTCAAATTTGTGAGAATTTTTTGAAAGCAGCGTATGATCCTCGTATTTCTGGGATCTATCTCCATATTGATAGTTTAAATTGCGGGTGGGGTAAAGTCGAAGAAATTCGAAGGCACATATTGAATTTCAAAAAATCAGGTACAACTCAACTCTGGAGTTCTGTTACAGCTTATATATGGAAAAAAGAGGAATGTTGAAATATGCAATGCCAAAACTTAAAACAAATTTTCATAATATATGCTTTTTACAAAAACTTATATATTAGGGTCAAATGAACTGGAGTAGAATTTACCAAGAAATTCAGTAAACTGACATAACCAAGTTACATGTAATCAATGGTGGCTTCTATGCGCAGTACACCCCTTGAAAATGCCAAGTTACATGTGTTTCTTGGACACTTTGCCTTTCACTTGGTATGCCACTAGCACGAACTATGAAGTTTAATGCTTTGCAAATTACTTCTTCTGTATCCTCTAGAGAATATTCAAGAGAATTATTAATATTTATTTAACATGGACTTTTATCTATATTGAAATGGCCTGTAAGTAGATTTCTTCTCTTGCTGAAGTCAATGTATCTTCTCTTGTATAGGAGCACTGATGCATGCCATTTTCTGAGCTATGATGCAACTTAGGCTTATATTTTCGGAAAATATGGTGATAAATGATATATAATTTCCCTCTTCTTCTCCACTAATATGTTCTCCTATATTATTGATCTTTCCTACTTATGACATGCTTTGATAGTTGATTATGCTTCTAGGAAAGTTTGTTGTAGCTTATGTCCCAACATGCCAAGAAAAAGAATATTACCTTGCGTGTGCATGTGAAGAGATATATGCCCCTCCAAGTGCATACTTTTCTTTGTTTGGATTGACTGTTCAAGCCTCATTCCTAAGAGGTAAGCTGAGTTTTCTTTTCCTTGCTTTTTTATAAATTTGACTAATAGTAATTGTCCTTGAATTGTTTGTTTTCTGTTATTGACTTCTTTTTTTTTGAGCAAACCTCCAATTTGATCCTCCAAAGATACATGCAACATCACATTGTTCCTCCATTTATCAGCGACATTAAATTGGTCCTTTAATGATAATGAATGTCATCATCAGTTTCATCCTTTCTCCATATTTTTGCCATCAAATTGTCATTAAAGTGACATCAAATCTGTCCTTAAAAGGATGAAATTGGTGGTGCTAATTATGTTGCCGATAAAAGGAGAACCAATATGATGCCGCATATATCTTTTGAGGGCTAAATTGGATATTTACCTTTTTTTTTGGGCGTCAAACCTCCTAGAAGGTCTAAGGTGGTTTCCTAGACAAGCAATTTTGCACATAGTATGCAAATAGATCCTTGTAAAGGACTTACTTTTTACATTTCCTTTTATATAAAGTTTGTACAGAATTTTGGTACTAATATGTCTTTCTACAAACACCTGAATTAAAGTCTGGTACTTATACGCCTTTCTATTACATTAATAAATAGAAGTACAACACCCATGCTTTGTTAATTGCTCAGATATTATTCTAATGCTTAATGTTTCAGCTCATTCTTTGGTTGTTCTGGAAAAATGTTCTGTATTCTCATGTGCATCTTGCAGATGCATGTAGGGAATATATTGATAAATCCTTTTAAATTTTAAGTCCTATGATGTCTGCAAATAAGCCTAAAAATTATGTTTTTGACATCATTTATTAATTCTGTGGGATTTTATTCCTTTTTAGGAATGTAAATATATCGTATCAATCTGTAGTTATGATTGTAAATCTGTATTTATGACTGTAATTAGGGTAAATCCCTCAAAGGGATTCTAGTCTAGAATAGGCATTGATTATGATTGTCCTATTTATGATCATAAAAATCCTCAAAGGGATTCCAAAATCTTCCTAATTTAAGTGCTTAGTATCATGTATATATATCCTACTACTATCTCAATGAAAGAAAGAAATATTAGTCTAAATATTCATTTTTTTTCCAATCGAGTTTTGGTTTTTGATCCAGGAGAAAAGTCTCCATATTTGGCCGCCTTAATTGTTGCTTTCTCAGGTCCTTCATTGCGCTTTACATTCGATTGCTTTCATTACAGTCTGCCGCCGTTGACCGTCGTCGACTTTCGTTGACCGCCGTTGACTTTTGTTGACTGCTGTTGACTTTCGTTGACCGCCGTTGACTTTTATTGACTATTGTTGACTTTCGTTGACCGCCGCCAGCTTTAATTCGCAGATTTTCTCGCTTTGTTGAGAGGGTCTTCATCACCAATGGCCGATAAGGAGGAAAAACAGCTTGTTCGACATGCTCCAGAATTGCCATCCATTCTCGCATACAGATTGAATGGAAAAAATTATTTGAAATGGTCCCCATCTAGTACAATACACGAAAGGAAAGGGGAAGATAAGTCATCCGACCGGACCTAGCAAGGACAACCCTAAGTTTGTAGCGTGAGATGAAGAGGACTCTATGATCATGGCTTGGCTATGGAACACAATGATTCTAGAGATCGGTGACACTTGTATGTTCTCAATGTCTTGAGATATGGGATGCGCTTATTCCAAAGCTAAGGATCCACCGCAAGTAAAGGTGAAGATCCTCAACAAATCCACCAGAATATGCAAATCACTTGAAGTCTCTATGGATGGAACTGGATCATTATAGAGTGATCAAAACCAATTGCCCTGCTGATGCAGCTATTCTGAAGAAGTTCATTGAGTAAGATAGGGTCTATGATTTTTTGGTTGGTCTGAACCCTAAATATGATCAAGTCAGAATTCAGATTTTAGGGAAATCAGATCTCCCATGTCTCAATGAAGTGGTGGCTATGGTTCGCGGTGAAGAAAGCAAGAGGAGTTTGATGTTGGATACCCCTGAAGTTCACATTGGTGGTGAACATTCTAAATGCATTCCAAAGATATGCCGTCGAGAAGAAGAAGGATGCATCACCTATTGCAACAAGCCACGCCACACCCGAGAGAAGTGTTGGAGACTACATGGTTTAATGGAGCAAAAAGGGAACTCCCTCAAGGGTGGACATGCTCCATTGTTATTGTAAAAGGTGATGGAAGCATCCAAGGTCTACCATTCTCAATCGTGGAGATAGACTTGTGAGAGCCTTTTTATGAGTCCGGAAAACCACCAGGTACTTGTACTTTGGCATACTCCTGCTAAGCTTCTATTTCCTTTGGATTAAATGTCTCGCCCCTCCCAAAATTTTTGGATACTAGATTCATTGCAATAGATCATACGACACCCTCTTTTCCACATACTCACCTTGTCCTAGTAATAAGAAAATTGCCACACCGAAGGATCCCTTGTAACCGTGTTCTTCAACATCCACATTAATCCTTCAATAACCCTAACAATGTGCTCCATGTCCCAAAATTATCCACCAATCTTGTCTCTATACAAAAGCTTACAAAAGACTTGTCATGTAATGTAATTTTTGACAGTAATCATTGTGTATTTCAGGACAAGGTTTTGGAGACGATGATTGGACGTGCTAAGGAATGGAATGGCCTTTACTACCTGGAGGAGACAGATGGAATTGCCAAGGACTGCCTCGCATCATCCATTCATGTCAGATTCCCTGCTATCCAACAAGGAGAAAGTTTTTCTTTATCATTATCGTCTAGGACATCTCGCTTTTAGGACCCTTAGGACTCTATTTCCTTCTTTATTTACCAATTTGGATGTTGAGAGTTTTCATTGTGAGGTGTGTGAAATGGCTAAGCATAAGCGTGTACCCTTTCCTATTAGTAATGAAAATCCCTTTTATCTTATTCATTCGATGTATGGGGTCCCTCTGTCATTCCCACCGTGTTCTGCTCGATGGTTTGTCACCTTCAGATGATTGTACACGGGTTACTTGGGTTTTCTTACTTAAACAAAAGTCTAAAGTATGCATTGTTTTTCAAAATTTTGTCTCTCTGAAAAAATCGGTTTGGGGTGACTATCAAGAAACTTAGGTCTGATAATGCCAAAGATTACTTTAACTTACTTCTTTTTGTCAAAGTGAAGGTATCATTCATGAGTCTTCTTGTGTCAAAACACCACAACAGAATGGGGTTGCAGAGAGGAAAAATGGGTACCTTCTAACACAAACCCGAACACTATTGTATCAGAAAAATGTCCCAAAAACCTTATGGGGGGAAGCCACTCTTACCGCAACATACCTAATTAACAGACTACCCTCTAGAGTCTTGGGGTTCAAAAGTCTTATGGAAGTTTTGTCCTCCTTTTATCCAAATATTTCAACTACCAGTAATTTGAAACCTAGGATATTTGGGTGTGTGTCCTTTGTTCATATCCATAGCCAAGAGAGGGGGAAACTTGATCCTAGGGCTCTAAAATGTGTCTTTGTTGGGTATTCTTCCACTCAAAAAGGGTATAAATCATCCTCCATCAAAAAGGTTCTTTGTGTCACGATGATACTTTCAATGAACAAGTTTTTTCTCTCATACTTCTCTTAAGAATTTTTCGATAAGGAAAATTTTGAAAATTTTGAGTTCTAGCCTTTTTAGAACCCCTAACCTTACTGAACAAGAAGATAAACCAGCTGAATTAGATTCAACTCCTCTCCAACCAGCAGCTGCATCCGAATCCGAGGAGGCTAACCAACTTGATATGAGATTTGGAAAAGGTTTGGTGTATACTAGAAGATCTAAGGCCATCCCATAACCTACACGGCTTCAAGAGTCTCCTTTAAATGAGGTAATTATTTATGATTCTCCAACTTTAAATGATGAGATTGAAAATAATGACTTGGACCTCTTTCCTTAGGAAAGGAACCAAATGTACCAAACAGTTTATACCCACTTCAAATTACCTCATTTAAAAAATTTTCTCGTTAAAAACCTTCCTTGTGAACTTTGTGATCTATACCCACTTCCTATCGAGGCTTTATCTAATGAAAAATGGAAGCAAGCTATCTGAAGAAATGGAGGCATTGGAGAAGAATAGGACTTTAGTTACTCTACCCGGCAAAAGGGCCTAGGGGTGCAAATGGGTGTATACAATAAAATACAAGGCTGATGGGTCAATTGAGAGATACAAAGCTAGGCTGGTTGCCAAAGGGTTTACACAAACCTATGGGATTGATTATTCGGAGACTTTTGCCATTGCAAAGATGAATACAGTTCGGGTTATTTTGTCTCTTGCTGCCAATTATGGTTGGGAGTTACAACAATTGGATGTGAAAAATGCCTTCTTGCATGGAACCTTGAAGAGGAAGTTTACATGGAATTACCTCCGATATGACAAGAATGTGGCTTTATTTTGGCCTTGTATCCTCCAATCACTAGAGCTTGGTTTGGAAGGTTTACTAGAGTTATGACAACCTTGGGGTATAAACAGTCAAGGGGACCATACATTGTTCTTTAAACATTCATTGACATTATATTGACTTGATGAAAGGATAACCCTTCCATCGATCCCAAGGAGTTTGAGATTAAAACCTTGGGAAAACTCAAATATTTCCTAGGGATTGAAGTCAAGACTTTTTATTTCCCTCTATATCATCTTTGCTCAAAGCATTTGTAAGCTTTAGTACTCCAGACCCAAGCATAAAACTCGGTAGTGCGAGAAGAAGATGTTGCAAAGTAGACAAGGAGATGTATCAACGTTTGGTTGGTAGGCTCATTTATTTGTCTCACACCGGAGCAGAGTAAGTCTAATTAGAATTCATGCACAAATCAAAACAAGTTCACTTACAAGTCTTTAGATTTTACAAGACTTAAAGGTACTCCAGATTTTTGTTCAAGAGAAATGGGAATATAAATCTTGAAGTATATATTGAGGGGTCAATTGTTGATAGGAGATCTACTACCGGATATTGCACTTTCCTTGGTGGTAATCTTGTGACGTGGAGAAGTAAAAAACAGAGTGTGGTGGCACGTTCTAGTATTTCGTGCTATGGCACAAGGCATATGTGAGCTCCTTTGGCTTAAAATTATTTTAGAAGATCTCAAGATTTTCATGAGGCATTTTAAATACATATGTCCAAACATGATCGATAACATATCCCATTTCATCAAGGAGAACTTTATCTAATATGTACACTTGTGTCCCACCAAGGGCAACTTCTTATTCTCACTAAAGGATTAGATTTTTGAAGGATTTGTATCCAAGCCTGGCAAATACCTATTCACCACTTGAGTGTCTTTTATTCTTTTAGGAATGTAAATATATCGTATCAATCCCTTATGATTGTAAATCTGTATTTATGACTCGTAAATCCCTCAAAGGGATTCTAGTCTAGAATAGGCATTGATTATGATTGTAAATCTCCCTCAAAGGGATTCTAGTTTAGAATAGGCTTCTTCCTAATTTAAGTGCTAATCAATTATGTTTTTCTCAATGAAATCATTTATTAATTCTTTTCAGGTGTTTTAGATAACATAGGAATTGAACCACAAGTGGAAAGAATTGGCAAATACAAAAGTGCAGGAGATCAGCTTGCTCGAAGAACCATGTCTGAAGAAAATTGTGAGATGCTGACTGCATTGCTTGATAACATCTATACAAATTGGCTGGAAAAAGTCTCTTCTGCCAAAGGTACATTTGCATTTGAAGTTTTAGTTGAATCTTGATTCAATAAATTAACTTCTGGGCTTATGCAAATTCAATATAGGAAAGAGAAGAGAAGATATTGAGAAGTTGATAAATGAAGGCGTCTATCAAGTAGACAAGCTGAAAGAAGAGGGCTTCATATCAAACATAATCTATGATGATGAGGTACATAGTTATGTGCTGGTGTTATATGAGAGACTATTTGTATGTGTAGTTTGTCAGCCTTATTAATATAAATCATATTGAGAGAGTAAGATGGAATCTCATCTAATGACTAGTGGTGGATATGTTTGAATGGAAAATTCCCAATAAAGAGTTTTTGTCCTGCTCATTAAGAATTTGTTGGTGTCAAGAACCAAGTCTCCCAAAAGCTTAAGCTATTAGGTGAAGACACATGAATGACTTTATTATATCACTAAGACGCCCCCTCACGCAAGAGTTTTTTGGGCTTGAAGCATGGATAATATATAAGTCCATCTTTATCATGTGTTAAAATTCAACTTTTATTTTAAAAAAATAGGGGTAGCCAGAATCGAACTCTTAACCACTTGGTCTTAGAGGCTTGTTAAAGAATTATGGATTTAGGGTTAGGAAGAATGAAAAGAGGGAAAGACGGTAACAAGTGTAAACTGAGAATATTATTGATATGAATAATGGATACAAAACATTAACCTCATACCCCTATATATTTATACTAATAATTAGGTCAAGCACTAGTATTACTAGTACAAGCCCCAAACCCACTAACATAAGACTAATAACCTAATTAAATAAGGAAAAAAATCATGAAAGATATTCTAAATATTCTCTAACACTCCCCTTCAAGCTAAAGTTACTAACCTTTAGCTTGTTACAAGTAACAAGCCCATAAACATAAAACAAATCACACAACCCACTAGAAGCCATCTCCAAGAAGAGAAACTGCTAAACCGTGGGAAGATGCTGAAGCATCCAAGCAATATTAGACCACTAAATGTCCAAGAAGGAAGAAGAGAAACTGGGAAACTTTTGCTCTCATACTTGCGACACCATTGCAGTAAGAATCTACGGCGGCTCGACCTTGTTGATAACCCTTTCCTCATAGGATAGGCCAACTACCTAGTGGCGGCTCCATTTAACGGGGAGCCCTTTCCTCTAACATCTCTAGGGCGGCTCTTTGCCTCCAATCGCCCTGCAGCCCTTTCTTCCAATCTCAAGGTGCACCAAGAAAATCACAAGAAGAAAAGAGAAACTAGGTAGAACAGCAACTTCAGCTTGAAACTGTACTCATAACCTCCTTCAAAAATATAAGTTGACATAACCATGACCCAACCATCAAACCTCCACCATAGCATGCCAACATAGCAATGAAACACCATCTACAAGATCTGCAACTTCTGAACCCATAACCAAAATCAGAATTTTTGCAAAGTCCAAACTCACAAATAACAAGATAAACCAGCAAAATTAGAAGCGAAGTCTCCCCCTAGCCGAAGGGACCATCAAACTAGTCAAAGAAAGAGGGAAAAGTCACCCAAAAAATGTACCATCAGCACATAAGATGTACCCAAACAACTCAGAGCACAACCAAACCCAAACACCTCCAGCAGCAGCAGGTCACTCTGCTGGTGACAAAATCAGAACTTTCATCACCCATACATACAAATCTGAAGCAGGAGCTGCAAAAGCAGAACCAAAATCCACAAAAACCAGATCTAACAGTGTCCCCTGCTCAAAGGAGACATCAAAACATTCAAAGGTGGAGGAAATCGAATCAAACCACCAAAACAGACTTGCAACCTGCTCTCCGGAGCCTTCACTGGAGCTCTGGTCACTTGCGACCATATCTGTGCCAGAAAAGAGAACACCTAGCTACAAACAAACACCCAACAAAGAACGCACAGCCTCCAAATACGTGCAAACAAAGAAAAACGCACAACCCAGGCTGAAACCGCACTTGCTGGAGACATCACCGAACCTATGATCACTGGAGAACCTCCCTGACCACCATGCGACGCTGATCTGTACCGGGAACTGAGGATCCAACCATTAACCAGCCTGAAAACGAGGTGAACGACGCACCTGCCGCTCCCCAAATGCGCAACCCAACCACTGTCGACCGCCACTCCTATTGCCTGCCCTCCTCTCAGTGGCGTCCGACCACCACCTGCCACCTGAGAGACCGAAACAGCGGCCACAAGGGTGGCTGCCCTAACCTCACAATACTGTTCTGTCTTTTCCTTTTTTTTTTTTTTTGTCAAAACACATAAATCACTTAGTAGAAACAATAAGGTTAAGGAAAACAGAAAGGGGGATATACATGAGTTCCATGGCACTCATTTCAGCAGAAACGTAGACATACATGTCATGGTGGATGGTACTACTCTAATACCATGTTAAAGAATTATAGATTTAGGGTTAGAAAGAACAAAAAGAGGGAAAGACGGATAACAAGCGTATACTGAGAATATTATTGATATGAATAATGTGATACAAAACACTAACCTAATACCCCTATTTATACTAATAATTAGGTTAAGTACTACTAGTACAAGTCCAAGCCCAATAACATAAGACTAATAACCTAATTAAATAAGGAAACAAATCATGAAAGATATTCTAAATATTCTCTAACAAGGTTCTAATACCATTTCAAGAACCAACTATCCCAAAAGCTTAAGTTGTTTGATGAAGGCACATGAATGAGCTTATTGTGTCTCTAACAGTTGGTTTTTTATTGCTTCTTCATTTAATTAAATTGTGGACTCTACTGTCTTCACAGTCAATAGTATTCATATAGATTGATAATTAATACTCGTTGATAAGTTGTTTTCAAGGATGTGAATAAGCTCAATCAAAGGGGGTTAAAAGGATAAGAAACATTAAATGTTTTGCAGGTTATTGCCATGTTGAAGGAGAGACTTGGAGTGAAAACAGATAAAAATCTACCTATGGTGGATTACAGGTAGCAATTTCTTCTAGAGGCCTTTAAGAATCGTACAATGGTTTATGCTATTTATTTGGAGTTGATAAAAGTCAGCTTTAGAGATGTCTAACTAGGGAAATTCTCAACAAATCCTTAGTCTAAAAAATTCACCATATGCCTCTTGAAAGTTCTGTTCCCCATCTTCATTTTTTATTCATAGTGAGGAATTTAGACTATTGTTCAATGGCTGTAATATTTTCCACGATCAAATAAATTCAACTCAAATTTCCCCTATTGAAAGAATTATTTATATCAATGGCTGTTCCTTTCTTCTTTTCTCCCTTGATTGGGGATTATTATGGACCCGTGCATTTCTTGCCACCTCTATGCTTCAAAGGTGTTGTTATTAGACATTAAGGTACTATTGATGATAAGGTGGCATCGGACTTTCTAGGTTCAAGTAAATATATGTTAGCATGGTGCTAGTGCTACTATTGATTGCACCATATTTCGAATTGTGTGTTATTGTGATTCTATCAATTTTCTACAATGTAATAAGAGCTATGCTTCACTGGCTACTTCATTTATGGAGTTGTCTTGTAAGATTTGATTCATATGTTGATTATAACAATAGTTATAGTATTTCAAATATAACACAGTTTTCCTTTTGATCTAGCATATCAAAGACATATATCTAATTCCAGTAAAAAAAAAATAGACATATATCTAATTCAAAAATAGTAACTTTTGAGTTTGACATAAATATAAAGTATAAGTATATTGATTAATTTTAATCTTAAGCTTTGAAAACACAAATCTACAATTAGTTTATATAGAAATTGAAGGCAATTTTAATGAATATATAATATATTACAAATTTTTATTTGAAATTAGTAATACTTAAAAAAAAAAAAATCTTATCCCCCACTCGTTTGATTCTGGGTTTGTCCTGTGGCTTATGTATTTAAATTACAGTTTTCACGTGACTTACTATTGCTTCCTTTTTCTTACCTGTCTTTTATTGCTAATAGATGCTCCTTTTGATAAATAAGAATATACTAAATAATTCATGTTAACCACTTCAAGATTTTTTCTTTTATCAATTAAATACAGGAAATACTCTCGAGTTAGGAAATGGACAGTTGGATTATCAGGTGGTACAGAACTGATAGCCATCATCCGAGCCTCAGGGAGCATTAGTCGTGTTGAGAGTCAATTAAGTATTTCTAGCTCAGGTATCATTGCAGAGAAGTTCATTGAGAAGATTCGCAGTGTCAGAGGTACACTTGATCTTATAAGTTTCCCCTTTAAATTTCAAAGCAGGTGGCTGAGTGAATTGGCACATAATCCATGGAATGTTATCAGGCTATTTACATTGATTATGACAGCTGTCATTAATGCATCATAGATATCTTCTTTTTAGTAGAGTAATATTATTCACTGATGCCCCTATAATAAATGGGAAGCCAAGGGATTACATTCCTTTAAGTTTTAACTACCAAAAATGGCCTTAGAAGTATGGTTTTCTTTCCAAGAGTGAGGTATAAATTGACAAATGTAAGAGGAAGTAGATTATAGAAAGGAAGTTGCAAGAACTGAGAATATGTCATTAATGAGACATCTCTGAATCTCAGACACAGGCAAAGAGAAACTCATCAGCCAGAGGAAATAAATAAACATATGACTTGCAGAGCTCTTCATTCATATGTTCCAGGGTGTAGATAACAGGGATTAGTTTTGTTCAGACTTCAGTTAAGCAACTTATGTATGCAACAGCAACACAAAACTTATCTATTTCCTTTTAGGACCATAACAGAGGGATAATCATGGTTTTCTGTGCTCATCTATGATACTGTTTGCTAAACCTGCAACCTTTAACAGTGTTATTATTCATTATTTTTATTCACTCATTATATTTGTGCTGTAGTTTGTCTCCTGGTCATAATGGGTGTTCTTTTTCTCCTCAGAGTCAAAAAAATTTAAGGCTGCTATCATCCGAATTGACAGTCCTGGAGGTGATGCTCTTGCTTCTGATTTGTAAGTTCTGTTAAATTTCCCTCTGTTAATTTTATGTTTAAAAATGAAATTTTAATAAATGAAATATAAGAAATCGTTGATTTTCTTTGCATTGGTCTGAAATTATTGGTTGGATTCATCTAGATCTGTTCTGTTCCATTGCATAATAATTTGTGAGTTCCTGTACTACATTGATTTATCCTTAATTGATGCATTTTTTGAGATGATATTTTTAGATTTGAGGGGAGTGAATCATATCCTTAATGGTCTAGTTAAATTTGAAATATGTCTGTAATCGTTGTCATGGATGGAATTGTAATGCTAAGTATTTTGGTAATTTTGCATGTTTAGCTGATCATATTCTGGTGTCATGAATCATGATTGTTATCTGGTGTCATGATCTGCAGGATGTGGAGAGAAATCCGGCTTTTGGCTGCTTCAAAACCAGTGATTGCTTCAATGTCTGATGTGGCAGCAAGTGGAGGGTACTACATGGCAATGGGAGCAGAAGCTATTATTGCAGAAAGTCTTACCTTAACTGGTTCAATTGGAGTGGTCACAGGTGAAACAGGGTGTTTTACTGTTTCAGTAGGTGAAAGGAGAAGTGCATGCAAATACGATAATTTAACTGAAACTAAAATATAGATTTATCAAAAACCTACATGCACATGATGGAATATTTGAAACAGCTGTTCTCATCTGTATTCATGTCAAAATCTAATTGGTATTGCTCAATTTAGGTATTAGAAACTCATAATGCGGGCACTAAGCAAAGATCAATCTCTGTATTTGTTTTCCCATTGCTTAAGACAGATGCATAAGATATCAGTAGATATTACTCAGTAATTGTTGTAGTCATGTAGCCATTTTTTCCTTCTATTTAAGTTTCTCTAGCTCTCGTTATTATGTCTTCAAAATCAACTTTGATAAAAAGAAGAGCAGGTATGCAAAAATGTACAGACTGCTGAAATCTGTTTACTCTCCACACAAAGGAAAACCTACCGTTCAATACTTTTTTAACATAACCAGTGTAAGATGAAATTTGCCAATACACATTAGAATGCCAATAGTAAGATATCCGACATATGTATGGCTGTAAATCTCTATATGCACAAAACTATCCTGTCACATGATAAAAAAAGATTAAATAAATTTATTTAATACATATAATTACCATTTTCACTCTAATTCTCAATATGGTAATATAGATATTTTTGAACTTGTTTTAATGAAGAAAAATATAATCGTTTGAGCTATCATTTGAATGGTATTTAAATGCGACCGAAGGAAATTGTAACTGAACGTAAATTATTCATTTGAGATCTGAAATGAGGGAAGACATTGTAAGATCATGAAAAGTCAGTGCTACATATATTGTTCTTCGATTTTGTAATCTTCTAATTTATTATACATCTTTTTGTAGGAAAATTTAACCTAGGGAAACTGTATGAGAAGATTGGCTTTAACAAAGAAACCATATCAAGGGGAAGATATGCTGAGCTCCTTGCTGCTGAACAACGTCCTTTCAGGTAATTTATTTCTTCATTTTCAAGTATAAATATTCTAGTGGATCAGGAGATAATATTAGCCAGTGTAATATGCCATTTGATATCTCAACTGTCAACACTCTCTCTGAGAAGGGAAGACGTTAGTCGTCAGTGTTACTTTCTAACTAGTCACCAGCCAAACTCAAATAGGCTGATTATGCCTAGATGATTTTCCCTATATGTTAAAAGTAAACAGTCATTACAAGTGAACTTAAATGAAAAATATAATTTCCTGACATTCAGTCGCTGGACAGCTATAGAGATGGAAGAGAGGGGGGGGGGGACTGCATGGTGCTTTGATTGTGCTTGTGTTAAGTTATGGTTGCTACAGTATTTTGCTTTGCTTCCTTACTTTTATTTTTGGTGAATTAAAAAATAGTGTAAGGACAGGTTACTTCAATACTGCCAATCAGCATGCCAGTGAACAAGCATGGGATCCCGAAGGGCTGGTAGAGGCTCACTTAGAGGATTGCCTCTAGGGTATTCACTCAAAGGATGAAAAATAAGTAAGGGTTCCCACATTGTCGTGAACGGGTGTGGGTAAAGAAGCTAGTTCACAAGAGTAAGATGCGTTTTGGAACTTGGAATATAGGCACACTTATAGGTAAATCTATGGAAATAGTTGACACCATGATTAGGAGGAGGATTAATTTTATGTGCCTACAAGAAACTAAGTGGGTTGGAGAAAAGACAAAGGAACTCGACTCTTCGGGTTTTAAGCTTTGGTACACCGGCAAGGTAAAATCTAAAAATGGGGTAGGTATAATAGTAGATAAGAATTGGAAGAATATGGTTGTGGATGTGAGAAGGCTAGGAGATAGGATCATAGCCCTGAAGTTTGTTGTGGAACAGGAGACTTTTAATGTTATTAGTGCGTATGCACCCCAAGTAGGGCTAGACGAGCACTACAAGATTAAATTTTGGAAGGATTTAGAAGATTTAATTCAGGGAATACTATTAGGAGAGAAGATTTTTCTAGGAGGGGACCTAAATGGTCATGTGGAGAGCGAATCTAAGGGGTATGAGGGTTTGCATGGGGGTTATGGTCTAGGAGTAGCTAATGCAGAGGGCAAAGCGATTTTAGATTTTTCGGTAGCGTTTGATTTTACAATAGCTAACACTTGTTTTAGGAAGCGGGAAGAGCATCTGATCACATATAGAAGCGGGAGTTCTTGCTCTCAAATTGATTTCTTTTTAATAAGAAAATCTGATAGAAAGCTTTGCATGGACTGCAAAGTCATCCCTGGAGAGAGCTTGACTACCCAACACAGGGTTTTGGTTATGGATGTACGGGTCAAGATGAGAGTAAGGAAAAATTGTCGAGACAGAGAGCCAATGATCAAATGGTGGCAATTAAAGGGAGAAAAACAAATGCTCTTTCAGAGGAGGATTATGGAGGAAGAAATTTGGGAAGTACAAGGGAGTGCTAATGATATGTGGGACGAGATGACTGAAGGGATTAGAAAGGTAGCAAAAGAGACACTCGGTGAATCAAGAGGCTTCTGACTCAAAGATAAAGAATCTTGGTGGTGGGACACAAGTGTACAAGATAAGGTTAGGTTAAAAGGGAATGTTATAAAACTTGGCATGTATGTAAAAATGATGAAAATTGAGAAAAATATAAGGCAGCTAAAAAAGATACTAAGAAGGCGGTGAGCGAGGCGAAAACTAAAGCGTTCAATGGGTTATATCAATCGTTGGGCACCAAAGACGGAGAAAGGAATATCTACAGGCTTGCTAAAAGTAGGGAAAGGAAGACAAGAGACTTGGATCAAGTGAAATGCATTAAGGATGAAGAGGGTAAAGTCTTGGTTACGGAACAAGACATTAAGGATCGATGGAAGAGTTATTTTCACAAGTTATTTAATGAGGAACATGGGACATTAGGGGACTCGGACATTCTAAACACTAGAGAGGAGGACCAAAATAAAATCTTTTATCGTAGAATCAGGGAGTTTGAGGTAAAAGAAGCATTGAAGAGGATGGATAATGGAAAAGCGGTCGGACCGGATAATATACTTATTGAGGTATGGAAGTGCCTAGGAGAGAAAGGTATAAGTTGGATCACAAAGCTGTTTAATGAGATAATGAGGTCTAAGAAAATGCCAAACGAATGGAGGAGAAGCACTTTAATCCCTATTTATAAGAATAAGGGAGATATACAAAACTGTGCAAATTACAGAAGAATTAAGCTCATGAGTCATACCATAAAGTAATGGGAAAGAGTAATTGAACGGAAATTAAGACAAGAGATTCATATTTCAGAGAATCAATTTGGTTTTATGCCTGGGAGGTCAACCATGGAAGCAATCTATCTTCTACGAAGATTAATGGAGAGGTATCGGAGGAAGCAAAAAGACCTACAAATGGTTTTCATTGATCTGGAAAAAGCCTACGATAGAAGATACCGAGAGGGTCTCCAAGGCTTTGGAGAAGAAAGGAGTTCGTATCGCCTATATTCAAGCAATCCAAGATATGTATGATGGGGCTAAAACTAGTGTGAGAACACAGGGTGGGGCCACAGAAGATTTTCCTATAACTATAGGACTGCACCAAGGGTCAGCTTTGAGTCCATATCTTTTTACCTTGGTCTTGGATGTGCTTACTGCGCATATCCAAGAGTCGGTGCCACAATGCATGCTTTTTGCAGATGATATAGTCTTAGTTGGAGAGTCGAGAGAGGAAACAAATGAGAAGTTAGAGCTATGGAGACGAACTTTGGAAGAACATGACCTTCGTCTAAGTAGGAGTAAGACGGAGTATATGGAATATAAGTTCAGTAAGAGGCGTGTTAATGATAGCATAGCGGTGAAAATTGGAGATCATACAATACCACAAGTCACACAATTTAGGTACCTTGGATCTATCATACAAAATGATGGAAAGATAGAGGAGATGTAAACCATAAGATTCAAGCTGGATGGATGAAACAGAGGAGTGCTTCAAGAGTTATTTGTGATAGAAAAGTGCCTCTCAAGCTTAAGGGTAAATTTTACCGCACAGCTATAAGGCCTGCGATGTTGTATGGTACTGAATGTTGGGCGGTAAAAAGCCAACAAGAGCATAAGATCAGTGTTGCGGAGATGAGGATGTTACGTTGGATGTGTGGCCATACAAGACAAGATAGGATTAGAAATGAATGCATTAGAGAGAAAGTAGGGGTAGCACCTATTGTGGAAAAGATGAGAGAATCTCGCCTTAGGTGGTTTGGACATGTAAGGAGAAGACCCTTAGAAGCTCCTGTAAGAAGAGTAGATTAGGTAGATAATAGTCCAATAGCTAGAAGTAGAGGAAGATCAAGAAAGACTATAGGTGAAACGATTAAAAAAGATTTAGATCTGAATAACATATCTGAAAACTTGGTTTATGATAGGGCATAATGGCGTCATTTGATCCATGTAGCCGACCCCACCTAGTGGGAAAAGGCTTGGTGGTTGTTGTTGTTGTTGATGAACCCACATGTAGGCTACTCACCCCTAGTCTCTGGGTGCCAGGAGATCTCTTTGGGGAGGGACAACCACTGGCAGGACTACTGACCAGGGGGGATTTGAAAATGTGCACTTGGAAAGTGCAAAGCCTGATCTGAAACCCTTGAGCCAGTTCAGCCAACCCACGTTGCCTTCTTCCTTCCGTTTGTTTTCTCCACAGAATTGGTGGGGAGAGGGCCATAGCATGAGAAGCATTAGCTGAACCCCATTTTGGTTTGAATATATCTCCAATTGTTTGTTTAATTATTAGGAATGTTCCTCAGTCAAGAAGTTGTGTGATGGACAGTAGAAAAAATCTGGCAAGGATTGCCGTGTACGTAGTTAATATTGGTAGCAATTAAAGGGTTCCCTTTTGTGACCTCTGAAAAAGAGGATCAAGGTATCTCTAAACAGTTCCTTAATGTTTGAAAGAGGATTGTAGCAAAAGAACTGAAGAAGAGAAAATCCACTGAACAATCTTACTATCTTTTACCCTCTAGGCGCTACAACATCAGCCTAAGGAGGCGCAGGGTTTCTACAGCCATTTATGCTTTAAATGCTTCTCTTTCCCTTAAATCTTTTAATTGATGGCGGCCTTCCCAGGGTTGGTACTTTTCTATTGTCAGACTATCATCAGTTCATATTTGACTTCTGGGACAGACAAATATGAACGTTTTTGTTTTTTTTTTTTTAGTACAGACCAGATGAAGCAGAGCTATTTGCCAAATCTGCGCAGCATGCTTATAAACAATTTCGAGACAAGGCAGCTTTATCCAGATCGATGACTGTATGTTTCCCATGCTTTCTCTTCATCCTTCTTGTAGATCATAGTTATAGCTACTATTCTGTCACTAGGTAGATAAGATGGAGGAGTTCGCACAGGGGAGGGTTTGGACTGGTAAAGATGCAGCTTCATGTGGTTTGGTTGATGCTATTGGTGGGCTTTCTCGAGCTATTGCCATAGCAAAATTGAAGGCCAATATACCTCAAGACAGACAGGTTGGTTTGAGATAACCTTTATTTTGGCAGTATGAATGTTGTATTTGGGAAGTATAGTTTTAAAACATAGTGATTGTGCTTGAGCTATGCCAGGTTACAGTTGTGGAGATCTCCAGACCCAGCCCATCTCTACCTGAGATTTTATTAGGCGTAGGGATTTCCCTTGTTGGAGTAGACAGAACGTTGAAGGAACTGCTACAGGGCTTGGCATTTTCTGATGGAGTTCAAGCCCGGATGGATGGAATCATGTTTCAGACATTGGAAGGATATCCTTACGCCAACCCCATTTTGTCAATAATAAAAGATTACCTTAGTTCCCTGTAGTGTTTTATAATTCATTGCAATCATTGTCTCATTTTATTTCTATAGTTTTCGTTATATTTTTCCTTTTTGTGACTATGTCCAAATGGATAATAGATGGCGAGGGTTTTACTCATGATGACTTCTATCTTCAGATGCTTGCCCCTTCGTTGTCTCCCTCACAATCCTTGTACATGCATTATGTAAAGTGGAAAAGTTTAAAGCATTGTTTCACATATTAGCCAAGTATTAGACGGAATTTCTTTTCCAATACATGCTGCCGCCCTTCATTTTTCCTTTAATGCTTATATGGTGATGCAAGTTGGAGTAACGTCAAGATTTATATCTTCATTAACATAAAGATTTATAGCTTCATTAACATAAACTACAAGGATAGTCTTCGTGGTACCATGCATTTAAACAAATTTTAAAAGGCCCTGTTTGCCTGTTTGGTTTTATTTTTGTTTTATTGTAATCAAAACTAATTTTTTTAAAATAGATTTTTTGAAAATTGCTTTTGAAATACTCAATAAAATGATTGCTATACACCTACTTACAAACCTTAGGCGCCTGGGGTTTTTTTTGTTTCTTTGGAGATAGATGACGACTACATAAGAATAATTACCAAATGTTGAAAATAAGGTTTAAATAGTTTTTAAATAGTTTTGAAGAAGTCTAAAAAAAAGTTTTAAACAACAAAAATAAATGTTTTTGATAATTTGTTCTCAACATTTTTAGGGTGTTTAGTTTGTTTTTTGTTTTTATTTTTAGTTTATGTTTTTACTAATAATTATTGTTACGTCCTGTACTTGAACGACTGGTCTTGGGATTGCATGAGGTCGTCAGAGAGCTTAACACTAGTTAGCAGTGGCGATCCATTGACTGAAGACAGGGTAGAGTACCTACAAAGACATTTTGATACTCAAGTTAGTTTTAGAGCTAGAAAGCAGAAAAGAATAAAGGCAGAGAAATTGAACCAAAATGAGGTACCCCTAACTTATATAACGGGTGAGACCGCTAGGGCCTTAGGTGATGCGTCATGTGTAGGCTATTGGGCTTGGCCCACTACGACATACTAGTCCACAGCTTCTCAGCTCGATAGTCAATGAGCAGAGCTTATTGAGTGTCGAGGTATATAAGCTACAACATCCTATTAACATTTACTAACAATTTGATCATACATGACTTTACTATTGTGATTGTCATTGGACTAAGATGGGAGTTTAGGAAGATTAGTATAGTGTACTAAGAAAATGATCAAATGACCAATGATAAAGAAATTATAATATCTTCCCTTCCAATCTAGCTATGTGAGTCTTAATAACATGCTACAAAATTATGAGTAGTTCTATGTTTTTAATTAATGTCATGAGCTAACTCATAGACTAGATGAGCTGATTACTGTCTAGATGAGATGACTCATCTCTTGTTAGAAGGGGATCCATGTGATTACTTTTAATTGTCATTTAAATTATGTGCTCAAAGTGTGTAAGTAACAACTATGATTTGACTAGAGCCAATAGAATTTCATGTAATAAAGCACTAAACACCTATCTTAGTTTACATTGGTTGAAAATTAGGTGTAATGATTAGAGGATTTCCAATATAAATGAAAGAATACCTATTATGTCCTAATGCATGCATGAGTAGTGTAAATCATAGAATTAACTGGTAAAGCTCTTCCTACACACAAAACCTTCCCACAGTCGTGTTAGAAAACCGCTTCCACCTTCACTTAGCCTTAAGCCACCTGATGATCACATATTTTATACATTAATAAACTCTCATTTTTAGTCATTTACACTCTCCATGTATTTAATTGATTGAACTTGGTTATGTTTTGTAAGTTTGGACTCAAATTGGACTTAATTGATTTTTTTCAGCATGATTTACGTCTTACATTGTTTCTGTATTTTGGTCATATCTTGAGTTCTAGATGTCTAAAAATTATGTATTTAACCTTGTAGGAAAGATAAGAGAGAGTTCTACAACTTTCATGGAGAGCTCTAGGTCAAAGTCGGACATCTAGTAGAACTAATTGGGCTTGGAAGTCAGAATACGAGTTTTGTGATTAGAACCTGAACAGTGTGCAGTAATCAGAGCATAACTCGCGCTGTAAGAACTGAATTAGGCTGAAATTTTGGCATCTGCAAGTTAAGACCAATATCTACAACTTTCATGAAGAATACAAGACTTAGATCAGATTGCTTAGAGGTCATATTGGGCTCGCAAGTCAGAATAGAGGAGTTGTAACTAGGCCTGAGCAGTGTGTAATGATTGGACCATATCTTGAGCTGTAGGAATGATTTTGGGCTGAAACAAATGACATTTGAAAGCTAAGACAAAAGCCTACAACTTTCATGAAGATCACTTTTCAATATTCTGATGCATTCAATGAGTTCAACACTGAATGATTTCGGAGACAAAGAATCTCAATAATTTTTCACTCACCAAATCACTATTTGGCATTTTTCACTCATTTTCCACTCATCTATTTACTCATTAATCAACCCCCTTGTCATTTTGTATCCCTAATCCTCTATAAAAGGGACCATTGGCCGATCATTTAAGAATCTTAGGTGTTAGAGATCAAGATCATGCTATTGTGTTGTTTGTTTATCTTGTTGTAGTTTTTTTTGTTCTAAATTGAAGTTATGTTCTTCTTCTTCTTCTCTATTCATTTCTTCTTATCTATGAGTAACTAATTTTCATTTTACTTGGGTGAAAGGGTGAAACTCTTGGTAATGAAATAATGTTAGATTAGTCTCTTTCTTGTGCTTAAATGATATA
Source organism: Ormosia semicastrata (assembly GCA_029884595.1). Lineage (NCBI taxonomy): Eukaryota > Viridiplantae > Streptophyta > Magnoliopsida > Fabales > Fabaceae > Ormosia > Ormosia semicastrata. The sequence continues at coordinate 316,248 of JAQQTO010000029.1, read as the reverse complement.
TTATAAAGTGGTCATTATATGTATTGTATTTTTGTTTCCAATCAATTTAGAAACTCTCCTTGTAAAGTGAAGATCTTGATTTTTTGTAGACAATATATTGGTACAATGAATGCTTGAGCCCATTTATAAGTGGTGGTGTTAATAGATGATTAAAGGAATTATAATATAATTATGTATATAATCTTAAATGAACTTTGAATGTTGTATTTTCTGATTAGAACTTTCATTATGTGTGGATTCTAATTGAGTTATAAAAAGAATTAATATTGTCCTTAATTTACTTACCAGGAGTGGATCTCCTAACCTAAGTAAATATTTTTTTATTTGTGATTAAGTTTTATCATCTTTATTATTGTGACAAAATATTTTCCTTACCTCAAAAAATTTTTCTTCATCAATTCCCTGTGAATCAACCTCGGACTGCTGAGAATTTATTACTTGAAACAACTTGCACTTAAGTTTGTAACTTATAATTCGCATCACCACCACACTTGGAGAGAGAAAAGAAGAATTAGAAAGGGAAATGGGAAAGTGAGTGTTGGTTGGAGAAAGAGAGAAGGAAGAGGAATTACACCTTTACATGTCCACCATAGAGCCATCCATTGTCCTTGAGGTAGAAGGAGAAATTGAAGAGCAAGCCAAGCACTCTTCGTCAAGCTTAGGATTAAGTCATTCTCCCTATTTTCCCATGGTGAACTGCCACTTCAAGGAAGAAAGGTAGGGGTTTTTTGCTCTTTTTCTCCTCTTTTTCTTCATTTCCATAATCTTTCCTATGTTTTTATTAAGCTTTGGGGTTGCATTGGTTGAGATGTGGTTGGTGTTTTGGGTGGAGGAGGGTTTGGCAATGGGTGGCCTAGGTGCAACTATGAAGTTGCCACTTGAACCATTAATTTTTCACTTTGCTCTTGTTGAATGTTTGGCTAAAATGGTAACTTCAAGTGAATTTTGGGATGATGGAGGGCTCATTGCATAGAAGTTTTATGCTATTATTAAAGATGAAAATGATCATGAGATAATTAAAAAAATGAGATGCTTGTTCCATATATGGAAAAGGAGTGAGAAAAGAACTTTTCCTAAAGCAATAAGAATGCTTGATTCCATGTGAAGCAAAAGAGTGAAAAAAGCCCTTTGCCAAGATAGAACCATGTGCAGCAAGAGAGAGGCTAGAAAGTGATGGCCTCACGTCTTATGCGCATGAGGGACATAGAGGCCCTCAAGCAAAGAAAGAATAGAAAGAGATAAGCTAAATGAAAAGATTGTAATCCTTATTTTGCATTTGCATTTTTCATGATTTTAGATTGCATTAGATTATTATATTTCTTAAAAAGTTTTGCTTATAGTAAAATAAATGAATTTTTGTATCTTGTACAACTAGAGTCATCATGTGAGTTTTCATATTTTAAATTATCACTATCTACTGAGAATTTCTCAAATTCTCACCCTATTTCTATGGTGTTCCAGATTCAGATCAACCTACTGCATAGTCAGGATGCCTTTTGTTTCTATCTTGTAGTAGGTCAATGGTGGATGGGTGTATTCACCTAAGATTGAAAATTTTACTTTCCAAATTACTGTAGCTATGAGCATAGTGGTGAACCCCTAGCAGTTTGTGGAGGCTAGGAGAGATGGTTCTTTTTGAGATGGACACCTAGGGCTTAGTTAAATAAAGCCTATGCTTTATTTTGATTTGTATATATTGCAGATAGTTGTATAGGTGCCATCTTTTGCATGTATCTGTCAGTAACTTGCTGACTACTAGACTTGGTTATGTAAACCCATAATGGCTTGTGCTGACTCACATGTACTGATGCATGTGATGTATCTATGTTATCTTAATGTGTATGCAATTTCCCTTACTTGCTTGATAAATTGATTGAATGAATCCACAATTTAGATAATCTACCACTTAAGAGTTCTACCTTGAAGGACTCTTGAAGAGTATTCCAACAGTTAAATGATAGTCATAAATATAACTAAGTGCTCCCAAGGCTTTAAGCCTAGCTCACCACGAGAGTCAAGCAACTAAGTTTCAAGCATAAAATCAACTAGAAAGTAAGTATAGGAAAGATAAGTTACAGCCTTCATAAAACGAAAATTTTACCTAGATTAGTAAACTGACCAAGTTGGCTACCTAAACACGAAATAAAGGGGAAGTTTGTGATGAACTCTAGCTTATCTTAGTTCAATTGAGTAAGCTTGGTGTTGTTTGGATTATGATTAAAAATTAAGATCAAAATCAGTTGTCAAGTTCCACCAAAAATATAAAAACCTTACAACAAGTTGTAGCTAGTAAGGATCGATCCACAGAGAACTAATTTAATTAACACCATAAATCGATTCCTAAATTAAACTCTAAAGAACAAATAACAGTAAAAGGGGATTTTGTTTATTAAAACTAAGATTGGAAATTGAATCTAAAGCAACAATAATAAACATGATTTGATTTACCAATTTGAAAAGATTGATTAAGAGATGAAATTCACCATTAGATTTACATGATAATGCTAACCTGCATATCTTTTATCCCAACATGATCAATTATGTCTTTATGCAATTTTGAGATTAAATCTCTGTTTTCCTTAGGTTTTAGTCAATTTAGCAACCACTCAAATTAATCCCCAATCACTAGTTATCTATAAAGTAACCGTTCTTATACCTACCTAATGACAACATTAAGATTTAGAAAACCAATCACACTAAGGTCCAATCACACACCGGGATTGAATTACTTAGATTATATGTTTCACTAGTCCTACCACTGCAACCGCGCATAGCAATCCTAGTTTTACCACTCTCGAAATTGACAGATAATATAAAGACCTTTATATTAGATTAAGATCAGAAACATATGGGTAAAAATACAACTGTATTGAAATAAAGAAGAATGTAGGATTCACAAAAACAAAACTAAGGTTTCATATTTCCTTAACCAAATAAGAAACTTAGCCGCACATGACATTCAAAATCAAAAGAAAAATGGAAGAAAAACATTGTCAAGAATACAAGTGTGAAAGAAAGCTGAAGATTAAACTAGTTTTCAATGATTGAGGTTGATTGATTGTCGATGGATCGAACTTGAATCTCTAATCTTTGATCGAATCCCCCTCTCTCTTGTTCTTCGTATTCTCCTCAGTTCCTTGGCGGCTTCTATCTTAAACTTTCCCTCTTTTAACCTTAAGCAATCCTATTTATAGCTTTTAATACCTAACTCCTCATTCAAACTTAAAATTAAGTTCCTGATATATAGACACGGGCCGTGTATGATTACATGGTCCCCCCGTTATTTGATTCTTCCAACGTAAGTTCCATATGATTGGAACTTGGAAAGAAACACGGCCTACCCCATGTCTTCGGGCAAACTCAGAACTAACTCTAATTTGTGATGCCAGAGAAGGACACGACCCCCCTTGTGTCTGGGGACACAGGCTGTGTCACTTACTTTCTTCATATTCTGCCTTGATTCTTCACATATTATTTCTCCCTTTGCTTCTAAGGATGATGTTTGATGCTAATGGACTCCGTCACTCAAAAATCTCCTAAAAAACATAATGCAATTATGAGTGCTTATAAATACACTTACGCATAGTTTCATAATAAAGATTCAATTAATCTTCTTATCTAGAAACTTAGCCAAAAGTTGACAATTAAGTATATATGGAGTCCAATTAGATCAAAGATAAGACATTCAAGATATAGAAATAATCAGTAGATCAAATACCCCCACACTTAACCTTTTGTACTCCTGGGCAAATATATAAAAATGAAGCACATGTATCCCAACAAGCAATGAAAGTGCAGAACAATGAGCAAAGACCTATACACCTTAATCTTTTCAAGGGATCTAAGTAATAAGGAATTTCCTCCCTTGACAATCCAAACTAGCAAGCAAAGTCAATCAAATTCCAAGGTTAATTCAACATGAAAAATCCTCACTGAAATGCTCTTTCACTCAAGTGTTTGAGGCTTGTGTTTACTTTCAACCTACTCATGAAAACATGCCCTACCATAGGCTTGGTAAGCCTCTACTTCTCTACCATCTAGGCCATATGCACCCAAAGATCAAAATGTCTTTAATTATGTTGTAATGGGGTCAGGGTTAAGGTAGGATACATCAATGATGAGTAAAGTTAGGCCATATGAATTAGAAGAGCAAAGGGGAATATATTCAATCATTATAATAAAAGTCACCCAAACACTATTCAACTTTAATTTTCTTTTTGTATCTTTTCCTTTTTCTTGCATTTCTCCATACAACAGTCAAATTTTTCATTTTCTTCTTCATTTTTTCTTTTTCACTTCTGAGCTCTTTTTTTTTTTTGAATTAAAACATATACACCTTGCAGTACATTGTTAAATTCCTCCCCACTTATTCAAAACCAATTCCCAACATAACTAAGCTATTCTACTCTCTAAGGTAGGGTAGCATAATGATTTTTCACTTTTAGGCTTATACTGAGCTATAAATGAAGAAAAAATCAATTAGGCTCAAAGGGGGTAATCAATGGATAAAATACAAGGATGACTGTTTGGCCAGTAGTTATTTGAAAGAAGTGCCTTTTTCATTTTAAATGTGTGCAGTGGTCATTTGCAGCTTAAAAGAGAGATAAGACAAGTTCTGAAGAACACATAATCATGAGTGGAATCACACAACAAAAAATCAAGATGGCCTAATATTAGCCATTCACATCAAAGCCCAAAATCTCACTAGGTCTCAATTTATCATATTCAAATTAACCCCTTAATTTTTCTAAACCTCACCTGACAGATTTGAAAGCAAGAAAATCTACTCCTTTAATTTTTTTTTAAAAAATGGATCTTTTGCTCACCATTCAACTCACTCTAAAACCCATTAGAGAGACATGCACCATAAATTCAACATGCACCATATATTCAACTAAGATCATTACTCTCCCACACTTAAAGCAGACATTGTCCCTAATGTCAAAGCATACACACATCAAAGAAAATAAACTCAAGTAAACCAACAGTGCATAATCAAAGATATTAAGAAGGAAATTGAATCTAAAACTAGTAATCATCATTCATATCCAAAATAAGATCCAATACAATGCTAAAAGATCAATTCAAATTCAAATTAGAATCCCAATATAACAAAAAAAAAAAACAAATGAAATACATCAAGATGAGGGTGAGGGATAAGACACTCTCTGAAGCAAAGCATCGAGTTTGCTATCAATGGTATCCATCCTCTTAGTAGTGAAGTCCTCCAGCTGCTGGAATCAGTCATCCAAATGATGGAATTGGTTGGCATGATCCAACTCTAGTCGATCAATGCGAGCTATGACCTCCTCATATGAAACAGCCCGACTGGAAGGCCCTACATCTGCAGTAAAATAGGGAGCATGCTCCGGAGATGCGGATGCATCAACGTGCTCCTGTGCCTCAAGCATTGGAGCTCTCTAAGTAAGACATGACCGTCTACTCCTACTAAGTGGAGGCACCATTCTGGTTCACGCACATGCCCATGACAACTAGAATGGACCTATCAATAGCACTAGGACCCCTTACAGGATCCTCTTCCAGCAACAAATCCAGATGAATTCCACAATGCTCCGCAATAGCAGTAATGTAACCTCCAAGTAAGATTTGTCCAGCTCTAGTGGATCTGACATGCTTGAAATGGTTACACAGCCAGTAACCACCATTCACAGGTTCCCCATTGACCATGTAATGAAGGAAAAACAATTCAGGTCGACTAATGGTCCCCTAGCTTTCCCCCTAGCACAAATGGTATTTGCTAACCACTTTTGGAGGTATCGATGGGCCGGGGATCAGAGTTTGGAGGCCTTAGAGGATTTAAGCTCGTAACGACCAGACTCAGCAAAAATTAGACCAAACACGGTCTTGTTGAACCTTAGGAGGAATGCAATTGTGTCCCATAGGAAAACCAAAAATTGCACTAAATTGATGAATGTCTAATGTATGAGGTGTTCCTAATAATTTAAAAGTAATCTCACCAGGCCACTCGGTTTGATCACTCAGAGGGCACAATTTACAGGTAAAAGTAGAAATGAACGCTCTAGTTAAATCAGTATAGGTAGGTCTATGCATGTTGGCAAACTCAACCCATCCTATTCAACCCAATAAATTATAGACATCCCCATATAAATCAATGGCTCTTAGTGTATCCTTATCTAGATACCTAGTAGGCATTATTTCTTTCCTATCAAGAGGATTCACAGATACCTATGGAGATGGCTTTATAGGTGGAGGTGGGGAAGGTGCCCTTTCCCTCCTGACCGTGTGCTTCAATTGCTTCCTTGGAGGCATTGGAGGTGATACCCAGAGAAATTGAGATGGGTAGCAAGGAGAAGATGAAAAGAGAAGAGTGGGAAGCTTTTGGCCGTGGATTTGGAAGAAAAGAAAATGAGTGAAGGAGACAGTGGTGGTTGAGTATTGTTTGGGGAGTTAGGTGAGTGGAAAAGAATGGAAGAAAGGGGAGTGGGTTACGGTGAAATGATGATGGAGAATGGTGATAGTGGTAGGAAGCTGGTCGAAGAGGATAAGGGGACGGTGATGGTGGTGAAGGCTGGCTGTGCAAGGGATGGAGGAAGGAAATTTGGGGGAAGAAAGGAGCAATTAAAACCCTAAGCAAGGGTTTTAGTTCTCTGATGCGCGAACACGGACTGTGTCCTTTGACAGTCCTCCCCGCGTGTTTGGCTCTGAAATAGCAGTGGCTCTCCCATTCGAAGACACGAGCCGCGTCTTATGACACAGTCTCCCCCGTGTAAGCTTCTGTGACCAACTAGGGCTTTCTGTCACGAGAACATGGGCCGTGTCACATGACACGACCCCCCTGGTGTACTACTTTGTGACGAATTAGGGCTTCTACTAGCTGGGAACATGGGGACACACCCTTCATGTCTTCCACTAACTTGGCAACTCAGAAAACCACACTAATACTCCACGAAATTATTAATTTTCAAGGTTTCTCATCCACCTAAAACTTTTATAATGACTCCATACACTCATCAAACAATCAAATAATGCGTCCAATCACAAATCCAGCATTCCAAAACACAAAGATATCTAGGGATTCCTGGGCAATCATTCAGGAGACATACCAAGATCTACTTTACCTATGAAACTAATCAAGAAAATAATAAAGAAACATAAAATAAAAGGGATAAAGAAAGCAAATCTGATTTTCTAGATGATGGGTTATCTCCCATTAAGTGCTTGGTTTATTGTTCTCAGTCCGACATTGTGATACTCCTTTATTGTTCTTCATAATGTGGATGGGAAAGGCTCATCTCTTCCACTTCTTCCTTTTTCGGAAACTCATGGTAAGGCTTGAAACGGTGTCCATTGACCTTGGATGTTTTGTCAGACGCCTCATTCATGATTTTCATTGCACTAGAAGGAAAATAATTAGTCACCACAAATGGTCCAATCCATTTAGAACATAGTTTACCTGGAAACATCTTGAGCCTGGATTGGTATAGTAGCACCCTTTGTCCTTTGTTAAAGCTTTTCCTAGAGATCATTTGATCATGGAATGACTTGGTGTTTTCCTTGTAAGTAAGGGCACTCTCAAAAGCTTCATTCCTCAGTTCATCCAACTCTTGTAATTAGAGCTTCCTTTGCTTTCCAGCACCCTCCAGATCCAAGTTGACTTGCTTGATAGCCCAATAAGATCGATGCTCTAGCTCTATGGGCAAATGACAGGGATTCCCATATACCAACCGAAATGGTGACATACTAATTGGGGTCTTGTATGCAGTTTTATAAGCCCATAATGCATCATCAAGTCTAGTACTCCAATCCTTGCGCGTTGGATTCACTGTCTTTTCAAGGAAGGACTTGATTTCCGGATTTGACACTTCGGTCTGCCCATTTGTCTGTGGATGGTAGAGAGTGGAAGTCTTGTGCACCACACCATATTTCTTCAAGAAAGCCTCAAATGTTCTACTGCAAAAATGTATCTCTTGATCACTAATTATGGCCATTGGAGTTCCAAACCTAGAGAAAATGTTAGACTTCACAAAATCCATAACAATCTTAGAGTCATTAGATTTGATGGCCTTTGCTTCCACCCATTTTGAAATATAATCAACAGCTAAAAGAATATATGAAAAACCAAAAGAGAGTGGGAATGGTCCCATAAAGTCAATGCCCTAAACATTAAAGATTTCCACAAAAACTATCAAAGTTTGAGGCATTTGATTTCTAGTACCAATATGACCTGTTCTTTGACAGCGGTCACATGAATTACAAAAGTTGTGAGCATCCTTAAAAATTGTAGGATAATAGAAACCACTATCGAGCACTTTGTTGGTTGTCCTCTTTATGCCAAAATGCCCTCCACATGCATAGGTGTGACAAAAAAAGAGTATGGAGTGAGTTTCTGAATTCGAAATGCATCTCCTAATCACTTGATCTGCACAATGCTTCCAAAGGTAAGGATCATCCCAAATATAATATTTGTAATCACTCCTCAGTTTATCCCATTATGCCTTGTTCAAGCCCACTAGAAATTCCTTGGTGGCCAAGTAGTTGGTAATGTCAGCATACCAAGGAATTGTAGTCTCGATGGCCGTGATATGCTCATCTGGAAAACTTTCTTTAATAGGCATTTCCTCTTCCTCAGTCACCAACCTACTCAAATGGTCTGCCACCAAGTTTTCGCTCCTTTTTTTTATCTTTAATCTCCAAATCAAACTCCTGGAGCAGTAAAATCCATCGGAGCAATCTAGGTTTCGCTTCCTTCTTCGTAAGTAAGTACTCCAAAGCTACATGATCAGAAAAAATAATTACTTTAAACTAATTAAATATGATCTGAATTTTTCTAAAGCAAAAATAACAGTTAAAAGCTCTTTTTCAGTTGTAGAGTAATTGAGTTGAGCATCACTTAGGGTCCTTGATGCATAGTAGATAGTATAAGGCACTCTATCAACTCGCTATCCTAGGACAGCCCCTACCGCGAAGTCACTAGCATCGCATATCAACTCAAATGGTAGCTCCCAATTTGGTGGCCTAATGATAGGCGCCATAGTCATCAACTTCTTGAGTTTAGTGAAAGCCTCCATACACTTCTCATCAAAGTGGAATGGAGCATCCTTTTGAAGTAGTGTGCAAAGGGGCAAAGAAATCTTGGAGAAATCCTTGATGAATCTTTGGTAGAAACCTGCATGACCAAGAAAAGAATGAATTTCTTGCACACTAGTGGGCAGGGGTAAGGAACGCACAAGCTCTACTTTAGTTCTATCAACCTCAATTCCCCTAGTAGAGATCATATGACCTAACACTATACCCTCTTATACCATGAAATGACATTTTTTCTAATTCAACACAAGGTTAGTGCCAATGCATCTTTTTAGAACCAATTTTAAATGTTCTAAACAATCCTCAAATCCATTCCCAAATGCACAAAGTCATCCATGAAGACCTCTATAATGTTCTCTATATAATCAGAAAATATGCTCACCATACATCTCTGAAAGGTCATTGGTGCATTGCAAAATCCAAAAGGCATTCGCCTATATGCATAGGTGCCAAAGAGACAAGTGAAAGTGGTCTTACCTTGATCTTCTGGAGCAATAACAATCTAATTATAACTTGAAAACCCATCCAGAAAATAGTAGTGATAATGGCCAGCTAATCTTTCCAACATTTGATCAATAAAAGGCAAAGGAAAGTGGCTTTTCTAGTGGCAGCATTTAATTTTCTATAGTCTACACAAACACGCCATCCTGTTTGTAGCTGAGTGGGAATAAACTTATTTTCAGCATTTCGTACCATAGTTATTCTAGATTTCTTTGGTACTACCTGGACTAGGCTTACCCACTTGCTATCAGAAATGAGGTATATCACCCCCACACTTAGGAGGTTCAGTATCTCCTTCTTCACGACTTCCATCATAGGAGGATTCAACCTCTTTTGGGGATCTCTCACTGGTTTAGCCCCATCCTCCATTAAGATTCTGTGCATGCAAATGGAGGGGCTAATACCCTTAATATCTGCTATCGTCCAACTAATGGCCGTCTTGTGCTCCTTCAGAACAGCCACCAACTTCTCCTCTTATTCTTGGGTGAGTGACTTAGCAATTATCACTGGAAGTGTGTCCTTCTCTCCCAAGAATATATATTTGAGATGATCAGGTAATTCCTTCAGTTCTAACTCTGGTGCCTACACAACAGAAGGTTTAGATGCATCATTAGTAATTGGTAGCTCAACATAAGAAACCTCATGTCCTTTTGAAGTGGAAGAGAGCTCATGCAAGGCTGCGACTACATCATGGATATCTCCACTCCAAGGATCTCTTTCATCATCCCTCTTCTCTTCGTATGAATCTAAGCTATGAGTCAATACTTTATCAAGAGCATCAAAATGATTGGACTCAAAAGCTACAGAAATTAAATAATCCAAAGTATCAAAGGAGTTTATCAAACAGGCATAGTGCACATCACTCGAGTATCTCATAGCCTCAAAATGTTGAATCGGATCATTTTCCCATCAAATTCCATGGTCAATGTCCTGTGGATAAATGACCCTAGTATGTTTTGATTAATGACTAAACTTAACATGATTATTACTTTGATTCACTAACTACTTGCCAAGCTTGACTTTTTCAATGAGATTTAATGGAGCAAGAAAAGTGGATGCAAAGGATCATGGAGCAAAGCATTTCAATGCAAGGATCATGAAGGAAAACTTGAAGAAGGAGTATCATGAAGAAGGAATTCAAGGAAGATCATTAGGAACCTTTTTGTAAAGAAAAAACTTAGTATAACTCTTTGATTAAGATCTCTAAAATAAGTAAAAATGGTTTTCAAAAGTAAAAATGGACTAAGAACGAAAAATGTTAATTAATAAGTCTGTACATCTATGTGTACATCGATGTACTTTCAGTTAATTAACTAACTTTTAATGAAAACCTCAGTGTACATCTATGTATAAGTGTTATACATCTATGTATACATCGATTGATTCTGGACGTACTTGGTCAGTATGCACTTTTGCATCTATACATCGATTGGTACATCGATGCATAAGCCAAAACAGAAGCAAGGACTTTTTGAAATAGCCATACAATCGATTAGGTAATCGATGTATGAACTTCTGGGCTGAAATTGCAGGTGTTTTTCAAGAACAACATCGATGTACTCATGTGTGTATCACTCAAGATCAAGAATATCCAAGAACACAATCGATTAGGCAATCGATGTACACATGTTGTAAGAAGTGAAATTTTGTTTAATACGTCTGTGTACTAATCGATTGACTAATAACAAATTTTTTTTAGATAAGTTTGTTTTGATCTTAACTGACTTGTAAAGTGTGTCCAACAAATCTATTTTGAAATATACCTATATAAGCATATTGGTAAACACTTTCTCAATAACAACTCATTCAAAACTTGAGATCAAACACACAAATACTGAGAGAGCTTTTCATTGAAAAACTGAGTATTTTTCTGTAAAACTTCAAATTGTAATATCTGATTTCTTAGAATCTGATTCAATCTTTTCATATTGTAAAAGAGAGATAACAGAGAAGGTTCTCTCGCTGATTAAATCAAGAGTAAAAGGAATTCTTGGTGCTATGCAAGAGTGGAAGGAATTCTTGTGAGAATTGTAAGATTGCTTTGACTAAAAAGTTGTCATTTGGGTAGAAGGAACCTAGAAGTGAAACTTGTGTAAAGAATCTTGTAAATTGATTTTTAATAGTGGACGAAACTCACAGTCATATGGGGACTGGATGTAGGTTACCAGAGGAGGTAGCTGAACTAGGATAAAACTTGGTTTACAATTTTCTCTATCCCTTAACTCTTTATTTGCTTTATTTTTGAATGTATGAATTAAGCAATATGTTGGGGATGCTTGCATGATTTGATTAGTTTATGATCTTGTTCATATTTGAAATTAACCTTATTGTTAATATTTCTTTATAAGTTTCAAGTCTTGATAGAAATACATCTAACAAAAATACATTTTGGTTTATTGGTTGACAAAATCTTTTTCATAGTTAAAGAAAAGAATTAGTTTTTGCAAAAAAAGGGAAAAGCTTCAAAAAGTTATAATACTCAATTCAACCCCCCTTCTTGAGTATTAAGAAGCCACAACCAACAGGTGGTATCAGGGCTTTCACTCTTGTGTAAAGCTTAACAGCTTAAGAGGATGGCTTCAAATGACATCTTGGGAGAAAGGGCTTCCTTGGCAAGACCCCTTACTTTCAATGGCACTGTCTATATGTATTGGAAAGAAAGGATGTTAATATTCCTTGAGGCAAGTGGCATTGATGTATTAGATGCTGATGAAAATGGTCCATACATTCCTCACACTCTTGATGCAAATGGCACCAAGAAAGAAAAACTTAGAAGTGAATAGCATGATGAGGACAAAAGGAGAGTAGGTTATAATGCTAAAGTTAAGAATATTATAACTGCTGCCTTGAGTTATGATTAATTTTGTCAGGGTTTCAAATTGTAAGACAGCCAAGCAAATGTAGGATACGCTGCAAATTACTCATGAAGGAACCAGTGATGTAAAAAGAGCAAGAATGAACTCACTCATGTACGAGTATGAACTCTTTCACATGAAGAATGGTGAAGACATCAATGATATGCAAATGAGGTTCACTCACATAGTGAATTAGCTGAATGGACTTGGAAAAAACATTTCAGATGAACAACAAATCAACAAGATTATGAGATGTTTGACAAGAGAATGCCAACCAAAGATTACCGCTATAGCTGAATCAAAGGACTTAGTAACCATGAATATTGCTACACTATTTGGAAAACTTAAAGAGCACGAGATGGAGTTGCATAGATTGAATGACCATGAAGAGAATGAGAAAAAGAAAAGAGGCTTATCACTTAAAGCACGTCTCCAAAGAAAATTTTGACAGTGATAAAGATGAAGAAGTTGAAGAAGATGATGAATCTGAATAGGATATGGGACTATATGGGACTGCTAGTTAAAAAGTTCAAGAGATTCCTCAAAAAGAAGAAAAACTTCAACAAAAGGCCCTCAAACTTCTTTTCTAAGAAGAACACTTCAAAAGCTGAAAGTTCAACATCAAATGTGAAGTGCTATGAATGTGGCAAACCTGGACATTACAAGAATGAGTGTCCTAAACTTCAAAAGAAGGATAAGCATGACAATCATGAGTCCAATGACAAGAAGAATAGAAAGCCAAGAAGAGCATACATGACCTAGGAGGAGAATGATATGGATTCCTCTGAAGATTCTGAGGAACAACAGGCCAATCTTTGTCTCATGACTAACCATCAAAGTGATAATGAAGATGAGGTAAATGAAATCCCCCTACCTATGATGAACTACAAGATGCTTTTGATGAATTGCATAGTGAATATCTGAAAATTGTTAAGCAATTGATGTCATCTAGGAAAGTCATTGCTAAATAATGTAGTGATTATGCATCTCTTCAAATTAAGATTAAAGAATTAGAAGCTAAGAACAATAAGCTAAGTGCATCTAGTTCTACATGTTCTAATTGTAATATTCTGGAAAAAGAAGTAGAAAAATTGAAAATCACTCTATCTAAATTTACAATGGGAAGAAATAATCTAAATGCCATATTAGGACAGCAAAAAGGAGTATATGACAAAGCTGGAATAGGCTATAAACCAGCATTGCATGAAAAGGCTTTTAAGAAACTCTTTGTTGCACCTAAATCCTCTATTAGTCCTTTTGTTAAATGTTTCTATTGTGCAAGAAAAGGACATACAGTTTCTACATGCTATTTTAGAAATCCTTCAAGGATTAGTATTAAACAAATTTGGGTTCCTAAGGGAACATATGTTATGACTAACACCAAAGGACCCAACAAAATTTGGGTACCTAAGACAAATGCTTAAAATCTGTTTTGTCGGTGTGTTTGAGAGCCAAAAGTTCAAATTAGTATCTTGATAGTGGCTACTCCAAACATATGATTAGAGATATCACGAGGTTCTTATCCTTCACTCCCAAATAAGGTGGAAGTGTCACCTATGGTGATAATAACAAAGGAAGGATCTTACGAGTTGGAACAATTGGAAGAAACACAACTACCAAGATAGAAGGTGTACTATATGTGGAAGGGCTCAAGCACAATTTACTAAGCATTAGCTAACTATGTGATAAAGGTTATAAGGTTTTCTTTAACTCTAGTAGTTGCATTATAGAAAATAAGTATGATAGTAATGCAAAGCTGATAGGTAATCGATTGAATAACATATACATGATAGATTTAGAGAGTATTTCTGCTAGTGATGTATGTTGTTTAATATCTAACGAAGAGGAGAATTGGCTAAGGCATAGAAGAATAGGACATATTCATATGGTTCATCTAAACAAACTCATTTCTAAAGAATTGGTAATTGGTCCTAAAACCAAGTTCTCAAAAGATGGTTTATGTGATGCATGCCAAAAGGGCAAGCAAACTAAAGTATATTTTAAGGCTAAGAATATAGTTTCAACTGAAAGACCTTTGCAATTACTGCACATGGACTTATTTGGACCCTCTAGGACCAAAAGTTTTGGAGGAAATTTGTATGCATTAGTTATAATTAATGATTACTCTAGATTTACATGGATATTCTTCTTAGCACATAAGAATAAAGCTTTTACAGATTTTAAGAAAATGGCTAAGTTAGAACAAAATGAAAAAGGCATGAAAATAACTTCTATAATGAGTGATCATGGTGGAGAATTTCAAAATGAAGAATTTGATAATTTCTGTGAAGAGTTGGGAATTCAACATAATTTCTCTGCTCCAAGAACTCCACAATAAAATGAAGTTGTGGAAAGGAAAAATAGATCTTTAGAAGAAATAGCAAGAACTATGTTGAATGACTCAAACATGCCAAAATATTTTTGGGTAGATGCTGTAAACACAGATTGCTATTTAATGAATAGAGTCTTGATAAGACCAATTTTGAAAAAGACTCCATATGAACTCTATAAAGGTAGAAAACCAAATGTTTCACATTTCCATGTCTTTGGTTGTAAATGTTTTGTACTAAATAATGGAAAGGACAATGTAGGAAAGTTTGATCCTAAAGCTGATGAAGGAATCTTTCTAGGCTATTCATCATCTAGTAAAGCTTTTAGAATCTTTAATAAAAGAACACAAACAATTGAAGAATCTGTACATGTTACATTTGATGAAACTAACCCCAAAAGGTTGGGAAAGGAATTTGTTGATGATGTTGCTGAAACTTTAGAAGAGATTCAACTTGAGGAAAAACAGGATAATGCCAAAATGGATGAAGTAGTGGAAATTCCAGGAGAGGCTCAACATGAAGATCTACCTAAAGAATGAAAAATTGCAAGGAATCACCCTCTGGACAACATAATTAGTGAAATATCCAAAGGGGTAACCACTAGACATTTCTTAAGAAATGCATGCAATAATATGGCTTTTGTATCACAAGTTGAACCTAAAACTATAGATGAAGCAATTATTGATGAAAACTGGAGTATGGCAATGCAAGAAGAACTTAATCAGTTTGAAAGAAATAAAGTTTGGGAACTTGTTCCAAAACCCAAGGATAAACAAATAATTGGTACAAAATGGGTGTTTAGGAATAAGCTTGATGAAAATGGTATCATAGTAAGGAATAAAGTTAGATTAGTAGCCAAAGGCTATAATCAAGAAGAATGAATTGACTATGATGAGACATATGCACCTATGGCTAGATTAGAAGCTATTAGAATGTTGTTAGCATATGCATGTATCATAAATTTTAAATTGTATCAAATGGATGTTAAGAGTGCAATCCTAAATGGATATATACAAGAAGAAGTGTATGTTGGTCAACCCCCTGGATTTGAAATAAATGAATTTCTTAATCATGTGTATAAACTCACTAAAGCCTTGTATGGACTTAAACAAACTCTAAGAGCTTGGTATGAAAGGCTAAGTAATTTCTTACTTCAAAAGAGATTTATAATAGGGAAAAGTTGACACAACATTATTCACTAAAAGAAAAGCACAAAACATACTTCTTTTTCAAATTTATGTTGATGATATTATATTTGGTACTACTAATGAATCTTTGTGTAAGGAATTTGCCAAACTAATGCAAAACGAGTTTGAAATGTCTATGATGGGAGAGCTTACATTCTTCCTTGGACTACAAATCAAACAATGTGATGATGAGACTTTCATAAGCCAAACTAAGTACTGCAAAGAACTATTGAAGAAGTTTGGAATGGAGAATGCAAAGGAAACGGCTACTCCAATGAGTCCATCATGCTACTTGGATAAAGATGAGAAAGGTAAATCAGTAGATGTTTCCAAGTACAGAGGTATGATTGGTTCCTTACTCTATCTAACTGCAAGTAGACCTGATATAATGTTCAGTATTTGTATGTGTGCTAGATACCAATTTAATCCTAAGGAATCACACTTAACTACTTTAAAAATAATCATGAAATACTTATTAGGAACTAAAGAAATGAGATTATGGTATGCTAAAGGATCAACATGTAACTTAGTAGGATATTCTGATTCTGACTTTGCTGGATGCAAGTTAGATAGGAAAAGTACTAGTGGAACTTGCCGCCTTCTAGGAAACTCATTAGTTTCTTAGTTTAGTAAAAAACAAACAAGTGTGACTTTATCAACTATTGAAGCAAAATATGTTGCAGCAGGAAGTTGTTGTGCACAAATTCTTTGGATGAAACAACAACTTATTGACTATGGTGTTCTCTTAGAGAAAGTTTTAATCAAATGTGATAATACTAATGCTATAAATCTCACTAAGAATCCTATAATGCATTCAAGAACCAAACATATTAAGATAAGACATCATTTCATAAGGGATCATATTCAAAGTGGAGATATAATCATTGAATATATTGATACATCTAAGCAATTAACTGATATTTTCACTAAACCATTGGCTAAAGAAAGGTTTTTCTATATAAGAAGAGAATTAGGAATAATTGATCCTACCTATGCTTGATGTTTTGAATGTTGAATGCATGATAATTTGATGTTTGATGTTTGTACATCGATTAAATAATCGATTTGTCTAGGCAAAATCCCTAATCTAAAAGCTGGTACACATATTAGGTAATTTATGTACAAACTTAGAAATCCGTTTTAAGTGCCCTTACATCGATTATATATCAGAAAACATGACTCTTTGGAAGTCATTATACATCGATTAAACAATTGATTATTTTGATCAAATAGATACAGGATATCATGTACATCAATTGACACATAGATTAATCTACTATGAAAACTTGAAAATTCCAATTTGATCAGCTATAAATCGATTAGCACATCGATTGAATCACTGATCTCAGATGCACTACTCACTATAAATGCCTATGCATCGATTGATACATCGATTAGCAATGGATTAAAAAAAACTGACCCTGTGTATACATCCATTATAACATCGATTGAGTGATAGTTCTAAAATTTAGGACTCACTGACTTACCCTATACATTGATTTGTACATCGATTGGGTGTATGCTGCAATTGTTGGTACTCTCTGACTTGGCTTATACATTGATTAATACATCGATGTACCTGGTTTAAAATTCAAATCCTAATGCTAAGTACATCGATTAGCACATGTGTACAGGAGAAAAAAAACCCTTTAATACATCGATTGGGTAATCGATTAACTGATCTGAGTTTATAAATTTCAACTCTTCCCTCCAAATCTTTTACTTTTCAAATTCAAATTTCAAAGACCCAAACCCTAGCAGAGCTCAAAATCATCTCCAATGGCTCCTGTGAAGCAAACTGGACCCTCTACACCTGTTCCCTCTAACTCCACATCTTCCTCCTCAACTCAGTCTTTCATACCTCAACATGTTTCACCCATAGCAACCCCTGCACACCCTAAAAGAAAAGGAATTGAGAAAACCCAAGCTTCTCAAAGGATTGATAAGCTTCCAATCAAAAGATTGAAGAAGACACAAGACAAGGGCAAGAAGGTAGCTGAATCTTCAAAACCAGCACCCAAGAAACAAGAAAAGAAGAAGAAAGTGGTGAAGGAAACACCTAAAAAGAAGACTGTTCGAAAAAAGAGAAAGAGGACAGAGGAAGAAGAAGATGATGATGAAGGAGTCACTGAGATTGAGCTTCTCAAGAGGTATTTTTCTGATGAGGAGTACATCATGCTTTACAAGAATAATTTTAAACATAGGGATACTCACGAGGCTAGGACTGTAGATTTCAACTATTTTGAGGCCAATGAGTTTACTTTTCATAAGATTTTAGAGGAGTATAAACTAAGTGAATTTATGCAAATTAAGAGTGATATTTACCCTACATTGATCAAAGCATTTTGTTGTACATTTGAGATGGACAATGAGGGATTTTCTGCTGAGGTGAAGAACACAAGAATTGAGATGACTTTTGATGAGTTTGCTCAATTTACTGGACTAGATTACAAAGGAAGTCATCTTGCTTGCACTGGACTTGACAGTGTATGGATTAAGAACTTTGACAAGGAAGAAGCAAGGAAGGTGCTTCTAGTTGAAAATGCACTAAAAGGAAGACTGATCAACATAAGCTCTATGCACATTCAGCATAGGCTCCTGCAATATGTGCTGAGCAAGGTACTTTTACCAAGATTTGGAAATCGTGCTGTGTTGTAGAACAATGATATTTTGATGCTCTGGGCTATGATACAGAAGAAGCAGATGAGTTGGAGCTTTATAATTGCCAAGCACATGCTGGATTACAAAATCAGTGGAGCTGCCCTACCCTATCCTGGATTAGTGGTGAGATTACTGGAGCATTTTGGAGTCTCTCTGGATAATGAAGAGGGGTTTCAGGCTAGGCAGGTCACTCACAAGTTTGGTGAAGGGACCATTAGCAAGATGAAGCTTGCTAAAGTGAATGAAAAGTGGGTTAGGATAGTTGGTGAAGAGCCAAGAGCTGTTGTGGACAACTCAGAGCTGAATAGTAAGATGGATAAGCTACTCCAAATGTTTCAAAACTTTGAGACTAGGCAAATCAAACATCATTTAATGTTGAAACAGTCTATTGATTATCTGAATATCAGACTCAATACATTGGAAGGCCAAATGGCCACTTTGCATCATAATCTAGGCATTTCCATCATTGCACCTCCAGAAGTTCATCCCATTTCTGAAGATGTTGTGAACATGGCTAGAGAAGCTGCTGTTGCTGCACCTGAAGAAGAAGGTAATCCTGAAGAGCAAGCAGCCCAAGCTTCACAACACACTGAAGAACCAAGGACCAATGAAGATGTTTAGATCTTAGGGTGTCTTAAGTGTGTCTATAATGATGTTAGTATGCTGCTTTTTGATATTTGTTCTACTGTTTTCAATTTCAATCTTTCTTTGAACAATGATGAATATAAATGACTGTATAACTTATTTTGATTATGCTGATATGAATGAATGAATCTTTGATATCAATGAATGGTTGAATTTCTAGTATGTACCTTGTTTTACATGCTTTTATACTTTGAATCTCCCACACAAGTTCTTTTTGATAATGACAAAGGGGGAGAATGGGTACCATACTAAATAAAACAACTTGAACTAATGATGCAATGATCCTATAGATGTTCAAATGATAAGAACTGTCAATTAGATAGGGGGAGTAAATGGTAAACAACTGCTGCATTTTATTACTCTGATATTTCTAATTACTTCCTAAGATATATTGAATGTTAAACATGTTATGTATGGTAAGTTTATCATCAATCAAAATATACTAGGGTCATTTATCCACAAACTCCCCCTTGGTCATGTCCCTGAGTGAACGTCAATCTTTGTTCGTGCACTCATCAAGAATAGTCTCCCCAACAAAATAGAAGCAGAGTTGGGGGATTTATCCTCCTTCATGTCTAGTACATAGAACTCTGCCGAATATACTAATTCATTCACCTGCACCAACACATCCTCAACAACACCCTTTGGGTATGCGTTAGATCTATCAACCAATTGAATAATAACACCAGTGGGCTCTAAAGGACCTAGATATAAAGATGCATAAATGGAATAAGGCATGACATTTACGGATGCACCTAAATCTAGCATTGCCCTCTCAAACCTTGTGTTACCTATAGTGCATGATATGGTGAATGTGCCAGGATCCTTACGCTTCATGGGAGTTTCCTTTTAATTACTGCTGAAACATTCGCTCCCACTTGGACCCTCTCATTACCTTTTAAATTTTCTTTTGTTAGTGCATAATTCCTTTAAGAACTTGGCATACCTAGGCACTTGCTTAATGGCATCTACCAAAGGAATGTTAACTTCCACTCTCTTAAAGGTTTCTAAGGTCTCTTTATCTACTTCATCTTTCTTATTCTTAACCAACCTACTAGGAAAAGGTGCCTTAGTGACATACTTAGGAAGCGATTCAAGAATATTTACCTTAGGGGCCTTAGAGTTTTGCCCCTCCTCATTTACCTCCTTAGGCTCTGGATCTTTCTCTTTAGTGACTTATGGATGAGATGTAGATTGATCTAACACCTTCCCACTTCGTAATGTGACAGCACTAACATTTTCCCTCGGATTCACTTTCGGTTGTGAGGGAAGCCTCCCAGAAAGTTGGCTTTAAACTTTGTTGAGGTCTATGGCTAACTGCCCTACTTGATTCTGCAAGTTACTGATAGTAGCCCTTGTTTCTTGTTGGAAACTTTGCATAGTGGCCTTTTGCTCCTGCTGAAACTGAATACTACTAGTGGCCATTTGCCTTATTAACTCCTCCAGTGACGGCTCAGGTTGCCTAGGAGCTTGAGTTTGTTGTTGTCTTTGTGGAAAAGGAGCTAGCCTCTATTGAAATCTTAGAGATCCATAGGCTGGAGGTTAATTCTGGGGCTGCTTCCCATTGCTCAAATTAGGATGATCTCTCCCTCTTGGATTATATGTATTAGAATAGGGGTTATAGTTTTTGGAAGGTCCATAATATCCCTCTGCTACTTTTACCTCCTCGCTTATGTCCTCTTGTAGAGTGGGACACATATCAGTGGGATGTCCCGAAGAGCAACAAATCCCATAAGCATGAATCGATGCTTTCCCATTATCCATTAGCCGCTGGACCATGGCAGTCAACTAGGTTATTTGCTGTTGCAAACTAGCTTTTTCTACCTCTTTAACTGCTCTCACTCCAGTGTCATTCCTAGTGAAGAATTGTTGAGTGTTTGCAACCATCCTTGATATCAAGTTCCTAGCCTCTTGAGGAGTGTTATCAACCAAGGCTCCTCAACTAGCAGTGTTAATCATGTTGCGGTCCATCATTAGCAAATCTTCATAAAAATACTGAATCAGAAGTTGTTCACTGATTTGATGTTGAGGGCAGCTAGCACATAATTTCTTAAACCTCTCCCAGTAGTCATGAAGTGATTCTCCATGCCTTTGTTGGATGCCACAAATTTCTTTTCAAATGGTTATGACCTTTGAGGCAGGGAAGTATCTATCTAGGAAAGTTCGAGCCATGTCCTGCCATGAATTGATGGATCCGAGTGGCAAATAGTATAGCCACTCCTTTGCAGAATCTTTCAATGAGAATGGAAAAGCTCTTAGCTTGACTTGTTCTACTGGAATTCCTGTTGGCTTCATGTTAGAACAAACCACATGGATCTCCTTCAAATGCTTGTTGGGATCCTCCCTGGCTAATCCATTGAAAGATGGTAAAAGATGGATTAAGCCAGACTTCAACTCAAATGCCTCCTTATTTTCAAGAATTTCTATGCACAGAGGTTGTTGGTCCAAGTTTGGAGCACCCAACGCCCTTAGAGTATTTTCTACCATTGCCTTCTCTTTAGATGTCTCAGACCTTAATAAATCTATATGGCAGGCAGCTTCAATGTCAGCAGGTGTGAATTAGAAATTAGATGGATGGAAGGGAAACTGAGGATGTGAGCTGATTTGATCAATGTAGTGCCATAAATCCCTCACTTTCTCGTCCAATCCTTGAATGGACATAGACACTGATGTGAATTATAAGTTGTAAACCTAAGTGCAAGTTGTCTCAAGTAATAAATTCTCGAGAGTCCGAGGTCGATCCACATAGAATTGATGAAGAAAAATTCTTTGAGGTAAAGAAAATATTTTGTCACAACATTAAAGGTAATAAAACTTGGTCACAAATAAAAAGGATTTACTTAGGTTAGGAGATCCACTCTTGGTAAGTAAATTAAGGACAATTAATTCTTTTTATAACTCAATTAGAATCCACGCATAATGGAGGTTCCAATCAAAAAATACAACATTCAAAGTTCGTTTAAGATTATATACGTAATTATATTATGATTTCTTTAATTATCTATTAACACCACCACTTATAAATGGGCTCAAGCATTCATTGTGTCAATATCTTGTCTATAACAAATCAAGATCTTCACTTTACAGGAAGGGTTTTTAAAATTATTGGAAATAAAATACAATACATATAATGATTACTTGATAATATATCATTTAAGCATAAGAAAGATATTAATTTAACCTTATTTCATTACCAAGAGCTTTACCTTTTTACTTAAGTAAAATGAAAATTAGTTACTCATAGACAAGAGGAAAGAAAGAGAGAAGAAGAACATAATTTCAATTTAGAACAAAAGAAAACTACAATAAGATAAACAAATAACACAATAGCATGATCTTGATCTCTAAGCCAAAATTTCTCAAATGATCAGCCAAGGCTCCTTTTTATAGAGGATGAGGGATACAAAATGATAAGGGGCTGATTAATGAGTGAGTGGATGAGTGAGTGAATGAGTGAAAAATGCCAAATAGTGAGTTGATGAGTGGAAAATTATTGAGATTCTTGTCTCCGAAATCATTCAGTGCTGAATCCATAGATGTCGTCATAAAATGGAAAAGTGGACATCATAAAAGTTGTAGAACTAGATTGTAAATTTCAGATGCCAAAGTTTCAACCCTATTCAGTTCCTACAGCTCGAGATATGTCCTGATTATTACACACTGTTCAGGCCTAGCTACAACTCCTCTGTTCTGACTTGCAAGCTCAATATGACCTCTAAGCCATCCGAATTTCCTCTTGTATATAAAAGTTGTAGTTTTGGGTATTAACTTTCAAATGCCAAAGTTTCAGCCCAAGAAAATTCCTATAGCCCAATTTATGCCCTGATTATTGCACATTATTCAGGTTCCAATCACAAAATCCGTGTTCTAACTTCCAAGCCCAATTAGCTCCACTAGATGTCTGATTTTTTCCTAGATCTCTCATGAAAGTTGTAGAGCTTTTTCTTATCTTTCCTACAAGGTAAGATACATAATTCTTAGACATATACAACTCAAGATATGACCGAAATATAGAAATAATGTAAGATCTTAATAGTGCTGAAAAAAATCAATTAAGCCCAATTTGAGTCTAAACTTACAAAACTTAATTAAACTCAATCAGTTAAGTACATGAAGAGTGTAAATGACTAAAAATGAGGATTTATTAATGTATAAAATATGTGATTATCAAATTCTACACTTAGTTTTTTACACTTCTGGACAAAACACATAAGATAAAAACTAGGAAAAAGAAAAAAATAACACAGACTCAAAAGCTAAATACTCTAAAAGACTCAATTTCTAATAATATTTAAGAATGTAAAAGTTTATAAGAATGAAGAGCAACCAAAGATTCAAGGGATCAAAACATTTATAAGGTAACGTTTCTTCACATCTCAAACCATCAAGTAAGGAAACTTCAATTGAAAAGCATGAGTCAAAAATGATAGATTTTCACAAGATTCACTCTCAATCCCTCAAGTGTTTAAAAGATAGGTATTTCACTTAATTCAACCCATAAAAATTGCATTACCATAAGCTTGCTTATCTTTTACTTCTCCACTACTCAAAACACATGCACACAAAAATTAACAGGACTTTATTCAAGGTTGTAATGAGATCAAGGTAAAGGAAAAGAATAATATGGATATGACAAGTTAAATACTAAAGAGAATAAAAGAGCATTAGGATTGAATTAAAATAGCAAACATGAAAAGTTTATCCCAACATAATGCAAATTCTCTTTACATATTCTTTTCGCTTCCCCTTTTTTTACACGTTATTTTTTGTTTTTTTTTTTGTTTTTGGTTTTTTTTGTTTTTGTTTTTGAAGATGACTACTCTTTCCTTTTTCATCAATCGTTTTGTACAAACACCTCCACACTTGTTTAAGAACTCATCCAATGTCAATGCTCTCTTATTTCCTAAGGTTAGGTAAGAACATATTTTTTTTAAAGGCATGTAATGAGCTAAAAATAAGGAATGGTCGAATAAGCTCAAAGAAGTTAAGCAAGGAAAAATATACAAGGTTGGCTATTTAGTTAAAGTAGTTATTTCAACAAAAATGTCTCAATCATGTTTATGTATGCATGTGAAAATGTAGCCTCAAATAGAGTCAAAACAAGTTTTAGAGTAACAATTTCATGAGTGAAAATTACACAAGAAAGAAAAGAATGGTGCAAATGTTCAATCCATTCATCAATAGGCTCAAAATCTCACAAGACATATTTCTATCATTCTCAGTCCACCAATTCAATATCCATAACCAAGCATGTGATTTTTAAGAAAAGACAATTTACTCAATCATGATATGTTCCCTGAATTTGAATTACTACTTCCACACAACATAGTTATCTACCTATTTACTCCTTACTCTGCCACCAATTTTGATACATCTCAAGAACAAATTTACCTCAAGGGCATAATTTATTCCTTACTCTACCATCCTTAATTAGTTTTATTGTTAGTAAGTTGCTAACAAACATATAAACATACTTCCTTTTTTTTGGTTTTTTTTCGCACAACTATCCTTCCCCTAACCAGATCACTACATAGTCCTCAATGTCAAAACATAGATAGGTAAAGGATAGAAGATATTACCTATTGTTGCAATTACTGAAAAGAGAAACATTACACAAATTTAAACAAAAATAAAGTACGATGAATAAAATCAAAGATAAAGAAAAGTTATAGATGAAGTGTCAAATCACACCCACGTTCCTTGCTGCCTCCCTTGCTGCTTCCTTCTGACCAATCTATTTGAGCTATTACTGGTTCAGGTTCATAAACATAAGTTTATAATTTATCAATTAATTCATCAATAGTGGAAGCAGATATAAGGAGTCATTTTGTCGAATGTGTGATAAAGTTTTGTTCCACAACATGGTCAACAAAAAATAACAAATTATCAAAAAAATTATTAACATTCAACAAACCTATGGATATATGGTGGATGTACAATTGGGCCCAAGAGATAATTTGAAAAACTTCTTCCAAAGTACCAAAATCACTCGGTAAGGCAATGAATGCATCAAAGTTTTCAAGCATTGTCCTCATTCGTCCATGCACAGATGATATTTGAAGTTCCAGCCCAATTGTCTTTCCAATGATGTTCCTTCGAGTTAAAGGTTCAAGAATGATACTTAAAACTTGACCACCTGTTAGATGTGCAGAAAGTGATACAGCCCCCATTAACTCAATGCTACCTCCCCCATATACTACATGAATGTTCCTCGCAGCAAGTGTTCTACCAATAGTGCTTGCTGCATTTTCAAACTCTAAACCCTTCCCATAACTTGACCCACAAAATACACAAATATTAGCAAGTCTATGAATAGAAGAAGAAGCTCCCTCTATTTCTACATTCATACTCCCTTTCAATGATTATGAGTTAGAGGAAAGTGAAGAAAATAGAGTGTTTAAATAGGAAAGAGAATGAAAAAAGTAATGATAGCACCTATATGGGTAGGTTTGCTGTTGTCAGCAAAGTTTGAAATTAAGAAACTTTTTTTTATTTTTATTTTTATTTTTATTTTTATTCATTTATTTATTTATTATTATTATTTTGACTTCAAGAAAACCATCAGGGTAAAGAAGTCTAGAAACCCCTGAAGGACCCCACCCAAAGGATCGCCTGTCCAAAACTAAAATACAAGAAAATCATATTAATATAAAATTATAATAACAAATGGTGGCATATCTTTGAGTTGCGTGTCACAGTTCAACATAAGAACTCCACAATGATTGGAAGCACCATGCCAAAATAGGCCACAAAACCTTTGAGCCCTTTCCATCCCGCTTATGAAATAACAACCCTATCTTCCTGCAAACCTAATTAAAGGCTTGTATTCTAAGAAGGTTGTACTTTGCTGCAGCTAGTCAAAATTCGCCATAGAGGCCTATTAATTAAAGTAAGTATATGGCTTAGTGACAGTTTCACGTGCACTGTAAAGGCGGGATGCTTCTATTTGTCCATCAATTATCCAGAGCCTGAGGAAAATCCTAGGAATGGACAATGCGGCTCTCTACAGAGCATGACAAACGAACCTTATTTACGGACTGGCGTGCAAAGGTCCACCCAAGTCAATGACGGGTCTGCCACTGGCAGGGGCTCCATACTCAATTGAGAGCATGATACTTTTTTTATCGCCCTTTTTTTTAACAAGATAATATATACATGTTGTTATGATTGTGACTCACATCTTCCTTTGGTTTTACGTCCAATAACGGCTTAAACGCCTTCTATGAGTCGAGGATAAGCTTCCCATCTAATTTTCTTATAAATTGGCAAACAGGGTCTTTTTGAGTTAGATTCCCAAAACTGTAACGTTCTTGTTTGTCCCTGAAAAGATTTCACAAATTAAGAAGTTCACGATGCACAACTCCACAAGAATGCATCTCAAGAGTTAATAAGATATCATCCAATAACTCCTTACTCAATCCATTCTTAATAAAGTATATTTTATCTTCTCGATTTGCAAAAATCATTCCCAAAGAATGACATCACGTGTTACAATTCCATCGCGTACACTTGTGATAAACTTGCATTCTTTTCTCTCATCTCCTTTTAGAATAAGAACTTTTACCGAGACCCGACATGTGTGGGACAAATGAATTTGAAGATTCACTTGCTAAACGAACCTTTGCTTCGATTATCCAACGTATATCTTCTAAGATGCCCATGTGCATTAATAGTCTCAGTTTTTCACACCTAGCTTTGTAGATTTTTGTTAGAACATTTTGAGGAAGAGAAGGGAAATGTTTTCTTAAATTCGAGAGAATGACATCCATTTTAAAGGAGAAGGAATCAGTTATTATGGGAAACTAAAAAGTAAACCAACTTGAGAGTCACGGAGTACCGTCATCCGCCATTTAACCGGGGGTCACAAAGAATTACAAACAGAAAGCAACAAAATTAAAATAAATTCTTCTCATAATAAAGATTAAAAAATGAGATGGATTCTACCTCAACAACTTGATGTTCCAGAAATGGTTTGAGTCTTTGTCCATTGACCTTAGAAACATTACCATTCCTAGGGTTCTTAATGTCTATGGCCCTATGAGGATACACATGTTTGACAATAAAAGGGCCAGTCTACCTAGATCTCAATTTTTCAAGGAATAGGTGAAGACGAGAATTATAAAGTAGAACTTTTTGACCAATTTTAAAAGATTTTTTCAAAATTGATTTGTCATTAAAAGCTTTTGTTCTTGCTTTATAAATTTTTGAGTTTTTATATGCATCATTTCTCAATTCCTTAAGTTCATTTAATTATAATTTGTGTAACTTGCAAGCATCATCAAAATTCAAGTTGAAAGCTTTAATGACCCAAAATGCTTTATGCTCCAGTTCTACAGGCGAGTGACAAAGTTTTTCATAAACTAACCGATAGGGTGACATGCCTAAAGATGTTTTGAAAGCAGTACGGTAAGTCCAAAGTGCATCGTTTAGTGTTAAAGACCAATCTTTACGATTTGGGTTAACTGATTTTTTCAAAATTTGTTTAATCTCCGTATTTACTAATTCTTCTTGTCCACTTGTAAGAGGGTGATAAGGGGTGGTAATTTTGTGTGTGATGCCATATTTCTTCATTAAAGATTCAAATGATTTATTACAAAAATATGTTCCCTCATCACTGATGATAGCTCGAGGGATTCCAAATCGACTCAAAACATTTTCTTTTAAAAATTTAAGAACAGTTTTATGGTCATTGTGTCGACATAGAATCGCCTCAATCTATTTTGAGACATAATCAACTGTAACCAAAATATACACAAATCTAAATGATGATGGAAATGGACCCATGAAATCAATTCCCTAATAATAAAAAATTTCAATGACAATGATAAGGTTCAGAAGCATCATGTTTTGTTTAGAAATGGAACCCAATTTCTGAAAATTTTCATAACTTTTACAAAAAGTATAGCTGCCCTTAAATAAAGTGGGCCAATAAATTCCACACTGTAAGATTTTCGCAGTAGTTTTCTTTGAAGAAAAATGACCTCCACATGCTTCTGAATGACAAAATTTAATGACACTACCTACCTCACTGTCAGGTACACATCTTCGAAAGATTTGATTAGGACAATATTTGAACAAATATGGGTCATCCCAATAAATTTTTTTCACCTCAGTCAAAATTTTTTTCCTGTCTTGGTGCGTCCATTGAGGCAGCCTCTTACCTGTTACAAGAAAATTGACAATGTTAGCAAACTAAGGCATGGAATTAATAGAAAATAAAAATTCATCAGGAAAAGAATCATTGATAGGTGTATTATCAAAAGATGAGCCTCTTGTAAGTCTGGACAAATGATCTGCAACAACATTTTTGGCTCCTTTATTGTCTTTTATTGTGATGTTGAATTCTTGAAGCAACATGATCTACCATATCAACCTAGGTTTGGCATCCTGCTTAGACATTAAATATCTAACAGCAGCATCATTAGTGAAAATAACAGTAGAAAAATTAATTAAATAAGCTCAAAATTTATCCAATTCAAAAATTACAGCAAGTAGTTCTTTTTCAGTAGTGGTGTAATTCATTTGTGTACTATTCAAAGTTCAACTTACATAATAGATTACATGAGACTTACCTTCCTTTCTCTGTCCTAAAACAACACTAACAACAAAGTCACTAGCATCACATATCAACTCAAAAGGCAAAGACCAGTCAGGGGATTGCATGATAGGAGCATATGTCAGAAGATTGATTAATTTTTCAAAAGATTTTTAATAATCTTGGGTCTAATCAAATAGTGCATCTTTTATCAGAAGATTACATAATGGTCTAGATATGGCACTAAAGTCCTTAATGAATCTTCTGTAAAATCTTGTATGTCCTAAAAAGGAATGAACTTTTCTAACTGTTTTTGAGGAAAACAAATGAACAATTAATTCAACTTTAGCCTTATCAACTTTAATTGCCTTAGAAGATATCACACGACCTAACACTATTCCTGAGGTAACCATGTAATGACATTTTTCTTAGTTTAACACAAATCCTTTTTCTTTGCATCTTTTAAGAACTTTTTCCAAATTATCAAGATAATTTTCAAAAGAATTTCCAAAAACTGTCAGGTAATCTATGAAAACCTCTAAACAATGCTCAACCATATCACTGAAAATACTTAGCATGCATCTTTGGAAAGTTGCTGGAGTATTATAAAGACCAAAAGACATTCTTCTATATGCAAAAGTGCCAAAGGGGCACGTAAAATTGGTCTTTTCTTGATCCTTTAATACAATTGGTATTTGATTATACCCTGAATAACCATCAAGAAAACAATAGTAGGGATGTCCTGCTACTCCTTCCAGAATCTGATTAAGAAATGGCAAGGGGAAATGATCTTTCCTAGTGGCTGCATTCAATTTTCTAAAATCAATACACATACACCAACTGGATGAGCCTCGGGTAGGTATTAATTCACCTTTTTCATTTTCAACTACTATTATTCTAGATTTCTTAGGTACAACTTGTGTAGGGCTTACCCATTGGCTATCAGAGATCGGGTAAATAATTCTAACATCAAGTAATTTGAGAACTTCAGCTCTAACTACCTTTTCATGTGTGAATTTAATTTTCTTTGAGGTTGTTGAGATGTTTTACCATTATCCTCTAAATGTATTTTATGTGTACAAATTAATGGATTGATGTCTTTTATGTCCTTTAATGTCCATCCAATTGCACTTTTATGCATTTTAAGTACTTCTATCAACATACCTTCTTGTTCTTTGGTAAGGGATGAGGAAATTACCACTAGAAAACTTTGTTCCTCTCCCAAAAATGTATACTTCAACCCAGCTAGTAATGACTTTAGTTTTAGTATGGATACTTCTTCATGGGTATTATTGTGGATAAATGACCCTAGTGTGTTGATTAATGACTAAACTGAACATGATTATTATTATTTTAATTCACTAACTACTTGTCAAGCTTTACTTTTTCAATGAGATTTAATGGAGCAAGAAAAGTGGATGCAAAGAATCATGGAGCAAAGCATTTCAATGCAAGGATCATGAAGGAAAACTTGAAGAAGGAGCATCATAAAGAAGGAATTCAAGGAAGATCATTAGAAACTTTTTGTAAAGAAAAGACTTAGTATAATTCTTTGATTAAGCTCTCTAAAATAAGTAAAAATGGTTTTCAAAAGTAAAAATGGACTAAGAATGAAAAAGGTTAATTAATAAGTTTGTATATCTATGTGTACATCTATGTACCTTCAGTTAATTAACT
Source organism: Ormosia semicastrata (assembly GCA_029884595.1). Taxonomy (NCBI): domain Eukaryota; kingdom Viridiplantae; phylum Streptophyta; class Magnoliopsida; order Fabales; family Fabaceae; genus Ormosia; species Ormosia semicastrata. The sequence goes on along the minus strand of JAQQTO010000029.1, from coordinate 285,791 downwards.
AACTTTTAATGAAAACCTATGTGTACATCTATGTATACATATTATACATCGATTGATATACATCTATGTATACATCGATTGATTCTAGACTTACTTGATCAATATGCACGTTTGCATATATACATCGATTGGTACATCGTGTTACCAAGTGGCCTCAATACTCAAGAGAGGGGTGAATTGAGTATGTAAGACAAGTTTACAAATCTTTCGCAAATCGTTTGATAAACAATTTTCGTTGAAGCTATTTGATGATTAGAACTGATTGGATATACGAAATAAATACTTTTACTTATAAATGCAATAATTAAGAAGAACAATATTCAAGCTATTCAATGAAACAGTGCTTAATGTAAAGAGAAGGGTTTAGAGAGAACAAACACAGCGATTTATCCTGGTTCGATCACCAATTCACTTGTGATCTACGTCCAGTCCTCAAGCAACAACTTGAGATTTTCCACTATATCTTCAAGTTTCAATGGGTGCTTGACAACCACTACAACCTTGAGCACTCAACACTATGGGATACCTCACCCTAATGCTTGAACCTCTATTTTCTAAGGGATACCTCACCCTTACAATACTTGAGGGATACCTCACCCTCTCTAAACAGATTGTATAAGATTTAAATGGAAGAAACTCTCTCTAGAGCAAGTATTACAAATTAAAGAACTATGGTATTTGGGATTCACACAAGTTCAAGCTCAAAACAGAGGATTTTGGAGAATGATGAGAAAAACTTGTTTAAAGCTCAACAGTAATTTTTCAGAATGATTGACTCAGTTTTTCTAACCCTCCAACGAAGTCCAACATCCAAATATATAGGTAAGTGTTAATTAATGCCGTTGGAGGTGGTTGTGAGCAATTAATACTCAGCAATATAGCCTTTACGGGCTTCTTTTTATTTTTCCAGAACATAGGCTAATCGGTTAGCCAAGTATCCTAACAGGTTAGGGGCTCATTTAGGCTTAAAGAGAAGTGTTCTGGTTTAATAACTAACCGGTTAGGAATGTGTCCTAATCGGTTAGGACACCACGAAACTGAGTTCTGGGAAGGATGCTAACCGATTAGTCTTGCAAGCTAATCGGTTAGGATAGAGTTAGGATAGCTTCTAAGTTGATGAATAACCAGTTAGGTCTTCTACCTAATCGGTTAGGCCAAAACGATTTTGGCTTCTGAGTTACAAAATAACCGGTTAGGCCATCTGCCTAATCGGTTAGGACAAGATTAGAATGACTTCTGAGTTTATGAATAACCGGTTAGGTCTTCTACCTAATCGGTTAGGCCAAAACGATTATGGCTTCTGGGAGTGAGACTAACCGGTTAGGTCTTTCACCTAATCGGTTAGGACAAACACAATTTGACTTCTGAGTTATTAAATAACCAGTTAGGCACCTTGCCTAATCGGTTAGGCATTTGAAAGAACACGAGGCAAACCATTGTTTGAACAAGCTAACCGGTTAGGAGCTGGTCCTAATCGGTTAGGGGCCTTAGAAATTTGACTCCTAACAATTACAGAAGCAGTTTTGTGTTTGTTAGAAAGAGTTGGTAAGTTCAAAAAGGTTTGTCTCAAGTTTGACATATGCAGGGAAACTTACTTGATGGAGAATATAAGATTTCAAAGCATTTGTTGCACAAAAACGTTTTTGATCCTAACTTGAAAAACCATTTTGTAAAAACATTTTAAGGAAGTCATTTGAGCTTGAGGTGAATCTCTAGAATACCTTTACACTAGATCTACAACCTATATGCTAAGCTTGAGTTCCTTGTGACTTGATCATTGTATTCCCATTGCTTTCTTGTTTGTCGACATCAAAACTATTTGCATCTTGTCCATGTCAATCACATTCTCCCCCTTTTTGATGATGACAAACACTTATTGAGAAAGAGATTAGTTCAAATGATAATTGGAATTCAAAACAGAATTTGGAGACTTACTCCCCCTCTTTTGTTCAAGAGGTGCTTGAATCAGAGATGCACAGCTCCCCCTTTGTTTTGGGATTCCAGGACCATTAACAGACAATACATTACATTATCATAACATATTCACTTTTCTTACTTTTCTTAATAAATAGAAAGACCCTTACCCTTCTCCCCCTTTTGTCATAATAAAAAAAAATGCAGTAACCTAGGGTATGTGACGAGCGCCGAACTCAGTCAAAATTATAACCGAAGTTATTACTTAAGCTTGTAGCACAGTGACAACACCGGATCATCTCCACGAGAATTGTAGATGCAATTTAATCAAATCAAGTAAAAGTTTAGCAAATGGGGGTTTGACAGTTTAAGATCGCACTTAACAAAATTAAAGAAAGAAATAACAATTAAGGAGCAGTCAATTTAGAAACCTATCCAAGATTGGGTGGATTCAATCATAGACCCTTCATAGAACACCTGAAGCGCAATTGAATTGTTAATTTGGATCTAACCAAGATCTCTGCATCAAATCCAAAATTCATACTAGACGATCGTCTAGAATTCAATTAACAAGTGATAAACACAAATCCGCAATCACACCATTCATGAAGATCTATGTTAATTTCAAGTACCAAATTCAATTAACTTAGGCACAAATCAAGAACCTAACCTTTTCAATTCTCGTGATTAATTTAGATCAATCAGTTCTAAGTTTCATCACAAATCTCAATCTTCATTTATGTGATTAGTTTAGATCAATCAGTTCTAAGTTTCATCACAAATCTCAATCTTAAACCAAGATCAAATCAGATCAACATAAATAGAATCACCATTCATGCATTCAAGATCAAGAAGAAGAAAAAAAAAAGAAGAAAAGAGAAATTCAATTACAAATCAAATACAATACATAACCAAGGTCTCAAGAATCCAAACCACAATCTCTTCAAGAGTTCTAAATTGACCGAAAGTAGCTTAGCCCTCTATTACCATGAAGGGGAGCATCAAAATATACAAAAGCTATGAGAAACTATGAAGAAACAAGAAGAAACTATGAGAGAAATGAAGGAGAATACAACTTGTCATTCATGATAACCAATGGTGCCTTTTATAGAAGTCTAGGGTAACAAAAGGACAAAGGGGAGTGGGTGGATGAGTGGGTTGGTGGAGTGGAGTGGTTGAGTGGGTTGGTGGAGTGGGGTGGTTGAGTGGGTTGGTGGAGTGGAGTGGTTGAGTGGGTTGGTGGAGTGGAGTGGTTGAGTGCAAAAATTTCTTGTCTGACTTGGAAGCCAAAAACGACCAACTATACTTCAGATCCATGAAAAGTACTCTTCGTGAAAGTTGTAGATCTTTGTCTTGGCTATAACATGCATATCTGGATCGTCCAATTTGGCTTCCTACAGCCCAAGATATGACCCAAATACCGCAGGTTGCTCAAACCCAACTTCAGCACCTCTGTTCTGACTTGCAAGCTCAAACTGACCCATTAGACTTCATTTTTTCAAAAAGTGTTTTTCATGAAAGTTGTTTATTTGGATCTTAACTATCAACTATCCAAATTTCAGCCCATCTCCATTATTACAGCTTGAGATATGATTTTATGAGTGCACACCGTTCGGATTCTAGTGACAGAACCCGTATTCTGACTTCCATGTAAACTTAGGTCCCTTAGACATCTGTTTAGGACTTCGAGCTCTTCATCAAAGTTGTAGAGCTTCCTTTTAGATTTCCTACAAGGTAAAATTCATGATTATCAGATATCAGGAACTCAAGTTATGGCCAAAATACAGAAACAGTGTCAAATCTCAATAATGCTGAAAATATTTAATTAGGACCAATTTGAGTTCAAACTCACAAAATCATACCAAACTCAATCAATTAAGAATAAGGAGAGTGTAAATGACTAAACATAAGGGTTTCTTAATGAATAAAATATGTGATTATCAAATTCCCCCACACTTAGCTTTTTGCACTCCTGGGCAAAACTCAAGACCAAAACAAGGACATAACAAAAATTTAAATTCCAACGACATTCAAGAGCCCAAAATTTTACAATCAAGAAGAACAACCAAAGGTTCAAGGGATCAAAACATTCATGAGTTAACAATTCTCCATATCTCAAACTAACAAGCAAGGTATCTTCAACATGAATCGAGAATGATAGATCTTCACAAGATTCCCTCTCAATCTCTCAAGTGTTTAAAAGGTAGGTATTTCACTCAATTCAACCCATGAAAATTGCACTACCATAAGCTTGCTTATCTTCTACTTCTCCACTACTCAAAACACATGCACACACAAATCATGAGGACTTTATTCAAGGTTGTAGTGAGGTCAAGGGAACAGAAAAGGATAAAATGGATATGAGAAAATAAATACCAAAGGGAATAAAAGCAAATGAGAGCTGAGTTCAAATAACAAGCATAAAAGTTCATCCCAACTCTAATGTATATCCCTTTACATATTCATTTCCCAATCCTTTTTTTTTTATATATATGAACATAACAATATACATACATTTTTTCCTTTTTTTTTTAGGCACTCTTTCCTTATTCAACAACTATTTTGTACACACACCCCCACACTTGTTCAAAAACTCATCCATTAACCAAGCTAATGTTCTTTTATTCCCTAAGGTAAAGTAAGAACACGATTTTTCATTTAAGGCACATAATGAGCTAGAAACAAGGAATGGTCAAATAAGCTCAAAGGGGTTAAGTAAAGGAAAATATACAAGGTTGGCAGGAATCAGAGAATTTTCAAGAAGTCAAAAGAGTGCTTGATATCATATTGAAAACAAGGTTGGCTATTCGGTTAAACTAGCTAATTAAGAAAGAGGGCCTCAATCATGTTCATGCATGCAAGTGAAATGTAGCCTCAAAAAGAATCAAAGCAAGTTCTAGAGTGGTCATTAACATGAGTGAAAATCACACAAGAAAGAAGAGAATGACATAAATGTTGAATCCATCCATTAGGCTCAAAATCTCACAAGGTATGCATCCATCAAACTCAATTCATCAATTCAATCATCCATCACCAAGCATATCAGTTCAAGAAGGGAGAAAAGTTATTCAATCATGCAATGAACTTTTTCCTTTTTTTTGATTTTTTTTAAACAAAAAAAATGCTAAAATCTCTCCCCCACACTTAATATAACATTGCCCTTAATATGAAAGAGAGATATAGAAAAGAGCAACACAACCTGATAAGAAGTGAATCAACGTCAAGCAGAAAAGAAGCACACTGTCAGTGCCGCATCAGACCCTGAAAAGAAATCAAATAATAAAACTTTAGTACTTCCACAATTTAATACTAATTAATTACTACCTAAAAAAAACTCCTTACTCTGCCACCAATTAAGATGCGTCTCAAGAGTAAAATTGTTACCAAGTGGCCTCAATACTCAAGAGGGGGGGTGAATTGAGTAGTTAAAAATAAGTTCACAAATCTTTCGCAAATCGTTTGACAATCAATTTTCGTTGAAGCTATTGAATGATCAGAGATAATTGAATAGATGAGTTAAGCACTTTTACTAATGAACGTAATAGTCAAGGAGACAATATCCAAATAAAACAATGAAACAAAGGCACAAAGATGAACAGAGGAGAGTTTAGAGAAACAAACACGGTCGTTTATCCCGGTTCAATCACTACTCCACTTGTGATCTACGTCCCAGTCCCAAGCAACACCTTGAGATTTTCCACTATATCTTCAAGCTTCAATGGGTGCTTGAAAAACCACTACAACCTTGAGCACTCAACAAGATGGGATACCTCACCCAAAAGCTTGAGCCTCTATTTTCCAAGGGATACCTCACCCTTACAATACTTGAGGGATACCTCACCTCACTAATCGAGAAAGTATAAGATTGAAATAGAAGAAGCTCTCTCTAGAGCAAGTGTTTACAAATTGAAGCTCTAATATGCTCTCAAGGATTTTTCACGTTTTTAGTCAGAAAACAGAGCAAGAAATGATTTTAAGAATTGATTCACGTTTTGAAGTATAATGATCAGTTTTTGGTTCAAGGTCAACCATAAACAAAGACCCAATCTGAGTATTTATAAGTTTCTCAATTAATAGAGCCGTTGGAGGTAGTTGGGCATGCATTTAATGCATTTAATATAGCCGTTGGACCTTGTCGAGATGCGTGTAATCGATTACATATCTCGGTAATCGATTACATTATTGTTCCAACGTTTTCAACTTTCGGGCTCTGTGTAATCGATTACATTCTTGAGGTAATCGATTACATGGCTTCGACTTTGCTTGTAATCGATTACAATGATCATGTAATCGATTACATGACTTCGACTTCTTTGTGTAATTGATTACAATATCCTTGTAATCGATTACATGTCTCGTCGAACATGTTTTTTGAGTTTCGGGTTTTGTGTAATCGATTACATATATTGTGTAATCGATTACATTTCTTGTCGAACGTGTTCTTTGCCTTTCACGGGCTTTGTGTAATCGATTACATATCTTGTGTAATCGATTACATGGCCTCGACTTGCTTGTAATCGATTACATTGTTCATGTAATCGATTACATTCTTTCTTTGATGTGTAATCGATTACAAACATTGTGTAATCGATTACATTTGCCTTTGAACACATTTTTCAAGTTCAATAACTCGTGTAAGTCATTTCCAACACCTCGGGGTACTTGTTTAAACATAAATCCTTTTAAGAGTGTTAGATTTAAAGTTGAAACTTAGGTTTTATTGAAAGCCATGTTTATCTTTGAAATTTCCTATTTATTTTGAAATCATATATTTGAAAAACCATTTGAGAAATCTTGAGAGCATTTAACAGTAATGTCCTAAGTCTAAATAACTAATTAAACCTTCTGTCTTCTTTCTTTGATCTTGATTTTTTCCTTTTGTGCTTTGATCTTCTCTTTTGCTTTTGTTATCATCAAAAACCTTTCAACATGCCTTAGAGACATAAGCATTCACATTCTCCCCCTTTTTGATGATGACAAACTGATCATAGGAAAAAGAAAGAGTTTTTGCATTTGTATATCATAGTCATTTAGTTACAATGCTGTCCCCGGAGATTATGCATGATATTGGGTTAGATTTTGCATATGAAAAGCTTAATAACTTAAAAGTTCAATAACTCCCCCGTACTCATGCAACCTTTAATTACATTTCATTTTTCCTTCAATAACTCCCCCGTACTCATGCAACCTTTTTTCCTTATTTTCTCCCCCGTTGGCATTATCAAAAAGACATAAGCATTAAAAAAATGGACAGCATGTCAGTTATAGTTCATGATTCCCAATTGTTTGCCATAACAGAAAAGCCACTAAGATCAGTCCAAGCAATATTCCAACAGCCAACCATTCAAAGTGAAAACACGTTTATGTATTAATAATCAGCATGTACAAAGAAACATGTCACAACCAGTAGGCAATAATCAAAAGATAACCATAAAGGTATACCAATTTTATATAATCAGAGTTAAAAAAAAAGTACAAGGCGGAAAAACAAATCAAGGCATAAGGCCAGGATCACTATCAGTGTCCTCGCTGTCACAAAAGACATCACCCTCTGGATCCGCAGCAGAGTCTCCTAGACCAATGTCATCATCGGCCGGGCATAAGATCGTCGTCGAATCCGAGCTCCTCATCATCGGCGGGAACTCCGGATGGACCACGAAGGAAATGGGATCCTGAGGGGCGAGAGGATGTGGGGGCAGCGGCAGGACTCTCGGAACAGGAGGTCCACGTAAGAGGGATCGAATGGAGGCAAGCTCTGGTCCGAGTAGTCCATCCTCGGCTCAAGGTGGTCGATCTTTTGCTCTATATGATCCATGCGCGTGTTGACGTTGGCGCTCGGGTTGCGCATCTCTTGGAGCAAGATCAAGAGAAGCCGGAGCAGGGCAGAGGCGGATATCGAGCCCCTCATCATCACCGTCCTGGATCGTGATGGATATGGCCAAATGTGCCATGAGTAATGTAATGCCACCTATCCTCCATCTTGTAGAGTGAAGCTTCTTCGAGTATGCAGCCCAATTGATTGGGGTCCCTTGGAGCCGGTGTCCTTGGACTCTTCAGTCAGCGAAATGCGACAATACTCAAGAATTGTGGTGACTAACATGGCGAAGGGGAGAGCAGAGTTCTTCTTTTTCTTGATGTCTAGCATATCTTGTAGAATGTAGTATCCCCGTTGATTGGGTGCCCTGTGGTCATTGCCCATAATGCCACTACATCGTCCTTGAGGACTTGGGAGTAATTTCCTCCTCTGGGAATCAATCCACGAACCAAGAGGTAGTGGAGGACCCTGTTTTCCATAGTGAGGCCAGTGGCCATTATTCTGCGTCTAGGATCACTGGGGAGGTGGTAGCCAGTCCTAATCAAGGAGAGAAGAGCAGCCTTGTGCTCAAACTCATGCCCCCAGACTTTGGCATTCCCACAGAACTGGGCTCCATCAGGAGTGAGCTTGGTGAGCCTATACCATTCTGTCATGGTTAACCTGATTTGTTGCTTTTTCACCTCGAAATGATGCAATTATCCTCAACCTTCGGGTTAGCATAAAACACTCGGACAAGGTTAGGGTAGATGGCCTTCTCATACTTAGGAATCCCAAGCAAGCCTAAGTGTTCTATTGTCCTAAAGCTCACTAAGGGTTCACTCTCACGAAGGTGATGGGTAGATACCAGGAGAGATGATCTTGCGAAGCCGGAAGTTCTTCCCGAACAACTCAGCTTTCTTCACGGTGGAGAAGTGCCTCGTGAGGTCCAACCCGGAGATATTGCGTGTAGAGCCACCAGAGGAACTTCCAACAGAGCCCCTGTTCTTGGGCGCTTCGAGCGATGGGAGGATTCAGCCATTGATGAGAGAGAGAAGCACGGGTTGAGTGGTAAATGGTTGGGGATGAGTGAGGAGAGAGAGAGGACAAAATTAGGTTAGAAAAGTGGAGAGGGTGTTCGTGAGAGAAGATGGGGAGATTTTGGATGAGGGATTTGAGGAGATTTGATCGGTGGGTTATGTGGAGAGGGATTTCCGAGATTGAGAGAGCGAAATGATGAGTTTTGATGGAAATTTGAGTGAGAAATGAGAGGTTTTGAGATCCGAGGTGCGTGGGTGCGAGAGGGAGAGAAACGAGGAAGATGAACAGGGGCCAAACGAAAAAATGACCACTACGCGCGTCGAGCCTTTTAAAAAACCTGTGTAATCGATTACATTGAGTGTGTAATCGATTACATGCATTCTCAGTGGGTGTGTAATCGATTACATTTTTGGTGTAATCGATTACATGCTTCTGGTAGGTATGTAATCGATTACATTTTTAGTGTAATCGATTACATGATTCTGGGAACCTTGTAATCGATTACATAGATGATGTAATCGATTACCGAGTTCTGAGTTGGTTGTAATCGATTACAAAATGTGTGTAATCGATTACATGCGTGATGAGACTCAGTGTAATCGATTACAAAGGCATTGTAATCGATTACAAGACTTTTAACTCAGATTTTGCGTTCCAAACAACATATAATCAATTTTAATCCACCCAAAACAGTTTTAAAGCAACTCAAATCAATTCAAATCATCATCCAAGCATATAGATTAATCACATTATGATTCAACTAATATAATTGATCAAAATTATCATGTTTACCAAGAATTTCACCCTTTTTGGTGATTTTTGAGGTTTGTTGAATTTCACCCTTCTTGTCAAAGTTGGACATGAGGAGCACCTGCAAAATAATTTGGGGGAAACCTCCGACGCTCAAGTTAGTATGGGATTCAAATATATATAATGAAAATTCAGAAATTGTGCAAAGCGAGTGTGGCATAATTATGCAGAAAAAGCATAGCTTAGGCTTTTGTTTTAGGATTATGCAAAGAAATATTTAATTTATGCATGAATGGTCCAATATACCCATTCGTTTCTAATGTAGAAAAATGCTTCTTTTGCAAGGGGTTTGGTGAAAATATCGCTAATTGCTTAGTTGTTTCAACAAATTCAAGTATGCAATCACCTCTTTGAACATGATCTCTAATGAAATGATGTCTTATTTCAATATGCTTAGTTCTAGAATGCAAAATGGGATTTTTTGACAAGTTAATTGCACTAGTATTATCACATTTTATGGGAATGTGATCAAGCTCAAGACCATAGTCCAAGAGTTGTTGTTTCATCCAAAGGACTTGAGCACAAGACAACTCCCAAATACAACATATTCACCGGTGTGGATAATGCCACACTATTTTGTTTCTTCTTTGTGCCAAGAAACTAGTGAGCTTCCTAGCAAGTGGCATGTCCCACTAGTGCTCTTTTTCGATCCATTTTGCATCCAAAAAATCGAATCGGAATATCCAATAAGACTACATGAGGCACCCTTAGGGTACCATAAACCCATTTGTGATGTGCCTATTAGATATTTCATTATTCTCTTAACAAAGACACTTAGGTGTGATTCCTTAGGATTAGCTTGATATCTAGCACACATGCATACACTAAACATTATATCGAGCCTACTTGCGGTGAGATAAAGGAGTGAGCCAATCATACCTCTATATTTTGTAATTTCTACTTGATTTACCTCCTTCATCCTTGTCCAAATAGCAAGAGGTGCCCATAGGAGTAGCCATATGCTTGGCATTGTCCATTCCAAACTTTTTGAGCAGCTCCTTGCAATACTTGGATTGGCTTATAAATGTTCCTTCTCTTGTTTGCTTGATTTGTAGACCAAGGAAGAAGTTGAGCTCACCCATCATGGACATCTCAAACTCACTTTGCATAATATTTGAAAATTCTTTACAAAGAGAGTTGTTAGTAGCTCCAAATATAATGTCATCAACATAGATTTGAACTAGAAGAATGTCATGCATTTTGTGTTTTATGAAAAGAGTGGTGTCAACTTTACCTCTAGAAAAGCCTTTTTCTAAAAGAAATTTGCTCAACCTTTCATACCAAGCTCTAGGAGCTTGTTTCAAGCCATACAAAGCCTTTTTCAATTTAAAAACATGGTTGGGCATTTCAAAGTCCTCAAAACCAGGAGGTTGTTCTACATACACCTCTTCTTGTATAAAACCATTTAAAAAGGCACTTTTGACATCCATTTGATAGAGTTTGAAATCCATGATGCAAGCATATGCAAGGAGCATTCTAATGGCCTCTAATCTAGCTACGGGAGCATAAGTTTCTTCATAATCTATGCCTTCTTCTTGATTATATCCCTTAGCTACAAGCCTAGCTTTATTTCTTATTATTAAACCCGTTTCATCAAGTTTGTTCCTAAAGACCCATTTGGTGCCAATTATAGGATGATCATTGGGCCTTGGAACTAATTCCCAAACTTGATTCCTCTCAAATTGGTTTAGTTCTTCTTGCATGGCCAAGATCCAATGCTCATCGTTAATGGCCTCATTTATGTCTTTAGGTTCAACTTGAGAGACAAAGGCTAGATGATTACATGCATCTCTAAGTGAGTTTCGAGTGATTACCCCTTTTGATACATCACCTATCACCTTGTCAAGAGGATGATACCTTGAAGTCCTCCATTCCTTGGGTAGATCAGAGATTTTAGAATTTTCTTGCCATGAGTGATCAAGGAGTCTCTCTTCTTTCTTCTTGGACTCTATCTCTTGATTTTCCAAGTGCGTCTTTGCCAAGATTTCTGCAACATCATCAACAAGTTCCTTTCTCGGCACATTTGGGTTAGTTTCATCAAATGCAACATGTATGGATTCTTCTATGGTCATAGTTCGTTTATTATAGACTCTAAAGGCCTTGCTATGGATAGAATAACCAATGAATATTCCTCATCGATTTTGCATCAAACTTCCCCAAGTTATCCTTTCCATTATTCAAAACAAAGCATTTGCATCCAAAAACATGAAAATGTGACACATTAGGTTTCCTTCCTTTGTACAATTCATATGGGGTTTTCTTTAAAATTGGCCTTATTAGGGCTCTATTCATAACATAACAAGCGGTGTTAACCGCATCATTAAAAGTACTTAGGAAGATTGGCCTCATTGAGCATAGTTCTTGCCATTTCTTCTAAAGATCGATTTTTCCTTTCTACAACACCATTTTGTTGTGGTGTTCTAGGGCAGAAAAATTATGCTCAATGCCATGTTCATCACAAAAAGTTTCAAATTCATGATTTTCAAATTCACCACCATGATCACTTCTTATGGATGCAATACAAAAACCTTTTTCGTTTTGGATAACTTTGGCAAGTTTTCTAAATGATTGAAAAGCATCATTTTTGTGAGCTAAGAATAATGTCCATGTAAATCTAGAAAAATCATCCACAATTACTAATGCATAGTAATTCCCACCAAAGCTCATAGTTCTAGAGGGTCCAAAAAGATCCATGTGCAAAAGTTGTAAAGGTCTAGAAGTTGAAACTATGTTTTTAGCTTTGAGAGAGACCTTTACTTGTTTTCCCTTTTGACATGCATCACAAAGTTTGTCTTTTTCAAATTTGAGCTTTGGAAGACCAATTACTAGTTCTTTAGAAACCAATTTGTTTAAGTGATCCATGTGAATGTGAGCAATTCTTCTATGCCATAACCATGAATCATTTTCTCTACTCATAAAGCATTTAGCATCATTTGAGGAAATGTCATCAAGACTAATCATATATATGTTATTGACCCTATGACCAACAAACTTAACTTGCTTGTCATCCTTTCCCTCAATTATACAACAAGAGGAGTCAAATATAACTCTATTTCCTTTATCACACAATTGACTAATACTAAGTAAATTATGTTTAAGTCCTTCAACAAGTAAGACATTATCAATAGATGATGAAGGGATCTTACCAACTTTGCCAATTCCAAGAATCTTCCTTTGTTGTTGTCACCATATGTGACATGACCATGTTTCTTGTGTGTAAGGGAGGAGAACTTGGAGCCATCTCCGGTCATGTGCTTGGAGCAACCACTATCAAGATACCAACTTGAGCTCTTGGTCTTCAAGCACACCTACAACACACATTCAAGATTTAACTTTTGGTACCCAAATTGTTTTGGGTCCTTGTGTGTTAGAATTAGGTATGGTGCCTTTAGGGACCCAAACCCTTTGATTCCAACCTTGGTGTTTATGTTCTTTCTAACATTGCAAGTGGATGCACTATGCCCTTTCCTACCACAATGAAAACATTTAACAAAGGGGCTACTTGAAGTTTTGAGGAAACAAAGAAATTCTTATAAGATTTTTGATGGTTGTTTGGATTAAATCCTAAACCGGCTTTTTGGAAAACACATTTTTGTCTCCCTAACAACACATTCAAGTTGTCTCTTCCAAAAGTGAATTTTGCAAGAGTGTTGTTCAAGTCTTCAATTTCTTTTTCAAAAGCTTTGCATGATAGACAAGGTAATGATATGGATGCATTTTCATGTGAGGAACAAATCATGCATGATGAATTAGCATCTATGAGTCCTAAAGTCTCATTTTCAATTTTAAGTTCATTTATCTCCTTGGTTAAAGCAGAAACTTTCTTTGTCAATAGGAGATTGTTTTATTGGAAGACAAAATCATTTTTGTGAGCCTCAAAGATTCATCATGCAATTCTTGAAAGGCATCTTGTAATTCATCATAAGAAGGTGGAGGTTCTAGGTTAGAAGAGGTTACCTCGGTGTCGCTTTCTCCACTTTCTTCTCCTTGAGCCATGAGGCAAAGATGGGCTTCCTCATTTTCAGAATCATCGGAAGAGCTTAAGTCATTGTCCTCCCAAGCTATATATGCTCTTCTTCCTTTCTTTTCCTTGGAGGGTCTTTTCTCAAACTTCTCCGTCTTCTTGAGATATATAGGACACTCCATTTTCATGTGCCCCGGTTTTCCACATTCATAGCATTTTGGAGGAGTGGAGGATCCTTCTCCTTTGTGATATGCTTTCTTTTGAGGAAACGGTGGTCTTCTTTGAAATCCCTTTTTCTTCAAGAATCTTCCGAATTTTCTTACAAGGAGACTAAGATTCTCCTCACTTAGCTCAATATTTTCAGCATCCTCTTCACCATCTTCATCATCATCTTCAAGTATGGGAGAGGTGGCCTTGAGTGCAATTCCCTTCTTCTTTTTGTCATGTTCTTCATTTTGATTGAGCCTACTTAGTTCCAGCTCATGCTCTTGAAGTTTTCCGAATAGGGTGGCTAGAGACATGGTTGATAAATCTCTTGATTCCGCAATCGCAGTTACCTTGGGTTGCCAATTCCTGCTTAGACATCTCAAGACTTTGTTAATAAGATCCTCATTAGGAAATGTCTTTCCCAATGAGATGAGATGATTAACAATATGAGTAAATCTCTTTTGCATATCTTGAATACTCTCACCTTGGTTCATTCTAAACAATTCATATTCATGAGTAAGAGTGTTTATTCGAGATCTTTTTACCTCACTAGTGCCTTCATGAGTTACTTGTAGGGTATCCCACATTTCTTTTGCGGTCTTACGTTTGACACCCTAAAGAATTCATCATACCCCAAAGATGTGGTGATGATGTTCTTGGCTTTCAAATTATATTGAACCTTCTTTTTATCATCATCGGTCCAATCACTTCTAGGTGTATTAATTGTCACACCATCCTTAGTTTGTGTAGGGACAAAAGCACCATTTTCAACTGCGTCCCACACATCTAAGTCAATAGCTTCAATAAAAATTTTCATCCTTTCTTTCCAATAGGCATAGCCATCCCCATTGAAATAAGGAGGTCTATTTATAGAAGAACCTTCATTTGAAAAACCATTTGAAGCCATCACTTCTCTTGAAGTGCTAAGCTCTTTATACAAGAGTCTAGCTTCGATACCACTTGTTACCAAGTGGCCTCAATACTCAAGAGGGGGTGAATTGAGTAGTTAAAAATAAGTTCACAAATCTTTCGCAAATCGTTTGACAATCAATTTTCGTTGAAGCTATTGAATGATCGAGAGATAATTGAATAGATGAGTTAAGCACTTTTACTAATGAACGTAATAGTCAAGGAGACAATATCCAAATAAAACAATGAAACAAAGGCACAAAGATGAACAGAGGAGAGTTTAGAGAAACAAACACGGTCGTTTATCCTGGTTCAATCACTACTCCACTTGTGATCTACGTCCAAATCCCCAAGCAACACCTTGAGATTTTCCACTATATCTTCAAGCTTCAATGGGTGCTTGAAAAACCACTACAACCTTGAGCACTCAACGGTATGGGATACCTCACCCAAAAGCTTGAGCCTCTATTTTCCAAGGGATACCTCACCACTTACAATACTTGAGGGATACCTCACCCTCACTAATCGAGAAAGTATAAGATTGAAATAGAAGAAGCTCTCTCTAGAGCAAGTGTTTACAAATTGAAGCTCTAATATGCTCTCAAGGATTTTTCACGTTTTTAGTCGAAAAACGAGCAAGAAATGATTTTAAGAATTGATTCACGTTTTGAAGTATAATGATCAGTTTTGGTTCAAGGTCAACCGTAAACAAAGACCCAATCTGGGTATTTATAAGTTTCTCAATTAATAGAGCCGTTGGAGGTAGTTGGGCATGCATTTAATGCATTTAATATAGCCGTTGGACCTTGTCGGGATGCGTGTAATCGATTACATATCTCGGTAATCGATTACATTATTGTTCCAACGTTTTCGAACTTTCGGGCTCGTGTAATCGATTACATTCTTGAGGTAATCGATTACATGGCTTCGACTTTGCTTGTAATCGATTACAATGATCATGTAATCGATTACATGACTTCGACTTCTTTGTGTAATTGATTACAATATCCTTGTAATCGATTACATGTCTCGTCGAACATGTTTTTTGAGTTTACGGGTTTTGTGTAATCGATTACATATATTGTGTAATCGATTACATTTCTTGTCGAACGTGTTCTTTGCCTTTCTGGGCTTTGTGTAATCGATTACATATACTTGTGTAATCGATTACATAACCTCGACTTGCTTGTAATCGATTACATTGTTCATGTAATCGATTACATTCTTTCTATTTGATGTGTAATCGATTACAAACATTGTGTAATCGATTACATTTGCTTTGAACACATTTTTCAAGTTCAATAACTCGTGTAAGTCATTTCCAACACCTCGGGGTACTTGTTTAAACATAAATCCTTTTAAGAGTGTTAGATTTAAAGTTGAAACTTAGGTTTTATTGAAAGCCATGTTTATCTTTGAAATTTCCTATTTATTTTGAAATCATATATTTGAAAAACCATTTGAGAAATCTTGAGAGCATTTAACAGTAATGTCCTAAGTCTAAATAACTAATTAAACCTTCTGTCTTCTTTCTTTGATCTTGATTTTTTCCTTTTGTGCTTTGATCTTCTCTTTTGCTTTTGTTATCATCAAAAACCTTTCAACATGCCTTAGAGACATAAGCATTCACAAAAATTACTCATTACTCTGCCATCACTAATTGGTTTAATAAGTCCATGACAATTATATCATGCTTTTCAAACAAAACAACAACAATTTTTTTTTTTTTGGTTAACTATCCTTCCCCCCAACTAGATCACAACATTGTCCTCAATGTTAAAATATAAATGAGTAAAGGATAGAAGATATTACCTATTGGAGAAAGCTGTCACAAATTTAAACAAAAATAAAGTACAATAAAATCAAACCCATTAAAGAGAAAGTTTCAGATCTGGCTTTCTTTTCTTGTTACTTCCTTCGTTGCTTCCTGTTGACCAATCTATCTGAGCTAATACCTTATCAGGTACATACTCAAAAGCTTCTAATTTATCAATGAGCTCATCAATAGTGGAGGTAGAGATAAGAAGTTGTCTTGCCGAAGAAGTGATAAATTTATGTTCCACTGCTTTGTCAAGAAAAGATAACAAAAGATCAAAGAAATTATTAACATTCAACAAACCAATGGGTTTATGGTGGATGTTCAGTTCGGCCCAAGAGATAATTTGAAATATTTCTTTCAAAGTACCAAAACCACCTAAATTTCTTCTCCAACTGTCTTTCCAGTGATGTTATTTTCAGCTAAAGGTTTAGGAATAACACCTAAAACCTGACTGCCTCCTATAAAAGCAGCAAGTGATACAGCCCCCATTAACCCACGACAACCTCCCCCATATACAAGATGAATATTCCTCGCAGCAAGTGATCGACTAAGAGTGCTAGCTGCGTTTACAAACTCTAATCCCTTCCCATAACTCGACCCATAAAAAACACAGACATTTTTGAGGTTACAAATAGAAGGCCCCATTCTATACTCTTCCTCTCTTTGAGTGTTTCTGAGTTGAAAGAAAATGGAGAAAATAGAGTGTTTAAATAAGAAAAAGAATGGAAAGGGGAATAATTGCACCTATAAGGGTAGGTTGACTGTTGTTAGAAAAGGTTGAAATTAAGAAACACATAATCTTTTTTTTCTTTCTTTTTTTGTTTGTTTGTTTGTTTTTTTTTTCTTTTTTTTGTTTTTGTTTTTGTTTTTGTTTTTGTTTTTGTTTTTGTTTTTGTTTGAAAGATGACATGAAGAAGAAGAAGAGGATGATATGTACAGATTGTTTGTGGATATGGCTCACATCTGCCTCTGGTTTAACGTCCAGTAACGGCTTAAACGTCTTCTATGAGTCGAGGATAAGCTTCCCATCCAATTTTCTTATAAATTGGCAAACAGGGTCTTTTAGAGTCAAATTCCCAAGACTGTAGCATTTTTCTTCATCCTTGAAGAGATTCCACAATTTAAGAATTTCACGATGCACCAATCCACAAGAATGCGTCTCAAGAGTCAATAAGATATCATCTAATGACTCCTTACTCAGTCCATTCTTAATGAAGAAAATTTTATCTTCTCTATTTGCGGAAACCATCCCTAAAGTACGACATCGCTTGTTACAGTTTCATCATCCACATTTGTGACAGACTTGTAACCTTTTTGCTCTTCTCCTTTTAGAATATGAACTTCTTCCAAGACCGGGCATATATGAGTCAAATGAAATTCAGGACTCACCTGCTAATCGGACCTTTGCTTCAATTATCCAACGTACATCTTCTGGCATACCTTTGTGCATTAACAGTCTCAATCTTTCACATCGAACTTTGTAGATTTTTCTCAGAGCATTTTGAGGAAGAGAAGGAAAATGTTTGCTTAGGTTTGAAAGAATGACATCCATTTTGAAGGAGAAAAAGGGTTCAGTTATTTTGGAAAACTGAAAAATAAACCGACTTGAGAGTCATGGAGTACCGTATCCGCCACTTAACCGGCAACACAAAGAACTCAAGAACTTGGTTTTCCAGGAATGGTTGAGTCTTTGTCCATTAACTTTAAGCGCATTACCATTCCTAGGATCCTCAATATCTACGGCCCCAGAGGATACACGTGTTTGACAACAAAAGAACCGCGTCACCTAGATCTCAAATTTTCAAGGAGTAGGTGCATATGATAATCTCAAAGCAGAACTTTTTTGACCAATTTTCGCAGCTTTTGCAAAAGGTGTAACAGACCTTGAATAAAGTAGGCCAATAAAATCCATACTGCAAGATTTTCACAGTTGTTATCGCTGAAGAAAAAATGACCTCCATATGTTTCCGAGTGACAAAATTTAATGGTACTACCTACCTCATTGTCGGGCACACAGCTATTTTTTTTTCTTTTCCCTTTTTTTTTATTCATAATGCGGATGGAGAAGGTTCATCACCTCCACTTCTGCATTCTCTGGAAGTTCATGATACTGTTTGAGGCGGTGTCCATTTACTATGAAAGCTTTGGCAGTGACCTCACTTTTAATCTGAACAGCACCAGAAGGAAAAACCTTAGTAACAATAAATGGTCCATCCCATCTAGGCCTTAATTTGCCAGGCATGAGTCGGAGGCGGGAGTTATAGAGGAGAACTTTTGACCAATCTCAAATGTTTTCCTCAAATCAACTTATCATGGAAGGCTTTGGTCTTTTCTTTATAAAGTTTAGAACTTTCATAAGCCTCCAGCGGATCTCCTCCAATTGCTTTACCGCAACTTCCTCTCCATACCGCTTGATCCGGGTCTAAGTTGCACCTTTTCACCGCCCAGAATGCATGATGCTCAATTTCCACCGGCGGTGGCATGCTTTTCCAAAACAATCCGATACGGAGACATCTCGATTGGTGTCTTATAAGCAGTCCGGTAAGCCCATAAAGCATCCTCAAGCCTCTTGCTCCAGTCCTTTCTGTTAGGTTGAACTGTCTTCTGGAGTATCTATTTGATCTCCCTGTTGGAAATCTAGGCTTGCCCATTAGTTTGGGGATGGTAAGGTGTAGAAACTTTGTGCAAGACCCCATACTTTTTCATCAAAGCTTCCATGCTTCGATTACAAAAATGTGAACCCGATCACGATGATGGCCTTCTAACTCCAAACTGCGAGAAAATCTATGATCTAACAAAATCCACAACAACTTTGGAATCATCAGTCCGAGTAGCTTTCGCCTCCACCTACTTGGATACATAATCAACAGCTAGCAAAATGTAAACAAAACCAAAAGAAACAGGAAAGGGTCCTATAAAATCAATACCCCATACATCAAAAATCTCACAGAACAATAAGGATTTCTGGGGCATCTCATTCCTTCGAGAAGTGTTTCCTGTTCTTTGGCATTGATCACAAGATTTACAAAACACATATGCATCATGAAATAGAGTGGGCCAATATAATCCAAATTCCAAAACTTTCCTAGTAGTCCTTTGGGGACCAAAATGACCGCCACATGCAAGTGTATGACAAAAGCTAAGAATAGAATGGAATTCATTATCAGGCACGCATCTCCTAATGACTTGGTCACTACAAAATTTCCACAGATAATGGTCGTCTCACACATAATATTTTGACTCACTCTTCAATTTATCAACCTGAGCCCTAATAAAATGTGCAGGGAAAACACCAGCAACTAAGAAATTTATCAAATCAGCAAACCAAGGAGTGTTACCTTGCAGCTTGAAAAGCTGCTCATCAGGGAAGACATTATGGATAGGAAAAGTATTTGCCTCCCTTTCAATTCGGCTTAGGTGATCAGCCACTAAATTCTCCGCTCCACTTTTATCACGGATTTCAATATCGAACTCTTGGAGGAGCAAAATCCACCTAATCAATCTAGGCTTTGCATCAAGCTTCTTCAGGAGAAACTTGAGTCAGTATGATCTCGAAAACACAACCACTCTAGAACCAAGCAAATATGATCGAAATTTGTCTAAAGCAAAAACAATTGCTAAAAGTTCCTTTTCAGTGGTGGTGTAGTTGACTTGTGCAGGATCTAAAGTTCTTGAAGCATAGGAGATGACATGAGATATTTTGCTGACCTTTGTGCAAGAACAGCTCCCAAAGCATAATTAGAGGCATCACACATGAGCTCAAATGAGAGTGTCCAATCTGGTGGCTGGATGATAGGTGTACTGGTCAATGCTTGCTTCAAGTGATTGAAGGCATCCTTGTATTTCTGGTCAAAATGGAACTCTACTTCTTTTTGTAGCAAGTTGGATAGTGGAAGAGCAATTTTGCTAAAATCTTTTATGAATCGCCTATAGAAATCTGCATGACCAAGGAAAGAATGAACCTCCTGCACTCATGTGGGGTAAGATAGGCATGAAATAACATCTATTTTTGCAGGATCTACCTCAATACCCTTGCTAGATATTATATGCCCTAAAACTATGCCTTGCTCTACCATGAAATGACATTTCTCAAAATTCAGAACAAGGTTAGCCTTAATGCATTTATGCAAAACCTGAGTCAAACTATCCAAACATGCATCAAAGGAAGAGCCATAGACAGTAAAGTCATCCATGAATACATCCATGTAATTTTCTAAAAGGTCAGAAAATATACTTACCATACACCTTTGAAAGGTGCCTGGAGCGTTGCACAGACCAAAAGGCATCCTTCTGTATGCAAATGTGCCAAATGGGCAAGTGAAAGTAGTTTTATCTTGGTCTTCTGGGGCTATATGGATCTGAAAATAACCCGAATATTCATCCAAGAAACAGTAATGCGACTTGCCAGCTAGTCTCTCTAACATCTGATCAATGAAAGGTAATGGGAAATGATCTTTCCTGGTGGCTTGGTTAAGTCGTCTGTAATCAATGCAAACCCGCCAGCTGTTTTGAATTCTTGTGGGTAGTAGCTCATTGTTCTGATTTTCAACTACTATGACCCCAGATTTCTTTAGAACAACCTGCACGGGGCTCACCCATTTACTATCAGATATGGGATAAATAATGCCAGCTTGCAGTAGCTTGATAACTTCCTTTTTTACCACATCTAGAGTCAGGGGGTTCAGTCTCCTTTGGGTCCCGACTTGGTTTAGTATCTTCCTCCAACAAAATCCTATGCATGCACGTGGAGGGACCGATACCAGGAAGATCTGCAAGTGTCCATCCGATGGCTTGTTTATTCGCCTCAAAACCTCGCAATAATTTTTCTTCTTGATCGTGTTACAAATTTTTAGCAACAATCACAGGTAGACTTCTCACCATCTTCCAAATATCCATATTTAAGATGGTCCGACAAAATCTTTAATTCTAAGGATGGAGGGTCAGTACAATGGAGGGCGACAAAGTCGTTTGAAACAACTAACTCAAAGAACATTAAATTCAACATACTCCCGACTCTCATTTTCACATGTTTGCATCATTCAAGTCAAGTTACATCACCACTCATAATCGCATAAATCTCAAGACATGCAAAGACATGGTACAATATCACCCGGCAAGACATGTTTCACAGTGTAATGTAATCCGAAAATGAGCAATATCAGGAAATTCAGCATAAATATCAGCATAAGCATCGTTAACTAGCATATCAATCACATCAACATGGAAAACAGAATGCTCCTCTAAGGGATGTCTCATGGCCTCAAAAATGTTAAATTGTACCACATCGTCGCTAAATTCCATGGAAATGGTGCCAGAATGCACATCTATCTTGGTCCTGGCTGTCTTGAGAAAAGGTCTGCCTAGGATCAATGGAGCATGGTTTGTTGAAGACTCATCTTCCATGTTCAGAATATAGAAGTCCGCTGGAAAAATTAGCTCATTCACCCGAACTAACACACATTCTAGCACTCTTGTAGGATGAGCAGTGGTCCTATTTGCCAACTGAATCACTATACCAGTAGGTTGCAAAGTGCCAATGTTCAAGGACTGATATATTGACATAGGCATGACATTAATCGAAGCACCCAAGTCTAGCATTGCATGTTCAAATTTGGAGTTACCTATCGTGCAAGGAATTGTGAAAGTTCCAGGATCTTTGCATTTTTGTGGCATGCTTGGTAGAATCATTGTAGAAACATTTCTGCCCATGCTTATTTTCTCAGTACCCTTAAGTCTTCTCTTGTGAGTACACAACTCTTTGAGGAATTTGGCATACTTGGGAATCTGCTTGATTGCATCAAGGAGGGAATATTGATTTCCACCTTCCTGAATGTGTCCATGACTTCTCTTTCTATTTCGTTTTGCGCAGTATGCTTGACCGTGTGACTCTGTTTGGAAAAGGTAGTGGAATGGCCGATTTGAATTCTCTCAGTACATTTCTTCGTGTCACGATTTTTGGACCGAGCTATCCACTTTCTTCATTTTCGGTCACCTTCTCGTTCTTTGTACTTGTAGTTCGGGTTGTGGTGGAGTAGGACCGTCAACTTCTCTGCCACTTCTCAAGCTAATGGCACTTACATTGCCTCTTGGGTTGTTAACTTGTTTGTGAAGGCAATTGGTTCGACCCTTGACTTTTAGCTCACTCGCAGTGGTTGCCATCCATCGTCCAATTTGAGTTTGTAAATTCGGATGGTGGCATTGACATTCTCGCCGAAACCGTTTCATCAAGTCCTCGAAAGGTGGCTCACCGGGTGGCTGGCTTTGGAACAGTAGTGGTGGAGAGGCTGTTTCTGCATGGGTGGCGGCGCAGTTGTGCTTGCTTAAATGCAGTGGTTGGTACTTGTTGCTGGGCCTCGTAGCTTGGTATCTAAACCGCGGTTCTTCTTGTTGGTAGAGGCCGTTGTTGTTGTTGACCGGAATTTCCATATCTCGGGTTGGGATGGTCCCTCCAAATGGGTTATAGGTATTAGAAAATGGATCATATCCGGGTCATCTTTGTGATTGCCGATATTAGGGTCTACCAGAAAAATACCACCTGCATGATGATTGCTCGGAAAAATAGAACCACCATCCTGAAGTGTGGGACATGCATCAGGGATGAGATGAACAAGAGTAAATGCCACACACAGTTGCAGCCATCTGCATTGGTGCTTGTTGTCCCACTGCTAACTGGCTCACCAAAGAAGTTAATTCATCAAGTCTGTGTTCCATTCTCTGTTGGTCTACATGAGATGATTGAATCTCATTGACTCATCTGGTTGAAGTAATAATTCGTGTGCTAAATTGTTGGGTGTTGGCTGCCATGTTTGCTATCAAATCTCTCATCGCTCATTGCAGGGTCTTGTCTACTAAGGCTCCTCTAGAGGCAGCATCCACCATGCTTCTGTCATTTGGCAGCAAGCCTTCATAGAAATATTGAATTAAGAGTTGATCGGTGATTTGGTGATGGGGACAGCTCGAGCACAGCTTCTTGAATCTTTCCCAATATTCATGCAAGGTCTCTCTTGTCATTTGTCTTATGCCACATATATCTTTTCTAATGGCAGCAGCTCTAGAGGCAGGGAAAAATTTCTCTAAGAACAACTGTTTCATGTCAGTCCAACTTGTTACTGAACCTGGTGAAAGATAAAACAACCAATCCTTGGCTGTATCAGCAAGTGAGAAAGGAAATGCCCTCAGCTTGATGTGCTCTTCTGAGATCCCATGTGGCTTCATGGTTGAACAAACCACATGGAACTCCTTTAGATGCTTAAGGGGATCCTCACCTACAAAATCGTGAAACTTGGGCAACAAATGTATCAATCCAGATTTTAACTCAAAATCAGCATCAAGATCTGGGTATTGAATACACAAAGATTGGTTAGTTATATCGGAGCAAGCAAGTTCCTTAAGAGTTCTATTCTCAGTATGTTATTAGCCATGGTTTCAATTATTCAAGATCTCAAGTTCACTCCCAATATTAAGATTAAATTCGAAGCAATTCTTGCACTTAGCCTACGAGCTCTAATCAACCTATGCAAGGTTCTATCAATCTCGGGATCAAAGTCAACCAAGTTATTAGGCTCTGGACCTAGTCATGCATCACACAAAAACAAATAAATAAGCAAAATACACTAGACAATGGATAAAAATGTTAGAAAAGTTAATAAAAAGCAAAAGTTAGTAAAAACACTTAAAATGAAAAGATTACACTTACTAATCCCCAAGAACGGCAGCCAAAATTTTGACGAGCTACGAACTCATCAAAATTATAACCGAAGTTATTACCTAAGCTTGTAGCACAGTGACAACACCGGATCATCTCCACGAGGATTGTAGATGCAATTTAATCAAATCAAGTGAAAGTTTAGCAAATGGGGGTTTGACAATTTAAGATCGCACTTAACAAAATTAAAGGAAGAAATAATAATTAAAGAGCAGTCAATTTAGAACCCTATCCAAGATTGGGTGGATTCAATCATAGACCCTTCATAGAACACTTGAAGCGCAATTGAATTGTTAATTTGGATCTAACCGAGATCTCTGCATCAAATCCAAAATTCATACTAGACGATCGTCTAGAATTCAATTAACAAGTGATAAACACAAATCCGCAATCACACCATTCATGAAGATCTATGTTAATTTCAAGTACCAAATTCAATTAACTTAGGCACAAATCAGTAACCTAACCTTTTCAATTCTGTGATTAATTTAGATCAATCAGTTTTAAGTTTCATCACAAATCTCATTCTTCATTTATGTGATTAGTTTAGATCAATCAGTTCTAAGCTTCATCACAAATCTCAATCTTAAACCAAGATCAAATCAGATCAACATAAATAGAATCACCATTCATGCATTCAAGATCAAGAAGAAGAAAAAAAAGAAGAAAAAAGAAATTCAATTACAAATCAAATACAATACATAACCAAGGTCTCAAGAATCCAAACCACAATCTCTTCAAGAGTTCTAAATTGACCGAAAGTAGCTTAGCCCTCCATTACCATGAAGGGGAGCATCAAAATATACAAAATCTATGAGAAACTATGAAGAAACAAGAAGAAACTATGAGAGAAATGAAGGAGAATACAACTTGTCATTCATGATAACCAATGGTGCCTTTTATAGAAGTCTAGGGTAACAAAAGGACAAAGGAGAGTGGGTGGATGAGTGGGTTGGTGGAGTGGAGTGGTTGAGTGGGTTGGTGGAGTGGAGTGGTTGAGTGCCAAAATTTCTTGTCTGACTTGGAAGCCAAAAATGACTAACTATACTTCAGATCCATGAAAAGTACTCTTCGTGAAAGTTGTAGATCTTTGTCTTGGCTATAACATGCATATCTGGATCGTCCAATTTGGCTTCCTACAGCCCAAGATATGACCCAAATACCGCAGGTTGCTCAAACCTAACTTCAGCACCTCTGTTCCGACTTGCAAGCTCAAACTTACCCATTAGACTTCATTTTTTCAAAAAGTGTTCTTCATGAAAGTTGTTTATTTGGATCTTAACTATCAACTATCCAAATTTCTGCCCATCTCCATTATTACAGCTTGAGATATGATTTTATGAGTGCACACCATTCGGATTCTAGTGACAGAACCCGTATTCTGACTTCCTTGTAAACTTAGGTCCCTTAGACATCTGTTTAGGACTTCGAACTCTTCATCAAAGTTGTAGAGCTTCCTCTTAGCTTTCCTACAAGGTAAAATTCATGATTATCAGATATCAGGAACTCAAGTTATGGCTAAAATACAGAAACAGTGTCAAATCTCAATAATGCTGAAAATATTCAATTAGGACCAATTTGAGTTCAAACTCACAAAATCATACCAAACTCAATCAATTAAGAATATGGAGAGTGTAAATGAATAAACATAAGGGTTTCTTAATGAATAAAATATGTGATTATCAGTATGCGAAACCAAGCATTAAAAAAAGACTGATGAATAAGAGTATGCATAGTTGCCAGAAACTCATAAGCAGTCAAAAAACACATTAGCAGGCATACAAAATTTATATGTCCATGATTCATAACAAAAGACAAAGATCACTTTTAGGATTACCAAAATAAACCAAAGATAAGCAGTCATCAGTCATGCTAAATAATTCTCCCAAAATATCCAAAAGAAGATAACTAAACAAAGTCAAAATAGAGTTCAAAGGCAATTAGTGCAGCAGCACAATCATGATAGAAACAGAGAGTCCATGCCTAAGCCCCAGGGTCCTCGGGTGCTGGAAAGCGACGCTCGATCCTATCCAAGCGGTCTGATCTGTTAATAATTTCAGCTCTTAAATGTTCTTTGTTTGATCTAATTGGATTCCATATGTGCTTAATTATTGTCATTTAGCTAAGTTTCTGATTTGGAATTGTCTTTGGGATGTTTATTGTGAAACTTTGCTTAAATGTGGTTATAAACACTCATAAATGTATTATGATTTTCAGGAGATCTATGAGTGATGGAGTCCATTGGTATTGAACTATTGAGAAGGGAGTTAAGAGACTTAAGGGAATCAGTATCAACTCCTAGAAGCAAAGAAAGAAGGGCATTCATAAAGAATCAAGGCTGGATTTGAAGAAAGTGATCAACACGGCCCGTGTCAAAGTACACGGGGTAGGCCGTGTACTCTTCTGACTTTGAAGACTGGAAGATTTGGACAACACGGCCCGTGTCAAATGACACGGGGTAGGCCATGTATTTCTCTGACTTCACGAGGAAGAGTCAATTTCAAGCCTTGACCTTGAACACGGCCCGTGTCATATGACACGGGGTGGGCCGTGTTCTTCTCTGACTTTGGAATAGCTGGAGATTTGACATCAGAATCAGACACGGGTTGGGCCATGTAACATGACACGGCCCGTGTCATCGGCTCAGAAGTTTAATTTCATGTTTTAATGCTAAATTAGGTTCCCAAACCTATAAATAGGGTTGCTTAGAGCCCTTAAACCTGATCTGGACAGAGAGAGCCGTCAAGAAAACTGAGAGAAACACGAAGACCAAGAAGGGGAAGGATTCGATTGAGGATTGGAGACTCGGATTCGAGCGATCAAAGATCAATCACTCTCAAGCCTTGGAAACTAGTTTGATCTTTAGTTTTTCTTTTCTTCTTTTGTTCTGAACAATGTTTTCTTTTAATTCTTCTTCTGTTTTTGAATTTGCCATGTGTGTCTAAACTTTTTGATTGGTTAAGGGAGGATGAAACTCTAGTTTTGATTATGTGATTCTTGCATATTTCTTTATATCAATACAATTATGTTTTTATTCATATGTCTCTATTCTTAAATCGATATTAAGGTTTTTATATTCTTGCCAAATTTCGAGAGTGGTAAAACTAGGATTGCTATGCGCAGTTGCGGTAATATGACTAGTGAGACATATGATCTAAGTAATTTAATCCCGGTGTGTGATTAGATCTTAGTGTGATTGGTTTTCTAATTCTTAATGCAATCATTAGGTAGGTGTAAGAGCGGTTGCTTTACAAATAACTAATGGTTAGGGTTTGATTTGAGCGGTTGCTGAATTAAGCGAAACTTAAGGAAAACAAGAGATTTATCTCACAATTACATAAGAACATAATTGATCATGTTGGTATAAAGAGTAGGTAAGTTAGCATAATCATATAAATCTAGTAGTGGATTCCATCTCTTAACCAATATCTTTAATTTGATAATTCAATTTGTGTTTACTGTTTTGGTTTAAGTTTAATTTCTTTTGTTAGTTTTAATTAACAAAACCCCCCTTTTTACTTTTTACTATTTTATTGTTCATCAGAGTTTAATTTAGGAATTGAATTAATAGTGTTAATTGAATTGGTTCTCTGTGGATCGACCCTTGCTTACTACAACTGGTTGCAAGGTTTTTATATTTTTGGTGGAACTTGGCAACTGTTTTTGATATAATTCTTAATCGTATTCCACACCACACCAAATTTTGGCGCTGTTGCCGGGGAACTAATTTTCCAATTGCGCTATTAATTTGTTTCCTATTTTATCTCTGTTTTTATTTTAATTTTAACAGTTTCAATTGTTCTCTTCAACTATCTTGCAGGTGTTCATGTCCGGTGAAGAGGTGAGCGAGCAATTGAGGAATTTAAGGCATTAATTTGAACAAATTAGCTCACAATTCACACCTGCTGACGTTGAAGCTGCCCATCACATAGATCTTTCCAGTTCTGCGGCATCTGAGATATCTGAGCCACCTGACGAAGAAGTGATGGCAGAAAATATATTAAGGATGTTGGGTGCTTCGGACTTAGACCACCAACCTCTGTGCATAGAAATTCCTGAGAATGAGGAAGCATTTGAGTTGAAATCTGGTCTAATTCATCTTTTGCCATCTTTCAATGGACTAGCCGAAGAAGATCCTAACAAACATCTGAAGGAAATCCATGTTGTGTGCTCTAGCATGAAGCCTGCGGGAATTTCAGTGGAGCAACTCAAGTTGAGAGCTTTTCTGTTTTCCCTGAAGGATTCTGCAAAGGAGTGGCTGTACTACTTGCCACCCGGATCCATTCAGACATGGTAGGACATGGCTCTTTCCTAGACAGATATTTCCCTGCATCAAAGGCCGCAACCATTAGAAAAGAAATTTGCGGCATCCAACAAAGACATGGGAAATCACTTCATGAGTACTGGGAGAGATTTAAGAGATTGTGTGCTAGCTGCCTTCAGCATCAAATCAGTGAACAACTTTTGATACAGTATTTTTATAAAGGTTTGCTACTGATGGACCGCAACATGATTGATGCTGCCAGTAGAGGAGTCTTAATTGATAAGACTCCTCGAGAAGCTAGAAACTTGATATCTAAAATGGCTGCGAACACTCAACAATTCTTCACTCGAAATGATACAGGAGTGAGAGCAGTTAAAGAGGTTGACACTACTTGTTTGCAGCATCAAATGACCCAGTTGACTGCTATAGTTCAGAAGCTGATGGACAATGGGAAAGCACCAGTACAGGCATGTGGGATTTGTTGCTCTTCAGGAGATCCCACTGATATGTGTCCCACTTTGCAAGAGGACACAAATGAAGAGGCCAAGGCAGTGGGGGGATTTTCTGGTCCATCCAAAAATTACAACCCCTACTCTAACACATATAATCCGGGGTGGAGAGATCATCCAAACTTTAGCTATGCAAAGCAGCCCCAAGCTCAAGCTCAACCTCAAGCCTATGGGCCTCCTGGGTTTCAGCAGAGACAAGCACCCTTTCCTCTGAGGCAACCACAAATTCAAGCTCCTAGGCAACTTGAGCCTTCGTTGGAAGAACTAGTGAGGCAAATGGCCACCAAATATTCAGGTTTCAGCAAGAAACAAGGGCCACTATCAATACCTTGCAAAACCAAGTGGGACAGTTGGCCACTGAGATCAACAAGGTGCAAAGTCAGATTTCTGGGAAACTCCCCTCGCAGCCAGAGGTGAACCCAAGAGAAAATGCTAGTGCTGTCACCCTGCGTTGTGGGAAGACACTTGATGGACCCACATCTTCCCTAGTCACTGAAGACAAAGCTCAAAATCCTAAGGAGGTAGATGATGAGGGGATCCATGCTAAGACCCCTAAGGTAAGTGTTTCTGACCCACTTCCTAAATATGTTACTAAGGCCCCTTTTCCGAGTAGGTTAGTTAAAAATAAAAAAGAAGAAGCGAATAAAGAGATCTTAGAGACTTTTAGGAAAGCTGAAGTTAACATTCCTCTGTTAGATGCCATAAAGCAAGTGCCTAGATATGCTAAATTCTTAAAAGAGTTATGCACTAACAAAAGGAAGTTGAAAGGTAATGAACGGGTCCAAGTGGGAAACTCCCAACTAAATGTAAGGATCCTGGCACATTCACTATACCATGCACTATCGGTAATGCCAGGTTTGAGAGGGCCATGCTAGATTTAGGTGCATCTATTAATGTCATGCCCTTTTCTATTTAAGCATCTTTACATCTAGGACCTTTAGAACCTACTGGAGTTATTATTCAACTGGCAGACAGGTCTAACGCTTACCCTAAGGGGGTTGTTGAAGATGTTTTGGTGCAGGTAAATGAACTGGTGTTTTCGGCAGATTTCTATGTGCTGAACATGGAGGAGGACAAATCTCCCAACTCTGCCCCCATTCTGTTAGGGAGGCCTTTCCTCAAGACTGCTCGAACTAAAATTGATGTGCATTCGGGAACATTGACTATGGAATTTGATGGAGAGTTGATTAGATTCAACATCTTCGAGGCCATGAGATACCTGAGTGATGTGCACTCTGCCTATGTTATTGATTCTTTTGATGTTTTTGAATCTTTAATTTCTACTGTTTTTGAGTCTGATCAATTTGATGTTCTTGATACAATTATGACTCGCAGTTTAGATTTTCAGGATTCAAAGAAGGATGACCAAGGAGAGCCATGGAGTGAGGAGATTAATGAAGTGGTGGCAGCTTTGCATACACTCTCTTCCCCTCAGAAGGGCATGAGGTATCATATGTTGAGTTACCTTTGGCCACTGATGTACTTAAACCTTCTGTTGTGCAGGCACCAGAGCTGGAATTGAAGGAATTGCCCTCCCATTTGAAATATATTTTTCTGGGATAGAAGGAGACACTCCCGGTAATAATTGTTAAATCCCTCACCAAAGAGCAAGAGGAGAGCTTGATTTCTGTGTTGAAAGAACATAAGACAGCCATCGGGTGGACTATTGCGGATATAAAAGGTATTACCCCCTCCATTTGCATGCATCGAATCTTAATGGAGGAGGGGCCTAAACCAGTGAGAGAACCATAGAGGAGGTTGAATCCCCCAATGATGGATGTTGTGAAGAAGGAGATACTAAACCTCCTGAGTGTGGGGGTCATATACCCAATTTCTGACAGCAAGTGGGTAAGCCGGGTCCAGGTAGTACCAAAGAAATCTGGCATTACTGTGGTAAGAAATGCTGAGAATGAGCTTATTCCCACTAGATTACAGACATGGTGGCGTGTTTGTATAGACTATATAAAATTGAATGCTGTCACCAGAAAAGACCACTTCCCTTTACCCTTTATTGATCAAATGTTAGAGAGGTTAGTTGGCCATTCTCATTATTGTTTCTTAGATGGATTTTCAGGTTATAACCAGATTGCTATCGCTCCGGAAGATCAGGACAAGACCACTTTCACTTGTCCTTTTGGCACCTTTGCTTATAGGCGAATGCCTTTTGGACTTTGCAATGCGCCAGGGACCTTTCAGAGATGTATGGTGAGTCTTTTTTCTGATTACATAGAAAACATCATTGAGGTCTTCATGGATGATTTTAGTGTATTTGGGAATGGTTTTGAGAAATGCTTGGAACATTTGACTTTGGTTTTAAAGAGATGCATTGACACTAACATTGTTTTAAATTGGGAAAAATGTCATTTCATGGTAGAAGAAGGTATTGTGTTAGGTCATGTAATCTCTGCTAGGGGCATTGAAGTTGATAAAGCTAAGGTAGAACTTGTGCGTTCATTACCCCCGCCCACCAGTGTGCGGGACATTCGTTCTTTTCTTGGTCATGCAGGTTTCTATCGGTGCTTCATCAAAGACTTCTCCAAGATATCAGCACCCCTCTGCACACTTCTCCAAAAAGATGTGCCATTTCAATTTAATGAGAAGTGTATGAAGGCTTTCAATACACTTAAGGAGTTGATGACTGAGGCACCTATCATTAGGCCACCAAATTGGGAGTTTTCATTTGAATTAATGTGTGATGCGAGTGACTTTGCGGTAGTAGGGGGTCAGTCTTTAGGACAAATGAGTTGATAGGGTTCCTTATGCTATTTACTATGCATCAAGGACCCTAAATGATGCTTAACTGAATTATTCTACAACTGAGAAAGAATTTCTTGCTGTTGTTTTTGCTTTAGAGAAATTTAGATCATATTTAATTGGCTCTAAAGTAATTATTTTTTCTGATCATGCAGCATTGAAGTACCTATTGGCAAAGAAGGAGGCGAAGCCAAGATTGCTCCGATGGATTCTGTTGCTCCAATAGTTCGACTTGGAGATTAAAGATAAAAAAGGGAGCGAAAACTTGGTGGCAGACCATTTGAGCAGATTGGTGACTGAAGAGGAGGACATACCTATTCCAGAAAGCTTTCCGGATGAGCAATTAATGACTATCGCAACCACTATTCCGTGGTATGCTGATATTGCCAATTATTTGGCCACCAAGGACTTTCCGGCAGGCCTGAACAAGGCACAACGAGATAAGCTGAGGAGTGATTACAAGTACTATATTTGGGATGATCCTTACCTTTGGAAGCATTGCGCGGATCAAGTGATTCGGAGATGTATCCCAGATTCAAAGACTCACTCTGTTCTCTCTTTTTGCTATACCTATGCCTGTGGAGGACATTTCGGCATGAAGAGGACAGCCAACAAAGTACTTGACAGTGGTTTTTACTGGCCTACCATCTTTAAGGATGCTTATAATTTCTGTAAGTCATGTGACCGCTGTCAAAGAACAAGTAATATTGGTCCACGAAATTAAATGCCTCAAACTCCAATAATCTTTGTGGAAGTCTTCGATGTTTGGGGCATTGACTTCATGGGACCATTTCCTCCTTCTTTTGGTTTCTCCTATATTCTTTTAGCTGTGGATTATGTTTCAAAATGGGTGGAAGCTAAAGCCATTAAATCTGATAATTCTAAGACTGTTGTGGATTTTGTGAAGTCTTTTATTTTTTCCAGGTTTGGCACTCCCAGAGCCATCATCAGTGACCAAGGAACACATTTTTGCAACAGAATCTTTGAAGCCCTGTTGAAGAAATATAGGGTGGTGCACTGGATCTCTACTCCTTATCATCCTCAGACGAATGGCCAGACTGAGGTATCCAATCAGGAGATCAAGTCTATCCTTGAAAAAACTGTGAATCCCACGCGCAAGGATTGGAGTACTAGACTTGCTGATGCCTTGTGGGCTTATCGGACTGCATACAAGACCCTATTGGCATGTCCCTATTCCGATTGGTTGATGGGAAGCCCTGCCACCTGCCAGTAGAGCTGGAACATCGATCTTACTGGGCTATCAAGCAAGTTAACTTGCACTTGGAAGGTGCTAGCAAACAAAGAAAACTCCAAATTCAAGAGTTGGAAGAATTGAGGAATGAGGCCTTTGAGAGTGCCCTCATTTACAAGGCCAAAACCAAAGCATTTCATGATCAAATGATCTCTAGGAAAAGCTTTCACCAAGGCCAAAGAGTGTTGCTGTACCAATCCAGACTCAAATTATTCCCAGGTAAGTTACGTTCTAAATGGATTGGCCCATTTGTAATAACTACTGTTTCTCCTTCTGGTGCAGTAGAGATCATGAACGAGGCCTTTGGGAAGACATTCAAAGTCAATGGGCACCGTCTCAACCCTTACCATGAACTTCCAGAGAACGCAGAAGTTGAAGACATGCCTCTTCTCCGTCCATCTTATGAAGAATCCTGAGGAGCATCACAATGTCTGGCTGAGGACAATAAACTAAGCACTTATTGGGAGGCAACCCAATCAGATTTGCTTTCTTTTTCCTTTCTATTTTGCGTTGTTTAGTTTCTTAGTTTAGCCTATTTTTAAGTGTTTCTTGCTTGATGATACCTATCTCCTTGCTGATATTTGTGTTTTGACTTGCTCAGTTTTAGTTTGATTGCTTGAGTTCATGTTTGTTGAGTGCATGCAGTCCTGAGGAACAGTTTCGAGTGTTTTTGTAAGTCAGCAGACTACACAGGTAGGGCTGTGTCATATGACACGGCCTGTGTTTTCGAAGGGACCAGAGTTGTGGTGATTCCAGAGGAGTACACGGGGTGGGCCGTGTCATATGACACAGCCCGTGTTGCTTTGCGCAGCAGCTCACCTCCTTTCCGAAAGGTACACGGGTTGGGCCGTGTCATATGACACGGCCCGTGTACTCGTGGCAAAGACACCATTTATACCCTGTTTAGGGCTTTCTTCCCCAAATTCCCTCTTCTCCTCTTCTCTCTCGCACCACCATCCTTATCCTCCCCCAAATCTTCCCGACCCACCACTCTATTCTCCATTCTCCACCATTTTTTCCCCTCAATTTCTCTTCTTCCTTCTTTCTTTCTCCTTCCAATTTTGCCACCATTGTCCCCTCCCTATCTCGCCCACATAGCCACCACCCTTCTCCTCTTTCCACCACGCGCCTTCCACCACGCATTTTCTTTCCACATTCACGGTACCTTTCCATTTTCTTCATTCTTCTGCTTCTTCCAGTGATGGGTCCTAAAAAGCGCGTCAAGACCACCGCTGCTTCCTGTTCGCTCTATCCCCACTGCACTAGCTCTAGGCGTGCTCGGTCTCCATCACCCCCTCGTGAGCCCTGACCCCCTCAGGTGCCAGTCAACCCTATTGACAGAAAGGTAGTGGTTCCCACTCATTTTTTAGACGTAGATACCCTTAGGGCTATAGGGTTATATGATAAGGTGTTTGCTTTATTGGGTAGGATTGGTTGGGTTGATTTTGCACTGTTATAGAGGCCTACTTTCACTGAGTTAACTAGGAAGTTTATTTCTAGTTTTAATCGTAAGCTTTATCCTCTGTCTGATCAAACTAGATAGCTTGGTGAAATCACCTTTAGGTTGCTCGGTAATTCTCATTCTGTTGATATTCATATGTTTAGAGCTGTTTTTGGTTTTCCTAAGGGGGAAAATATGTTACCCCGTGATTTTAATGCTGATCGTGTGTGGTCTGCCCTCACTGTACCTGGGTCTGATGGCTATGATCCTAAGATGTCTAAAGCTTCTAGGCTTAGGTCCCCTGCCCATCGCTATATTCAGAAATGGTTAGCTAATACTCTTTGTGGTAGGGGGGAAAGTCAAGGGACGATTAGCCGTTCTGAGTTGTTTTTCTTGCACTGCATGCTTGAGGGAGTTCCTGTTAATGGCGGATATTGGCTCTGTAATCAGTTTCACCACGTAGGGACCACTCTAGCTGGCCGCATTATGATAGGGGGTATGTGACTGCCATTGCTGATCATTTTGATTATTTGCATCTGTTGGAGGAGGCACCAGTCCAGGGTCCCAATGTTATTGACGGGGCCATTTTGGTATCTATGAAGCTCTGCACTCGTCTAAATGGTGCTCTCGTCTTGCTTGGCGCTGATGGAGCTGCCTTGCCTAGGGCTGATCCGGCCCCTGAGCCGCATGAGGATATTGTCATCTCCTTTCCTCCCGAGTTTGCTGATAATGCGGGCCCTTCCACTCAACCTGGCGCAACTTCCTATGATACTATTTTAGCCCGTATTGACTGCTTGGAGCTGGACCATGCTGCTCGCTTCCAGCGCTTAGAGGATCGTTTTCAGGCTCTGGAAGTTGCGCGCGATCAGAGGATGGATGCCATTGATGGCAAGCTTGATCTTCTGCTTCAGCGTTTTTCATACCCCCTCCCCCATCTTGATGTATTTTCATTTTCTTTTGAGGCTGTGTCCTTCATTTTTCTAGCTTAATGGACATTGTTTTGGTTACTATTGCTATTGGTTTATCTTTTGTATTTGACTGAGTTTCCTGATGCCAGACTCAATTCTTTGCATATACTTTGCTTATTCATTTGGATTCCTTTTATATGTTGTGTATGCTTTGACATTGAGGACACTGTCTATTTTAAGTGTGGGGGGAAGTTTGAGTTTGACCTTAATTGCACATTTTTTTTAATGCCATATCTGGTGCATGTCTTTCTAACTGGTTTTTAGAGTATGTTGAGCAATGAACAAGTGATTGATTTTTATTGACAGGTTTTTAAGCCTAAAGGAATTAACTTTCTTGATTCTAAACTTGCACTGAGAGATTTTGAAAATTGAAAGGGTTTTGAGAATATGATAAAATTGGCACCTAGTGAGTTTTTGGGCCTTGAAGTGAATGACTAATTTTAAGTCATTTCTGTTCTTTGTTGTGTGATTCCACTTGTGATTATATGCTTTTCATAACTTGATTTGACTCTATTTTAAATTGCAAATGATCACTGCACATTTTTGAGATGATAAAGGCATTTCTTTCTTTCAGCCACTGGCCAAATAGCTATCCTTGTATTTTGATCCATTGTTTCACCCCTTTGAGCCTGAATGATTTCTTTTCTTTTTATTATAGTTCAATACAAGCCTAATAGTGAAAAACCATTGCTACCCTACCTTAGGGAGTAGAAGAGCTTAATAATTATGTTGGGAATTGTGTTTGAATAAGTGTGGGGGGTGATTACACTGTTTTGATAAAAAAAAAGAAATGAGAAAAAAAAGAAAAAAAAAAGAAACGAATGAAGAATAAGTAGAAAAAAAGAAAAAAAAAGAGATTGATAAGTTGGTTGATGAATGGAGAAAGTCAAGCAAAAGATGAATATGGATTGAAAAGTGTTGGGGTAATTGTGCAAAAGTGTTTGATTTTTATATTCCCCTTTGCTATTCTATTTCCGATGGTTTAACTTTGTTTATCCTTGATATATTTCACCTTGACCTTGACCCCATTACAACCTGATTAAAGACCTTTTGATCTTTGTGTGCATGTGATTTAGGTAGTGGAGAAGTAGAGGCTTGTCAAGCCTATGATAGGGCATGTTTTCATGAGTTAGTTGAGAGTAAATACAAGCCCAAAATACTTGAGTGAAAGAGAGTACATCAGTGAGGATTTATCATGTTGACTTAACCCTGATATTAGATTGACTTGGCTTGCTGATTTGGATTGTTGAGAGAGGAAATTCCTGAATGCTTAAATTCCTTGAAAGGACTGATGTGTGTAGATCTTTGTTCATTGTTCAGTACTTTTATTACTTATTGGGAAGCATGTGCTTGATCTTATGTTTTTGCTAAGGAGTGCAAAAGGTTAAGTGTGGGGGTATTTGATCTGTTAATAATTTCAGCTCTTAAATGTTCTTTGTTTGATCTAATTGGATTCCATATGTGCTTAATTATTGTCATTTAGCTAAGTTTCTGATTTGGAATTGTCTTTGGGATGTTTATTGTGAAACTTTGCTTAAATGTGGTTATAAACACTCATAAACGTATTGTGATTTTCAGCAGATCTATGAGTGATGGAGTCCATTGGTATTGAACTATAGAGAAGGGAGTTAAGAGACTTAAAGGAATCAGTATCAACTCCTAGAAGTAAAGGAAGAAGGGCATTCATGAAGAATCAAGGCTGGATTTGAAGAAAGTGATCAACACGGCCCGTATCAAAGTACACGGGGTAGGCCGTGTACTCTTCTGACTTTGAAGACTGGAAGATTTGGACAACACGGCCTGTGTCAAATGACACGGGGTAGGTCGTGTATTTCTCTGACTTCACGAGGAAGAGTCAATTTCAAGCCTTGACCGAGAACACGGCCCGTGTCATATGACACGGGGTGGGCCGTGTTCTTCTCTGACTTTGGAATAGCTGGAGATTTGACATCAGAATCAGACACGGGTTGGGCCGTGTAACATGACACGGCCCGTGTCATCGGCTCAGAAGTTTAATTTCGTGTTTTAATGCTAAATTAGGTTCCCAAACCTATAAATAGGGTTGCTTAGAGCCCTTAAACCTGATCTGGACAGAGAGAGCCGTCAAGGAAACTGAGAGAAACACGAAGACCAAGAAAGGGAAGGATTCGGTTGAGGATTGGAGAGTCGGATTCGAGCGATCAAAGATCAATCACTCTCAAGCCTTGGAAACTAGTTTTATCTTTAGTTTTTCTTTTTTTCTTTTATTCTGAACAATGTTTTCTTTTAATTCTTCTTCTGTTTTTGAATTTTCCATATGTGGCTAAACTTTTTGATTGGTTAAGGGAGGATGAAACTCTAGTTTTGATTATGTGATTCTTGCATATTTCTTTATATCAATACAATTATGTTTTTATTCATATGTCTCTGTTCTTAAATCGATATAAAGGTTTTTATATTCTTGCCAAATTTCGAGAGTGGTAAAACTAGGATTGCTATGCGCGGTTGCGGTAATATGACTAGTGAGACATATGATCTAAGTAATTTAATCCCGGTGTGTGATTAAATCTTAGTGTGATTGGTTTTCTAATTCTTAATGAAATCATTAGGTAGGTGTAAGAGCGGTTGCTTTACAAATAACTAATGGTTAGGGTTTGATTTGAGCGGTTCTTTGAATTGCGAAACTTAAGGAAAACAAGAGATTTATCTCACAATTACATAAGAACGTAATTGATCATGTTGGTATAAAGAGTAGGTAAGTTAGCATAATCAAATAAATCTAGTAGTGGATTCCATCTCTTAACCAATATCTTTAATTTGATAATTCAATTTGTGTTTACTGTTTTGGTTTAAGTTTAATTTCTTTTGTTAGTTTTAATTAACAAAACCCCCCTTTTTACTTTTTACTATTTTATTGTTCATCAGAGTTTAATTTAGGAATTGGATTAATAGTGTTAATTGAATTAGTTCTCTGTGGATCGACCCTTGCTTACTATAACTGGTTGCAAGGTTTTTATATTTTTGGTGGAACTTAGCAACTGTTTTTGATATAATTCTTAATCGTATTCCACACCACACCACAGTCCTCCATGGCACTCAACCGATCAAAGATAACTGAGTTGCTATGCTTTTGGTAGGTGCGCAGATCTGCGATGGCTGTAAGAATGCGAGCTTCACTGGTGGATTCGGAGACACTGCTCATATCTGGTGCCTCTTCCATAGGGACATCAGCTGTGTTAACGGGAATTTCTTCTAGTGGTGCTCCTCCCACTCGTGCATGACCATAAGTCCATTCACCATTGACGTTCTTCATGTGCATTCTATTAAGAGATGTAAGACCAAATTTATGAGGGCCGGCAGTGTTTACAATGCCATCATCCAATAGGGGAACCTTATGATGGTCTAGGATTCGAGCAGCCAGAAGAGCGTACGGAAGATCCATAACTGCCTTGTTTTTAGCTTTCATCATAGTGTGTATAATGTAGAAAGGCCAGTTGATCTTTATGCGTTCCTTGAGAAGCCACATCAGGAAGATGTCTTCCTCTTCAATTAGGGCATAATTACTTGCCCTTGGTGCGAGAATATGAGTGACAATGAAATGAAGAAGACGATCATGTATCTTCATGAAGCCCTTAGTAGGAAAGTTCCTTTTGGCATTGGAACTCCAGGTTGAAGCATGCCCATTGCAGCATCATCTCTCTTATAATTTTCCCACTGACCATGTTTTTCCAGTCTAAGCTTTTCACCGGAGTGGGGAAGATCAAACAAAGGGACCCACTCACTAGGATTCACAACAATCTTATGCTTCTTAACTTCAGAAATTAAAGATCCACCTTTAATAGATAAATTGCAGAAGAACACTTTAGTAGGTTCAAGATAGAAGTACCCTAGATTCGTGGTGACGAGGGTCCTCAACCCATGGAATTCAAGAAGCTCTGTGATAGGAGTGAATCCTTCTTGGATGAAAAACTCCCAGTCCATCCATTTCGGTGAGATGATACGTCTTGCATGAAATTCCAGTTGGTACTTTTTCATCTGAGCAGGGTCAGTGAAGTATCTGCCAAGGTTCAAAGCAATTGAGAAATCTGGGTCAGTGTCAGTAGGGGTTGTTTCCTTTGGGACATTGGGGGTTTTTTGTATGCGTTCTTTTGGCGAAGGAGGAGCTACTGGCCATGGTGGAAATAGAGGCTTAGGGCACGGTGGTGGAGAAAGAGAGTGTGAGTGAGATTGAAATGGAGGTTTTAATTGAAGAAGGATGATGGAAGATGATGGAATGTGAGAGAAATGGGGTTTAAAGATCGAATTTAGGATGGATTTATGGTGAGGGAAGAAGGTGAGGAGTGGGCATCGTGAGAGAGCTTGAGAGAATGAAGATGAAAATGGAGGTAGGGTGCGTGAATGGAGGGAACCACGCTGTTGAGGGGTGTTTAATTTGGAGTGACCTAACCGGTTAGGGAAGGTGGGTAACCGGTTAGGGCAATTGGAAATGGCCACTGAGTTTTCCAATAACCGGTTAGGGTTGATGGCTAACCGGTTATTGTGCAAAGTCAGAACGCACAAAATGGTTTCCAAATACAGGGTAACCAGTTAGGAATCATGCCTAACCGATTATTTGTCCATGACAGAGAGCCCCTCAGTATTCCACACACTTCCAAAGCCCAAACGAAAACATATTTTTCTTTTTTTACTTGATCATTGCACTGATAGCATTATAACAAACTCATGAGAATAATCCTTGACATATATATTTCTTCTTGATGTTCATCTTGGCTTGACCTCATTCTCATTTAGAGACAAATTTCTCCCAATATCAGTAGGAACTTTGACCTTTCAGATTGGGGGACTTAAGCATGAACTCAGCTCCTGCAAAACAAAATAAGAGGACACTCCGACGCTCAAGTCAGTATTGGATTCAAATATGATGAAGAATTCAGAGATTATGCAGCAATTGGTTAATTTATGCATGATTGATCCAATACACCAACTTCATTTCTAATATAGAAAAATGCTTTTTTTGCTAGGGGTTTAGTGAAAATATCATCTAGTTGCTTAGTTGTTTCAACAAATTCAAGTATGCAATCACCCTTTTGAACATGATCTCTAATGAAATGATGTCTTATTTCAATATGTTTAGTCCTAGAATGCAAAATGGGATTTTTTGACAAGTTAATTGCACTAGTATTATCACATCTTATGGGGATATGATCAAACTCAAGACCATAGTCCAAGAGTTGTTGTTTCATCCAAAGGATTTGAGAACAACAACTCCCAAATTTCTAAACATATTCAAATTTTCAAAGTAGACAATGCCACATTATTTTGTTTCTTGCTATGCCAAGAAACTAGTGAGCTTCCAAGCAAGTGCCATGTCCCACTAGTGCTCTGTCGATCCATTTTGCATCCAGCAAAATCAAAATTGGAGTACCCAATAAGGCTGCATGAGGCACCTTTAGGATACCATAAACCCATTTGTGATGTGCCTATTAGATATTTCATTATTCTTTTAACAGCACTTAGGTGTGATTCCTTAGGATTAGCTTGATATCTAGTACACATGCATACACTAAACATTATATCAGGCCTACTTACAGTAAGATAAAGGAGTGAGTCAATCATACCTCTATATTTCGTAATTTCTACTGATTTTCCTCCTTCATTCTTGTCTAAATAGCAAGAGGTGCCCATAGGAGTAGCTATATGCTTGGCATTATCCATTCCAAACTTTTTGAGCAGCTCCTTGCAATACTTGGATTGGCTTATGAACGTTCCTTCTCTTGCTTGCTTGATTTGGAGACCAAGGAAGAAGTTGAGCTCACCCATCATGGACATCTCAAACTCACTTTGCATAATATTTGAAAATTCCCTTTTGATACATCACCAATCACCTTGTCGAGAGGGTGATATCTTGAAGTCCTTCATTCTTTGGGTAGGTCCAAGATTTCTGAGTCTTTTTGCCATGAGTGATCAAGGTGTCTCTCTTCTTGCTTCTTGGACTCTTTCTCTTGATCTTCCAAGTGCATTTTTGCCAAGATTTCTGCAACATCATCAACAAGATCCTTTCTCGGCTCATTTGGGTTAGTTTCATCACATGCAACATGTATGGACTCTTCTATGGTCATAGTTCGTTTATTATAGACTCTAAAGGCCTTACTATGTATAGAATAGCCAATAAATATTCCCTCATCAGATTTTGCATCAAACTTCCCCAAGTTATCCTTTCCATTATTCAAAACAAAGCATTTACATCCAAAGACATGAAAATGTAACACATTTGGCTTCCTTCCTTTGTACAATTCATATGGGGTTTTCTTTAAAATTGGCCTTATTAGGGCTCTATTCATTACATAACAAGCGGTGTTAACCGCATCTGCCCAAAAGTACTTAGGACGGTTGGCTTCATTGAGCATAGTTCTTGCCATTTCCTCTAAAGATCGATTTTTCCTTTCTACAACACTATTTTGTTGTGGTGTTCTAGGGGCAGAAAAATTATGCTCAATGCCATGTTCATCACAAAATGTTTCAAAATCATGATTTTCAAATTCACCACCATGGTCACTTCTTATGGATGCAATACAAAAACCTTTTTCATTTTGGATAACTTTGGCAAGTTTTCTAAATGATTGAAAAGCATCATTTTTGTGGGCCAAGAATAATGTCCATGTGAACCTAGAAAAATCATCCACAATCACTAATGCATAGTAATTCCCACCAAAGCTCATAGTTCTAGAGGGACCAAAAAGATCCATGTGCAAAAGTTGTAAAGGTCTGGAAGTTGAAATTATGTTTTTAGCTTTAAAAGAGACCTTTACTTGTTTT
The DNA here is from genome assembly GCA_029884595.1 of Ormosia semicastrata. Lineage (NCBI taxonomy): Eukaryota > Viridiplantae > Streptophyta > Magnoliopsida > Fabales > Fabaceae > Ormosia > Ormosia semicastrata. Next base: position 243,648 of record JAQQTO010000029.1, on the reverse strand, counting down.
CCCTTTTGACATGCATCACAAAGTTTGTCTTTTTCAAATTTGAGCTTTGGAAGACCAATTACTAGTTCTTTAGAAACTAATTTGTTTAAGTGATCTATGTGAATGTGAGCAATTCTTCTATGCCATAACCATGAATCATTTTCTTTACTCATAAAGCATTTAGCATTATTTGAGGAAATATCATCAAGACTAATCATATATATATTATTGACCCTATGACCAACAAACTTAACTTGCTTATCATCTTTTCTCTCAATTATGCAACAAGAGGAATCAAATATAACTCTATTGCCTTTATCACATAATTAACTAATACTAAGCAAATTATGTTTAAGTCCTTCAACAAGCAAAACATTATCAATAGATGATAAAGGGATCTTACCAACTTTGCCAATTCCAAGAATCTTTCCTTTGTTATTATCACCATATGTGACATGACCATGTTTCTTGTGGGTAAGGGAGGAGAACTTGGAGCCATCACCAGTCATGTGCTTGGAGCAACCACTATCAAGATAGCAACTTGAGCTTTTGGTCTTCAAGCACACCTACAACACACATTTAAGATTTAACCTTTGGTATCCAAATTGTTTTGGGTCCTTGTGTGTTAGAATTAGGTATGGTGCCTTTAGGGACCCAAACCCTTTTGATTCCAACCTTGGTGTTTATGTTCTTTCTAACATTGTAAGTGGATGCACTATGCCCTTTCCTACCACAATGAAAACATTTAACAAAGGGACTACTTGAAGTTTTTGAGGAAACAAAGAAGTTCTTATAAGACTTTTGATGGTTGTTTGGATTAAATCCCAAACCGGCTTTTTGAAAAACACATTTTTGTCTCCCTAACAACACATTCAAGTTGTCTCTTCCAAAAGTGAATTTTGCAAGAGTGTTGTTCAAGTCTTCAATGTCTTTTTCAAAAGCTTTACATGATAAACAAGGTAATGATATGGATGCATTATCATGTGAGGAACAAGTCATACATAATGAATTAGCATCTATGAGTCCTAAGGCCTCATTTTCAATTTTAAGTTCATTTAACTCCTTAGTTAAGGTAGAAACTTTGTTTGTCAATAGGGAGATTATTTTATTGGAAGTCAAAATCATTTTTGTGAGCCTCAAAGATTCATCATGCAATTCTTGAAAGGCATCTTGTAATTCATCATAAGAAGGTGGAGGTTCTAGGCTAGAAGAAGTTACCTCGGTATCGCTTTCTCCACTTTCTTCTCCTTGAGCCATGAGGCAAAGATGGGCTTCTTCATTCTCCGAATCGTTGGAAGAGCTTAAGTCATTGTCCTCCCAAGCTATATATGCTCTTCTTCCTTTCTTTTCCTTGGAGGGTCTTTTCTCAAACTTCTCCATCTTCTTGAGATATATAGGACACTCCATTTGCATGTGCCCCGATTTTCCGCATTCGTAGCATTTTGGAGGAGTAGATGATCCTTCTCCATTGTGATAAGCTTTCTTTTGAGGAAAGGGTGGTCTTATTTGAAATCCCTTTTTCTTTAAGAATCTTCCGAATTTTCTCACAAGGAGACTAAGATTCTCCTCACTTAGCTCAATATTTTCAGCATCCTCTTCACCATCTTCATCATCATCTTCAAGTATGGAAGAGGTGGCTTTGAGTGCAATTCCCTTCTTCTTTTTATCATGCTCTTCACTTTGATTGAGCCTATTTAGTTCCAACTTATGTTCTTGAAGCTTTCCGAATAGGGTGGCTAGAGACATTGTTGATAAATCTCTTGATTCCTTGATAAGCAGCCGTTACTTTGGGCGCCAATTCCTCGCTAGACATCTCAAGACTTTGTTAATAAGATCTTCATTAGGAAATGTCTTTCCCAATGAGATGAGATGATTAACAATGTGAGTAAATCTCTTTTGTATATCTTGAATACTCTCACCTTGGTTCATTCTAAACAATTCATATTCATGAGTAAGAGTGTTTATTCGAGATTGTTTTACCTCACTAGTACCTTCATGAGTTACTTGTAGGGTATCCCACATTTCTTTTGCGGTCTTACAATTTGACACCCTAAAGAATTCATCATACCCCAAGGATGTGGTGATGATGTTCTTGGCTCTCAAATTGTATTGAACCTTCTTTTTATCATCATCGGTCCATTCACTTCTAGGTGTATTAATTGTCACACCATCTTTAGTTTGTGTTGGGACAAAAGCACCATTTTCAATGGCGTCCCACACATCTAAGTCAATAGCTTCAATGAAAATTTTCATTCTTTCTTTCCAATAAGCATAACCATCCCCATTGAAATAAGGAGGTCTATTTATAGAAGAACCTTCATTTGAAAAACCATTTGAAGCCATCACTTCTCTTGAAGCTGCTAAGCTCTTTATACAAGAGTCTAGCTCTGATACCACTTGTTACCAAGTGGCCTCAATACTCAAGAGGGGGGTGAATTGAGTATGTAAGACAAGTTTGTAAATCTTTCGCAAATCGTTTGATAAACAATTTTCGTTGAAGCTATTTGATTATTAGAACTGATTGGATATACGAAATAAATACTTTTACTTAGAAATGCAATAATTAAGAAGAACAATATTCAAGCTATTCAATGAAACAGTGCTTAATGTAAAGAGAAGGGTTTAGAGAGAACAAACACAGTGATTTATCCTAGTTCGATCACCAATCCACTTCTGATCTACGTCCAGTCCTCAAGCAACAACTTGAGATTTTCCGCTATATCTTCAAGCTTCAATGGGTGCTTGACAACCACTACAACCTTGAGCACTCAACACTATGGGATACCTCACCCTAATGCTTGAGCCTCTATTTTCTAAGGGATACCTCACCCTTACATTACTTGAGGGATACCTCACCCTCTCTAAACAGATTGTATAAGATTTAAATGGAAGAAACTCTCTCTAGAGCAAGTATTACAAATTGAAGAACTATGGTATTTGGGATTCACACAAGTTCAAGCTCAAAACAGAGGATTTTGGAGAATGATGAGAAAAACTTGTTTAAAGCTCAACAGTAATTTTCCAGAATGATTGACTCATTTTTTCTAACCCTCCAACGAAGTCCAACATCCAAATATATAGGCAAGTGTTAATTAATGCCGCTGGAGGTGGTTGTGAGCAATTAATGCTCAACAATATAGCCGTTACGGGCTTCTTCTTATTTTTCCAGAACATAGGCTAACCGGTTAGCCAAGTATCCTAACCGGTTAGGGGCTCATTTAGGCTTAAAGAGAAGTGTTCTGGTTTAATAACTAACCGGTTAGGACACCACGAAACTGAGTTCTTGGAAGGATGCTAACCGGTTAGTCCTGCAAGCTAATCGATTAGGACAGAGTTAGGATAGCTTCTGAGTTGATGAATAACCGGTTAGGTCTTCTACCTAATCGGTTAGGCCAAAACGATTTTGGCTTCTGAGTTACAGAATAACCGGTTAGGCCATCTGCCTAATCGGTTAGGACAGGATTAGAATGACTTCTGAGTTTATGAATAACCGGTTAGGTCTTACCTAATCGGTTAGGCCAAAACGATTATGGCTTCTGGGAGTGAGACTAACCGGTTAGGTCTTTCACCTAATCGGTTAGGACAAACACAATTTGGCTTCTGAGTTATTAAATAACTGGTTAGGCACCTTGCCTAATCGGTTAGGCATTTGAAAGAACACGAGGCAAACCATTGTTTGAGCAAGCTAACCGGTTAGGAGCTGGTCCTAATCGGTTAGGGGTCTTAGAAATTTGACTCCTAACAATTACAGAAGCAGTTTTATGTATGTTAGAAAGAGTTGGTAAGTTCAAAAAGGCTTGTCTCAAGTTTGACATATGTAGGGAAACTTACTTGATGGAGAATATAAGATTTCAAAGCATTTGTTGCACAAAAACGTTTTTGATCCTAACTTGAAAAACCATTTTGCAAAAACATTTTAAGAAAGTCATTTGAGCTTAAGGTGAATCTTTAGAATACCTTTACACTAGATCTACAACCTATATGCTAAGCTCGAGTTCCTTGTGACTTGATTATTGTATTCCCATTGCTTTCTTGTTTGTTGACATCAAAACCATTTGCATCTTGTCCATGTCAATCACACATCGATGTATAAATTAAAACAGAAGTGAGAATGCATTTTTGACATATATACATCGATTAATACATCTATGTATAAGTCAAGATAGAAGTTTTTGACATATATACATCGATTAGTACATCTATGTATAAGTCAACACAGAAGCATTTTATATATATACATCTATTAATACATCGATGTATAAGCCAAAACAGAAGCAAGAACGTTTTAAAATAACTATACAATCGATTAATAAATCGATGTATAATCTTCTGGGCTGAAAATATAAGTGTTTTTCAAGAACAATATCGATGTATTCATATATGTATCATTCAAGATCAAGAACATCCAAGAAAACAATCGATTAGGCAATCGATGTACATATGTTATAAAAGTGAAATCTTGTTTAATACATTTGTGTACACATCGATTGACTAATAACAGAATTTTTCTGATAAGTCTGTTATGATCTCAACTGACTTGTAAAGTGTATCCAACGAATCTAGTTTGAGATAAACCTATATAAGGACATTGGGAAACACCTTTTACAAGAGAATTCATTCAAAATTTGAATATACACACACAAATATTGAGAGAGCTTTTCATTGAAAAAAAACTGAGTATTTTTCTTTAGAGCTTCAATTTGTAATTTTTGATTTCTTGGAATCTGATTCAATCTTTTCAAATTTGTAAAAGAGAGATAAGAGAGAAGGTTCTCTCGCTAGTTAGATCAAGAGTAGAAGGGACTCTTGGTGCTGTGCAAGAGTAGAAGGAACTCTTGTGGGAATTGCAAGATTGCTTTGACTGAAAAGCTGTCATTTGGGCAAAAGGAACCAAGAAGTGAAGCTTTTGTAAAGAATCTTGTATATTGATTTTCTATAGTGGATAAATCTCATAGTGGTGTGGGGACTGAATGTAGGTTACCAGTGGAGGTAGATAAATCAGGATAAATCTCGGTTTACAATTTTCTCTATCTCTTAACTCTTTATTTGCTTTGTTATTGAATGTATGAATTAAGTAATATGTTAGGGATGCTTGTATGATCTGATTTGTTAATGATCTTATTCTTATCTGAAATCAATCTTACTATTAATATTTCTTGTAAGTTTCAATTCTTGATTGCAATACATTTTGCAAAAACATATTTTGGTTTGTTGGTTGACAAAATCTCTTTCTTGATTAAAGAAAAGAATCAGTTTTTGCAAAAAGGGAAAAAGTTTCAAAAACTTATCATACTCAATTCAACTCCCCCTTCTTGAGTAATCAGAAGCCACAACCAATAAGTGGTACCAGAGCTTTCACTCTTGTGTAAAGCTTAACAGCTTAAGAGGATGGCTTCAAATGACATCTTGGAAGAAGGGGCTTCCTTGGCAAGACCCCGTGCTTTCAATGGCACTGCCTATATGTATTGGAAAGAAAGGATGTTAATATTTCTTGAGACAAGTGGCACTGATGTTTTAGATGCTGCTGAGAATGGTCCATACATTCCTCACTCTCTTGATGCTAATGGCAATAAGAAAGAAAAACTTAGAAGTGATTGGGATGATGAGGACAAAAAGAAAGTAGGTTATAAAGCTAAAGCTAAGAATATTATAACTGCTACCTTGAGTTATGATGAGTTTTTCAGGGTTTCAAATTATAAGACAGCCAAGCAAATGTGGGATATGCTGCAAATTACTCATGAAGGAACTAGTGATGTAAAGAGAGCAAGAATGAACTCACTCATGCACGAGTATGAACTCTTTCACATGAAGAATGGTGAAGACATCAATGATATGCAAAGAAGGTTCACTCACATAGTGAATCAGCTGAATGGACTAGGAAAGAACATTTAAGATGAATAATAAATCAACAAGATCATGAGATGTTTGAAAAGAGAATGGCAACCAAAGATTACTGCTATAGCTGAATCAAAAGACTTGGAAACCATGAATATTGCTACACTATGTGGAAAACTCAAAGAACATGAGATGGAGTTGCATAGATTGAATGACCATGAACAGAAGGAGAAAAAGAAAAGAGGCTTATCACTCAAAGCACATGTCTCCAAAGAAAGTCTTAACAGTGATGAAGACGAAAAAGTTGAAGATGAAGATGAATGTGAAGAGGAAATGGGACTGCTAGTTAGAAAGTTCAAAAGATTCCTCAAAAGAAGAAAACATACAACAAAAGGCCCTCAAACTTTTTTTCCAAGAAGAACTCTTCAAAAGTTGAAAGTTCAACATCAAATATGAAGTGCTATGAATGTGGCAAATCTGGACATTACAAGAATGAGTGTCCTAAACTTCAAAAGAAGGACAAACATGACAATCATGAGTCCAAGGACAAGAAGAATAGAAAGCCAAGAAGAGCATATATAACCTGGAAAGAGAATGATATGGATTCCTCTAAACATTCTGAGGAAGAAGAGGCCAATCTTTGTCTCATGACTAATCATCAAAATGACAATGAAGATGAGGTAAATGAAATCCCCCTACCTATGATGAACTACAAGATGCTTTTGATGAATTACATAGTGAATATCTGAAAATTGCTAAACAATTAATGTCATTTAGGAAAGTCATTGCTAAACAATGTAGTGAATATGCATCTATTCAAATTAAGATTAAAGAATTAGAAGCTAAAAACATTAAGCTAAGTACATCTAGTTCCACATATTCTAATTACAACATTCTGAAAAAAGAAGTGGAAAAATTCAAAACCACTCTATCTAAATTTACAATGGGAAGAGATAATCTAAATACTGTGTTAGGACAGCAAAAAGGAGTATATGACAAAGCTGGAATAGGCTATAAACCAGCATTGCATGAAAAGGCTCTTAAGAAACTCTTTGTTGCACCAAAATCGTCTACTAGTCCTTTTGTTAAATATTTCTATTGTGCAAGAAAAGGACATACAGCTTCTACATGCTATTTTAGAAATCCTTCAAGGATTTGTGTTAAACAAATTTGGGTTCCCAAGGGAACATATATTATGACTAACACTAAAGGACCCAACAAAGTTTGGGTACCTAAGAAAAATGCTTAAAATCTGTTTTGTAGGTGTGTTTGTGAGCCAAAAGTTTAAATTAGTATCTTGATAGTGGCTGCTCTAAACATATGACTGGAGATATCACTAAGTTCTCATCCTTCACTCCTAAACAAAGTGGAAGTGTCACCTATGGTGATAACAATAAAGGAAGGATCCTAGGAGTTGAAACAATTGGAAGAAGCATAACTACCAAGATAGAAGGTGTATTATATGTTGAAGGGCTCAAGCACAATCTACTAAGCATTAGCCAACCATGTGATAAAGGTTATAATATATTCTTTAACTCTAGTAGTTGCATCATAGAAAACAAACATGATAGAAATGCAAAGCTAATAGGTAATAGGTTGAATAACATATACATGATAGATTTAGAAAGTATTTCTGCTAGTGATGTATGTTGTTTGATATTTAAGTAAGAGGAAAATTGGCTATGACATAGAAGAATAGGACATATTCACATGGATCATCTAAACAAACTCATTTCTAAAGAATTGGTAATTGGTCTTCCCAAAACTAAATTCTCAAAAGATGGTTTATATGATGTATGCCAAAAGGGCAAACAAACTAAAGTATCTTTTAAGGCTAAGAATATAGTTTCAACTGAAAGACCTTTACAACTACTGCACATGGATTTATTTGGACCCTCTAGGACCAAAAGTTTTGGAGAAAATTTGTATGCATTAGTTATAGTTGATGATTACTCTAGATTTACATGGACCTTCTTCTTAGCACATAAGAATGAAGTTTTTACAGCCTTTAAGAAAATGACTAAGTTAGTACAAAATGAAAAAGGCATGAAAATAACTACTATAAGGAGTGATCATGGTGGAGAATTTCAAAATGAAGAATTTGATAATTTCAATGAAGAGTTGAGAATTCAACATAATTTCTCTGCTCCAAGAACTCCACAACAAAATGGAGTTATGGAAAGGAAAAACAGATCCTTAGAAGAAATAGCAAGAAGTATGTTGAATGACTCAAATATGCCAAAATATTTTTGGGCAGATGCTGTAAATACAGCTTGCTATTTAATGAATAGAGTCTTGATTAGACTAATTTTAAAAAGGACTCCATATGAACTCTATAAAGGTAGAAAACCAAATGTTTCACATTTTCATGTTTTTGGTTGTAAATGTTTTGTACTAAATAATGGAAAGGATAATCTAGGAAAGTTTGATCCTAAAGCTGATGAAGGAATATTTCTAGGCTATTCATCATCTAGTAAAGTTTTTTGAATTTTCAATAAAAGAACACAAACAATTGAAGAATCTGTACATATTACATTTGATGAAACTAACCCTAAAAGATTGGGAAAGGAATTTGTTGATGATGTTGCAGAAACTTTAGAAGAGATTCAACTTGAGGAAAATCAGGACAATGCCAAAGTGGATAAAGCAGTGAAAATTCCAGGAGAGGCTCAACATGAAGATCTACCTAAAGAATGGAAAACTGCAAGGAATCACCCTCTGGACAACATAATTGGTGAAATATCCAAAGGGTAACCACTAGACATTCCTTAAGAAATGCATGCAATAATATGGCTTTTGTATCACAAGTTGAACCTAAAACTATAGATGAAGCAATTATTGATGAAAACTGGATTATGTCAATGCAAGAAGAACTTAATCAGTTTGAAAGAAATAAAGTTTGGAAACTTGTTCCTAAACCCAAGGACAAACAAATAATTAGTACAAAATGGGTGTTTAGGAATATGCTTTATGAAAATGGTATCATAATAAGAAATAAAGCAAGATTAGTAGCCAAAGGTTATAATCAAGAAGAAGGAATTGACTATGATGAAAGATATGCACCTGTGGCTAGTACTGTAGTTACTGTAACATCCATAATGCTAGTACTAATAATGTATCCAGTTTATACATCAGTAATTAAGATTTGGTACGTTACTTATGAATATCTTCAACTTTTCGGATAAAACATTTGATTAAATATCAAAATATGAGCCTTACGCGAAAGCAAAACATACATATATTAAGAAATGAGATTTATACAACTGTACATTATATACATAAAAATGTCTCATGGCACAAAATCGATGTCACTACTTCCAAATATCTAAACAAAGAACTAAACTTAACTCTTCATGCCCAATCTCTATCTTGCTTGGTAGCTTGGGTCTCGCCTGGAATCATCATGGAAAATCATAGAAGTTGAGGGTTGAGAATCATAAAATTCTCAATAGTTTATTAAAATTGTGTCATCACAATAATTCCAGCTGTTTTGGGAAAAAATCATTTCAAATCATTAGTAGATAATCCTTAGAAAGATGGCTAAAGCCCAATCGAGTCCTTTCTTTTCCCGAAACAGAGGTTCATTTTAAATCCTTTATCAAAACCTTTTGAATGATCAAATTGTTTATCAAAATCTCAAATCCATATCAAGATATCTCATCTCTTGAAATTCACGTCTCATATCATAATTCATTTTATCAAATCTCATCAAATCTCAAGTCATCAAATCATAATTCAAATAATCAAATCTCAAGTCATCAAATCGTAAATCATTTCATCAAATATCAAGAAATCTCATCTATATCATCGATATCCTAGATAAAAGGGTTACTCAACCACCCTTTGCAAGTCTCCTTATAGGACCAAGGATATCCTAGATAAAAGGGTTAGTCATGTAAATCAATTATCAATCTCAATCATCATTCATCAACATGCAATGATATGCAGATAAAGATTTTTCTTGTCATTAATAATCAAATCCTTCATTTAATCTCATTTGAAGCAATATTATCTTGAAAATCATTTCTCAAATCATCAATCTTATTTGGTTCAATATCATCATAAAATAATTTCTCAAATTTGTTCGCAAGCATATTCACATCACATTTAATTGAATCATAATCTTTCAATCTAAGGTTTAAGGTTTGTATTTAGGTTACATGGGATAAATAACTCTGTTTCCATCTTTTTCAGATCAAAATCCTCAAATTAGGGCCCTGATGATAACACTATATTTTATACATTTTATAAAACTTTCACCAGGTTTCTTAAGATTCAATTAAGCTTAATTTAGTTGGTTTTGACATATTTTATGATATTGGACCTTATTGGCTCATTGAAAGAATTATTGCATGAATTAGCCTTAATTTATCTTTTTGGCAGTGTTCAGTAAACTGGCTATAACTTGAGTTTCAAGTATCTAGTTGATGTGATTATGGTTTTGTAGGAAAGCTAAGATAATTCTTTACAACTCTCATGAAGACCTCAAGGCCAAATCACACGTTTGGATAACTTAAATTGGAGTTGAAGTAAGAACTAGGGTGCTGATCCTGATAGCTTGACCTATGTGTACTGTTCATAACATAGCTCGAGCTATAGGATGTCAAATGGGCTGAAATTTTGATGGTTGATAGTTAAGACCAAAATCTACAACTTCGTGCTGAACACTTTTCCAGAATCTGAGGTCTAATGGGAAATATTGGGCATCGAGGTCAAAATAGAGGAGTTGTCACTAGGCCTGAGCAGTATGCAGTAATTAGACCATATCTTGAGTTGTAGAAATGGTATTTGCCCCAAACTAACCGCATTTGAAAGCTAAGATCCAGGCCTACAACTTTCATGAAGACCACATTTCTCAAAAATGACGAATGCAATGGAGCTTAATGATTTCGGGAGACAAAGAATCTCCATAATTTTTCACTCATCAAAAGTCATTTGGCATTTTCCACTTATTTTTCACTCATCCAGGCACTCATGAATCAACCCCCTTGTCATTTTATATCCCTAATCCTCTATAAAAGGCACCATTGGCTGCTCATTTAAGAGTCTTGGTCCTAAAGGCCAAGATCATGCTATTATGTTGTAGTTTTCCTTTGTTCTAAATTGAAGTTATGTTTTTCTTCTTCTTCTTCTCTCTTTCTTTCTTCTTGTCTATGAGTAACTAAGTTTCATTTTACTTGGGTGAAAGGGTGAAGCTCTTGGTAATAAAGTAAGGTTAGATTTATTCCTTTCTTATGCTTAAATGATTTATTTTTCAAGCAGTCATTATACGTATTGTATTTTGTTTCCAATCAATTTAGAAACCCTCATTGTAAAGCGGAGTTCTTGATTTGTTGTAGACAAGAGATTGGCACAATGAATGCTTGAACCCATTTACAAGTGTTGGTGTTAGAAACTCTCCTTGTAAAGTGGAGATCTTGATTTGTTGTAGACAATATTTTGGCACAGTGAATGCTTGATCCTATTTATGAGTGGTGGTATTAATAGATGATTAAAGGAGGTATAATATAATTACATATATAATTTTTAATGAACTTTGAACAATGTATCTTCCGATTGGAACCTCCGTTATGTGTGGATTCTAATTGAGTTATAAAAAAATTAATATTGTTCTTTTTTATTTACCAAGAGTGAATCTCCTAACCCAAGTAAATCTTTTTTATTTGTTGTGACAAAATCTTTACTTTACCTTAATTAATTTTTCTTTATCAAGTCTCTGTGGTTCGACCTCGGACTCACTGAGAATTTATTACTTAAGATAACCTGCACTTGGGTTTGCAACTTAACTTTTAATACCGCATCAAGTTTTTGGCGCCATTGCCCGAGACTTGATTTGAAGAACAAATTTCTGGTGTAAATACTTTATATGTACACTAACGTACTAACTTAGTGGGGGAATCCCTCCCTTTTATTTTCTTGTACATATTAACAGTGGGGGAAATTGTCCCTTTTATTTTCTGTACATACTAACTTAGTGGGGGAACCTCTCCCTTTTATTTTCTTTGTACATATTAACTTAGTAGGGGTAACTCTCCCTTTTATTTTCTATACATACTAACTTAGTAGGGGAAAACTCTTCCTTTTATTTTCTTGTACGTACTAACTTAGTGGGGGAACCTCTCCCTTTTATTTTTTCTAATTTACCTTCTGCACTTTAAATTCTGTAATTTCCTTCTTTTTTTTGCACTTTATTTTCTTTATTTTATTTTTTGTATTTGATGGTTGGTTTATACCACACCTTTGTTAATATTTATTTGGTGGCTGGTTTATACCCCATCCTTGTTAATATTTAATGGCAGGTTTATACCGCCTACTTGTACATTTTTTTTTCTATTTTAAGTTACTTATTTATACTTAATTGGCATCGTGATTTAAATTCTGGTCATTTGGTTAAAGTTAATCCTAGTACTTTACATATTGATTTCTCTGAATCACAATCACACACATCAAACGCAATAGTTGAAAATGAAAGTGTGCATGATGAACATGAAAATCAACCGTTGCGAACCATACGTGAGTATTTGTAACCATCCAGAAATTCTAGTCCATCATGTTTTATCTTTCCGCTCAATGCTAACAATTTTAGATTCAAGCCAGGTATGATTTCTTTACTTCCTAATTTCTATGGTTTAGAATCTGAAAGCCCATATTTACATCTAAAAGAATTTGAGGAAGAATGTACCGCTTTTCATGATCAAACTTGCATTGAAGATGTTGTTAAGCTTAAATTGTTTCCTTTTTCTTTGAAAGATAAAGCAAAAACTTGGCTTAACACTTTGAAACCAAGATCAATTGGCACATGGCAAGAAATGCAAGGTGAGTTTTTAAAGAAATTTTTTCTAACACATAAAATCAATGTTTTGAAAAGACAAATCCAAAATTTTTCCCAAAACTCAAATGAAGCATATTTTCAAAATTGGGAATGTTTAAAGATTTGTTGAATTCTTGTCCACATTATGGTTTTGAAAAATGGCGCACAATAAGTTTCTTTTATGAAAGGTTAACACCCGAAACTAAACAATTTGTGGAAACAATGTGCAATGGTGAATTTCTTGATAAAGAACTTGAAGAAGCTTTAGACTATTTAGACCATTTGGCTGAAAATTCTCAATCTTGGCATGGTACTAATCCTTCTGAAAATTCAATTAGATCTAACCTTGCAAATGTTAGTAAAGGAAAACATCACCTTAGTCAAGAAGAAGATCTAAATGTAAGGTTTGCCAGTTTGGCTAGAAAGATTGAAGCTATGGAATCAGGGAAAGTAAAAGAAATCAAATCTATGTAAAATGAAGAAATTTGTAGCATTTGTGATGAATTGGGACACTCAACAAATGAATGTTCAAAAATTCCTATTTTTAAAGAAGTTGTGCATGAACAAGTAAAAGCAATGAATAATTTTAAAAAGCCATTCACTTCTTCTTTTTCAGATGCATACAATCTGGGATGGAGAAATCACTCGAACTTCAGTTGGAGGACCAATAATCAAGTATAATTCATGCAACCACCACCTCCTCAGGCACAACAGGATTCACAAAATTCTCAAGGATATGCACCCTATGTCCCACCATACAGGAATAACCTTGAAGAAACATTGCATGCATTCATGGAAAAGCAAGATGTCATTATTAATCAAAGCACTCAAGCCATGATTGACATAAAAGACACTCTTGCTAAACTTTCTTCTGCACTCACCATTCACGAGAAAGGAAAATTTTCTTCTCAACCTCAACTAAATCCCAAAGATCAGTACAGTCTAATTGAGGGTAGTCCAGAAAACCAACAAATAGATCAAGTCAAGTCAGTGATAACCCTTAGGAATGGAAAAGTTGTTGAAGAAAGCAAGGAGATAAAGAGCTAAATGTCCAAAGTGATGAACTCCTTGAGTGTAAATGAGCTAGAGGATATGGGAAAGAATCAAGATAATAGTGATGCTAAGCTACCCAAGGAACCTGAGGTGACAAAAAGTCTTGTTAAGCCAGAAAATGATGACGAGGGTCACCAGACATACATGATTGACTCAATCATAGATAGGGGAGTTTCTACAACCCATGATTTTGATCCCCTTGAGAATTTTCTTGTTAATTCTGAGTTTGATTCTATCAGTAATCCCTTTGATGTAGTTGATATTTCTACTGTTTTTGATAGAACTCAGGATCATGACACTCAGGCATGGCAACCAAAGTTTAAGGAGTTGCCTAAGAAAAGTTAGAGTATTGCTGATAAAAAAGGTGTTCGTCCTTTAGTTTGTTCTTATAAAATTAATTTAGAAAAAGGTAAATAGTCAGCAGTTGAAGTTATAACTTGGGTTGAAAGATCCAGATGTAGCAGAGAATTTGGTAGACGATCCTGTCTACCAAAGCTGAGGTAAGTTTTTAGTATTTCATGTTTTATTAAGTCGGCTTAAGTGCCTCCCAAATTTCGAAGCCTTTGTATGGGGATGTAAATAGTGTCGGCCAACAAAAAAAAATATAAAACAAAAGAATCAAAAAAAAAAATTGTTTGCATGCTTGTTTATTTCATTTTACTTTATTTTTTTTTATTTTTGTCATTGCTAACCATTGTCAAGATGTAGTTATTCTCTTCTCGTCTAAGCATTTCGGGTATGTGACTTCTCCCCATTACTTTGTTTAATTTTGTCCCAATAATTTCTTTAATGTATATTGATGATTATTTATTCAGTCTGGATTTAATTTTTAACATTGAGGACAATGTTGTGATTTGGTTGGGGGGAAAGATAGTTGTGTGAATAATTGTAAAAAAAAATAAAAAGAACAAAAAAATAAACAAATAAATAAAATTGGGATGTATATTAATTGATATGATTGTTAGAAACCTATAGCAAAACCAATTAGGGATGGCAGAGTAAGGAGTAATTTTACTCTTGAGATGTATCTAGATTGGGGTAGCAACTAGTTTGTATGGAAGTAGTAATTCAAATTCAAGAAAATTTGCATGATTGAGTTAATTGTCTTCTTTCTTAAAAATCATATGCTTGGTTATGGATGTTGAATTGGTGGACTGAGAATGATAGAATTATGCCTTGTGAGATTTTGAGCCTATTGATGAATGAATTGAACATTTGTACCATTCTTTTCTTTCTTGTGTGAATTTCACTCATAGAATTGTTATTCTAGAACTTGCTTTAATTCTTTTTTAGACTACATTTTCATATGCATACATAAATATGATTGAGGCATTTTTCTTGAAATAGCTACTTTAATCAAATAGTCAGTCTTGCTTAGCAGCATATTGTCTTAATATGATATCAAGCACTCTTATGACTTCTTGGAAATTCTCTGATTCCTACCAACATAAAGCATTGGAAATGGTCTATTTCCTCTTGCTTAACCCCTTTGAGCTTATTTGACCATTATTTGTTTCAAACTCATTATGTGCCTTAAATGAAAAACTATGTTCTTACCTGACCTTAGGGAATAAGAGAGCATTGACTTTGTTATTAGATGAGTTCTTCAACAAGTGTGGAGGTGTGTGTGCAAAATGGTTAAAAATAATGTATATATGATGTTCTTTTTGTAAGAAAAAAATCAAAAATCAAAAATAAAAAATGTAAAAAGAAAAAGAAGGTCAACAAGGCAATAAAGGAAATGAAAAGAATATGTAAAGGGAATTTATATTAGGTGAAGTTGGGATGAACTTTTATACTTGTTAATTGAACTCAGCTTTCATGCTCTTTTATTCTCTTTGGTATTTAACTTGTCATATCCATATTACCTTCTCTTTTACCTTGACTCTATTATAACCTTGAATAAAGTCCTCATGATTTATGTGTGCATGTGCTCTGAGTAGTGGAGAAGTAGAAGATAAACAAGCTTATGGTAGTGCAATTTTCATGGGTTGAATTGAGTGAAATACCTACCTTTTAAACACTTGAGGGATTGAGAGCAAATCTTGTGAAGATCTATCATTCTTAATTCATTCTTTTCAACTAAAGTTTCCTTGCTTGTTGGTTTGAGATGTGAAGAAATGTTACCGCATGAATGTTTTGACCCCTTGAATGTCTAGTTGCTCTTCTTGATTCATTTAATCCTTTAGAGTTTTTAGTTTTTGAGTCTGTGTCGTTTTTCTTTGTTCCCTAGTTTTTGTTTCTTGTGTTTTGCCCAGGAGTGCAAAAGTTAAGTGTGGGAGAATTTGATAACACTATATTTTATACATTTTATAAACCTCTCACTAGGTTTCTTAAGGTTCAATTAAGCTTAATTTAGTTGGTTTTGACACATTTTATGATATTGGATCTTATTGGATCATTGAAAGAATTATTGCATGAATTAGCCTTAATTTATCTTTTTGGCAGTGTTCAGTAAACTGGCTATAACTTGAGTTTCAAATATCTGGTTAATGTGATTATGGTCTTATAGGAAAGCTAAGACAATTCTCTACAACTCTCATTCAAAGGCCAAATCACACGTTTGGATAACTCAAATTGGAGTTGAAGCAAGAACTAGGGTGCTAATCCTGATAGCTTGACCTATGTCTACTGTTCATAATATAGCTCGGGCTATAGGATATCAAATAGACTGAAATTTTGATGGTTGATAGTTAAGACCAAAATCTACAACTTTCGTGTTGAAAATTTTTCCAGAATCTGAGGTCTAATGGGTCATATTGGGCTTGGAAGTCAGAATAGAGAAGTTGTCGCTGGGCCTGAGTAGTATGCAGTAATCAAACCATATATTGAGTTGTAGAAATGGTTTTTGACCCAAACTAATGGCATTTGAAAGCTAAGATCCAGGCCTACAACTTTCATGAAGACCATATTTCTCAAAAATGACGAATATAATGACTTCAGAGCTTAATGATTTCGGGAGACAAAGAATCTCCATAATTTTTCACTCATCAAAAGTCATTTGGCATTTTCCACTCATTTTTCATTCATCCACCCACTCATGAATCAGCCCACTTGTCCATTTGTATCCCTAATCCTTTATAAAAGGCACCATTGGCTACTTATTTAAGAGTCTTGGTCCTAAAGGCCAAGATCATGCTATTATATTGTTGTAGTTTTCCTTTGTTCTAAATTGAAGTTATATTTTTCTTCTTCTTCTTCTCTTTTCTTTCTTCTTGTCTATGAGTAACTAAGTTTCATTTTACTTAGGTGAAAGGGTAAAGCTCTTAGTAATAAAGTAAGGTTAGATTTATTCCTTTCTTGTGCTTAAAAGATTTATTTTTTAAGCGGTCATTATATGTATTGTATTTTGTTTCCAATTAATTTAGAAACCCTCCTTGCAAAGTGGAGTTCTTGATTTATTGTAGACAAGAGATTGACACAATGAATGCTTGAACCCATTTACAAGTGTTGGTGTTAGAAACTCTCCTTGTAAAGTGGAGATCTTGATTTGTTGTAGATAATATTTTGGCACAGTGAATGCTTGATCACATTTATGAGTGGTGGTATTAATAGATGATTAAAGGAGGTATAATATAATTACGTATATAATTTTTAATGAACTTTGAATGATGTATCTTTCGATTGGAACCTCCATTATGTGTGGATTCTAATTGAGTTATAAAAAGAATTAATCTTGTTCTTATTTTATTTACCAAGAGTGGATCTCCTAACCCAAGTAAATCTTTTTTATTTGTTGTGACAAAATCTTTATTTTACCTTAATTAATTTTTCTTCATCAAGTCTCTGTGGTTCGACCTCGGACTCATCGAGAATTTATTATTTGAGATAACCTACACTTAAGTTTGCAACTTAACTTTTAATACCGCATCACATGATAATCAATTACATGGCCTTGGTAATCGATTACCAGTCTGGCAGAACCCGTGTAATCGATTATAAGGGTGATGTAATCGATTACATCTTGCCCCGAAACCTTGTAATCGATTACATGAGCTGTGTAATCAATTACAAGCTGCCAAGAAACACATTTTATAGCTCCAGAAGCTTGGTAATCGATTACAAAGGCTATATAATTGATTACAATATGGAAATTTGTAGAAAATAGAGTTTTTAACCCATTTTAACCCAACCAAACTAATAAACATCATCATCAATATCAAACAATCACAAATACGCATCCAAATCACTCATAAAACAACAAATCTCAATATGGGCATGAAACCTATTTCCCAAATCTTAAAACTCATCAAGAGTTAAATCAAGAAATCAAGTTCTCAAATCATAATCATCATTAATCATCTTTTCTATTTCAAAATCATCATTCAAAATCTCAAGTTTCCAAAACTTTGGAAGAAATAGAAAAGTAATGAAAAACCCTACCTTAACCCCTTTGCAAAGTTCCTTCCTTTCTATCCTTGAATCTTTCTTTCTCTTGATCTTTTTTTCTTTCTTCTTCCCTTATTTCCTTTGTTGGGAATTGCGGATACATCACACAGCGGAAAAAATAAAATTCCCACTAAGGATCCATGCGAAAAGGACCATAATTCACGTTTTAAAAATTACCTCTTTAAGCGAGATGAAAACATAAACGACGTGAGTCACCAACACCGTAACAATGACGATGTCTCTGCGATATCCACACAAATAGACTCACAAATGTCTAACATCCGAAAAAGGAGCCTCATGTCTTTGACATAGTGCTAGCTGCGAAGAGATAAGAAACCTATCACTCTCTCACTCACTGTTTTTGTAGGTGCGGCTAGGGTTCTATTATGTGTGTCTTAGCAGCCCCCTTAGTAGTACTATTTATAATAGTGACTACCTTAAGTGAATGTGAGCAACAACAAAGTAAGCTGTGTAACCCTAGACTCATCTATTATGAGTCCGACCCACATTTGAATCCGAATCTAACTTGGATCTATTGCTCCCTACAGTTTTCATTACGTTAGTAGTTATTAAAATTTCATTTTATGTGTGTGACTAGCAACACATCATTTTTACCCAAGTAATGAGAATGTCAATAATTTGACATAACCTTTCCGTGACTAATGTTTCCGTGTCGTTTAGTCCCTTTGTCATGATATCTAAATAGAACACAAGGCATGAAATGCGTCACCCTTGTATAGTTCAATCATTCGTTTCCTGATACTCGAGTAGACTTTGTAACAACAAATGAGATTAATATCTCATATTGACTCATTTGAGTATGACCATGCATTTCACAGTCTTACTCAATCAGGGAGCTCGAAGATATCGCTCCTGCTATGTAGGAGTGACAAATCCCACCTAGGTTACTCACATACCTCTGCATGATTTGTGATATATCCAATAACTAACTTTATAATCACCTTGTTACAGATGACATTTGATGGCATTAAAACACAACTCCTCATGTAGGAATCGTAGTGATTTTAGGTCGAAGGACCACAAACACCATTATCACTATGAGAATCGCTTATAACACTCACGTAATGATCTATGTAGCGTTCTCATGGCAGGTCAGTCCAGTACATCATTACTCTAACAAGTATCCATGTGACGACTTGATATCTCATATCCATGGCCCGTGAGATGTGGTCATCAGTCTATACACATACTAGTCTCAATGCATTATTATTGTCCTAATTAACAATAATACTTGACTAGAGACATTTAAGAAAAGTGTAATAATTTTATCCAATAGGATCTCATGATCAAGTCAATCACTTGATGTCCTATGGCATCAAACTTACTATTCTAAGGACTTTATTATGTTTATCATAAATAATATAATAAAAGAAATGTCTCATATATTAAAGAATAGCATAATACAATATATATAAGTACTGCCAAAATATATCGTCCTCTAGGGCTTACACCAACATCCTTCTTTCTCTTTTTTCTTTTTTCTCTTGTGGAAACAACTGAACAAATGTGAGAGGGAGAGCAGAGCGAGCGTGAGAGAATAGAGAGAAAAGTGATAAAAGAAATAGAAATGAGAGAGATAAAAGGCGGTAGGGAATAGGAAATAAAGGGAAAAAGGGAAATCCAACTAGAAACATTATATCTATTAAGAGCACTTCAATGTTTCCTTAACGGATTTTTTAACCTTCACAGATATTATCAAAAATTCTAGGATATCCTTCATTTCCTAGCTTTATATTTCCATAAATATCCTTATACATCTATATCAGACACTAAGCTTCACTATTCATCCCTAGGTTAAGTTAAACCTTATGAATTTGAACTAAGAAGCTTTCAAGTGTTCAATTTAATGTATTTTCACCCTCTCATTCAATCTTCATCCACTATTTGACATTTGCTCATAATCTTATGATTTTTTAAGCTACTTGTCTATTTAGTTTGGTCTTTGAACACTATCTAAGTGTTATTAAAAACGTCAAACTAATTCACTTGATCTTCCAGAATTTAATACAACTCATTTCAATCCTTTATGACTTAGAAATAAATGTCTTGTATTTATTTCTAGCTTCTCAGCTATTTAAATCAATTTCTGAACTCTTTCTCAACTTCAGTGTTATAGATTTATACTCAAATCAATCCAAATCATTATCAAAATCATCAAATAACTTCCATCAATTTTTATTAAGCTACTATAACCTTGATTAAGTCCATTGGGTTGGAGAGAATGTTACAATTGCTATATTAATTATAGGAATATTAACATACCACTATACATACAATCGCTTTCTCTCTTGCTTTCACTTATCTACACCAAGTTGTTATCACTTTAGTTGTTGATCTCTAAATTATATGCATATCATGTACTACTAGCACATTTGATACATCTTGCTTCACTGTGACACTCTAACGTTGGAACTTTGGTTTGTTTGTTGATAATTATTCTTCATTATTTTATTATGAAAGAGAGGATTATTATTCTCGAATATGCTATGCTCTATTGTTATAATTGTTATTATTATGTTATTGTTGGCATTTCTTAGGTTTCTTTCTCATATTTCGGATAAGTCCTTGTTATTAGCATCTTAGCATTATATGACATGTTCTTTTTATTGAGACATCTATGGCTTGGTACTTGACACGTTCAGCATATTGACGCTTGAGTTGGGGGGCTGTGGACCTATATACCCTTTTTGGCCCTCAGCTACCCAGCCCAACTTAGTCCAATGTTAATCACAATATTAAAGTAAGGTGATGTGGATTAAAAGTTACAAACCCAAGTGCAGGTTGTTTCAAGTAATGATTTCTCGGGAGTCCGAGGTCGATCTACAGGGAATTGATGAAGAAAAATTCTTTGACATAAAGTAAATATTTTATCACAATAATAAAAGTGATAAAATTTGGTCACAAATAAAAAAAACTTACTTAGGTTAGGAGATCCACTCTTGGTAAATAAATTAAGGACAAGATTAATTCCTTTTATAACTCAATTAGAATCCACACATAATGAAGGTTCCAATCGAAAAATACAACATTCAAAGTTCATTAAAAATTATATACGTAATTATATTATGATTTCTTTAATCATCTATTAACACCGCCACTTATAAATGCGCTCAAGCATTCATTATATCAATCTCTTGTTTACAATGAATCAAGATCTCCACTTTACAAGGAGGGTTTCTAAATTGATTGAGAACAAAATACAACACGTATAATGACCACTTGAAAATATATCATTAAGCACAAGAAAGAAATTAATCTAACCTTAACTTATTACCAAAAGTTTCACCCTTTCACCCAAGTAAAATAAAAATTAGTTACTCATAGACAAGAAGAAGAACATAACTTTAATTTAGAACAAAAAAAAACTATAACAAGATAATCAAACAACACAATAGCATGATCTTGAAGAAGAAGAAGAAGAAGAAGAAGAAGAAGAAGAAGAAGAACATAACTTCAATTTAGAACAAAAGAAAACTATAACAAGATAATCAAACAACACAATAGCATGATCTTGAAATCTAACACCAAGAATCTTCAAATGATAAGCCAAGGCTCCCTTTTATAGAAGATTAGGGATACAAAATGACAAGGGGGTTGATTCATGAGTGAGTGGATGAGTGGAAAATGAGTGAAAAATGTCAAATGACTTTTGATGAGTGGAAAATTATTGAGATTCTTTATCTCTGAAATAATTCAGTTCTAAAGTCATTGAATATGCCAGAGAATTGAAAAATGGTCTTCATGAAAGTTGTAGGCCTGGATCTTAGCTTTCAAATGCTATTAGTTTGAGCCCAAAATAATTCCTACAACTTAAGATATGGTATGATTACTGTACACTACTCAGGCCCAGCTACAACTTTCTATTCTGTATTGTAAGCCCAATATGACCTCTAAACAATCCGAATTGAGTCTTGCATTCTTCATGAAAGTTGTAGATATGGGTCTTAACTTGCAAATTCTAAAATTTCAGCCTAATTAAGTTCTTATAGCCTGAGTTATGCTCTGATTACTGTATATTATTCAGGTTCCAATCATAAAACCTATATTCTGATTTCCAAGCCTAATTAGTTCTACTAGATGTCTGATTTTCACCTGGGGTTCTTCATTAAAGTTGTAGAGCTCTCTCTTATCTTTCCTACAAGGTAAGATACATAATTATTAGACATCTAGAACTCAAGGTATAACCAAAATACAGAAATAGTGTAAGACGTAAATCTTACTAAAAAAATCAATTAAGTCCAATTTGAGTCCAAACTTATAGAACATAACCAAACTTAATCAATTAAGTACATGGAGAGTGTAAATGACTAAAAATGAGAGTTTATTAATCTATAAAATATATGATTATCTAATTCTCTCACATTTAACTTTTTACACTCCTGGGCAAAACATATAAGACCAAAACTAAGGAACAAGGAAAAACAACACACACTCAAAAGCTAGAAATTCTAAAAGACTAAATTTCTAATAATATTTAAGAATGAAGAGCAACTAATCATTCAAGAGATCAAAAAATTTATGAGGTAACATTCTTTTACATCTCAAACCAACTAGTAAGGAAACTTCAATTGAAAAGCATAAGTCAAGAATGATAGATCTTTACAACATTCACTCTCAATTCCTCAAATGTTTAAAAGGTAGGTATTTCACTCAATTCAACCCATGAAAATTGTATTACCATAAGCTTGCTTATCTTCTATTTCTCCACTAATCAGAACACATGCACACACAAATCATGAAGACTTTAATCAAGGTTGTAATGGGGTCAAGGTAAAGGAGAAGGTAATATGGATATGACAAGTTAAATACCAAAGAGAATAAAAGAGCATGAAAGCTGAGTTCAATTAACAAACATGAAAGTTCATCCTAACTCCCCCTAACACAAATTTTCTTTACATATTCTTTTCTTTTCCTTTATTGCCTTGTTGGCCTTTATATAAACAGTTTTTTTATTTTTTTTATTTTTGATTTTTTGATTTTTTTTTGAAGAAGAACATAATATATACATTTTTTAAGTATAACATTTTTTTAATCATTCTGCACATACAACCCCATACTTGTTCAAGAACGCATCCAATGACAAAGCTAATATTATCTTATTTCCTAAGGCTGGGTAAGAACATGATTTTTCATTTAAGGCACATAATGAGTTCGAAACAAAGAATGATCACATAAGCTCAAAGGGGTTAAGTAAGGGGAAATAGGACATTTTCAATGCTTTACATTGGCAGGAATCAGAGAATTTTCAAGAAGCCATAAGAGTACTTGATATCATATTAAGACAATATGCTACTGAGCAAGGATGCCTATTTGTGCACCAATCATTCTTGGCTATTTGGTTAAAGTAGCTATTTCAAGAAAAATGCGTCAATCATATTTATGTATGCATATGAAAATATAATCTCAAAAAGAATTAAAGCAAGTTCTAGAGTAACAATTCCATGAGTGAAATTCACACAAGAAAGAAGAGAATGATACAAATGTTCAATCCATTCATCAATAGGCTCAAAATCTCACAAGGCGTAATTCTATCATTCTCAGTCCACCAATTCAACATTCATAACCAAGCATATGATTTTTAAGAAGGAAGACAATTTACTCAATCATACAAATTTCCTTGAATTTGAATTGCTACTTCCACACAAACTAGTTGTCTACACAATTACTCCTTACTCTGCCACCAATTTTGATGCGTCTCAAGAGTAAATAATTTATTCCTTACTCTGCTATCCCTAATTACTTTTGTTGTTAATAAATTAATGACAAACATATTAATAAACACACTTCCTAATTTTATTTTTTATTTTTTAGGTTTTTTTTCCATAACCATTGTTCCCCCCAATTAGATCACAACATTGTCCTTAATGTCAAAACACAAATAGGTAAAGGATAGAAGATATTACTTGTTGCTGTAATTACTGAAAAGAAAAACTTTACACAAATTTAAACAGAAACAAAGTATGATAAATAAAACCAAAGATAAAAGAAAGTTATAGATGAAGTGTCAGATCACACTCTTGTTCCTTGCTGCCTCCCTTGCTGCTGCCTTCTGGCCAATCTATTTGAGCTATAATTGGTTCAGGTTCATAAATAAAAGTTTGTAATTTATCAATTAATTCATCAACAATAGAAGCAGAGATAAGGAGTCGTCTTGCTGAAGGTGTGATAAAGTTCTGTTCCACAGCATAGTCAACAAAAGATAATAAATTATTAAAGAAATTATTAACATTCAACAAAGCTATAGGTTTATGGTGGATGTTCAGTTGGGCCCAAGAGATAATTTGAAAAAGTTCTTGTAAAGTACCAAAACTACCTGGTGAGGCAATGAATGCATCAGAGTTTTCAAGCATTGTTCTCATTCGTCCATGCATAGATGATACTTGAAGTTCCAACCTAATTGTCTTTCCAATAATATTCTTTCGAGTTAAAGGTTCAGGAATGACACCCAAAACTTGACCACCTCTTAGATGTGCAGAAAGTGACATAGCCCCCATTAACCCAATGCTACCTCCCCCATATACTACACGAATGTTCCTTGCAGCAAGTGTTCTACCTACAGTGCTTACTGCGTTTACAAACTCTAAACCTTTCCCATAACTTGTCCCACAAAATACACAGATACTAGTAAATCTATGAACTGAAGAAGAAGCTCTCTCCATTTCTACACTCACACTCTCTTTGAATGATTATGAGTTGCAGAAAAGTGAAGAAAATAGAGTGTTTAAATAAGGAAGAGAATGGAAAAAGGTAATGATAGCACCTATATGGATAAGTTGGATGCTGTCATAAAAGTTTGAAATTAAGAAATACAATTTTTTTTGTTTTTTTATTATTTTATTTTATTTTTATTTTTATTTTTTATTTTTTACATCAAGAAAACTATCAGGGTAAAGAAGTCTAGAAATCCCTGAAGGACCCCGCTCAAAGGATCGTCTATCCAAAATCAAAATACAACAAAATCATACAAAGATAAAATTATAACAATAAATGACGGCATACCTTTATGTACAGTTTTTATGGCATATCTTTATACTGCACGTCATGAGTGCAGTAGCCTTCACAATCTTACTGCCCCTTGAAAGAGACATTGAATTCCCTTAAGGAATTTCAGACTTAAGGCACTCCTCCCGCTTGTGGGATATCCCAGCCTATGCATCGTCCCTCTAGTTAAAGAGAAAATCTGAATATGACGACCAGTGATCACAGTCAGTGGAGCTACGCTCAGGAACCCAATAAATCAATACCAGGAATTGAGTTCAGAGGCATTGTCACACGAGAATGCAAACACGGGACATTTCTATCTGTCCATCAGCAAGCAAAGCCTACTGTTAAAACTTAGGGATGCTTACGCGGCTCTCTATAGAGCATGACACACGAACCTTATTTACGGACCGGTGTACGAAGGTCCATCCAAGTCAATGATGGGTCTGCCACTGGCAGGGGCTCCTAATCTGATTAAAGACCAAGTACAACCGAAGTTTCGCTCTTTTTTATTTCTTTTCTTCTTCTTTTTTTCTTCTTATTCTTTTTTTCTTCTTCTTTTTTTTTTTTTCTTTTTCTTCTTTTTTTAGGAGATATACAAGATAATATATACATGTTATTGTGATTGTGGCTCACATCTTCCTCTAGTTTTACGTCCAGTAACGGCTTAAACGCCTTATATAAGTCGAGGATAAGCTTCCCATCCAATTTTCTTATAAATTAGCAAACATGGTCTTTTTGAGTAAGATTCCCAAGACTGTAACACTCTTACTCGTCTTTGAAGAGATTCCACAAACTAAGAAGTTCACGTTGCACATATCCACAAGAATGCATCTCAAGAGTCAATAAGATATTATCTAATGTCTCCTTACTTAGTCCATTCTTAATGAAGAATATTTTATCTTCTCTGTTTACAGAAACTATCCCCAAAGAATGACATCGCGTGTTACAATTTTATCGCGCACATTTGTAATAAACTTTCATTCTTTTTGCTCTTCTCCTTTTAGAATAAGAACTTTTACTGAGACTCAGCATGTATGGGACAAACGAATCTGAAGATTCACCAGCTAAACGAACATTTGCTTCGATTATCCAGCGAATATCTTCTGGGATGCCCTTGTGCATTAACAGTCCCAGTCTTTCACGCCTGACTTTGTAGATTTTTGTTAGAGCATTTTAAGGAAGAGAAGGGAAATGTTTTCTTAGATTTGAGAGAATGACATCCATTTTAAAGGAGAAGGAATCAGTTATTATGGAAAACTGAAAAAAAATTGACTTGAGAGTCATGGAGTACCGTTATCCGCCCCTTAACTAGGAACACAAAGAACTGCAAAAAGAAAGAAACAAAATTAAAATAAATTGTACTCATAACAAGGATTAGAAAGGGAGATGGATTCTACCTCAATAACTTGATGTTCCAGAAATGGTTTGAGTCTTTATCCATTGACCTTAAATACATTACCATTCCTAGGATTCTCAATGTCTATTACCCCATGAGGATACACATGTTTGACAATAAAAGGACCATTCCACCTAAATCTCAATTTTCTAGGGAATAGGTGAAGACGAGAATTATAAAGCATAACTTTTTGACCAATTTTAAAATATTTTCTCAAAATTGATTTGTCATGAAAAGTTTTTGTTCTAGCTTTATAAATCTTTGAATTTTCATATGCATCATTTCTCAATTCCTCAAGTTCATTTAATTACAATTTACTTAACTTGGAAGCATCATCAAGATTTAAATTGAAAGCTTTAATGGCCCAAAATGCTTTATATAACACCTTTGTGGGGATGTCACATTTTTTATGCAATAAAAATAAAATCTTACCCAAGTTATAAAACATTTGTTACACAAATAATATGAGTTGTAAAATTTTTCCTTGTATACATGATGACATTAAATAAAATAACACGAAACACAAAATAAGGCAAAACATAATCACACACCCTAATGTGCATATAATTTTGTCTTAAGTATATAAATAATTTACAACTACAAATATTTAACAAAACGGGAAAGAGTCAGCATAATTCTAAAACATAACATGCCCAAGTGCACATCAAAGATTCCTAACCCTCCGAAGGATCCTCCTCAAATGGATCATCGGATGAAAAAAATCATGGATGTCTCGCAGCTCTACGGACGTGAGTCTGTGCTGTCGACACACTACTGATCTCACTAGGCGCATGGAAAATTCCTCCCCAATAACGCCTAAGAGTCAAAGACATCTCAAGATGTAAGTACAGAGTAGTAGTAAAAATAGGCTCCCCATCAAACTCTTTACACAGAGACACAGTCAGATGCCCCACGTAGACTATCGATCCTCTATCCTCACGCAGTCGCCAGGCCTCAGAGCCTCCGTGAAACTCAAGCCTCACAAAACCAAAGAATCTAGGCAACATCATGATCACAAGATCAATCCAGATGGTAGGGGTGATCTAACGGCTTGCCTTCCTCGTACTGATCGCTCGGCTGTTGCTCCTCAGGATACTGAATCTCAAGAGGCTGCTCCTCTTCCTTTTCCTCAAACTCTTTACAGAATATAATGACAATAATACATAAATGCATACAAGGAGGTGAGACAATCTACATTATTACCAGCATGGCAATAAAGAAAATGATAATACAAACAAATATCACAATAATGCATACCATTACATCATATACAGTACCTCAAAATTAACACATCATACATGCTATCATAAGTTACAATAAACATTAAAATGCAGATCATAGATGCTAATGCATACCGACTCGTTCCTACTCCATGGAGCTAAACACAGACATCAGAGAGAATGATCCGAAAAGAACTATCAGTACCTCAGGCTGCCTAACTGAACATTTACACTGTCCAACATCGTGTCTATAGCCCACAGTCCAAAACATCATGTAGTAGTACACAGTCCAAATACGTCGTGCACTACAGGCATTGTACTAAATAGTCTCCACAATATCTTGATTAAGAATAGTGTTTGTCGAGATCATTAGTGCGTTGCCCGTTATCACGGCCTAGAGGAGCTACCAACTGCCCACATGTGGAATCCTTCGCACACTAACACCTCCAAGTTCAATGAATGAACCACACTACACCTATCACACCCACAACACGATGTAATTCATCTCGTCAATCAATCGCCAATTTCAACCAAATTGACACAACTCTTAATGCATGAATAAGAACCATAATTACGTAAATACCCTTAATCTTGGTATTATCACCATATTGACCTAAATACCCTCAGTCTCAATATTCACAAATATAGTATGTCTCCACTTGACAGTATTATATCTCAACAGGTCCGGGTCCCCCCATTTTGGCCCGACAATAAAACTCACTATTCCATTTAGTCGCGTAGAAATTTTATCACATTTTCATAATTGCATCACCTTTACAAACGTTCTTAAATTGCGTAAATATATTTTGACATTTTTAAATGCCTCATAATGTTTTTAAATCATTTTCTCAATTGCATAAGATTTTTAAATTGTTTTCTTAACCATATAGCTTAAAAATCTTTATTAAAAAAATGCGTAAGCTATTTCTAGTACTTTGAAACTATGTAGAATATTTTCCTTACGTTATAAACATATTATGGAACCTTCTCTTTTATTTGTCGAATTTTAGTAAATTTTGACAGCATTTTGTCTAGAAAATTCATTAAATGATATTTTTTATGTTTTTTCTCTAAATACTGCATATTTTAACCTTAACCATTATTTACACCTTAAAACTTGCTAACGCGCTTCAAAACTCAATAAGCGAGCTCTACGTTAGTATTTTTCAAGTGTTTTCTTTATTTCTTACTTATAACAAATTCTTCTAATTTAGAATTCTAAAACTAAGTTCATTCATTTTATTTCCCAAAGATTCATTGAAATTAAATTCTTTTGTAGATTAGCTACTTAACCTACCTTAGAAATAATTTTGGAAATTAAATATACATTTGGCCGAAATCAACATATCCTTTACAAATGGTCTTTAAATCATTTCCTATCTTCTAAATCATTTTCAAATTCATTGTTTTACCTAAATTCATTAAATCATTGTTTTAGAAAATGGTTGAGAACATTTTGGTTCTATTTTCCTTAGAGAAGTCGTGAGCTCCTTTTGTGTTCTTTGGAACACTCATGCAATCCTTACATGTTATTCACATCCTACAATAATATTCATACATCTATGAACACATGCAATATATTTTTAAAACTATAGACATGCTTACAAATAAAATCAACCACAAATAGGAAAGCATTAAATAACCAAATAAGTGAATCCTTATGGATTCTTCACTACACATACAATCCATTTTCTCATCACCACACAAGGTTGATGAGATTAAATCTCCCTCTTACCTTAAAGGAAGACAACTCCTTCTACTCTCCTCCTATGGTTTTCGTGTGACCTCCAAGAAAAACCTAACATGCTCAAACAAATTTTAAAGAATTATAACTATGGGAGAAAAACATAGACCATGGATCAATCATGGCTTAGAACCTAAGAAATCAAGTTAGAAATAAGAAACAAGAATTTTCACCTTGTAGGAAAAATCTTCAAAGTGATTTTCCAAGCTCAAGATGAATTTTTTTGGAAGAACTCTCAACTAGAGATGTTCTTAGAATGTTGTTTGGATTTGAGAAGTTGGGTTAGATGAAAATTTAGAAGGGTGGAGGTGTATATTTAGGGTGGTAGCCGTGAGCTCCCAAGAGGAGTAGAAATGGTGTTTCTTTGGTTTTTGGTAGAAAGAGAAGAAAGGCTTCAAGTGATAGTAGAATGAAAATGAAGATGAAATGATTTTTTTTTTGTTTGGTCTCCTAGCCTAGCACTTGGCCATGACCTTCATTCGAGGAGGTGGCCATCATTGTTGACTCTTAAGATTTCTTAATGACCTTAGATTAGATCAATGGATGATATCAAAGGCTTTGGCTCCAAGCTTGTTTCTAATTGGTGTAGAAAAACTAAGTCATCAAGTGACTAAGCCTTCTTGATCCTTCTTGAAGAGCTCTAGCCGAATTGCTCCAAGAGAGAGTAACTAGGTTTTTGTTCATTTATGAAATTTTGTTACACTTAAGTGCATTTGATTAGTTTGCTTAGTTACTTGTCTAACTATCTAATTACTTTAGGATAACTAAGCTTTTGTCTTGATATTTTTAGAACCTTCTCTAACTAGAACTTAAATAGGTAGCTAACTAGGTTCACTTCATTTAGTTACTACATAAGCTTCCTATACTAACTTAGTTAGACTTAAGCTAACTTAGTTAAGTTTTCTAGTCATAAACTAACAAGTCAAACCACTTTTGTGGACTAGCTTCTTATTGATCTAAAACTTTCAAGCCACTATTGTTGACTAGTTCCCATTGGCTTAGGATTTAGTCTAGCCAGAAACATTGACTGCTTCTCTAAACATGGGTCCTACAGACTTTTTCGGGTCCATGGTTATTTTGGAGCAGATTTCTACTACTTTTAAGA
This sequence comes from Ormosia semicastrata, assembly GCA_029884595.1. Classification (NCBI taxonomy): domain Eukaryota; kingdom Viridiplantae; phylum Streptophyta; class Magnoliopsida; order Fabales; family Fabaceae; genus Ormosia; species Ormosia semicastrata. The sequence continues at coordinate 213,111 of JAQQTO010000029.1, read as the reverse complement.
CAGCAGATACTGTCAAATAAAATAATATTATAATAATATAAAATTATTTTATTACACAGTTAAATCTTAAAGATTAACTTATATATCACTCAGAATTGGGTTTAGTAAGATCCCCCAACTTCGAATAATTAAAATAAGATTTTTTCGGCCAGAAAATTATTATTTTCTTGACTCGGAGCAAATCACACACAACAGTCAAATATTATCACGAAACAGTCAAATTCAATTTATAACTCACAGAAAATATAAAACAGTGTATTTAGGACAATATCGTACTTAACCCAAAAGTTGGGGTGTTACACTTTATGCTCCAATTCTACAAGCAAGTGACAAGATTTTTCATAGACTAACCGATAGGGTGACATACCCAAAGATGTTTTGAAAGCAGTACGGTAAGCCCAAAGTGCATTGTTTAATCTTAAATACCAATCTTTACGAATTGGGTTAACTATTTTTTCCAAAATTTGTTCAATCTCACTATTTGCTAATTCTACTTGTCCACTTGTCTGAGGGTGATAAGGGGTAGCAATTTTGTGTGTGATGTCATATTTCTTCATTAAAGATTCAAATGGTTTATTGCAAAAATGTTTTCCCCCATCACTGATGATAGCTCGAGGGATTCCAAATCGACTCAAAACATTTTCTTTTAAAAATTTAAGAATAGTTTTGTGATCATTGTGTCGACATGGAATCACCTCAATCCATTTTGAGACATAATCAACTACAACCAAAATATGCACAAATCCAAATGATGATGAAAATGGACCTATGAAATCAATTCCCCAACAATAAAAAATTTCAATAACAATGATAGGGTTCAGAGGCATTATGTCTCGTTTAGAAATGGAACCCAATTTCTAATAATTTTCATAATTTTTCAAAATGTATAGCTACTCTTAAATAAAATGGGCCAATAAAATCCATATTGCAAGATTTTCATGCTATTTTCTTTAAAGAAAAATGACCTCCACATGCTTCTGAATGACAAAATTTAATGACACTACTTACCTCATTGTCAGGTACACATCTCCGAAAGATTTGATCAAGACAATATTTGAATAAATATGGGTCATCACAATAGAAAATTTTCACCTCAATCAAAAACTTTTTGTCTTGGTGCGTCCATTGAGGCAGCCTCTTACCTGTTATAAGAAAATTGACAATGTTAGCAAACTAAGGCATGGAATTAACCGAAAATAAAAATTCATCAGGAAAAGAATCATTGATAGGTGTGATATCAAAAGATGAGCCTCTTGTAAGTCTGGACAAATGATCTGCAACAATATTTTCGGCTCCTTTCTTATCTTTTATTGTGATGTTGAATTCTTGAAGCAACATGATCTACCATATCAACCTAGGTTTGGCATCTTGCTTAGATATTAAATATCTAACAGCAGCATCATTAGTGAAAATAACAGTAGAAAAATTAATTAAATAAGCTCAAAATTTATCCAATGCAAAAATTACAGCAAGTAGTTCTTTTTCAGTAATGGTGTAATTCATTTGTGCACTATTCAAAGTTCGACTTACATAATAGATTACATGAGGCTTACCTTCCTTTCTCTGTCCTAAAACAACACTAACAACAAAATCACTAGCATCACATATCAACTCAAAAGGCAAAGACCAGTCAAGGGATTGCATGATAGGAGCAGAAGTCAAAAGACTAATAAATTTTTCAAAAGATTTCTGAAAATCTTGAGTCCAATCAAATAGTGCATCTTTTGTTAGAAGATTACATAATGGTCTAGATATGGCACTAAAGTCTTTAACGAATCTTCTTAAAATCCTGTATGTCCTAAAAAGAAATGAACTTCTCTGACTATTTTTTGGGGAAGACAAATGAGCAATTAATTCAACTTTAGCCTTATCAACTTCAATTCCCTTAGAAGATATCATATGACCTAACATTATTCCTGAGGTAACCATGTAATGACATTTTTCTTAATTTGATACAAATCTTTTTTTCTTTGCATCTTTTAAGAACTTTTTCCAAATTATCAAGATAATTTTCAAAAGAATTTCCAAAAACTGTCAAGTCATCCATGAAAACCTCTAAATAATGCTCAATCATATCACTAAAAATACTGAGCATGCATCTTTGAAAAGTTGCCAGAGCATTACAAAGACCAAAAGACATTCTTCTATATGCAAAAGTGCCAAATGGGCAAGTAAAAGTGGTCTTTTCTTGGTCCTCTAATACAATTGGTATTTGATTATACCCTGAATAACCATCAAGAAAATAATAGTATGGATGTCTTGCTACATTTTCCAAAATTTGATCAAGAAATGGCAAGGGAAAATGATCTTTCCTAGTGGTTGCATTCAATTTTCTAAAATTAATACACATACGCCAACTAGATGAGACTCGGGTAGGTATTAATTCACCTTTTTCATTTTCAACAACTATTATTCTAGATTTCTTAGGTACAACTTGTGTAGGGCTTACCTACTAGCTATCAGAGATAGGATAAATAATTTCAACATCAAGTAATTTAAGAATTTCATCTCTAACTACCGCTTTCATGTGTGGATTTAATCTTCTTTGAGGTTGTTGAGATGTTTTAGCATTTTCCTCTAAATGTATTCTATGTGTACAAATTAATGAATTAATGTCTTTTATGTCCTTTAATGTCCATCCAATTGTACTTTTATGCCTTTTAAGTACTTCTATCAACATACCTTCTTGTTCTTTGGTCAGGGATGAGGAAATTACCACTGAAAAAATTTGTTCTTCTCTCAAAAATGTGTACTTCAACCCAGCAGGTAATGGCTTTAGATTCAGTGTGGGTACTTCTTTATGGGTATCATCATTCATGGGTTTTAGCTCTTTGAATCTCGGTTTCCATCCTTTGTATTCTATTACCTGTGTACAGTCAAGCAAAGAGCATATTTTAGAAACATCATCATCTAATTATGTAGCTGAATCAAATGAATTAATTAAACAAATTTCGAATGGGTCAGAAGAACTCCTGGTTTGAAGATGATCATCTATAATGGCCCCAATCCCTTTAACTTCTTCCTTTTCATCATAGACTTCTTGTGGTTGCTTGCACATGTTGAAAACATTAAGCTCCAGTGTCATATTTTCAAATGTTAGCTTTACCACTCAATTTCTGTAATTTATTAAAGCATTAGATTTTGCTAAAAATGAGCGATCTAAAATAAGAGAAATTAACTTGCTACTATTTTTCATAGGTTCAGTTTCTAAGACAATAAAATCCACAAAATATATGAATTTATCAACTTGTACTAACACATCTTCTACTATTCCTTTTAGAATTTTAATTGATCTATCGGTAAGTAAAAGAGTTACAGAAGTTAGTTTTAACTTACTCAGGTTGAGTTGTTGATAAACTGAATATGGAAGCAAATTAACACTAGCACCAAGATTAAGTAAAGCTCGTTCAATTTTATGTTCTCCAATAATGCATGAAACTGTAGGACAACCAGGGTCTTTATATTGTGACGCATTATTGTTCTGAATAATCGAACTTACCTGTTCAGTCAAAAAGACATTCTTTTTCACATTATGTTTCCTTTTAACAGTGCACAAGTCCTTCAAAAATTTGGCATAACAAGGAATCTGCCTAATAGCATCTAACAGAGGAATATTGACATTCACTTGTTTAAAAATTTTAAAAATATCACTGTTATGGTTCACTTTACTTGAATTGTTTAATGCTTGAGGATATGGGGGTGAAGGCGAGGGTTTGATCTCTTTTTGGCTAAGTGACTTATCAACTTCTTCATTATCTTTGGGACTTGATTCATCATCTTTCTCACAAGGTTCAGGAACAACCTTTCCACTCCCAAGAGTTATCACTGACTAGACTTGATCTATTTGTTGGCTTTCTAAACTACCCTCATTTAGGTTGTACTGACCCTTGGGATTTGGTTGAGGTTAAGAGGGAAACTTTCCTTTCTCGTGAATGGCAAGTGCAAAAAAAAGTTTAGCAAGAGTGTCTTTTATGTCAATTATGGCTTGAATGTTTTGGTTATTAATGGCCTCTTGCTTTTCCATGAATGCATGTAATGTTCCTTCAAGGTTTTTCCTATATGGTGGGACATAATGTGCATATCCTTGAGAATTTTGAGAGTCCTGTTGTGCCTGAGGAGGTGGTGGTTGCATAAATTGTGCTGATTGTTGGTCCTCCAACTGAGGTTCGGGTGATTTCTCCATCTCAGATTATATGTATCTGAAAAAGAAGAAGTGAATGGCTTTTTAAAATTATTCATTGCATTTACTTGTTCATGCACAACTTCTTTAAAAATAGAAATTTTTGGACATTCATTTGTTGAGTGTCCCAATTCATCATAAATGCTACAAATTTCTTCATTTTGCACAGATTTGATTTCTTTTACTTTCCCTGATTCCATGGTTTCAACTTTTCTAGCCAAACTAGCAAACCTAACATTTAAATCTTCTTCTTGACTAAGATGATATTTCCCTTTACTAGTATTTACAAGGTTGTATCTAATTCAATTTTCAGAAGGATTAGTACCATGCCAAGATTGAGAATTTTTAGCCAAATGGTTTAAATAGTCTAAAGCTTCTTTAAGTTCTTTATCAAGAAACTCACCATTGCACATTGTTTCCACAAATTATTTAGTTTCGGGTGTTAACCCTTCATAAAAGAAGCTTATAGTGTGCCATTTTTCAAAACCATGATGTGGGCAAGAATTCAACAAATCTTTAAAATGTTTCCAACTTTGAAAATATGCTTCATTTGAATTTTGGGAAAATATTGGATTTGTCTATTCAAAGCATTGGTTTTATGTGTTGGAAAAAATTTCTTTAAAAACTCACCTTGCATTTCTTGTCATGTGCCAATTGATCTTAATTTCAAAGTGTTAAGCCAAGTTTTTGCTTTATCTTTCAAAGAAAAAGGAAACAATTTAAGCTTAACAATTTTTTCAGTGCAAGTTTGATCATTAAAAGCAGTACATACTTCATCAATTTTTTTTAGATGTAAATATGGCCTTTCAGATTCTAAACCATGAAAATTATGAAGTAAAAAAATCATACCTGACTTAAATCTAAAATTGTTAGCATTGAGTGGAAAGATAAAACATGATGGACTAGAATTTCGAGATGGTTGCAAATACTCACACATGGTTCACAACGGTTGATTTTCATGTTTATCATGCTCACTTTCATTTTCAGCCATTGTGTTTGATGTGTGATTGTGATTCAAACAAATTAATATGTAAAGTACTAGGATTAACTTTAACTAAATGACCAGAATTTAAATCACGATACCAATTAAGCATCAATAAGTAACTTAAAATATAAACAAAATGTACAAGCTAGCGGTATAAACCGTCCATTAAATATTAACAAGGGTGTGATATAAAATCAGCCACCAAATATATATTAACACTTAGTAAGTTAATAAGCAGATAAATTAAAATGCTAGAAGTAAGTAAATTAAAATATTAGAAGCAAATAAAGTAAAAAGTTAGATGACTGATAAAGTAAAAAGTTAAATAGTTAGTAAGTTAGTAAGCAAGAAAATTAAAAAGTTAGTAGGCTAGTAAGTTAAAAAGTTAGAAATAAAATACAAAAAGTAAAATACAAAAAATAAATTACAGAATGTAAATTACAGAAAATAAAGTACGTAAAAATAAAGTGTAGAAAGTAAATTTAAAATATAAAATCGAGAATCGAAGTGATTTTTTGCTCTACGAGAGAGAAGAGAAGAAGAAAGATTATTTCATTAATGATTAAAGATTACAGAGAGACAAGGGAGAGTTTCCCCCACTAAGTTAGTACGTTAGTAAGTACAAAGAAAAAAATTTAAAAAGTAGAAAAAATATATATATACAAGATCCACAGGAAAAAAATATAACTATATATACACAAAATATTTACACCATAAATTTGTTCTTCAAATCAAGTCTCCGACAATGACGCTAAAAACTTGATGTAGATTAAAAGTTACAAACCCAAGTACAGGTTGTTTCAAGTAATCAATTCTCGGGAGTCCGAGGTCGATCCACAGGGAATTGATGAAGAAAAATTCTTTGACGTAAAGTAAATATTTTGTCACAACAATAAAAGCGATAAAACTTAGTCACAAATAAAAAAAACTTACTTGGGTTAGGAGATCTACTCTTAGTAAATAAATTAAGGACAAGATTAATTATTTTTATAACTCAATTAGAATCTACACATAATGGAGGTTCCAATCAAAAAATACAACATTCAAAGTTCATTAAAAATTATATACGTAATTATATTATGATTCCTTTAATCATCTATTAACACCACCACTTATAAATGGGCTTAAGCATTCACTGTGCCAACCTCTTATCGACAATGAATCAAGATCTCCACTTTACAAGGAAGGTTTCTAAATTAATTGAAAACAAAATACAACACGTATAATGACCACTTGAAAATATATCATTTAAGCACAAGAAAAAAATTAATCTAACCTTAACTTATTACCAAAAGCTTCACCCTTTCACCTAAGTAAAATGAAAATTAGTTACTCATAGACAAGAAGAAAGAAAGAGAGAAGAAGAAGAAAAAGAACATAACTTTAATTTAGAACAAAAGAAAATTACAACAAGATAATCAAACAACACAATAGCATGATCTTGATATCTAACACCAAGACTCTTCAAATGATCAGCCAAGACTCCCTTTTTTAGAGGATTAGGGATACAAAATGATAAGGGGGCTGATTCATGAGTGAGTGGATGAGTGAAAAATGAGTGAAAAATGCCAAATGACTTTTGATGAGTGAAAAATTATTGAGATTCTTTGTCTCTGAAATCATTCAATTCTAAAGTCATTGAATAAATTAGAGATTTAAAAAATGGTCTTCATGAAAGTTGTAAGCTTGGATCTTAGATTTCAAATGCCATTAGTTTGAGCCCAAAATCATTCCTACAACTCAAGATATGGTCTGATTACTGTACACTACTCAGGCTTAGCTACAGCTTCTCTGTTTTGACTTGTAAGCTCAATATGACCTCTAAGCAATCCTAATTGAGTCTTGTGTTCTTCATGAAATTTGTAGATATGGGTCTTAACTTACAGATGCTAAAATTTCAGCCCAATTAAGTTCCTACAGCCCGAGTTATGCTCTGATTACTGTACATTATTCAGGTTCCAATCACAAAACTCGTATTCTAACTTCCAAGCCCAATTTGCTCCACTAGATGTCCGATTTTCACCTAGAATCTTAATAAAAGTTATAGAGCTCTCTCTTATATTTCCTACAAGGTAAGATACATAATTATTAGACATCTAAAACTCAAGATATGGCCAAAATACAGAAACAGTGTAAGACATAAATCTTGCTAAAAAAATCAATTAAGTCCAATTTGAGTCCAAACTTACAGAACATAAACAAACTTAATCAATTAAGTACATGGAAAGTGTAAATGACTAAAAATGAAGGTTTATTAATGTATAAAATATGTGATTATCATAAGGTATGATTGAATTGTTAGTTAGTAAATATTAATCGAATGCTGAAGCTTATTTACATTGGCACTCAATACACTTTGCTCATCGATTATCCAGTCAGGGGACCAGTTTGTCCTATTGGGCCCAAGCCCAATAGCCTACACATGATGTACCACCTAAGGGCTCAGTAGCTTGACCCTTTATAGAAGCACGCATTTAGAGGTACCCCAGGTTAGTTGACGATAATTCATCCTTTGATATTAATAAGTTACAAAATTATTTTTATTAAATTTTTAGAGATCTCTAACCTAATTGTTTTGAAGCTGGAACATTGTAGAAGTTGTAAATTTAAACAATTTGAATTAAAACCCAACTTTTGACCTTTTATCATTAAGGATTTTAATTTTGTTGATATTTTATTTAAATCTAAATAAGCATATTTCCTTTTTCATATTTATGTTTTAAAGTTAAGGGATAATAACTTAAAATAAATAAATGTAAATAAGTTGTATGTTGAGTATGCCTCTGAAGTTGGCAGTAACACAAGAAGGGGGTTGAATTATGTTCCCCTTTTTCTTGAAAATTAACTTTCTCAAGTTAGTGCACTTGAATGTGAGAATGTTACAACTCAAAGCAGATGGTTAGTGAGAAGCTTCAAAAAAGAAACTAACAGACCAATGAGAGAAGGTTTGTGAGAAGCTTTAATCGTTGAGTGAAAACAACCTTCTCACCACTTTAACTTCTTTTTTTGAAATATGTTTAGGTTTTTTTTAACTTTTTAAAGATTGTTTTCTTGAATCAAATACTTCAAATTTTGTTAATAAATCATATTCAACTTATGAACTTTGTTAAAAATAGATTTAAAGAACTTTCTCAACAATATTCTTAGATTTTAAATTTTAAAGTGTTTGAACAGTCAAAATATAAAATGAGCGATGAAGATCACACCAAAGATTTATAATAATTTACTCCTAAACCACGTGGGGCTGCGTCCGGTACTTAGTAAAACACTGGGATTTCCACTATGTGAGTATTCTTTAATCACCCAAGCCTCTCCAAGCTTATTTACAAATATTCTTTGCCAACAACCTCTTCAGGCTAGTTACAGGTATTCTTAATAACAGTCTCTTTAGGTTGAATCCAAAGTATTCTTCTATAGCCTCTTCAAGCTAACAAACTTATAATCAAGTGGCTTGGACAACCTCACAGGCTCACTCGTTACAAGGAAAAATCAAAGGTTGAGAGAAGTGTTTGTTTAACTTGTCTAGCTCGCAAAATCACTCTAGGAATGGATACAAACATTTATACAAATTAGTAATAACACCTACTGATGGATTTACACAAATTAGGTTCAGGTAGGTATAGGTGAGAAAGTTCAACTCTTGTCAGCTTGTCATAAGGTTTTTCAAGAAAGTTCTCTAGTTGTTTTTCAAGCTTGATCCCTTTTATATACTTCGAAATGTGATTGTTGGGCATTTCAAATGATGGTTGTCCTTACTGGTGGCAAGTGATCATTGTTTTATCCTTTTCCTAGAGACATAAGCTTTTTGCTTTAAGGTAAGGTTCACCAAAAACCTTCTCAAGGTCTACTTTCTCAGTAAGTCTTCTCATCTTGATGCTTATCAAGTACTTTCTCACCAACTTTCTCACCCAACCTTCTCATGTCTGAAGACTTGAACCTTCTCAACTTTAAACTTCACCATCCACAAGATAAATCTTCATTCTTCTTCATGGTTAAGTTGGTTTGAGCTTTTTCCAATGAAGTGAACACTTGTGGGAGTTTTTTTTTTTTTTGCACAATCTTTACATCTTCTCAAGACCTTCTCATAGTGAACTTTCTCATGTTCTTCAGGAAGCTTCTTAAAGCTCTCTTGAACTTTCTCATGTCAAGATTTGATCTTCTCAAGTTGTTTTAGATAACCACAAGGCTTTCCTACACTTTGTTTTAGTCTTGTAAAGCTTAATAACACAGAGAATATTCTATATAAGTTAAGTCCAAGTGAATCAAATTGTGAGAAGATTCAAACCATATTTTTAACATAATTATTTTTATAAAAAAAAATTATGCATTGATAAGCACTAAAAGGACTTTGGAGCTTAGAGCCTCCTCAAATAAAGAGTGTTGAGGAAGCACCTTAAATGACCAAGATATTTTTGGCCAACTCCCTTTCCTAAAATGAAGAGTGCTGAGGAAGCATCCCAAATGGCTAAAATATTTTTAGCTAGCTCCTCCCACAATAGCCATTCATTTTCCCCTTCTTGGTTACACCTCTCATGTGTCTTTCTTCCATCTCAATAACAACCCACCCTTAACCTTGACATATGCTTGATTTTTAAGTGTTTTGAATTGCTAGTTGCATTTATCCACCATTCTAGCTGGTTGGGTTTTTTGTTGGGTTCTGAGAGTCTAGGTGCTGCAATTTGGGTGAGACACAAAGCTACCCGCCTCTTCCTCTTTGTTATCTTACCTTCTAGAGGTAATTCTAAGGCTCACAAGTTTCTTTAATTTGTGCTTTATAGGAGATTTTGATATGAGTATTGGATTTTTAGGAGTTTATAATAGAACCTGGGGTTTGTTTTGGAGATTTTTATAATAGAGGTGATTGTTAGTTAGTATATGGTTCTAAATTTTAATCTTTGGTGCTATTATCTTGTTTATGGTCTTAGATTTTTTAGAGGCCCATTTTGGTGTTACTTTGGTTTCGCAACAACGTAGGCTTGGACCTATTTGGTTTAGCCTTATGTTGTGAATTGATAGCTTAAACTATAACATGTTTTATACAAACATTGGACTACGTAGGACGCCGAAAAACTTTGTAGCTATTTGGAGTTAACAATAAGTGACACATAGGGCCATGAGTACCAAGTCCTGGCTCTAAGAAAAGACGACAGAGTGCGTTCAGCCCGGACAGAAGGCAAACACTTCATGTTTCTGTACGATGACCTCTTCCTTCGATTGGGGCTCTAACTTCCTTTCACTAACTTGTAAATTGGAGTCCTCTATACTTTAAACGTGGCACCGTCCTAACTCCATCGCAACAGTTGGGGTTTCATTCTTACCTTCAAGAGGTTTTGATGGGTGGTCAGACTGCGGTTCTCGGTGAAGGATTTCTTCTACTTCTTCATTCAGTGGTCCCCCCAAGGAGAAAAGGTGGCAAAGAAAAACTGGCACACACTCTGGTCAAGAAGTGGATGGAAGGTCTTTGAAGTCTTCCAAAATAGCTTCAATAACTATAAGACGAAGTTCTTTAAGCTGATGGGGGTACTCGGAGTTCGCCCATTCTATGAAGAGACCGATAGGACTTCGGTGTTCGACCTGTATTGGACTATGTAGGCCTAGGACATTCTAATTGAAATTATCAATGTGGAGTGGTTTGAGCTCAATTGGGAGGACGTCGAGTGTGTTAAATTTATCAATATGTGGGTCAAGGAAGTTTGACTTATTTCTTGTAAAGAAGTTTTGGATGCCTCTGACAATGAAACCCTTAAAGTCATTCTTGGTAGAGTGTAGGCCGCAGTCCATATTTACTTTTTGTTTGTAGTATTTCCTTTTGAATTACTTTCCTGCTATTTCTAACTTGTGTTGTGTTTGTTTTATAGAAAGCATAGCATCCGGATCAGCTCTTTTTGCTCTCCAAGCTATGTAGGCAATGGTAGAGGCTGTCGGGCAATTTAACACTTCGGCACACATTATTTCGACCCCCGCAGTCCAGGGCCCAATGAATGAGGTGGATCCGACCCAATGAGAGGAGTCTCCTGCTCAGCCCCTTCAAAGGAGGAAGAGGAAAGCTAAGCTAGTAAGGTAAAGGACCACAGGAAGAGGCCGGCAGTGGAACCGATTGAGGTCCAAGGTTAGATTTCCTTGTACAAGAAGGACACATTGCCTGGATCATTTGTGGACTTCCAATTTTTAGATGACGATGTCATTGCTTGCAACTCCAAGAAAAGTACGTTAGAGATCCTGACAGGGTTCTAGATCAGTGGACTCCACCTTGTTGTTGAAACTCATTTCCTTGAAAGGTGCTTGGACCAATTTGAAAAAGAGATGGCTAGAAGATGAAGGCAATTGAAGAGAAGGAGGCCCAGAAGCTCAACTTGGCCTTTAAGGCTAAATAGGAAACCTAAATGGCCTTGGAGGATGGTAAGGTGAAGAATAATGAGTTGAAAAAAAAAATTGGCAGACTCAGAGGCCGGACTCAGGGAGGAGAGAGCCAGTACTGAAGAGGCTTTGAAGGTCAATGCCAACCTTCGCACTGAGAATCAGGGTCTCCGGACTGGAATGGTATGGCTACAAGAGGATGTTAGGAAGTTGATGAAGATCTATGTGGACATCAGTGGTGAGCAGTTCCAGAATGTAGTCACCTAAGTTTAATTCTTTAATCCCAGGGTCACCCTGGCCTTGGATGGATTGCACTCTCAAAAATTGATTCTCAACTGCCGCCTAGTATCATCGCAAGAAGCTCAACAGGCCAATCAGGCTTCTACCAGGGTCCTTCCTACTACTAACCACAATATAAATTCTACTGAGGGGGACAGTAGTGCAACAGGCGTGGTCCACCCAAGCTCGGAGGGCAGTGATGTTGAGGCTTAGGTTTGCTTTTTTCTCTTCCCTCTTGTTGCTTTCCTTTGCTCTATGTGGGGCATTTTATTTCTGTAAAGACAAATCTCCTGGTTACCGAGCTGCACTTAAATGCATTTGCTTCATCCTTATAACTATTTATTTATTCTTCCATGGTCCACACTAAGTCCAACGCCCATCATTAATGTGTATTTGGTAGGCATTTAGGGACTTGGAATTGTAATTGTGTGAAACCTTGGTCTAGGGTCCAACGTCCAAATTCTTGAGCATTCAAAATTCCTTTAAGGACTCCAAAAAAAATAAAAGGTGAACTATTACTAGGGTCTTTAGTGTTAACGGTCTAGTTTAGAAATTTGCCTAACACTTAGGAGAGTTCAGGTTAAGAACCAATTTAGCATAAAACATCCACGGTAGGTATCAATAGCATACCATAGATGACGTAACCCGTGTTATAAATTAATTACTTATACCACAAAATGGTTACGACCAAGTGTTGAGGATTTGGGTAAGAACCCAAAACTCGCAACAAAACCACCAGAAGTCGATTTCGTAGGTCATTCCTCTTAACATAGATTAAAAGAGACACTGGATCCTATAAGGAACGGGCTCTGTAGATATTCTCAAGGTATGGTTCGGCTTGAGGGTCTTTGAACCTTAAAAGGGAGACCCTATACTTATAAGGAACGGGCTCTATAGACATTCTCAAGGCATGGTCTGACTTGAGGGTCTTAAACTTTAAACAAAGTATAATCATATGTACAAAAATAACTTCACCATTTTATTGATTAAACAAAGGATTGGAGTCTATACAATGCATGCTCACATTGGGGCTGATCAAACATAAAAGAAAACTATAAGACTAAGTCTTAAAAGGTACTTAACTATAGTACTTTCTCAGTTTGTCCACATTCCAATAATTTTTTATCGCCTTTCCAATTAAAGTTTCCAGGATGCAAGCTCCTTTGCCAGTACTGATCAGGATCTGGTAGGGGTCTTCCCAATTTGGGGCTAACTTCCCTTAGGAGGCATTCCTACCACCAATGTTCGCTCTCTAAAGTACTACATCACCTGGTTCAAACTTCCTTGGGACAACTTTCAAGTTATACTGAGTCATCGTCTTCTGTTTAAGGGCGACGTCACATATGTGAGTGACGTGCCTTCTTGCTTCTAGAAGATCCAAGTCCTCTCTAATCAATCCAATGTTGTTACCGGGCGAGAAATATTGGTAACGCTAGCTGGGTTCTCCTATTTCCACCGGGATCATAACTTCACACCCATAAGTGAGTTTAAACGAGGTTGCCCCTATTATGGAGTAAGGTGTAGTCCGATAGGCCAAGAGGACATGGTCAAGTTGCTCAGCCTAATTTCCATTAGCTTCGTCCAACCTTCTTTTAATTCCTTGAACAATTATCCAGCTAGCGGCTTCAGCTTGTTCAATGGTTTTGGGATTTTCCACAGAACTGTAATAATGCTTGATTTTGAGCTCGGCAAGTAGTTCTTTGAAAACTTTATCCTTGAACTGGGTTTCATTGTCCGTCACAATAGACACTGGGACCCTAAATTTGGTGATGATGTGGTGCCAAGTGAATTTCTAGATTCGAGCGGAGGTGATCTTGATTAGAGGCTCTGCTTCAATCTATTTAGTGAAATAATCCATAGCCACCTCCAAGTACTTCAGTTGTCTAGGTTCTTGAGGAAACAGACTCAAGATATTCACACCCCATTGTAGAATAGCCAAGGTACGGATGTCGTGGATAGTTCTTCAAGGGGATCTTCATAATGGCTTGAGTACCACTAGCATTTATCATAAAATCAGACATGTTCGAGGAAGTCGGCTTACATTATTGGCCAATAGTATCCTGCCCTAAGTGCCTTCAAAGCTAAGGCTTTACCCCCCCCCAAGTGGTGTCCATAGCTCCCCTTATGGACCTCGGCTAAAATATATTCTACCTCTTTTGGTGTAAGGCATTTGAAGAGAGGTAGAAAGAACTCATGGCAGTACAACTATCCATTGTAGATAGTGTACCGGATCGTGGTTCTGACTAGCTTAGAGGCTTCCTTGGGATCGTCAAGTCGGGTTCTACGCTGCAAATACTCCATTATTAGGGGGAGCCAAGTACACTCCTCTCTTTCCACCTAGAAAATGGCTATGTCTATTATGGAAGGTTAAGAGAAGGTCTCTTGGATCACTGAGTTATTGTTGGTCGGGCTCTTGGTGATGGCTAGTTTGGAAAGGAGGTCGGCCCTAGAGTTTTATTCTCTAGGTATGTTCTATATCTTGGCATCTTGGAAATTCTTGAGGAACTCTTGGACTTTGGGCTAAGTATTTTTGAAGGAAGGGCTCTTTGGCTTGATAGTCACCTCAGATCTAGGAGGTCATAAGTTGGGAGTCGTTGCATAATGTGATCTTAGCTGCCCCCATATCTTTGGCCATTACTAGTCCGATGATGTATGCTTTGTACTCTGCCTAGTTGTTTGAAGTAGGGAATTTAAACTTCAGGGAGTTCTTTAATATTACTCCTTTAGAATTTTCCAAGATCACCCCGACACCACTCCCCTTGGGGTTCGAGGAATCATTAATGAATGTGGTCCAAGAAATTCCCTTAGGGTTGCCGGGGTCCAACATGAGCTCTGCCATGAAATCTTAAAGCGCTTGAGGCTTAATTTCCAACCGAGGCTCACACACAATTCCAAATTCAAAAAGCTCAATAGACTAGGCGATCATTCTTCCTGCTAGATATGGCTTGTGTAGTATCTAACGGATGGGTTGGTCCGTCCTCACCACCACGGGGTGACACTGAAAGTACTGCCTAAATCTTTTGGTCGTGGTGATGAGTGTGAAGGCAACATTTTCTATTTTCTGATAGCAGAGCTTGGGGCATTGCAACACTTTGCTCACAAAGTATATTGGCTTCTACCCCTCTGCTGTCTCCTGGATCAGTACTGCACTTGTAGCCTCTTCGTGAACTGAAAGATACAAGTATAGTATCTCACCAAGTTCCAAGAATTTACCTACTTGGAGCCCAAAGGAACACTTCTTCGAGTTAAGCCTCTGATAAGCCTATATTTTATAACCCTTAAATTAATAAATTGTGATGATTTGATTGCGATTATTGATGAATTTTAGATGGATTCTTATCAATTATCTTCGTTTGTGCAGAATAAGAGAGATTTAACTAATTTGAAGTGAAATCAAGCGAAGATATCTCATTTTCAAACCAAAAGAGGGCAATTTAGGATTAGACAGGGCCCTGTGTCAACTCAGAAGCGATTTAGGAGTTAGACACGACCCTGTCTAAATCGAAGAAAGCTTCTGACTAGGAGACACGGTCGTGTCTCTTGGTCACACGACCGTGTCTCCCCAGAGTTGAAGTTACGTAGATCTGGTAGAAGACACGGCCCTGTCTTATCTCAATAAAGCTTCTGAGAAGGAGACATAGCGGTGTTAAAGAGAGACACGGCCGTGTGAGCCCCTCTGACGTGAAAAAAAGGAATTTTACCCCCAAATCAATATAAATTGGGAAAAATACCAAACCTAAGGAGACTTTTGGCTAGAGACTTATGTGATGATAGGTTTTGAGAGGAGAAGTGCAAGGATTCGAAGGTGAAGGCTTTCAAGGCAAGAGCAAGATTCTTTGAAGATCAACCATTAAAGTTCTTTTCTTCGTCTCCATTATCCCATCTTTTCCTTTTGTTTATCAATCATGGTTATTTCTTTAATCCTTATTCTTGTTTGTGTTACAATAGTCATGAGCGGCTAAACCTCTTTTTCTAGGATTAGGATGAAACTCTCTATTTCTCTATTATGAATTGTTAATTTAATTTTTTGTTAATGAAATTATTGTTCTTGATTCATTATTGGTATGCATAATGCTTGTGATATATTGTGCGCCATATTTACATGATCTTAGGTTTTAGGTGAAGGATTGAAAGATGAAATCTAATTGCTTGATAATTCAAGAATTGAACTTAGGAATTGAGACCTAGACATAGGCTTAAATCCTTCAAGGGGTAAACAATTGTCATGAATCTTAATGGGTTGGAACTTGGATTAATTGCCATGAGAATAGGGCTAGTGAAGTTTTAGCACGTTTTTAATGCCATGAAATTGGGCTTTAAATAATTTAGGACAAATAGTCTTCAAGAACATAATTGAACATTAACAAAGATAGGATTACAATTTATCGTAGGGGGTAGTGTAGTGGATTCCGAATCCTAGAGCTTTATATCCTTGTTAAATCTCATCTTTTCTAGTTTCAATTGTTTACTTTATTGCTTTACTTTTCATATTTATTTAATTGAACCTTCTCAATCGATTTTATTCGTTTAAACAATCAAAATAACCATAAGAGTTAGTAATTAATCGATCCTTGTGGGAACAATATTTATTTTACTACTTGTATGATCCGTGCGCTTGCAAAAAATTCACAATAAGTTTTTGGCACCATTGCCGAGGAACGAACCCGGGTCACTTGCTTGACAGGTAGGAATACTAACCACTATACTACAACCACTAGCTTAGCAGTGCATCTATGATGATATGTGCCAGTTTTTGGGATCATGTCACTTCTCAGTTCGACCAGCTCTTCACACTCCTGGCCTCTTGCTTCCCTCAGGATCCACCACCCCCACCCCTGCATGATGTCACTATGTTCTTTTCAGGGATGTTCCATTATCTCATATTGTTTTTCTCTTTGCTTTACTTTTTACATTGAGGACAATGTAACTTTTAAGTGTGGGGGAGTGCATTTAATTTTTTATGTACTTCATTAATAATTTTGCATATTAAATGACACTTGAGTATTGCACTAAATCGAGCTTGATCTTTAGTATTATTGTCTTGATTATTTCTGAGATGATTGAAACATGTTTGAAAGGGAGTTCACAGTTACTGAGCTGAATGTTTGTGCAAGATAATTTCTTTTTCAATTGAATGTTGAAAAATCTAGCATTTTATTTGGGAAATTAGCCCTGTCTGCTTGCACTTTATTCGCTTTACTAACTTAAGCTAGAAAGTGAGTTTTGAGCCTTTGTTGATTGGATTTTTCATCAACTAAATCCTTTGTTTCTTCTGGAGTGAGTTTTCTCTTGATTTTTGTGTGCTAGAACTTGATTTAATATCTTGTTGAGATTTTATTGATTCACATACATACTTGAATATGATTGAGGCACCTAGGCTTAATTCTTTCATGACTTCCAGAGTTGCATTGATAAATAATCCCTTAGTTGTCCCATTTGAGCTTGAATTTGATTTCTTTGGATACCTATTGAATGATCTGGTTGAATTCTTTGGAGCAATTGATGTGTTAATTGAGAAGTCATAAATGATTGTTTCTATCTGCAAGGGGATTATTGCTAAAAAAAATGAAAATGAATGAAGAAAAAGAAAGAAAGAAAAAAAGAAAAAGAAATTGGTGAAGAATAATGAGAATATTTGGTTGAAAGTGAGAATTGATTATATTTTTGTGCGTTATGTTCTATTGTTCATCTTTTCAACTTAATTTTGTTTTGTATCGATTTATCCATGAACATTCTTTACTCTTTTTTTTTATCTTTTTCCTACCTTTCATTATACCCTTGGCTTTGTTACAACCTGAGGAAGTCCTTTTGATTCTTGTTATGTATGTGAACTTGAAGGTGGAGATGAGATTGATAGTCAAGCTTATGGTCATGCATTTGTTAAGAGAAATTTGAGTGATCTCTTTGCCCTTAAACACTTCAGAGATGGAAAGATGAGTGACCTCAATTGTTTGGTAGAGAGAAGAGGTGCGAGCTAGACTCAATAGCTTCTAATTGTATTAAGTGCTAGACTTTTTGGTTTGATTGGATTTGATTGCTGAGCATTCATTAAATTTTTAAAACTGTGAAATTTTCCCTTGACTCTTGTTTCTTGATATTTAGCTTAATCTTGATTTTTGATTCATGTCTTTGCTTGAGGACAAGCATTGTTCAAGTGTAGGGAAATTTGATAAGCCTGTATTTTATAGCCCTTAAATTGATGAATTGTGATTATTTGATTGCGATTATTTGTGAATTTTGGATGAATTCTTATCAATTATCTTCGTTTGTGCAGCATAAGAGAGATTTAACTCATTTGAAGCGAAATCAAGCGAAAATATCTCATTTCCAAACCAAAATAAGGCAATTTAGGCTTAGACAAGGCCTTGTGTCAACTCAGAAGTGATTTAGGAGTTAAACACAGCCCTGTCTAAATTGAAGAAAGCTTCTGACTAGGAGACACGACCGTGTCTCTTGGTCACATGGCTGTGTCTCCCTAACGTTGAAGTTACACAGATCTGGTAGAAGACACAGCCCTATCTTATCTCAATAAAGCTTCTGAGTAGGAGACACGACCATGTCGAAGAGAGACACGGCCGTGTGAGCCCCTCTGACGTGAAAAAAAGGGAATTTTACCCCCAAATCAATATAAATTGGGAAAAATACTAAACCTAAGGAACTTTTGGCTAGAGACTTATGTGATGACAGGTTTTGAGAGGAGAAGCGCAAGGATTCGAAGGCGAAGGCTTTCAAGGCAATAGCAAGATTCTTTGAAGATCAACCATTGAAGTTCTTGTTTTCATCTCCAGTATCCCATCTTTTCCTTTTGTTTATCAATCATGGTTGTTTCTTTAATGCTTATTCTTGTTTATGTTACGATGGCCATGAGCGGCTAAACCCATTTTTCTAGGATTAGGATAAAACTCTCTATTTCTCTATTATGAATTGTTAATTTGATTCTTTGTTAATGAAATTATTGTTCTTAATTCATTCTTGGTATGCATAATGCTTGTGATATGTTGTGCGCCATATTTACATGATCTTAGGCTTTAGGTGAAGGATCGAAAGATAAAATCTAATTGCTTGATAATCTAAGAATTGAACTTAGGAATTGAGACCTAGACATAGGCTTA
Organism: Ormosia semicastrata; assembly: GCA_029884595.1. NCBI lineage: Eukaryota > Viridiplantae > Streptophyta > Magnoliopsida > Fabales > Fabaceae > Ormosia > Ormosia semicastrata. Next base: position 194,198 of record JAQQTO010000029.1, on the reverse strand, counting down.
AATCCTTCGAGGGGTAAATGATTGCCATGAATCTTAATGGGTTGGAACTTGGATTAATTGCCATGAGAATGAGGCTATTGAAGTTTTAGCACACTTTTAATGCCAAGAAATTAGGTTTTAAATAATTTAGGACAAATAGTCTTCAAGAACATAATTGAACATTAACAAAGATAGGATTACAATTTATCGTAGGGGGTAGTGTAGTGGATTCCGAATCCTAGAGCTTTAAATCCTTGTTAAATCTCATCTTCTCTAGTTTCAATTGTTTATTTTATTGCTTTACTTTTCGTATTTATTTAATTGAACCTTCTCAATCGATGTTATTCGCTTAAACAATCAGAATAGCCATAAGAGTTAGTAATGAATCGATCTTCGTGGGAACGATCTTTATTTTACTACTTGTACGATCCGTGCGCTTGCGAAAAATTCACAACAACCTTATGTTATGTTTTCAGAGTTATGCAAATACCTCTTCGAGGTCTGCAATGTGTAATTTGGCCTGTGGAGTTTTCACTATCATATCATCAATATATACCTCCGACATTTTTTCCACTTAGCCCTCAAAGACCTTATTCATCATTCTTTGATAAGTAGCTCCTACATTCTTAAGTCCAAAGGGCATAACCTTATAGCAGTAGCTCGCCCTGTCAATGATGAAAGTGGTCTTGTCTTCATCTATGAGGTACATTATAAACCTACAAAAATTCATATTTTAATAGTTCAAAATCTTGGATTTTCATCCTCTTTTAATTTTTTTGATTTAGTTTTGTTCTCAAGTCTTGTATATTTTTAGTATTTTAATTGTGTTCTTATTACGTGTTTTTGTTGTGTTTTGTTAGGTAATTACACATGGAGAAGATTAGATGTTTGAACAAGGAAGAAAAGAGAGAATTGCATCCAGACACCAACGCCTGAGCGCTAGGCCACCACCGCTTGAGCGCGCGTTGCGCATTGGAGTTTTCCCTTTAAGTGAACTAGCGCTTGAGTGTTGGACAGTCAACGCTTGAGCACTAATCATGAATACCACACTGTGATTTAAGTGACTCAGTGCCTAAGCACTGGAAACTGAGCGCTTGAGCATTGAACGGGTAATAGAACACACTGAATTCTTTTTAAATAGAAAATTTACTCCAAATTGAATAGGTGTAGAGAGACACTTGGAAAGAATGCAGCAGCTGTCAAGAGGCACAAATCCTAATGTGGTGTAGGCGCAATTAGGCTTGAAGATTATGAATTTTCTTCAACCTTTCTACCTTTCTACACTGGAGTTTGTCATATTCTTCCCTTTGTGTTCTTCTTTTTCTATGTGTAACTAATTTTCCTTTGTTAGAGTAATGACGGATCTTGTTCTTGGATGATGTAACTTCTTTTATGAGTTTTATTTATGTTTCTATTTCATTATTTACATGTTTATCTCTATTCTTAATGCTTTTCTAAACTTGATCAATTTAGGAATGATCTTTTGGATTAATGTATGATTTGAAAAAATTTACATGAATCTAGAACATGTGATAAACACCATAATTTCTGTAATTGCTAGTAATAGACGTTGTGAGTTATGTGGTCTTTTTTTTTATTCTCTCGTTCTTGATAATACCTTTCTATTTGGGATTAGACTAAGGGATTAGTTAATTTCACATAGCGTAAGAGGATTAATATACCAAGGGATTGAGTATTAATTAATTTTGAGAATTGGTCATAAATCATTGAAATAGAACATAGTTAAACTAATATTTGAATGTGCATTTAAAGAGTTCAAGTGAAGTTTGAACCTTAACGTTGTAATATCATCGTTTTTCACCACTTTGATTTATTGTTTTACTTATATTTCCTTTTAATTGAATTTGCAACAACCCTCTTTTTGATTGCTTGAATAGTGTCAATTTGGCAAACTTAGTAATTGATAACATAATCCTCGTGGGAATGATACTTTACTCAGTCTTTATTACTTTTATCGATTTGGTGCACTTGTCAATATCCGCAACAAGTTTTTGACACTATTTCTAGGAATTATTATTATTAATATTAAATAGTAGTTGAAAAGATACTAATTTAAGCATTTATTTTTTTTTGTTTAATTTTATTTTTCTTTTCTTTAATTTTATTTTTAATTTTCGTTAAATTTTCTTTTTAATTTGTTTCTTTGTTTTCTTTTATTAGTCATTTTTTTAAATTTTAATTTATTTTCTTTATTTCACTCTGGTTTGCTTGTTTGTTTGTTTATGTGAGGTTCTTTAGAGTCAGAAGAATTACTCTTTGATCCAAAGATAACAAGAACAAAAAGAACAATTAGAAAAGCAATCAGAGAAAGAGAAAAAATTGAAGAAAAGATGGCTGAAGCTAATGCACCGAGAAGACGTACTATGGTTGACTATGCAACTCCATCTATTGAGAATGTTTCAACCAGTATTATATGTCCTACTATTCAAGCTAATAATTTTGAAATTAAATTGGCTCTTCTATAGCTGGTGCAACAGAATCAGTTTGGGGGAGGTCAGGCAAAAGATCCCAATTTGTACATTGCCAATTTCTTGTAGCCTCAGGGGAACATTTCTACTTGGGATGATTTGGTTAGTAAGTTCCTCACTCGGGGAAACATTTCTGCTTCGGATGATCTAGTTAGTAAGTTCCTCACTCGGTATTTCCCTCCTTCAATATTTGTGAAGATAAGGAGTGAGATTGCTTGCTTCACTCAAAATCAAGGAGAATCTCTTTATGAAGCATGGGAAATATTCAAGGAGCTATTAAGGAAATGTCCTCACCATGCTTTTGAGGTTTGGCAACAGATATAGATCTTTTACAATGGGTATCCTACTAAAGCAAAGGTCGATGCATCTACAGGTGGGTTTATAAACACAAAAACTCCAGAGGAGGCCCAAGCATTATTTGAGACAATGGTCACTAATGAGTATCAGGTTCCTAGTGGAAGCGCTACAGTCAAACAGGGAATGTTGGAGCTTAGTCCTGTTGATACTATACTTACATAGAATCAGACTATGATGCAACACATTATCAACCTTACTAAGTAAGTTAGTAATTTACAAGTAAATGCAGTTAATCATCAAGATCTGATTTGCGATTTTTGTGGAGGCAACCATATCAATGGTCAATATGAGGCAGAGAATTCAGGTGTCAACATTCCAGAGTAGGTGAACTATATGGGAAACCCTTCAAGGCCACAAAGTAATCCTTATTCTAGTACTTACAATCCAGGCTAGAGGAATCATCTCAATTTCTCTTGGAAGAATCAAGCTGTACCATTGAATGCTCAGCTCGAACAAAAGTCTCCTCTTGAGATTGCAATGGAGAAACTTTCTCTGCAAACCTCTATTTTTGTGCAACAGACTTCAACTTTTATGGAGGAATCGAGAACCAATTTTAAGAATTATGAGGCCGCTATTAGAAGTATTGAGAATCAAATGGGGCAAATAGCAAAGTAGTTTCAAGAAAGACTTTCAAGCAGTTTGCCCAGTGATACTGTGGGAAATCCAAATGAGCAATGTCATGCAATCACTTTGAGAAGTGGCAAGACTTTGGAAGAACAAGTTAAAGAAGCACCTGATTCATCAGAAGCTGAAAAAATTGATGTTATTGTTGTGGATGTCTCAACTCCAGAGTGTTGTAATGAAAAAGCTAAAGAGGAGTAAACAAAGGGCAGAGGAAGAAGAAGGAACGTGAGCAGAAGATAGCAATTGACCCTTCATTGTATGCTAGACTCCCGTTTCTTCAAAGGTTAAAGAAGGAGAACCAAGAGAGACAATTCTCCAAGTTCTTAGATGTCTTTAAAAAGTTATAAATTAATATTCTTTTTGCTGAGGCAATTGAACAGATGCCCTCCTATGCAAAATTCATGAAGAATTTGCTCTTAAAGAAGAAGAAGTTGGAAGAAGATGAGACTGTAGCATTTAGTGAGGAGTGCAGTGCCATTAGCCATCCCTTAACTTCAATTAGTTATTTGTTTTGCTTTTATTTCATTATTTCTTGTTAACTAATATTTTTCTATTTTTTGTTTTGTAGTTAGCTAGTGTTGAGTCGGCTTAGGTGTCTCCCTAGTTCAGAGCCTTTGCAGAAGGATGTATATAGCTGTCGGCCACCAAAAAGATTTTTTTTCTCTTTCTTTTAGCTTTTAATTTCTGCATTTATTTATTTGTTCTTTTTTATTTTATTTTGTTTCCACTAGTCTATTGTATTTTGAGTCATTAACTGTGCATGCTAGTGTATTAAATTGAATATCTAATGATTGTTTGAATTATGGATTGATCTATTTTCTTGGGATATCACATGAGAATCTATGAGTTATGTTTATCTCTATTATTTTAATTATGTATGGATGTATTTCCCATCTTTATGATTGATAGACGTTGGATTATGCATGCATGTTAGGCTTAGAGAAAGTTTACGGGAATGCTTGTGTGTGGATGATTTGCATCTAGAAGTTGTTTGATTCTCTCTTGAGGCAAAATTCTAGGCAGTGCATGATTAAGGAAATGATAAGGGCCTTCTTTGGACCGTTTGAGCTTTTCAAGCTAACCTGTATACACAGTATATTCTTAGGTCCCTTTTGCAGCTTTGTTATTGTTTGGCCTTTATTTCTTTTCTTTTACCCACATTTTCCTTTCCCATACTCACATGAAATTTTTTCCTCTCTTATATAACCTTTATTGAGTGCATATCTTGTATTATTTTATTATTCAAGTCTTTGTTATTTTTGTGCATAAAGTTTTACGGAGCTGAAAAAAAAAAGAGAGAGAAAGTTCACCCAAAGTATTACAAAGAAATAAGTTTGAGGGTGAAGATTATTTAAAAAATAAAAAAATAAAAAATAAAAAATAATAAAAGAATGATGTGTTATTTCTTATGCTCCGTTCTGCAATTGTCCTACATTTTGAGGCTTGAATTTTGAATTATGTTTGATTATGTATCTCAACTTTTGTTTTATTTATCCTGCCCCTTCTTTCTTAACCTCATCCTTGGCCTTACATTACAAGCTTATAAAGACCCTTTTAATCCTTGGTTGTGTGATGTCTACTTTAATGGAGAGAGAGATGAAGAACAACCCTATGGATATGGGGTTGATATGCATTTGCAGTTTTATAAACCTATATGAGTTTTTTAATTTATGAGGAGATTATGTTTTTCATTCATGTTTTTGGGAAGTCATTTATGCATGAGAGTTGCATGTGAGAGATGATGTAGCAATTGGATTGTTCATGTGTGACACTTTGAAATTAGATTGTGAAGCAGTTTTTGAGGATATGAATGATTTTTAATACCCGGTATTGCCATGTTTGAGTTTATTTTGAGTTGTAGTTTATTTTATTTTGTTTTATTTTTCTTTTACTTAAGGACAAGTTTTTAGCCATCTTTTCCAAAGGAAGCTTCCAAAGAAGTTAAGAGATCTTGGAAGTTTTAATATCCCTTGTACAATTGGGAAGTTGAGCATTGATAAGGCCTTATGTGATCTAGGCGCTAACATTAATTTGATACCATTGTCTATCTTGCACAAGCTGGGAATTGATAAAGTTAAGCCTACAATGGTTTCTCTTCAATTAGCAGATCGATCAATCAGACATCTGTATGGTATTGTGGAAGATTTGTTAGTAAAAGTTGATAAATTTATTTTCTCGGTTGACTTTGTGGTTTTGGATATAGATGAGGATGCTGATATCCTACTCATTCTTGGAAGACCATTCCTAGCAACATCAGGAGCTTTAATTGATGTGCCTAGAGGAGAGCTTATTTTGAGGGTGGATGAAGATCAAGTGACTATAAATGTTTTTAATAAGTCTGCCCCAACATCAGATCTTCATGCCCCTATTAATTGCATTCAAGGTAAATTTCAAAAGGGTGTGGATGGTAAGATTTCTTCTTCGTCTATTATTATTGATTCTTGTACTTCTAAGATTATTGATGAGAATGAGAAAGGTCCTCCTCTGTCTGAGATTTATGGTATAGAAAAAAGTCCTTTCATCTATCATAATTTGTTGCATAATGATCTAAAATTTTCTAACAACTTGAAACCTGATCTGTCATTTATTGAAAATTTGAGACCTCCATGGCCAGATGAAATTTCGCATGTTAAGGTATGTTCAAAACAAGTAGGTTTAAGTCAAGTTCCAAATGCTTGTGAGAATTACAAAGGTAGTGACTGAGTATGGAGGCAAAGATCTGACAAAAGAAATGTGTCATCGTGTTTCTCTTACTTCAAGTCACCTTGATGAGTTAAAAAGGCAACATCAAGCTAATGATGTTAAACAAGTATTTTTTGGGAGGCAACCCAAATTTTCTTTCTTTTCTTCCTCTCTTTATTATGTTGTTTGTTTATTTTTCTTCAGTTAATTATTTGTTTTTGCTTTTATTTCGTTATTTTTTGTTAACTAATATTTTTCTATTTTTTGTTTTGTAGTTAACTAGTGTTGAGTCGGCTTAGGTGCCTCACTGAGTTCGGAGCCTTTGGAGGGAGATGTATATAGTTGTCGGCCACCAAAAAGATATTTCTTCTCTTTCCTTTAACTTTTAATTTTTGCATTTATTTATTTGTTTTCTTTATTTTATTTTGTTTCCATTACTCTATTGTATTTTGAGTCATTAACTGTGCATGTCGGTGTATTGAATTGAATATCTAATGATTATTTGAATTGTGGATTGATCTTTTTTCTTGGGATATCACATGAGAATCTATGAGTTATGCTTATCTCTATTGTTTCAATTGTGTATGGATGTATTTTCCATCTTTATAATTGATAGACCTTGGATTATGCATGTATGTTAGGCTTAGAGAAAGTTTATAGGAATGCTTGTGTGTGGATGATTTGCATCTAGAAGTTGTTTGATTCTCTCTTGAGGCGAAATTCTAGGCAGTGCATGATTAAGGAAATGATAAGTGCCTTCTTTGAACTGTTTGAGCTTTTCAAGCCAACCTCTATACACAGTATATCCTTAGGTCCCTTTTTGCAGCTTTGTTATTGTTTGGCCTTTATTTTTTTTCTTTTACCCACATTTTCCTTTCCCATACCCACATGAAAAAAAAAATTTCTTCTCTTATACAACCTTTGTTGAGTGTATATCTTGTATTATTTTATTATTCAAGTCTTCGTTATTTTTCTACATAAAGTTTTGCGAAGCTGAAAAAAAAAGAGAGAGAAAGTTCACCCAAAGTATTATAAAGAAATAAGTTTTGGGGTGGAGATTGCTGAAAAAATAAAAAAAATAAGAAATTAAAAAAATAAAAGAATGATGTGTTGTTTCTTATGCTCCGTTCTACAACTGTCTTACATTTTGAGGCTTGAATTTTGAATTGTGCTTGATTATGTATCTCAACTTTTGTTTTATTTATCCTACCCCTTCTTTCTTAACCTTATCTTTGGCCTTACATTACAAGCTTATAAAGACTCTTTTGATCCTTGGTTGTGTGTTGTCTACTTTAGTAGAGAGAGAGATGAAGAACAACCCTATGGATGTGAGTTTGATACACATTTGCAGTTTTATAAACTCATCTGAGTTTTTTACTTTATGAAGAGATTGTGTCTTTCATTCATGTTTTTAGGAAGTCATTTATGCATAAGAGTTGCATGTGAGAGATGATGTGGCAATTGGATTATTCATGTGTGACGCTTTAAAATTAGATTGTGAAGCAGTTTTTGAGAGTATGAATGATTTTTAATACCTGATATTGCCATGATTGAGTTTGCTTTGAGTTTTAGTTTATTTTATTTTGTTTTGTTTTTCTTTAACTTGAGGACAAGCACAAACTTAAGTTTGGGAGAGTGATGAACCTGCAAAAATTCATATTTTTATAGTTTAAAATCTTGGGTTTTCATCTTCTTTTAATCTTTTTGATTTAGGTTTGTTCTTAAGTCTTGTATATTTTTAGTATTTTAATTGTATTCTTATTACGTGTTTTTATTGTGTTTTGTTAGGTAATTACACATGGAGAAGATTAGATGTTTGAACAATGAGAGAATTGCATCCAGACACCAGCACCAAAGCGCTGAGCCACCATCGCTTGAGCACGCATTGTGCGTTGGAGTTTTCCTTTTAAGTGAACTAGCGCCTAAGCATTGGATAGTCAGCGCTTGAAAGCTGATTGCGAATACCACACCGTGATTTAAGTGACTCAAAGCCTGAGCGTTGGAAACTGAGCACTTGAGTGAGGAATGCGTAACAGAACACGCTGAATTCTTTTTAAATAGAAAAGTTACGCCAAATTGAACAGGTGTAGAGAGACACTTGGACAGAACGCAGCAGCCGTCAAGAGACATGAACTCTAATATGGTGTGGGCGTAATTAGGCTTGAGGATTATGAATTTTCTTCAACCTTTCCACCTTTCTACAATGGAGTTTGTTATATTCTTCCCTTTGTGTTCTTCTTTTTCTATGTATAACTAATTTTCCTTTGTTAGGGTAATGATGGATCTTGTTCTTGGATAATGTAAATTCTTTTATAAGTTTAATTTATGTTTTTATTTCGTGATTTACATGTTTATCTCTATTCTTAATACTTTTCTAAACGTGATCAATTTAGGAATGATCTTTTGGGTTAATGTATGATTTGAAAAAATTTGCATGAATCTAGAACATATGATAAACACCATAATTTTTGCAATCACTAAGAATAGACGTTGTGGGTTATGTGATTTTTCTTTTAATTCCCTTGTTCTTGATAATGTCTTTCGATTTGGGGTTAGACTAATAGATTAGTTAATTCCAAATAGTGTAAGAGGATTAATATATCAAGGGATTGGGTATTAATTAATTTTGAGAATTAGCTATAAATAATTGAAATAGAACATAGTTAAACTAATATTTATATATGCATTTAAAGAGTTCAAGTGAAATCTGAACTTTAACGCTTTAATATCATCATTTTTCACCCCTTTGATTTATTGTTTTACTTATATTTCCTTTTAATTGAATTTGCAACAACCCTCTTTTCGCTAGCTTGAATAGTGTCAATTTGACAAACTTAGTAATTGATAACATAATCCTCGTGGGAACGATACTTTACTCACTCTTTATTACTTTTGTCGATTTAGTGCACTTGCCAATATCCGCAATAGTACATTGGGATCTAATTGTATCGGAGTAGGCATCCATGAAAGATAGCAAATGGAATCCGGAGGAGCTGTCAACTAGTTTGTTGACGTTAGGAAATGGATGTGGATCTTTGGGGTAGACTTTGTTCAAGTCTGTATAGTCCACGCACATTCTGCACTTCCTATTCGATTTCTTCACTAAGACTGCGTCGGATAGCCATGTGGTGCAAGCTATTTCCCTAATGAAGCTGGCACTGAGTAGCTCCTTGACTTATTCTTCAATGACCAGCTATCTTTCTGGCCTAACCTTTCTCTTCTTCAGGGAGACCAGTCTCACATCTTTCTTTATAGACAGGTGATGGCAGATGACAGAGGGGTCAAGCCCAGGCATGTCGGAGGACTTCCAGGCAAAGAGGTATTTATTTTTCCTCCAAGAGCTCAATCAACTTGCGCTTGCCTTCTTCCTCCAAGTTTGCTTTAATCTTGGTGATTTGATCTGACTTGACACCAAGTTGGAGTAGTTGTAGCTCACCTTCCGGCTAAGGTCTGGTACCCTAGATTTCTTCACGCACATCCAACTCAGTCATAAGAATGTTAACTTGGTCTAGAGCTAGGCTAGATGTGCTGACTTCTGTTCTCCTAAGGATCCTATTAATTTTAAGGCTTTCATTGTAGCACTTGCATGCCATGATCTGGTCCCCCTTGATCGTGACAACCTTATTATTTTTGTTGAGGAATTTCATGGCCAATTGGGTGGTAGACACCATAGCACCAAGTGAATTCCGTGCAGGATGACCCAAGATGATATTATATGCTGAGGGGCACTTCACGACCGGAAACTTGACCTTAACAGTCCTGAAGAGCTTGCTGCTACCCAGGGTTAAGTGAGTCTTAACATGCTTGACTGGAGTAATCTTTTCACCTGTAAAACTAGTGAACTCGCCATTGTAGGGGATCAGCTCTGAGTCTGGAAACTCCAACTTATTGTACAGCTCCATGAACATGATGTCGGTTGAAGTCCCTTGGTCCATGAAAATGCGTCAAAGCTCGGCATAAGTGATTTTCTCGAAGACCACCAACGGATCGTTATGATCTGGGATAATCTTGCCGTAGTCTTCATTTAAGAAGGAGATAGGGGGTACCTTCTGATCTCTATCCCGTGGTTTAGGTATGGAATGGGAGATGCTCAACACTGCCATCCTGAGCTTTTTTTTTCGGGTACCATTGGATGACCCACTGCCCCCAACCACTTGCAATAGTACTAATGGTTCGATTGACCTGGGCATAGCGGTCATCATTGTCATCTGATAGAGTGTCCTAGTTTTGTTCTACCGGTTGTCAGTAGTACGGAGAGGTGAACTTCAGGACCTTGTCCTTTGGTGCCGACGAAGGCTCCTCTTAGGACTGGGGCTGTGTTTTCTTTCAGTCTGTCTTCTGTGACGTCCATTATTTTGGACATGGCTGATATATTGATCCAGCCATCCTGCCCTAGTCAGGGACTCATTGACGTCATGGATTTGGAAGCAATCTTCGGTCTCATGGTCGTAACCCTTATGCCAAGAGCAATGCTTGGTACTATCCTTTTGTGCGTAGTTTTTCAAAGGGGGTGACCTTTTAATATCTCAGTACTCGGTCTGTAACATTTCCTTCAAAATCATCGCACGTGGAGTGTTCAGGGGGGTATATGTTGAGTACTTGGTCTGTGGTAGATCATCCTTACAGGAGTTTTGGGGCTGAGCGAAGTTCTAGTTATCTTTCGGGTGAGAGGGCTCACCCTTCTCAAGGCTCCTTTTAGCCTTAGTAACCTCCTCCACGTTCATATACTTTTGGGACCGTTGCTTGAATTCTTCCATATTCTCTAGCTTTTTCTTTGCCATAGATTAAAAAAATTGAGAATCAGTCTGGAGTCCACTTGTAGTATAGTGGAAAGCAATCCTCTCATCGAGGTTTTTCATGTTGATACAAGCTGTATTGAATCTCTTAAGGTACTCGCGAAGGAGCTTGTCACGCCCTTGGAGAATCTCGAAGAGAGATTCAATAGATTTAAGTTGCTCCTTGCTAGTAGTATAGTGCAGCAAGAACCACTGTCTAAGGTTCTTCCAGTTAGTGATAGATCCCCGTGATAGGGTCACGAACTATTTGAGTGTCGCCTTCTTTAAGGAACGGGGGAAAGCGTGACATAGTAATTGTGAGGATCCCCATGGAAGCGGATAGATTAGACATAGACATCTATGTTCTCCTAAGGGTCCATAGTCTCGTCATAGAGCTCCATATTGACAGGAAACTTGAAGTTTCTTGGAACTCTATACTCTATTAGTTGAGCAGAGAAGGGCTGCTCCTGATCGTCGAGGTCTGGATTGTTAACAACATTGGACATTTCAAAGTTAGTATGCAGCATCCTCCTCTAATCATTGACCGCATTCTACCTTCTGTCATCATGGTGTGGTCTGGGTTGGCCTTCCTACACATATTGTTCCAGATTTTCTAATCTGCGAAATTGTTATTCCAGCACCTCCATTTGTTGTTGCACTAAGTCTAGGAGACGATTTCTGGACATATCAGATTGGATTGTGCCTTCTGGATAGGATATGCATTCATCAACTTCTTTGTTCCTAGGTCCTAGGTGTTGGTGCACTGGGATTCTAGGCCCATGACCATCAAAATTGGCTCCAAGTGCATGGGGACTAAGTCGATCTCTCACAGAGGTCCTGTGCGATGGGTGAGGACTTTCATCGAAAAGCTAGGTTTCATGCCTATCACCTAGGTGCCTAGTGTTGGGCTCCTAGTCCCTCATAATGGAGGTTTCAACAATTAGTGGATTTTGGGCCGCACAATTGTGGTGTGGTGGTACGATAGGGTGAGGAGGTTGGTGCGCTGGCTTCGGCTTGTAGACTTCGCCTCTCCTCTCATTGAGTTCTTGTCAGGGCTCACCATGGTTCGAAGGGAATAGAATCTCCTGTTTCCCACGAGTTTTCAATAGTGTCTTAGATGTACTCACCATGGTATTTTTCACCTTGTGGGAACCATGGTGAAACGGGGGTGATTGGTACATGTAAAAGCACTCCAACGCTCAATTCAAAATGTGCACAATTAGGGTTTAAGCTAAAGAGCAATAGTTACTTGTTGAAGGTGATAAAACCTTATATTTATAGAGTGTAATTAGGAAACGCGTTCCCTTAATTATAGCAGGAAATCCCTATAAAATAGGAACATTAATACTGCAGTTATGAACAGTCAAAGGCGGTTATGGGCACTATTATTTCATAAGATCATGATTGGAAATTATGGATAATTGAGAATTATCCACTACGCAAATCTCGAGATCATATAGCTGCTGTCCATTGCCATGATCCGACATATGTTGTGACGGGGTCTCAATAGTCTCAAGTAAACTCCTACTAAGGTGTTGATAGATTCAGGCTGGATGTGTGCCGGGTTAACCCATGGGACCGGGTCCTGGACCACAGTCCAAAACAATAATATCACACCATAATTTTCATATAGAAGATGCTAGCTATATGAAAGATGTTTAAAAATCGATAGTCATCAGGCAAAGAGTAAAATTGCAGATTGTTCGTTAATTTAGAGTGTAGAATATATTTGTTTCTTATTCACTTTGGATCTGATTTTTTTTTTTTAATTTGTATATGTCGTTAGACTTCATTCTTAATAAAAAAAATTTCTTTTTCATAAAAAAAATTTTATAATAACTTTTTAATGAGTTGCATAGAAAACATCTAGTTGTTTGAACCAATTTTCTAATTGTGTAGAGTCAAACATCTCTAATCTCTAAAATAATCCAATTTAATTTCTAAAAAGTAATGCACATCAAAACTTGCTCTGGTGCACTTTTTCCCATCAACTTAGCATATTTTTAAAATTAAAAGAAAAATCATTTTCCCTTACACTTTATTTGGATGGAAGATTTTAGAGGCAAAGAATAAGTCATCTATTCCCTTTCGCTCCAAAACTCTCCAAAAGCCTAAGATTCAAATATACCCTTTGGAAACACACTATAATGTCTGCCATTCTTAATAATTTATTTGAATTAATTTTTATTTTTATTCATCCTTTGAGTTCACTATGAAGAATAATATCTACCATTCTTAGTAATTCATTGCTGCTAATGTTACTTATATTAATCATCCACTAAATAAATTAATCCCTTTTATGAAACTAATACTATTAGTAAATATATAAATAATACGACAAAGTTGAAGTGGAAGCAACACATATATGACCACAAAAACATATTTATCATTGCTTATTGCAAGATTGTCCAATTTTTTAAAAATCACAAAAAAAACTATGTATTATAAGAATAAAACTAACTAAATATGAAATTTAAGTTTAGATACATAGCCTTCAAAATACTTTATTTTGCATAAGTACATTGAACAACTAATTTGTTGGATATACTACTTCTCTGTTATCTTTGAATTCAATTTCCATCTTGAAGGTAGATGTTCTGAAGTGGATTCAGAAGGTAAATGTTCTAAAGTGGATTCAGAGGGTACCTGAGATAGGCACGTAACAATGTTCTTCTGCTTGAGCAACAGCAGTCGAGCGTGTTGAGACAGGTGGTGGGTACCTGCAAAGGAACTCTGATGCTCAAGTCAGGATGTGCACAAGTAAGGCAATACATATTGAGTAATTTACCGATACCTTATTAAGGCTACTTAGCCTTGTATTTATAGAGCGTGTATAGAATCCTCATGTAATCTATATTGAAAGCAGACATTTAGGATTAGTATCCTGATAAGGATTACCTTCCGATTATTATTGGAGTGAACCTCTATAAGTTAGGAACTCCTTATACGAGGGATACTTATCAATCTAAAACAGTTATGGGTGCTATAGTATCATAAGTGGATGATTGACAGTTACGGATATTTAGGGATATATACTTTACACGTATCTAGCAATCTTGATATTATGACCAACGTCACTCAATGTGTATGGCTCCGAGGTCCGTACTGCCTTCAAGGCCTTAACTACGTTGTCTAGGACGGAGTCCGGTTACACGTGTCCCAAGTCAATCCATCCAGACGGGATTCCGGATCACGGTTCAGAACAGTTGCCCCCAGCTTGGCACTTGGAAGGATAACTAAGTGCCAAATTTTAACAAGATCATCCTGGCATACGGTTAACACAAGAGTCCAAAAAATTAACATCAGACCCTAGACGTTTTACGCGAAATGCCCGTGCCATGGTATGTGGTCACGTCCTGCAAATTCTTTGCCCCTAAGTATTTGGGATCTCTTTGGGTGTTTTATGTGTAAACTCTGAGTATAATCTCTAAAACTGCAAGTAGTAACAGTCTTTGATTCTTTGGGAAACTGTTGCTTTGACTTTATTGGGAATTGAATATCCTTTAAAGGGGATCTCAATTTCTTACTATTCCCCAACTGCCCACTGCTCCCATGACTAATCAGAAACTGAGAGTATTAAACATGACTGTCATCACGCGATCAGTTCACCTTTTACGGGACCAATCAGAGTGCTTTATTTTCTCTATAAATAGAGAATGTTTGCACTGAAACTAGAATCCCTTTTGTTGCATGCCTTTCACTTTGTTACTCTGTTTGAGAATGATCCTTTTTCAAAGAGTAGCTTCCCCTTCATTTTTCACGCTCATATGGAGGGTTTTGTCCCCTACGAGGGTTATTCTCTTAATCTTTTCAAAATTCCTGAAGGTGTTTGACTTCCTGCAAGCAATTTCCTTTCTTCATAGGGGCCTTTCTTTCTTAGCGTAATTTTAAGTTGCTATGCATTTGGGGGAGACGAAAGCCTTTCTCTCCTAGCATACACGAGGGTTTCTAACCCAGCGTGTTATCAGGGTGGAATGATGCTTCCATTAACCGGTGCATGGGGACACTAGACAACACTCTGTCACTCTCCCTGCCTATTTCTTGAGTGATTTGGAGGTACCAGGCCGGTCTTCTTCATAGTGCGGTTGGGTATGTAAGAATTCCACCTCAGTAGAAAGGAAAACCCTCTGGAAGTAACTTGGGGTGATCTGTTTTCTTGAACTTGCTTCGCAAAGAGGCAGTCGGTGTCAACCTTTATTATCACTATGAAGGAGGCAATAAAGAAGAAATGGAATGGCTTCAGCCTGTTCCGATGAAAAGAGTGGAGGAACTGTGGATGTGACAATGCAGTTGGGTGCCCCAGCAGTGATGTCGGTTTCGTCTTTAAGCTCTCTTACGGACACTATTTTCACTTTCTTTTTAATATACTTTTTCTTCTCCTTCCGTGGAGGTTGACAATGTATAGAATGAGATTAATAAACCTTTTCTATTTAGTATCTCTGATTTTTCTTTTCTGCTTTCCTTTTTACGTTATCTAGGGTAAGTCCAACGCCTACTTAGGAGTTATATTAAGTTGCCCCTAACTCGGTCTTTGGTTGTTGGTGACAACAAAGTGGTAAGTTTTAACTCTTGCCCCCGGTTAGTACTATTAATACGGGCTATAACCCACTAAGTTCTCATCTTTAACCTATTTTTTTAAGCCCATCATGTGATAGGACTTTTTTTAATCTTAATCCATTAAATTCACTAATTTAGTGGGTTAGACTGGCCCACTAAACCCCCTTACCCACATTTCATTGCATCAAATTATTTTAATCCAAAATAAAAAAACCCTAACCCCTCAGAAACCCAAATTACCCAATCCACCTTCAATCTGTAGACTTTTCTTCGTTCCAACCAAAGACGTCGTTCATCGTTGCCATCTGCCACCAGATTCTTACCGGAGTAAGCAGCATATCAGGTATTTCTTCCGCTTACACTGAGTTGACTGAGTCTTCGCAACTTTCTCTCTGCTCTCAGCTACTTATCATTGCACTCTCTGCATTCTCTGCTTCTATCTTTGAATCGAATGCGATAGTGGTAGGGTTTTAAATTGAAATGTGAGTGTTTATTCATGAAGATTCGAGAGTGTAGTGTAGCATATAGTGAGATCTTGCTATTTAGTTTTGTATATTACTGATTTTTTTTTTTAAAAAAATTGGGGGATTTAGTTTTATTATTGCACAGCTTCACTTTTTTTTTCATAGGGTTTTATTTTGCATTGAATCTGTTGGTTTTATCACTTTATCAACTTTATCTAATTTCTGGTTCCATTGTGATCTCAATGTTAGTGTGTATTGTAAGTAGATTTTGCATTTGGGCAAAAATCATGTGTAATGCTTGGAATTATGCTTTCTTATTTTGTGATGGTACTGCTTTCTTATTTTGTGTGGGTGATTTGCAAAATCCGGCTTCAGTGTAATAAGTTTGAAGTGAAAATTCAGTCTTAAGATTGGAATTGGGCTGTTGCAAAATCTGCGTTTCATTTAGATTGATATATTTGTAGTGTTTGTTGAGATGAAAAATAATGACATGTTGATTTTTTTAATATTGTATGATGTTGCATAAATATTACTTATTCATTACTATTTAATACTATCATGAGTGTTGTATATAGTATTGCAATATCTCTAGCTACTCAACCATAAGTCATGTTCTGCTATTGTTAGGCAATGTATGATCAAAACTTATCACCATTTTCTACTAGTTTGATTTTATGGTCTCTAAGTTAATTGTTTGTTAGTTTAATACTTTAATGCATTGTTTGATAGACAATGTGTTAGCAGCTTAAGTTGCAATATTGAATTCATGCTAATGATCTATTGATTTTTTTTTCTTGTGCAGTGGACAATACTAAAAAGGCTGATCCCAAAGCTCAGACCTTGAAGACAGCCAAGGCTGTGAAATCAGGTGGCCAATGTGTTCGGGGAAAGTCTCTTTCTTACCACTATTCTATATCACCCTCCTCTTATTGTTCCTTTTGGAATTCTTTGCTTCTATGTCGTCACGTAGTTGATGTCTAATTTTGGCATTTTCCTCTTTACATGCAATGTTGGTACTCCGTTAATGCTTTTAGTTCTACTTCTATATGGTTTCTAGCTTAAATCTTTATGTTCAAATAAAATGGAAAACAAGACAACTGGGATAATAATTGAGCATATATATATTTAAAGATACCAAAGGTAGGCATGTAAGATACCAGGGTATTTTACATACTGGCGTGAAAATGCCTGCATTTCAAATGCCTCCTTAAAAGCAAGAGTGACAGTTGATGTAGGTTAAATGTGTGTTACACATAACTTCATTATTTTTTTGTTGTTTAGTCTGACATTCTAATATGGAATTCAATGAATTGAGCTCAAGGTTCTGCTGTTAATGTGTTTGTGCTATGTTAATAATTGCGTAAATCTGGAATTTCAAGTGCTACTAATACTAAATATGTTTTTCTAGATATATTGCACTGTTACCTTTCATAAATTTTCAAATCTTATCCCCCACTCAAAAATAAGAAATGTCTTGATGTTGATAACTGATAAATTGATTTGCGGTAATATGTGCTCTCTGGCTAAGAATAGTTCTTTTATTTGTTTAAGTTGAATAGTTGACTACTAAATTTTTGGCATTGGGTTGGTCACTACATACTACAGTGAAAAGTATGTCAGGAGGTAGCATTATAGATGTGCATTATTCTGTTTTCACATCATATCCCTGTTCAAGCATAATTCATATCTTAATTTGAGTTATAGCTTTTCTGATTGCCTGCTATTTCTCCTCTTATATCAGTAATATGTTTACTGATATATTGCAGCTTCATTAGAATATTTTGTCAAGATATTCTTCATGGGAGTTGTGTCTATTGTATTTGTCCCTCATTATAATCCATAAAAAATTTCAAAGACGATATGGTTGAAATGCAATGATGCTTGAAACAGTTACAACCATTCCTAGAATGGCAAGATGGATGTTGCACGTGAGGTCACTGCAAATTTCTGCTAAGTGGTAGTTGGGTCAAAGCATTGCTTGAGAAGCCTAAATGTTAGAAAGTCTATTTATTAATATACTTGTTATATTTACTTTTACCATACTAGGTTCATCAAGTTGGTGCAGCAAGCTGGCCTTTATGTTCATCTCCGCATTGGTATGTTCCTGTTCAGGGATTTCCTATTTGGCTCAAGTATATTCCTGGTATTGCTTTCAGAATAGACAATGAGCCTTTCAAGGTTGGACTTTTTTTTTTAAATTTTAGGCATCATAATTAATTTAATTATTATTTATTATAACTGCACTAGTTAATGTGCCTTATCTCATGCATGATTAACATAACTATTTAAAATAAGTGTCAAGTTTTTTTTAATAGGCCAGTCCATGAGTGGGTCAGGGCCAGTCCATTAAATAAGAGGGCCAAATTAAATTTTTTTTTTGTGGGTCAGCCTATGAGTCAACCCTAGTCCACTTGGCCCTATGGGCTTTTAACCCTGTAAACTTTTTTATCTTGTAGACTTTTTGGCCCTAACCCACGTGGACTATGGCTTAATGGGATAGACTTGGCCTTTTTGACAGCTTTATTGATAAATTGCTTGTCTAGAGAAAAGCAGACTATGTTTGCGGAGACCATTTATTTATTGTCCCCACAAGTGATCGATTGTCCCTCCCTTTTTTTCTTCTATATCACTCTATCGTCGACACAACACGCCCAACGGCTCAAAATGAGAATTCATCACTTAATCTGCTTGTTCTTGTCACTCTCATCTTTCCATGTAAGAACAAACTCTGGCTGCACAATTTTTCTTACTTCAATCTGATGTATAAAATGCACATTCTTTTCTGCAGCATTGCATTGCTCCTTTCTCAAAGTTGTTTCTTTTCCTCTTAGGTGTTACATTACAAATATATACGTCGTTTAATGTTTTGTTGCCCATAATCTATGAATGCAGGTTTCTCTAGCAACCACTTCCAGCAAGGGAATCCCTCAAAGTCAAGCATAACAACATTCCAGAGCAAAGATCAACCCATTCACTCCCAAAGCCTCTCTCATTCGTTACTGGACACCCACGTCTCCAACAAGCTCCCCATCCCCATCCCTCATTTCCTTCTCTCTAAAGCTTCCCCTCTCACCGCACAACACTACGCCATCCTCAACAACTTCCTCACACACAAACCCTTCTCTCCACAGTTCCACCACTCCCTCTGCTCTAGACCCAATCTGTGCTGCTCCTTCGACGAAGACACACTTCACCACCCTACCACCACCGCCACTTGTGATTAATTGTGATGGTCAAGTAATGATTAATTTTCAAGGGAGAATTCAACATCGATTCATGATAGGTTATCTTGCCTAGAACAACTTACCTTTTATTTTAATTGATAATTTGATTCTCTACATTTTAGAATTAATTATTGGTTTGGGTTAAGAGGGAACATTTTCATCCTAGTTATTTGGAGGAATGAATAGTTTACATTTAATTACTCATAATTATTAGTTCAAGTAAATAAGAGAATTAATTAAAATTGAATTAAGGAAATAATAATCTTAGTGGTAAAATTGATCTTTAGAACAAATCAATCAATAAATTTTAAACACATTATTTTTCATAATTTTTCATTTTGGTTAATTGAATTATTTAATTTTTTATTTTAATTGTTCTTTTGTGGCTTTGCTATCCATATTAATTGTTTAGCTTAATCAATTATTTTTCCTTGGATAACAATACTCTATTTACCGTGTGTTAAAATTTAATTTTTTAAAATCGATTAAGGGTTTTAATTTAATAGTAAAACGACTTATTAATTGTACATATAGAAGACTACATATTTCAACTTATAATAGTTTCACACACTCAGACTCACACATAAAAAATTGACTAGTCCTTTTTTTTCATAGATAAATGTATATACAAAAATTATATAAATTTTAACTAATAATATTTATATATTTTTTTTTGTTGCTGATAATTAATTATATATAAAAAAAATTATAAATTTTAACTGATAATATTTATATACACTCAAGTTAATAGACTCATAGACAATAATTTTAGATTTAAAAAATAATTATGGTACAGTTAAAAAAAGAGAGAGAACGGGTTATAGTGGGTGCCACTTGCTGCTCTAAGACTCTCCCAAAGTCCTACCTCCTCCTAACCATGTGGGAGTATGCATAATCACTTTCACTGCCATAAATCCATGGACCATAGCCAAATCAGTACAATGTCCTAGTCCATTCAATACCCTCTTTCCACTGTCGTATGTACCAGAACCAACCACCAAATTCTGTTTTCACCACAAGCAGTCTTTAAGGCCGCGTACATCTTAACTGATGACTAGAGTTTAAGAAAGATTATCTTGCGAATGTATGACACTGTATAATAAAGAAATAAGTCTAACTATAGATGAAGAGGGCTGCAAATCATGTTGTCCGACTTGTTGAGGGGGACCTCACATTAAGTGCAATAAACCAATCAGCCATCAAACAAGTGGACATGGGTTTCACTAAAAAAATGACTTTTTCTCCAGATGCTGCACATAAAAAATACAAGATAGATAATTCCAGTTTCCAACTATTTTGGTAACTGATACACATCAGAGATTCACAAATAAAAAATTTATCAGATTTGATATATAAATGAATAACTGCCAGATTGGATAGTATCCACGCCTCTCTCGTGGGCATAGACCATAGAGGAATAACTCAATACCGGGGGAATTTCTGGAATCTTGGTGTACATGATCATGCTAAATTCTGATGTTGATAGTAGTGACTTCCATACCTCAAGAGAGTGTCTTAAAGTCAGAAATCCATTTTCATTTAGTAGTCAATGGAATGGAATATGCAAGTAAAGTATCTCACAAGCAAATTGGGTTTAAACTCAATGAGGTCACTTTCAATTCAAGGACACAAGGCTGACTGACAGTGACATATGTAGCTTGATACACCGATTTATCCTGTTATTACTGTCACTGCTCTGCAGGAGTAGTCGATTTTTCAAACAACCTACAATGTGTATCATGTTGTAAACGAAATTATGATTAAATTATCTATTACAAATATCACTTTACAGAACTTTTAATCTCTTTATTTTATCATTGTCACTAAAAAAGTGCCCTCAATTAGAAATGATCATTTTATAAGATTGAGCCTTGGATCCTCACAAACTCCTTGCTTTTGGAAAATGAATTGCTTAGCAATGTGATCAACAATATATTCTCCAAACCTCTTGGATAGGCTACAAAGTACGACTTATTGCCAAAGTATGGAAACTCATATATGGGGATTGTGTGCTTTGGACTTGTCAATCGCTTCCCATCTTCATAGTCATAGTAGAAGTAGTCTAGCAACATCTCTAGTGGAGTCCTGGGAACACTGCCAAATTCGTCATCAATCAAAATTTTAATGAAAAATTTTGTTCTCCAGAAACATTAATTTATCACTTTAGCTTATTATCCCTAGAATTGAATTTCACATTAATTTATCATTCACTCTCCACACCGGCTCATAGTTGTCTCTCTTGTTAAAAAAAAGGACTATCACCAGGCTAGGAAAATCTGACTCATAAAGTAAAAGGCTAGATAGTTCATCGTCTTTATAATTGTTCATTCAAGGTTTGCATCAGTTCTGATTGATCAATATTTCAAATATTACATGCATCAAATATCAATGACTACATTTTAAAAATTAACTGATGATCGATGATCAATTGGTCATATAAACAAATATATATGAAGTGTAATTAATTGTAACTTTATGGTCATCTATTACAAAAGCAATCAACTAATCAATATTCTAGTATTTCTTCTTTTCTATTCTGAAACAATATTTAAGTAGTATTCCATTATAATAACCACTCCTAGCTCAGTTCAAAAAAAAAAAAAAACAAAACCACTCCTAGCTAAACCTGCTGCAGATAATATATAAGTTGCTTTTGGATAAGTTTTTAACAATAAAATAATTATAAGATAATATAAATAATTAATTTTTTTAAGAAATTTTTATGAAAAGTAAAAGTTATTTTATGTTTGAATACAATTATAAAAAATATCTTTTACTTTCTCTCTCTTTTATTACATCTCTCCATAATTGATTATTTTAATAAATAATTCATTCATTTTTTTAAAAAAGCAAAAAACTGCTTTTTTTATTAAATTTCACTTTTTTAAAATATTATTTAAATAGATGTTCATGTTTCAGAATTATTATTTTTTAATAATAAAAATATTTTTTATTAAAAAAACACAAACAAACGTACTCATAATCATGTGTATGTCCATGTTACAGAATTGATTTTTTTAAATAAAAACACAGTTTTTCTATAAAATAAAGCACAAAAAGAAGCAATTATAATATGCGTGTGGATTAAAAAATCAAAGGATGATTATTACCGAGACCTCCCCTAGACCCAAGCGAGTATCAGATTAACAGACCTTCATAACGGCATGTGCGAACCGATATCCCAGGCAGCTAGTTGTTTAGTATAAGTGTATAACTGCAATCCACACGCACTACTGAGTTAAAGCTAAAGTCAGAAAGGAAGCATGTAGTGTACTGTATCCAAATTCAGAGTTTAACCATGAGTACTGGATGTTATTTGCATATCAAATTATTACATTATTTTTTATATCTTTTTTTTTTTTTTTAGAAGAAAAGATGACGAGAGTGTGTGGTGGGACGCGTATTTTTATCTTGTTTTATTATTAAAAAAGGAAAAGAAATTGTTGTTTAACAATTAGAATTGCCTAGTTTTTTTATTAAGTAAAAAAGTACTCACATGATAACGAGATTATAAAATAATTTAAAATATTTAAAAATCATATATGATAATTATTTTATTATTATAAGAAAACATATATATAATTTTTATAAGTGATTATGAGTAATATAAGAATTTTACGTTAAAGTTTAACTATTTATTTTATTTTTAAGTGTTAAATATCAAGTTTATATATAACATTTTGAGATATTTTAAAATTTTCAAAAATTATTAAAAAAATATTTTGATTTTAGGGGCTGCAGTCATTAATAATTTCATTGACTTTTATCTCTATATATTATAGTATGATTTGATATCATAACAATTTTTTTTTTTATTTTTAAAATATTCTTCTACTTAATAGGTGAGAGACTAATAATCTTTTAAGATACGATCAAATACCTAAGCAAATATCTCTTTCAATGGTGTTTTTTTTCATATACATGAATATCATGATCGAATCTAGAACTACATGCTTGAAAGATCCAAACTCCTTTCACTTAACCAATACACGTTGATAAAAATATTTTTATTTTATAAAGAATTATCTCAAAAAAGTGTTTATATATAAATTATTATTATTATTATTATTATTATTATTATATTAATAAGATAATAACAATGAAATCTAAATTCAAATTTGTAATGAATCAATGATGATACAATTTAGAAATGATATTAGTAAAAAAGAAATAATTTGCATGTTTCTTTAATTTTTCTTTAAATAAATAATATTAAAACTCAAATTCAAATTATATTAGTAGTACAACTTAAAAATGATAATTGATATTTTTTAAGTTTTTATTTAATTATGTTTAAAAGAATAGTAATAAAATTTATATTCAAATAATATCAGTAACCTAAAGCTGCTAGTTGGCAAAATTTTACAAACTAGGTTTTTTTATATATATTATATTGATTATTTGGTTACACACTTCTAAACCCATTGAATATGTTAAAATTAAACTTTGATTCTGTTTTCAGCGTCCATTTGATTATAAACTCGATGATATAGTCGACTTTATTATTAGAACCATTTGCAGTCCACTAACTAATGCCCAACCTAGCTAGGGCTACATTCACCAACCTGCAAGTTTCTTTCCTATACAAAAACGAGGCCACGGTCTTGCCATATTTCACTCTCTGAGGACCAATGGCGGAAAAGTCAAGCAAATTAAAAATCCTTGTACTCTCAATTTTTAAAGCTGTATATATAAATCAGCCATACAGATCATATCTTTAGAGGCTGCCACAAAATACAAAATGAAAATTGAAAAGAAAGAAAAAAAAGAAAAAAGAAAAGGAAACGTTCCGAGTCATTGATACGATGCTTGTCTAGAGAAAAGCAGACTATGTCTGGGGAGACCATTTATTTATTGTCCCCACAAGTGATCGATTGTCCCGCCCTTTTTTTCTTCTATATCACTCTATCGTCGACACAACACGCCCAACGGCTCAAAATGAGAATTCATCACTTAATCTGCTTGTTCTTGTCACTCTCATCTTTCCGTGTAAGAACAAACTCTGGCTGCACAATTTTTCTTACTTCAATCTGATGTATAAAATGCACATTCTTTCTGCAGCATTGCATTGCTCCTTTCTCAACGTTGTTTCTTTCCCTCTTAGGTGTTACATTACAAATATATACGTCGTTTAATGTTTTGTTGCCCATAATCTATGAATGCAGGTTTCTCTAGCAACCACTTCCAGCAAGGGAATCCCTCAAAGTCAAGCACAACAACATTCCAGAGCAAAGATCAACCCATTCACTCCCAAAGCCTCTCTCATTCGTTACTGGAACACCCACGTCTCCAACAAGCTCCCCATCCCCATCCCCATCCCTCATTTCCTTCTCTCTAAAGCTTCCCCTCTCACCGCACAACACTACGCCATCCTCAACAACTTCCTCACACACAAACCCTTCTCTCCACAGTTCCACCACTCCCTCTGCTCTACACCCAATCTGTACTGCTCCTTCGACGAAGACACACTTCACCACCCCACCACCACCGCCACCATTAACACCAAAGACAATG
This sequence comes from Ormosia semicastrata, assembly GCA_029884595.1. Classification (NCBI taxonomy): domain Eukaryota; kingdom Viridiplantae; phylum Streptophyta; class Magnoliopsida; order Fabales; family Fabaceae; genus Ormosia; species Ormosia semicastrata. The sequence goes on along the minus strand of JAQQTO010000029.1, from coordinate 169,533 downwards.
CTAACTTCGCTCTCTACTCCAACAAACGCTTCGCAAACTACGGCTCCTCCCGACTCGGCGGAGCCGACTCATTCAAGAACTACTCCAATGGCTTGAACACCAACAACGACTCCTTCAAGAGATACAGCGCGAGCTCAACACGTCATGGTAACCAGTTCAATAACTACGCCGAAAACGGCAACGTGGCAAACACCAACTTCACCAGCTACGGTTCCAGCGCCACCGGCGTCTCCGGCGGCTTCGACAACTACGACAAGCAGGTCAACGTCCCCAACCTCGGCTTTACCACCTATGACTCCGCCGCCAACAACCACAAGCTCTCTTTCTCCAGCTACGGCAACGAAACCAACTCTGGCACCCAATCTTTCACGAGCTACGGCAAGAGGGTTCGCGGAGGAACCAGCGACTTCACTAACTACGCCGTTAGCTCCAACATACTCCAATCCGAGTTCACGAGTTACGGCGAGTTAGGTACTGGTGGCACCAACGATTCCTTCAAGTTCTACAGCTTCTCCGGCAACAACCCTAGGAGCAGTTTCAAAACCTACGGCGCTGGCTCTGTCTCCGGCGCCCACACGTTCGTGAGTTACCGGAACCGTGCCAACGTGGGTGCAGATTCGTTCCAAAGCTATGCCGGAAAATCTAACTCCGGCACCGCCACGTTTGCCAACTATGGTCAATCCTTCAACGTGGGAAACGACACTTTTATTGAATATGGAAAAGGGTCATCGGGTCGGACCACATTCGGGTTCAAGCAATACGGCTTGGGCCGCGAGTTTAAAGAGTACAACAAGCTGGGCGTGTCGTTTTCTGAATACCGCAATTTCAGCGGGTTCAGTGGCAAAATGGTAAATAAGTGGGTTGAACCGGGTAAATTTTTCAGGGAGTCGATGCTCAAAGAAGGGAACGTGATGGTGATGCCGGACATTAGGGACAAGATGCCCGCGAGGTCGTTTTTGCCCCTTGCTATTTCGTCGAAATTACCGTTTTCCTCTTCCAGGATGGGGGAGATGAGGGAAGTGTTTCACGCGCGGGAGGGGTCATTGACGGAGCGCGTGATGTTGAAAGCGTTGGGAGAATGCGAGAGGGCTCCGAGCAGGGACGAGACGAAACGGTGCGTTGGATCAGCGGAGGGGATGATAGAGTTTGCTGTATCGAGGCTGGGTCCCAACGTGGTGGTGAGAGCCACTAAGAGTGTGAATGGGTCAAGCAAGAGTGTGATGATTGGAAGGGTTTATGGAGTAGACGGTGGAAAAGTGACCAAGTCAGTTTCGTGTCATCAGAGTTTGTACCCGTACCTACTGTATTATTGTCACTTTGTTCCCAAAGTAAGAGTCTATGAGGCTGATATTCTTGACGTGGACACCAAGGTGAAGATCAATCATGGGGTTGCCATCTGTCACCTGAACACGTCATCATGGGGCCCAGAGCATGGGGCCTTCTTGGCACTTGGGTCCAGCCCTGGAAAAATTGAGGTGTGTCACTGGATTTTTGAGAACGACATGACGTGGACCACTGCCAGTTGAGGAGAAAATCTCTCATTTGGTTTTTTTCAGTTAGTACTACTTTATATCAAAAGAATTCAGTGATTTAATCTTGTGTAGCCAAATAGCATTTTTTAAGAGTTTTGGAAGTCCATTTATAATTCAGCTGCTAGGTTCTTTTGTGTCGTTTTTGAGAGGTTTGGGATGGTCATGACTCATGACTTTTTTTTTTTTTTCAATTTCTTTTGCCTTTGAGGAATCTAAATGCTTTGTGTGATGGTGATTCTGTTCATTTTGGTCCTGCCCCTTTTTTTTTTCATAAAAAGACGTGAAGCTGGCATTCAGGTAATAAAGTGCAGGACAAGGGAATATGTAGGGCAGTAGAGACACAAATGTTCCATTAAGGGATGGCATTAGAGAAGAATTTCAAGATTCCGATGAAGGGATGATGGCATGGTGCTGATTGTTGCAGTACGCTTTGGCGAGGAAGCCAAGTGCCATTATGCTTGTGCAATGCCTCATTTTGTGTATCAGTTACTTACTTAATCCACTGTAGCTAGGCTGAATGCGTTGAACAGGGAGGGATGGTGAAATGCGCATGTTCAGGGGCGAAGTGATTGTGCGTTCAAAAGTGAGAGCATAAACGGCATGCAAACACTGCAGCTTTAAGTAGAACCCAAGAAATGGACCACGAAAGGCTCAAAGCCACGATCCGTAGCTTATAATTACAGGTGAGTGGGTGTGGTGTAGACTCTTGAATCAAAAGTGTCTTGATGGTATGACAGGGGCAGGGGGGCAAAATCAGGCTATTAGGACCCACCACGCTTTCCATAGCCCTGTAACCTTTTAGACTTTTGGAGTCGTGTATACGAAGAGATTGTGCTTAAAATTAATGGGTATTAATTGAAGTGATTTAATAGATATATAAATTATATTTAAAATATTAATAAAGTGATTTAATAAATATATAAATTATATTTAAAATTAAAGAATATATAAAATTATATTTAAAATATTAATAAAGTGATTTAATAAATATATAAATTATATTTAAAATATTGAGTTTGGTGATATGAAATTTTTAATATATCTTTTTCATAGATATTTAGACAAAATAGATGAGTCTAATGAAATAAATGTGTTTAAGTGGAATTTTGATTTAGAGAGTTAGTAATAATTTTAATAAATAAATAAATGTATTAAAAATAAATGTGAGTTCAGAATTATGTAATAATGTCATTGTAAAAATAGTTTTGACAGTAAACAAGAGGATTTACGAGAAAACTTTGAAAAGATTAAAGAAATTTAAAGAAACTGAACAGAAATTTAAGAATGCAGAAAATTAATTGAAAGCGTGTAAATGGTGCAAAATTAAAATGTAGAATTTAAATAGAAAACAATAAAGAAAAGCAAGTAAAATTAAAAAAAAATGTAAAGGAATTTTAAAGAACAAGACTGAAAAATAAATGAATTTAAAAGAACATTGCATTAATTTAAATGACTTGAAATGAAAAGAGAATGCATACTTGGATCAAAATCCTTTAATCTGCTCGAGTTGAGATATTAGGATTATGTATCAGCAAATAACTTCCTTTTTTTACATCGTGACTATTGATATTTATAGACAAAATTACAAAAATAACTGACACCCTAAAATTTTAACATGTCTTGACAATTATGCTATCAGCATATACCCACTATCCGACAGAACCAGCATTTAACTGCTTTGACCATTCTTCATCGACTCAATGCAATCTTTCTGTCAAATTATTCTTCTATCCGACATCAATACTTAATTGCCACATTAGAGTCCTCCTCCTATTTAATACTTCTGTCGAATTCACCATTTAGCATTTCTGTCGACTCAATACTTAAAAAATTTCTTTAATACCATCATCCAACCGACGAATTGTCAAATATTTGTTTTTACCTCCAACAGATGCCCCCCAAATTTTTTTCTTTCGACACCGACAGGAAAAAGATAAATTTTAATCAAAAATCCTTTCAATATATATATATATATATATATATATATTTATTTAAATCCAACAAAACCTTCCACAAGTATCCGGATACCACAATCAATCTTATCATTGCAAACAATAAATAGTCGTTCTAATAAATAGGGCTCATAATTACCTCTATTTTCTCGCGAAAAAACAACTTTTCAAATTCATGCGACTTTTTACTCTTTTATCACTGTTTATCATCTTCAACCTCTCACCCTTCTTTACTGTTCATCACTTTCAACTTTACCTTCGCCCGTTTTCTCTACAAACTCTTGCCTTCTCCCATGGGTTCCAGCTCTCAAACTCCTAACGTGCCAACGGCAAACTTGGGTAACCATGCCGTCGTTCAAGATCCAGTTCTACAAAAGTCTGAACTCTGGCATCTCTCGAAGGTAATTCTCCCCATTAACGACTCTCCACTTTCCTTGGATCCTTCGGCTGCTTTCTTGGGCCCAATTCTGCCCAAGGAATCTATTACTGATTAAATAAATTCTTTCTTCCCTTGTAAAAGTTCTCAAGAAGCTATCTTGGCTTCCCTTCCTTCCATTCCTATCAGCTATTTCAGAAAATCTGAAAGGCTGTTTAGAACTCCCCCTACTCATATTAATGGGTATCTTGAGTGGCTTCACAGAGTTCAAGCTTCTAAAGAAAGCTTATGGAGGGAAATAGGTATTTTTGATTGCATCCAGCTTTTTCGTTATTCCATAAAAATGGATTCTTGCATGTTGGGTGCCTCTTTCTTTTTCTGGAACAAAACCACCAACTCCTTCCAATTTTCCTATGGTATGATGGGTCCAATACTTTTCGACGTAGCTGCCATAACTGGTCTCAGACCAGATAGGGAAATCATTACGCCTGTTCTTCAACCTTCAAACACCATCGACGTATATTCAAAAGCCCCAACTTCCTTTTCCAACTTCATTAGCTTTTATTCTCCTGAATCAGGTCCTGTGACCGACGAAGAACACATAGCTTTCCTTCTTCTCTGGCTTTCAGCCTATGCTATAGGTTCTAAGTCGATTCAAGTATCTAGATCCTTTCTTCAACTTGCTAACCTTCTTCATGAAGGTCAACCATTAGCTCTTGGTCAATTTCTCCTTGCCAATCTTTATTTGAGTATAGGTGAAATTGTCCAAAGCATCAGAGCTCAGGTAAAGAAAACCAATTCTGGTGGCCCAATGTGGCTACTCCAACTTTGGTTGAATGCCATATTGGGAGATTTCTTGGTCGACTCTTCTCCTCCGACAGTCTCTTTTGCTACATATGGCATTAAACTTTGCCATGTAAAACATGAAAAAGTCCATAAACAGAATTTGGGAAATTTCATGCATTTCTTCAATATTTTTCATTCCATCTCCTTTAATACTGAAGACATATACTTCACTCCATTTGCTGATCGTTCTCTTGGTCCCGAATGGTTTACTCGACTAATTCTTTCCAACGATCCTTCTACTCAGGCCGACAATATTTCTGTCTGGTCAAACTTTCTCTGCCGACAAGTCCTGGTGGTTGGTCTCCCTGGTTCGACAGATAAATCTTTAGAGTTGTGTCTGCCAAATATGGTAGCTCGACAATTGGAATTTTGTCAAGCTATTCTAGCACCTTTCTCTCATAGGGCCAAAGAACACCTCATCAATGGCTACCTACAAAGCATATCGGATCTAATTCGAGTAGTTTTAAAAAATGAAAAGCACAAGCATCATTTTGAGGTCTCTGCATTTACCCCCTACAGAGGAGTTTCAAAGGGTTTTGTCGATTGGTGGACTAGATATTATAGTCCTTATCATGTTGACATTGAGACATGTCGAAGCCGTATTACTGAAACTCTGATTCTTGTGCAGGGTCAAGATCCTTCATCAAAGACCAAAGGTAAACATATTCAAGATATCAAGGTTTTTGAAAAATATTACAAAATCAAGTGGGACTTCAGGTTTCCTAGCTTAATTGTTCAACATTGTGAAGAAGTCGTGGCCAAGCTAAAATTGCACACAAGGAAAAATGTTCTACCAATTTTCTCTCAATTTCTATAAAAAAATCCTTTAGCACGGCTTGAACCTTTTTAAATCCCTTTTCCAAAGCCAGTGCTTTTTCCTTGTGCTCGTTTTGGACTGGCCGACGAATTCCCAGGTAAACCTACAAGGGCTGGTAACTTCCCTATTTCAGATAGGATATATTCTGTGAGTAATATCTTTCTTACAAGAACTCTAGAAGTCAAGTTTACTCATCAGTTTGCCTTGTCGTGGGAATAATTTTCCAGGAATGCCCGAGTAATCACTGAAATACCTGAAGGTATTTTTTCTCTTTGCATTCTGTTATCTCTAATTCTATACCCCGTTTACTAAATACACTCTCCTTCTTGTAGCTCTTCCATTAAAAAGACCTTTAGAATACAAGCAGCCTCAAGGAAGTGATAATGAAGAAGAAGATGAAACCACTTCCTCAGAAAAGAAGAAAAGCAAGAAGTCCCAAAAACCTCCTGTTCCCAGGCTTCAAAGGTCAAATCAGCTGCATCAATGCCGACAAAGAGTTCTTCGAAACATGATGCTGCTGCTACAAAGCTTTCGAAATCAAAAACCCTCAAGGTATACATACTTTTCCAACTACATATTAAGACTTGGTTTTTAATTTTGTTCAAGTCTAAATTAATGTCGAATTCAGATTAGCGAATCTGCTCCTACCACTTCTGTTTCTCCCGTCGAATCTTCAATCCCATCTCCAGAACATCATCCAAAGGTATGCCTTGTATTATTATACATTCTCTAATACCAGGCAACAATCTCACCCTTTTACCTTTACAGAAAAAGAAGAAGAAGACTCAAACCACCATTTCTACTTTGAAGCCTCTTGTCGAAGAAGCAGAAACCATCTTTCTTTCATCTGAGGTAAATTTCAATCAACACACTTCTTTTTCCTTGGATTCTTGACTTTTACCACTCATCCAATATTTATTCTTATCAAATTCAAGATCCGGAGGCTGAACAATCTGTTGATCATCCTCTAGAACCTGTTGTCGAACCAGAAATTGAAGAGTCAATTCGACAATCTCCCGAGGTAATATATCTTACCAAACTCAACTATTTTCAAAGTATTATTTATTCTGAAATATCCTCTATTCATCTCCAGGATTCAGCAAATTTGGCTATATCTAATAGCCCACAAAGACTAGGAACCAAGAATTCTCCAGAATCTCACACTTCTCTGGCCTTTGCAACACCTGCTATTTCTTCACCACTTCCGACAGAAATCCAGACTGTCGAAGCCTTAAAAAAAACTCCAATCCCCCCAGGCATTGAGGGTTCTTCTTATTCAGACAAAGTCAATCCTGTTCAAATTCTCTCAGAAGAATTTGACATGAATACTTTGATGGCAGAATTCATCCCAATTGATCCATCTCCATCTCCTCCAGCCAACTTAATTGTTGTTGTGCCAGAAGATACTAAAGATATGGAGGCAGATTTAGACGAATTGATAACAATGTTGTCAGGTGGCCATAGAAGTTCTCCTCAATCGGCTTGTTCTTCGATACAACTTGGACAAGACTCTAGTGATTCCCATATTACTGGACTCTTAATTGAATTGAAGAATACCTTCACCTATTCTTTCGAGCACTTAATTTCTGACCAACCTCTCCAAGAAAGAATGGTGGCAATCGTAAATGAACTTGAGCCTCTTGCTCAGCAATTACCAATAACCAGTCGAGCTTTTCCTACGACTGTGAAAGATTTTCTTCAAAGCTTAACGGCAAAAATGCCAGTCATTCGTCAAGTCATTCCTGCTTATACATAAGAGATTCAAGAAAAGTCTAGAATTTTGAAACAGTTGACCGACGCAAAAAGTGAAAATGCCACTTTGAAGGAAAATCTAGTAAAAGGAAAAGCCAAAGAGGCAAAGCTCGACAAGGAGATTGAAGATTTAGAGAAGAAACTTGAGGTAGCCCATCATCGCAAACAAAAACTTCAAACGGCATTACAACAAGGGGCCTCCAGACAGCAAAGTATTGCCAATAATATCAAATAATGGGCTGTCCAAGCCAAAGTTGTATTGGCAAAAATAAATTCTCTTGAAGCGAAATATCAAACCACCTGTTCCGACAAGCAGTCTTTAGAAGATTCTTGGGGAGTATTGCAAAAGTTTTAAATGTAATTTTTTTTTGTAAAGTTTTGGCAATATCAAGTTATATCATACGTTTAGTATTCTTATTATGACATTGTAACTTGTAATTGCCAAATACATGAATGAACAATTTTACTTCATTCCTTGTCAATTTTTACTTCACACATTGTTAGTCTATATAGCTTCAAATATTTGCCATTAATCGACTTAATTTTTAAATCAGAATTATTTTTTGACAAGTGCATAAGCATTTCCTGAAAATACTCTAGTCACTTTAAATGGTTCTTCCCACTTCGGAGACCATTTCCCATATTCTCCACACTTCTTATCCATGAGCAAAATCACCTTCCAAACCAAATCATCAATTTTAAAAGATTTATACTTAATTCGACTATCATAAAACTTTGCAATTCTTTCTTTCTGTCGAATCAAATGTTCCAAAGCAATTAATCTTTCATCACTTAATTCATTTAATTCATCAAACATCAAGTCCCAATAATGCTCAACTAGTAACTCATCTTGTTTTTGAATACGAATTGATTGAAGATTAATTTCGACGGGAAAAACTGCATCATGACCATATACCAATTTGTATAGTGATGTGCCCGTCGCTTCTCTAGGTGAATTTCTATATGCTCATAGAACTTGATTAAGAGTATTATGCCAATTTCTAGGCTGTCGACCAATATGCTTTTTAACCAAACCTGTTATTATCTTATTCATGGCCTCTACCTGGCCATTTGCCTAAGCATAATAAGGTGTCGATGTGAGCATTTTAATTTTCCTTAAACTGGCATACTCGACAAATTTCTTTCTTATGAATACTAATCCTTGATCAGTTGTCAAAGTTTGTGGTATCCCGAACCGACAAACTATATTATCTTCAATAAAGTCAATTACATCCTACTGGGTTACATCTTTTAAGGCCACAGCCTCAACCCATTTGGTAAAGTAATCAACTCCTACTAGAATATATTTGTGTCCCTTCGACGAGACAATATGAATTTGGCTAATTAAATCCAAAGTCCATCCTCTGAAAGGCCACAGTTTAACTATAGAATGTAACTCACTAGCAGGAATATTTTGTATATGGCCATGTCTTTGACACTCTTTACAAGACTTAACAAACATTATACAATCCCTAACCAGTGTTGGCCAATAGTACCTTTGACGTCGAAGGACCCATTTCATCTTTTCTCCTGCTTGATGAGCCCCGCAAATTCCTTCGTGGACTTCTTCCAAGGCAATATAAGCTTCTGCTTCACTCAAGCAAACCTCTAAATTTCCATCGACAAACTTTCTATACAAGGCTCCCCCTAATACTACAAATTTCGACGCTCTATACTTGAGCTTTCTATCAACATCTTGACTTGGATTTTTCAAATAACTTAGTATTAGTTGTCTCTAGTCATTAATTGTCGAAATTTCATTTTGTAGTATATCTATTTCCTCTAATAGATATAAAAGTTCCCTTATTTCCATTAAATTTGTAAGAACCTTGGATGAAATTCTATACCCAGAGGCTACTTGTGCTAATTCATTAGCCTCTTCATTTAAACCTCTAGAAATGTGTTTGACAGTTACTTTGTCGAATTGCTCCATCAACTTACTCGTCACAATATAATATTTTATTAGATTTTCACTAACATATTTATATTCTTGAGCAAGCTGTTTAATGACCAACTGTGAATCACTAAAAATATGCACATTACGTGCTTTCATTTCTACTAAAATTTCCAACCCAACAATTAAGGCTTCATACTCAGCCTCATTATTGGAACATGTATACTTAAGTTCAAATATGAACTTAGTTGGAGTACCTTGAGGAGAAACAACTAAAATCCTCACTCCGATTCCATTCTGATGCCTTAAACCATCAAAATACAACACCAAGGTTTTAAACCGATAACATTTATGTTATCCATATCTAAACAAGGGTGGTCGGCCAAGAAGTTAGCAATTGCTTGGCCTTTCACCGCTCTCATTAGAACATATTGTAAAAAAAATTCTGACAAAGCAATAGTCCATTTTCCAATACATCCATTTAACATTGGTTTTGATAACATATATTTTATTACATCAGTTTTCGACATAACCAGTACATTATAAGGCATCATATAATATTTAAGTTTAGTACATGAGAAGTATAATGCTAAACAAAGTTTCTCTATTGTACTATATCTTCTCTCAGCATCATTCAAAACTCGACTAAGATAATACATAGCTCTTTCGACGTTATTTTCATCTTCTTGGGCCAGCATACTTCCTATAGTTTCTTCTGACACTGATATATACAACTTTAATGGTCGTCGAGGCACTGGAGGCATCATGACCGGTGGATTTGTCAAATATTGCTTTATCTGGTCGAAGGCTTCTTGGTGGCAAGGTTCCCACACAAAATCTTGTTCAACCTTCAACTTGATCAATGGAGTAAAAACTCTGGTTCTTCCCTATAAATTGGATATGAATCTTCTCAGGAAATTAACTTTTCCTAAAAAAGACTACAATTCCTTTTTGTTTGTCGGTAGTGCGACCTCCAAAACTGCCTTGGCTTTATTCTTGTCCACTTCAATCTCTTTTTTATGGACTAAGAAACCCAGGAATTTAGCAGCCGACACTCCAAAACCACATTTTTCTGGATTCATCTTAAGGCTGTGCTTCCTCGTCCTGTCGAATGCCTGCTTCAAGTTTGTCAAATTGCTTTCCTTTGTTTCCGACTTGACAATGACATCATCGATGTAAACTTCCATAAATTTCCTGATGACATCATGGAAAATTATATTCATTGCCCTCTGATAAGTAGCCCATGCATTCTTTAAACCAAAAGGCATGACTACTCATTCATATGTCCCAATGGCTCCAGGACATCTGAAAGCAGTTTTCGACACGTCCTCCTCGGTTATAAAAATTTGATTATAACCTGCATGGCCATCCATAAAACTTAATAATTCATGTCCAGATGCGGCATTAACTAACATGCCCGCAATTGGCATAAGATACTCATCTTTAGGTGTGACAGTGTTCAAATTTCTAAAATCTACACATATTCTTAACTTGCCATTTTTCTTGACTATAGGAACAATATTAGAAAGCCATTCGACATACTTGGTTGTTCTGATGAATTTAGTTTTGAGCAATCTTTCAACTTCTTCTTTTATCTTTAAGATTACCTCAGGTGCAAATCTCCTGTTGGCTTGCTTGACAGGTCTGCTTCCTTCTTTCAGAGGCAATCTGTGCTCGATAAGATTTCTACTCAATCCAAGCATTTCATCATAATCCCAGGCAAAACAATCTTTATATTCCATAATTAACTCGACAAGCTTTTCTTTGAACTTCTCTGGGAGAAATGAACTTACAAAAATAGGTCTCCTATCTGTTTCAGTGCCCAAGTTTATTTCTTCCAAAGGATTTTCTACTTCTACACCTTGATTTCCAACAAGTCCTTTTTCAAAACCTAAAGGACCATCATCGATTACACAATCTGACAACATACACTCAATAGAGTATATTGCCTTATCGGCTAAATAAGCCGACAATCTTTCTGAGTGATCCTTAACACTTATAACTAGTGCTTAGCCGATCATCTTCGGCTTTCTTCACTAGTCGTATACCAAATTGATCCCTTAAGCAAACTTTGAGTGCATCTTTGTTAATGACTCCACCACTTGTTGTTACTGGTTTAACACTTGGGACATATATTCTGAAATCGACATGAAGCTGCTGGAGATAGCAAGGACTATCATCTGCTTCTATTATTTCAACTTAGTCATCTTCATTCCAAAGAATGAGCTTTTGATGAACCGTTGATGGTATTGCTCTAACAACATGAATCCAATCCCTTCCTAACAAAAGATTGTAACTTGACTTCATCGAAATTACCACAAATAGCGTCGGCCTTGCAACAGATTTGACTTGTACTTTCAACATCACCACTTCGTCCGACGGGGAGGTTTTACCACTAAAATCAGTGACTATCATGTTTGTCGACATCAAATTTGACTCATCTTTCCCAAGTTTTTTGAGTATTGCACTTGGGATTAAATTGATAGCTGCCCCCCCAGTCGATCAAAACTCTATTGGTGGGCTTTCCTTCTAATAGAGCCTTGATGTGTAACGGTCATAAATGAGCCTTCTGGTCTTCTGTTGATTTTTTGAGCTGAGCCATATTGTCGAAGACTGTTACCATATTATCCTAGAAAAGAAGCCAATGATCATCCAGGTCATCTAAATTCTCTTCATTCTCCCCAGTGTACTCAATTTTGTGATACCCTTCAAAATCTACAGGTAATACCGAAACTAAATTCACACTCATTGACTTCAAGAATTCCTCTTCATTGGACAGCTCTTCTAATCTTGAAATAATCTTCCGACGACAAGTTACTATCCATAGCTGTCAAGATATCATCCAAGTCCCCCTCCAAGTTGATATCCATATCGAACTCATTGTCACCAAGGCCTAATAGATCATCTGGATCATTAAGGCCTTAATAACTTCATCGGCTACCAAGTCCATACTTTGGCAATCAAGCTTTGCCAATCTTTCTTTCTCTTTACTTATGTCGAGTACCTTTTTCCTCCACTTAACATCTTGATCAGGATCCTCTAAGATTCTCCTGATTTCTTCTTTCGACCAGTCTTCAATATTCTTACTATTTCAATTTCTAGAGTCCTTAGTCTGCTCTTTTCCCATTGTCAGTTTTACAACTTTTAAGCTGACCAACTCTTTATCCTTCTCGACTGGTAAACTATTCTTTCTTGCCTCTTTTTCTGCTGCTATCAATCCAATTGGCCATTTCCTCTTTGTTTTATTTGGAATTGGCCTTTGAACCTGCTTACCCTTTCTTATTTCTGCCAACCTTTCTCATTGGGATTTATCATCCGTATCAAGCTGTTTAACTGTATTTGTTGTCGGCTCCCCTGGAAACGATCCCCTGTTAACAACACTTTTTAGCTTTCTATCATCTTTATCCTGATTAAGCACTGACTTCTTTTTAACCACCAAACAACCTATTTCTACAGGCTGCTCCTTGATCACTAATCCTTCAGCCACATTTCTTCTCTTTTGTGCTTGTCTTAGTACCTGCAATCTCCTTTTCTTACTCTTCGACATTGGAAGAACCTTTGATGGCCCTGCTACATCTTGGCCAATTGAGGTTTTTCCTGTATTAATCCTACCATTCTTGTAGTCTTCATTCTAAAAAGGTTGATCCCTTTGAAAGTTACTTCTCTTGGCAGGCATATTTCGTTAAAAATACGTATGTCTAGCCATTACAGAATTCTTCATCCACCTATTCACGACAACATTAGTAGGTAGCACTCTGGTCTTAACTGGTCCGACGTGAACTCTGTTTCCCATAAACCCATATGGTTTGACTAACCAACTATTCATGTTAGGCCTAGGCATGTAGACTGGCTTTGGCCTTGGAGCATGAAAAGGCTTCTGTGGTTTCCAGGTTTTCTTGTTGAGAACCTTCTTCTTACCCTGTTGGACACTTGGTTATTCTTCAGTAGCTTTCTTCGCAACGAACTCATCGTATACTGCATTACATCTTGGGCACAACCTTACCTTGCCCTCTTCTTTCTTTCTCTCAAGAAATGCCTTGAGAGACTCACCTGATTTTGGATAAATATCGGTTGCCTCCTTTGTATCCACGTCGAACTCTTGCAACTTCCTTATGTTGAGCATCCCAATATTTAAAGGAACTTGCTGATCAACACAAGATACTTTAGCCTGAAACGGATCTGTGTCAACTTTCATATCCGCTTTAACTTGTCAATAAACTTCAAATGTCCATTCATTATTATTTTTTGAATTATGTCTCTGAAATGAACACATTCATTAGTAACATGACTGAAATTATTATGAAACTTACAATATTTTCGGTCTTTTATTTCATCAAACTTTAGTAGCCTATGACCTTCTGATAGTTTAATCTGTTTGTCTTTTAATAACAAATCAAAAATCTTGTCGGCTTTGGTTACGTCAAATGTATATGTTTTCCTATTGGCATAACTCATTTTCTCTTTATTTCTTGTAGGCTGTAAGGCCTGGCAAACATAAGGAGGACCGTTCTGAAGTTCAGCAATGTTAACTTCGAACTCATCATCGCTACCTTCAAACTCATTGTCAGATTCACTTAATCTAACAAATGCCACATTTTCTCTTTTAAGAAATCTTTTCTGTTTTTGAATCTTTTCAACTTTTAGTTGTTTTATTAGCCTAACTTTTTTACCTAATTGGGAAAGATCAACCAAATGTTGATTCACTAATTTCTTCCTTATTTAATAATCTAAACCACCTGCAGCTATCTTTATTATTTCGACCTCAGGTATAGGGGTAAAACATCTACTCTTCATTTGTCGAAACCTAGCAAGATAGTCATCAACAGTTTCATTATACATCCTTTTGATATCAACGAGATCTGTAAGTCCCACTTTCAAATCTCCTCTAAAGAATTGATCATGAAAGCTTCTTTCCAATTAAGCCCAAGAGTGAACTGAGTTTGGTCTCATTGTCGAGAACTAGGAAAAAGCATTCTTTGTAAGGGAACTTGGGAAGAATCTCATTTTAAGGCCTTCAGTAGTGGCCAACTCCCCCATCTCTATCATAAACCATGCAATATGTTCGACGGTCGATTCCCCACTTTCTCCTACAAACTTAGAGAGTTTAGGAATCTTAATTCCTCTAGGCAACTTTGCTTGTTGTACCCATTCAGGAAATGCTGAAACAAAATAGGGTTGATTGGCATATCCGACATTAAACCCAAATCTATTCAGCACTTATTCCACTACTTGGTTTACATTCTGTTCAACCACTTGGTGCCCCCCAAGATTTTGTCGAAGCAATCTCATGGCTACATCATTTCTAGCCATTTGATCTTCATCTCCTCGACGAAGCACATGGACATTTCCATATTCCAAGCGTGGCTGATCATTTTGCCTAAGCTGATTTAAGTTTTGTTAATTCTGCCTCACATTTGCCTAAGGTGTAACTGTTTCCCTATTTACCCCAGGCTGGGTTCCTTGAGCATTTTCATTGACCAATTCGCCTAGTCCTAAGGCTTAGTTTAGCCTTGCCATTTGTTGGGCTAATACACTGCAAGCATTATTTGTACTTTCCATGATTGGCGTAATCACAGCACCCATTTGCTGAGTAAACATATGCACCATGTCATGGTTGCTTTCATCCATTTGTTATTGAAAACTGGCCAAAGAATTCATAGTTGGCCCTGTTATACTTTGCGGATTATCTCTCGACATATTTGGAAAAACTAAACTGGTCCCAAATTCAATCTCTCCTGTCGAAAGAGAGTTAGATTGCTTGTGCCTATAACCCCTACTCCTTGACTACCAAAACTTGCTAAGGCCGAACTTATCTGTGGTTGGCCTTGTGAAGCTACTGATTGGCCGACAGTATTGGCCAAAGTGGAGCCAAGTCCCATTTGTGCTATCATAAGGGGAACATAATTGGGTGGCAACTCATATTGGGGCACAAACCTTGAATTTGAATTTATTATGCTTTGGTTACTTGGCTGACTCGGCGATGACTGAGTCATTCCAGGCAACACCTGTTCTACTACTGGATTACTCCGGAGAGCACCAGTTGCTATAACATCATCCACCAAACTAGTACTAGCGACGGTCAAAGGTGGCACAGTAACGGCTGTCGAAGGTATATCCGACGCCTGGCTACTTATATTACTCATGGTTTGTGTATTTTGAGAAGAAGAATAAGCAAATTTCTTACTTCTTAAACGCATAAAACCATTTCTTGTGACACTACGAGTTACTCTGAACTCGTCCCATTGGGCGTGCCAATTTGTTTAGGTGGAATTTTAGTTTAGAGAGTTAGTAACAATTTCAACAAACAAATAAATGTATAAAAAACGAATGTGAGTTCAAAGTTATGTGGTAATCTCGTTGTAAAAATGGTTTTGACAGTAAACAAGAGAGATTTACGAGAAAACTTTGAAAAGATTAAAGAAACTGAACAGAAATTTAAGAATGCAGAAAATTAGTTGAAAGCGTGTAAATAGTACAAAATTAAAGTGCAGAATTTAAATAGAAAACAATAAAGAAAGCAAGTAAAAGTGCAAAGAAATGTAAAGGAATTTTAAAGAACAAGACTGAAAAATAAATGAATTTAAAAGAACATTGCATTAATTTAAATGACTTGAAATGAAAAGAGAAGGCATACTTGGATCAAAATCCCTTAATCTGCTCGAGTTGAGATGTTAGGATTATGTATCAGCAAATAACCTCCCTTTTTTACATCGTGACTACTGATATTTATAGACAAAATTACAAAAATAACTGACACCCTAAAATTTTAACACGTCTTGGCAGTTATGCTATCAGCATATACGCACTATCCGACAGAACCAACATTTAACTGCTTTGACCATTCTTCGTCGACTCAATGCAATCTTTCTGTCAAATTATTCTTCTGTCCGACATCAATACTTAATTGCCACATTAGAATCCTCCTCCTATTCAATACTTTTGTCGAATTCACTATTTAACATTTCTGTCGGCTTAATACTTAGAAAATTTTTTTAATATCATCATCCAACCGACGAATTGCCAAATCTTTATTTTCACCTCCAACAAAATGAAAACAAATATAAGATTTTGATTCTGATATTACGTGAGATTTTAACTTAAAATTAATTAGTGTTAAGTATAATAACTTAATACATATATAAATTGCACTTTAAATATTAAGACAGATGATATAAGACTCTTACCATATATCATATATGAGATACTGTGTGTCGGTTTAATAAACATTTGATGATCTTGAGCAGCTACTTGAATTAACTTCGTTTTCTGTTTAATTAATTATTGGATAGAAATTGGCTCCAATTCTAGTTAGAGAAATCCTTTTAATTCTTATTTAATATGTTATCATATATTTATTATTTATTTAATTTGTTATAATATATTAATTAATTTAATTAAATAAAATTAGAAATAATAGATGATAATAAATTAAATGAATAATAAACACATAATAACATATTAAATACTAGTTAAAGAGACTCTTTCTTTTACGCTTTTAAGATAAGTTTTATCCTTAATTATATGTTGGTTCCTATGAAATGCAGACACAAACATGGACACGAGACACGATATGGACACGGACACAGACACATACTAAATTTAAAAATTGTAAGACACAGACACTGTGTGTGTGTGTATATATATATATAAATTACAAAATTTAAGTAAAAAATTCATAATTCATTAAAATCATTTCTATAAATCTAAAAATTTACAATATCTTAATATATGTCATATATACTAATATTTGTTACATAATAAACCCATCCTAAAAAATATGGAGCATAATTTCTGAATACTTAGTTTATGATAAGATACAATGGCGTTGTTTGATTCATGTAACCGACCCCACTTAGTGGGAAAAGACTTAGTTGTTGTTGTTGTATATTCTAAAAAATCTCTTAAACTAACTTTTCCTAATAGAACTAATTATGAATGAGTACATGTGCATAAAAAAATTAGAGAGAATATTGATATGAAGTAAGCTTCAGTGACGACGAAGTAGACGATTTAATACGAGTAAAGGTAAAAGGAGCAGATAAAAATAGTGGTGTGTGAAAAAATAAAACTTAAAAGTTTAATAGTGATATATGAAAAGATAAAATTTAAAATATTGATGTGTGAAAATTGTACTTAGGACATTAGTTATGTAATTGAACTTGGGTGGGTTACGAGCTTACTAATTAAACATTAATTATGGAAACTATTTTTAAAAAAAATACTAATAGATCGTGTTCAAGTTGTTTCTTAGACGTGTCCAGACGTGTCCAAATGTGTTCGAGACGTATCCAAACATGTCTGATACGTGTTCAAGCGTATCCAAAATATGTCTAAATTGAAAAAAAAATTTAATCAGACATATTTTAATACGTAGGACATATGTGTTATATAAATGTCTCTATGTGTTTAATATAAACACGTATTCGACACACAAATACACCTCAATAATAGTGTATCCGTACTTCATTGGCTGGTTCTTTTCTGTGTAGCTTTTGCTGCTGTGTTTTTTTGGTGTTTGGCTGTTTGGTGTCGTATTTGTGTTTTTTAGCTGGTGCTTCTGTTCCTTGTTCATTACATATCAAAACAAATTTAATTTGAGGTTATGGACTGGCCGTGAGAGTATTTGGGTCCAACCATAATCAGGCCTTTACTAGCTTGTTTTTACTGGATGGTTATTTTTTAAAATAATTTTGATTTTTTCATCATACTTTTTTATATTATTTTTTATATTATTCAGATTAATATTTAAATGTTAATATTTTCTCAAATTTTATCACAACTATTAAAAAATAATATAAAAAAATTAATGTGAAATGATTATTTTCTTTTTCAAAATGAGTAGAACCCTATTTTAAGCATGGAGCTAGCTTTACACCCGTGCAATGCTATTTTTCAAAATGAGTAGGACCTATTTTAAGCATGGAGTTAGCTTTACACCCGTCCGTCCGGCTAATAAAAAGATTTAATTCTTCGAAAGTACAACTTGCATTTTAAATAAATAAATATCATAAAGATATAATAAATATTGAAATATTAAAATTTTAGACAAATAACATAACTACAAATACAGATTGTCATTAAAAAAATTTATAAATTCAAAATTTGAATTTGTGTATTTAAATAATGGAGGAGAACACTTGTTATTGAATTAGTGTGTCATTTGTCATGATTTTACTAAAACATTGACGTCATAAAATAGAGTTAATATTCAAACTGTTAATGATAGAATAAAACAAATTTTGAATCCGTTTAATTTTTTATTTTTATTTTTATGCATTGAATCCATTTTGTTATCCAGATTTTGATTCCATTTTGTTGGTATTCATCTTCTACCATATTTAGCACTTGTTCAAATACTTTCTTAAGAAGGAAAAATTATCAAATAATTTACATTTATTTATTTATTTATTAATAAGATAATAACAAAATTCAAATTCAAATATAAATGACAATTGTGCCATAATTTAGAGATGGCATTTGTCAAAATTTCACAAATTAGGACTCTCTTTTTATATTGATTAATTGATAATTATATTGATGGTTCTCTATATATTAATGTTATCAATTTAATTTTTCTAGGTTCAAATGTTTGGATTTAATTTTTAATTTTTTAGTCCCTCCATCCGAATAATGTGTTAAACCTATATTGTTTTTTCATATTTAATTTGAACGCACTGTTAATGTTATTTAATCATGTATTGTCACGTTACTAAAAATATTTGATTCTCACAATAACTACCTTAAAAGTCACATATATAGTGATGTATGATTAATTGATGACATAAAAAAATTTATATTGATAGTGCATCAAAATTAAACTTTTTTTTAAAATCACAAACTTCTATCTTAAAATAGATAAATTTTAATTTGATCCTTCAAAGTTTAAATTCCCAATATTTTAGTCCATCCATCCAAATAATAAAGGTGAATGATGTGTTGATGTTATATTTTTTTCCCTTATCACTAACTTCTATCCAAAAAACTACATTAATTTTGTTTGTATTTTTTTAATTTCATCATTATATTTGAAAATAAATGCCAGCTTCCAGAAATTGTATTTATAAATAAATAACAATATGTCAGCACCCTAATTTTAGTGGATTGGGTCGACGACCCAAAGGGTAGTAAGTTAACATGATGGGTTGGTGCATTGGACCTAGAAGAGTGGCTTGGTTGGGTAGAAGCCCAAAATGATGAGTTCCATGTGATGAAAACAGAAATGAACTGGGTTTGACCAAGTTCAAAGCATAGGCAGTTGAGGATGAAGCTCTTAAAAAATAGGAATGGGAGTTGTGGGTGGTTTTCTTTCTCGTTCAAACATGATGAAGGTGCATGGAAGGCCATTTTTATGGTTTTTTTTTATTATTATTGAAGCTTGTTGGAAATGCCTCATAGGAATGTCGACGACTTGATCATGGATGGAAGTTGCTAGATTGATGAAGAGCAAAGCTTTGAAAATAAAGGAAGATGTGCTTTAAGGCTTGAAGGTGCACTAAAACAACAATTTTCACAGCTCCAATTCTATAACTAGGCCTCTAAGGTGGGTCATCACCATCACAAACTAAAAACACTTATGTTTCAGTCACTTTATCTTTAGTTTTCAGCCCTTTTATGCCTTTTCTCTACATTTCAACCAGTTTATTACTTTCCTTTACATCTTTTCAAGTTTATTTTTATGCATTTTACTTTTTCCTTGTATCACATTTACGTTTCAAGTCCTTGTACTGCAATTTCAAGTCTACGTACTTTGCTTCATTGTAGTTTATTAGTGCAATTTCAATTTCCTTTACATTTGTAAGTGTAATTTTATCTTGAATCTTTAGTTGAGAACTTTCTTTAGTTACTTCAAGAACCAACATCAAAAGGTAAATTTACCCTTTTGTGAGTATCCTAAGGTGAAGCTTATATTACATTGGGACAATGATGAGAGTGTGAAGTTTGCTTTTCCTTTGCCGGCACAAGCTAACTTAGTCTTTTATGCACCAACACAATCATTAGAAAAAAGTGAAATATATCTAAATGGTAACCACATTAATATAATAAAAATTTTAAATAAGTCAAACACAATATTTCATTTACTACATAACTAGATAAAAGGTAACAATTGAGTAAATGAATATCAATGAATGTGTTAATAATAATATCATCTATCAAAATTTATACTACTTTACTAATAAAGAGGAATAGTTGTATATTTCTATAAAGCTCAAGATAGAAATCATGAGGTACAAATTACACCAAATTATAAAAGATAATATAGAAAATCACAAAATCACATATGAATGCATATATATACAGGGAGCGTATCTAATGAGAGGAGTGTTTATTATAAGAGGTGAGAGGAGTGAACCTTAACCAGTAGATCTTACATGAATGGTCAAGATTAAAACATAAATGCATATGACTTTTTTAAGTGGTCACATGACCTTTAAGTAATTTTTAATCTTGATCATCTACGTATGGTTGTATGGTCAAAATTTACTTCTCTCAGTCTCTCACAATAAAAACTACTTTTACTAGATATGTCCTATATATATATATATATATATATATATATATATATATATATATATATAATTTCTAAAAAAATTCAAAAAAGTTTGGGTCCTATTAGTTTCTACTGATGACATTATAGTTGTGTAAGTTGGACATTAACTAATGGTTTAGCCCAACTAATAATTCGTTTAAGGCCCGTTTGGTACGCAGGAGCCTGATTGTATTAAGTCTGATAGTATAAGGCCTGATAGTATAAGGTTTCATAAAATTTTAATAATATTAAGTGTTTGGCATAACATTGTATAAGATACTATATTGTATAAGATAATACCCCCAAAATCACAAATCAGCCACCACTCCACATCCCTGGTCCACAGCCACCATCTCAATCCAACACCCAACCACCTCTCCTCCACCTTGCTACTTCCATGCACCACCATTACCCCCATACCCACCAGTAGTCTCTGCCTTTCTAAAACCCTAGATCGACCACCATCGCAGTCCTCCACACAAGCTAGAGAACCAACAAATCTAGCCACCCAAACCTCAGACTGTCATCCACCATCACTGGCCAAGCATGTGCCTCCCTTGTGCCACCCACCGCACCTTCGCCTTCCTCCACCGCGCTCCTCCACGACCCGCACCTCTTACCTTCTGCCTCTATTCTAAAGTTGCAACCTACCATGCCACCACTACGAACCGTCTCAGCCATCGTGAGACTCGCTGGCTTCATGCCTCTACCGCTGTCATCGTCCTCTAGTTGCATTATCGTCAACCCACATCGCCCAACCAAGAAGCGTGACCCAGCCGCTGTCCTCCACTGTATCGCCAGAGCTCCATCATCCCCAGGCGACCCACGCCGACCAGTCACTACTACTGCTCGACCCCAAACCGCGCACCATGTTCGCTGGTCCTCCATTCTTTCCCTTTTTCTTCTATTATTTCTGTTTGAATGTGTTTTCCAAATTCTAAGTTTGATTAAGTTATACGTTATTTTAATGTATAAGAGAGATATACTGGATAAGCTTATACAATACTATGATCGCACTAAACAACTGATAAAATCATAATGTATTATATAAGCTTATCCTATCAGACTTTATACATCGTGTCAAATATGCCCTTATTCTTTGAGCTTTGTCAACACTTTCTTAAGGAGGTGTTCCAAAATATGTTGCATACTATTAGTTATCTCTTTATATTAGTATTAAAATCAGTAAACCTTATTTTAATGTGATATCTCTATTTTTTTATATAGAAAATAATAAAATTATAGGTGTCTTAACTTTTACACTTAAATGTTACAAGACATGCTTAGTAAATAGTGGTGTACAAATCTCCTCATTTGTTTGGCAACACCTTCAGGATGATATGAAGTGTGCAAGACATGTATTTATTCAATCACTCGCTATTTTTTTTCACTCCTCATTTATTATGGTTTGTACTTTTCTATCAATGCTATATTAATGCATGATTTATATATATGTCTAAAGCTATACTCACGTTTCAATGTGAAACCAAATGAAACATGATCCTATTTTAAAGGGATGATAGTCAAAGATGGTATAATTAGTTGTTGTAATAGTTTAGAAACAAATTAATACTCTTGTAATCCTGAAGCCTATATATATGTATGTTGAAAGAGAGAGTGATTGAGAGAAATTGTGTTAGGTAGCACACATGTTTTGGTAATTATGGATTAATTTTTAATCAATGAGAGAGTAATCAAATCTACCACAAACTAATCTCTAGCTTGATATTCACTAACTAATTATTCTAATCTAATTAACATAAACGAAGTTGACTATATATTGAATCATAAATGCTAATATTCTAACATAAATGTTAGTAGTCTAATACTCTCTTAAGTTGAAGCTATTGAGCTCTCAACTTGTTACAATTAAACTTAGCCAAACAACAAAGACAACCAAACCTAGCCAAACAAACCCAAAAACTCAGCAACCCATGTTAAGGCCAAATATACCAAACACAAATAGTAGTAAAACATGGTGAACAGATGTCCAAACAAAAGTAGATCCATAAAAAGTATAAGTCACAATGGAAACACAACCAAAAAATCCTATAGAGTTGTGGAACCGATGCATAAAGGGTGGATTAGCTGGAAAAGGGCCACCAACCATCTCTGTTGAAGTCTTTGCCAGAAAAGTTGGAACAAGAAAATGGACTGAAAAATGCTCAATCCAAATAAAGGAAGAGAAATGGGGGAAGGCACCACTAGTTGCTACACAGTGCTTGAGAGTGGAGGTAGTAGCAGGAACACACCATAATTAAGGCACAACGACGATGGTGTGTGCATTCAATGGCAAGTTGATCAGATTATGGAGAATCATTTGCCAAAGGCATCAATAACATCTAGGAAGATATAGATCCAATTAACCAACCACAGGTTTGAGGAAAAAAACTTTTTGTTGACAGAAGACAAAAAATAGCACAAGATAAAGGCAATGTGAGGAAAATAACATAACGGGAGATAGCACCATTGGAGAAATTAGGGTTTTCTCGATAAAAAACAATGGCAAATGTAGAAACACCATCAGTAGCTTGGAGAGAAGGAATACCTATGAGAACAAAGGCCAAGAGATTCAGCGAGAAGTGCTGTTGGAACAAAGACACACCAAAGGAAAGAAAAGGAGAATAACTTATTGACTATGACTATAACCAATGGTTGGAAAAATGAACATAATCACCAAAAAAAAAAAAAATCAGTGAAGACACATAACAAAGGAGATCCAGGAACTCTATAGTGGAATAATGAAATGATTAGGTCATGGAAGAATGTATGAATCTAATACCATGTTAAAAAAGAAAAAGTGATTAAGAGAAATTGTGTTAGGCTACATACATGTTCTAGTAATTATGGATTGATTTACAATCAACTAAAGAGTAATCTAAGCTAACACAAACTAATCTCTAACCTAATAATCACAAATTGATTGTTCTAATCTAATCAACTTAAATGCAATTGACTATATATTCAATCATAAATACTAATAGTTTAACAATGTATCATTGCTGAAGAAAGATATAAATCCTATTAAGATCAACTTCTTTTGTCCAAATTGTTGTTGTCAAATCAAAATTCCATAAACAAAATTTTTAACTTTCTTTGTCAGTTTCATTTTTTAATGAAATTCTTGATAAATCAAGTTTGTAAGGTTTATATTGATTGTACTTGATCATATTAGTCTTCTTAAAGCTTTGATCAAGGATCATCAATTGAGATTCTAACATTTTTGACTAGATAAAAATACTTGAAATGTCTGACAAAGTACTTGGATACCATACTAACGAGTTTTCATCCAAAGATCTTCGTACCGTGAGTACTAGGAACACCCTTAGGTCACTACCTTAGTATCACCATGCTTTAATTAAATTTTGAGATTTTTGTATACAACTTGAGTTATGAACTATGAGCTAACCTTTTTAAATTCTTATCTTGATATACTATGTATATGGTTATTATATTTTTTTCTATTGCTAACTGGATAAATTTTGGTATCTTGAACTAAATATTTGTTATGATATATATTTTGAAGTACTTACATTTATGTCTATTTAATTCTATAATTTTGAGTATTCACTTTTATGACAAAATACATGAACTGTGATGATAATATTGAAAATAAATATTGGAATATCAAAGGCACTAGAAAAAACCTTTGGTCTACCATGGTATGGAGGATGACCATATAATTATGAAATTTATGTGTGCCTGATGCTCAGAAAAAAAATACTTAGGGCTATGAAAATGGTTGGTGTCATGACCAGGATTGTGACAAGAGGCAACCAAAATTTTTAAAACAAAATCAAAATTAGGGGAGTCGCCACCAACTTTATTGGGTTGGAAAAAAGTTAGAAAATTAGTTTGCACAAACCAAATTAGGTTTGAGAATCAATTATGCACAGGGAAGATGGAAACTTAATCCCACAACACTCCTATACATTCATCCTAAGACAATTACCCTAAAGTTAATTTTATGAATATTAAATAACCTAAATATTTAATTTACCCCCAAAAAATCAACAAATAATTAACAATAATAAAATATGTACAAAATAAAATTAACATAAAAAAATTACAATTTAAAAATTGATGACAATTAAAATAATTATAGACAATATAAAAAATCAAGAATTAAAATATTCAAGTTCAAAGAACAAATTAGTAATAAAAAAGCATAAAAAATTGATTTAAAAAAATTTACAATAAATGAAAACTATGTACATATAAATCAAATAAATCAAAATCAAAATATTTACAAATAAAAAGAAAAATTAAAAAATTAAAAAAATTAATTTATGAAAATTTAATTTTGACTTGACTTTTGCTCTTATATGTCTCCCAAGTTTAATGGAGAAGCAAGGCTATGTAGTTCTTTAAAAAATAATTATGGGTTAATTAGTTTTAATTAAAGTTGAGACCAACAAATGGTCATAACTTAGTTAGCCTTGCAAACAGTCACAAAGTTAACAAGATATCACAACTCAGGTAACTATTTTTTATTATTAAATTAATTTTAAAGTACCTAAAAAATCAAAAACTAATAAATAAAAAAATAAGTCAAGATAACTAATAAATAAGCTAAAATGAACAAAACAAGTATATAGAAAAAAATAATTACATAAAATAAGAAAAGAGAATAAACAAACTTATTTCCAAGGCATGCAAATACTATGCTTGTTGTATAGTGTCACAACCCAAAATCGAGGCCATGACCAACGCATAGGGGGGAATATCAACCTAGCAAGCCTAACATAACCAATCAACATTAATAAAAAAAATGTACCAAATGTATGGGAAATTAAACAGAGTTCCCCCTCAAAATGGAACATTCCTAAAATATACAATATCTGTAATCCATCATATTTAATTTCCAACCACCATAGCATCTACACAATGCACAGTAGAAGCATTGTCTATATCCATACATATATCCTCAATTAAACAAACATAATAGAAGCTATATCCTACTTGTAGTCTAGATAATAGAGCATATTTAAAGATTTGTCCAGTAATCCTAGTGTACCAAAATAGTGAAAGATAGGCAACAAAAGAAGTTGCCCACAAGAACAAGTGTAGACTTCACCAAAATAAACAACACCTCCTATCAAGTAAAGGAGTTGAGGATCTTCTTAGCATTGAAATATGAAAAATGTAGGAATGAAAGGGTGAGTCACAAGACCTAGTGAGAGATAACATAAACCATAACGGAATCGGGACAAGAATGAGCACAAGTTTTTTTTTTGAGTCTAACATGCCCTCATTTTTAAAATATATACAATAAATGGCATGTATCATAAATTCTACCAATTCAAAATAATCATAAGGCGTAATACATTAGTGCAAATCAAATGTGAGTTCGCTAGTCAAATAGTCATATAGCAAACTAAAGTTGGGAGCTCACTAATCTAGAATCAAATATTCAACATCTCACCAATGAGCATACCACTTGAAGGGTCAAATAATGCCCACCTACTGGGGTTAGAATTAAGCTGATCGTGAAGGCCAATCATGCTGGGCTAGTAGCTCCATTGCTAGTTGGGGTTCGAACCAAGATGCAACAAAGCTAACATTTACTACCATTTGCTATATTATCCTGTCAAAGTTTCCTCCCAAGAAAAAATGTACTTTAGTTATATCTGATAGTTATGGAAACCATCACCCAAGAGGGGAGGTGAATTGAGTGATTACAAATTTTTAAAACACCTTTGAGAAATTATACATTTTGATATTTTCAATTAACACATGCAGCGGAATAAGTTTAACAAATGTGCAACTATTAAATATTTCACAAATACCACTTAGGCTATAGGATAAATCAAGCAAATAAACTAGATGTCAAATTAAACTCAAACATATATAATTAAGGCACAAATGTAAAGGAGATAGAGTTAAGAGCACCAACCACTTGTGGCTTACGTCTAGTCCTCAAGTAAACTAACCGAGATTTTCCACAATATCCTCAAGCTTCAACAGGAACTTAATGACCTTTACAAATTGGAGCACTCAACACACTTTGGGATACCTCACCCTTTGTGCTTGAGCCTCAAACAGGGATACCTCATCCTTTACAACTTTTGAGGGATACCTCCCCATCTTTATAACTAAGGGATACCTCACCCTTTAATCTAAAGGGATACCTCACCCTCTTTGTAGGTTAAACAAAGTGTAGATAAAATGAAATTATCTCAAGAATGAATAATACAAATTGAAGTTCTATGGATATAAAGAATTCACATACTTATAACTCAAAAATAGAGGATTGGAGAAAGAGATAGTGAAATACAAATTTAATATTCAAGGATGATTTTTATATTGTTCTCTAACATTTCTTTGATCTCCAAATACTTTCATTTATAGCCCAAAGCTTTTTAGAGCCTTTGGTGGTGGTTAGGAGTATTAAATGCTCAAAATAGAGTCGTTGTGTATGTTTTCTGGTTGCCCAGATAATCAATTATCAATTACTCCTAATTGTTTTAAAATTTGACTCCTGACATTCACAATAACCGATTAGAGGGAGTCCCTAATCAGTTAGGAGCTTTGACGTTTGGCTCCTGTGATTCATAATAATCGATTAGATGGAGTCACTAATCGGTTAGGAGCTTTGAAGTTTGGCTCCTATGATTTATAATAACCAATTAGGTGAATTGTCAAATTAGTTAGGAGCTTTAAAAACATGAAAACCACTTCTGACATGGTGAATAATCGGTTATGAAAAATTCATAATCTGTTATTGCACTCTGGTTTTGAAAACTGACTTTAAATGATCATAACTTTTTCGTTTCTTATCCGTTTAAAGCAAATGACCACTAATTGAAAAGATCTTTTAGTCTATTTTCAAATAAAAATTTCTTTAATGAAAACTCAAATTATTTTGAAAGATATAATTAAAAGAGTAACTAAAAGTCAGTTTTTCAAAACACAAATTTGACTATTTTTCAAAGGTTTGAACTACCACCAAGACTAACTTTTCAAATATGTTTGTTAGGCATTTTAGCATGTAAGAAACACTTTTAAAGATATTAAAACATATTTAAGCTTAGTGTGATTCTCATTTACCTTTACATAAGATCTAAGTTCTATAAGCTATTCTTGAAGAACTTGGACTTGATCTTGCCATCATCAATTCTAGTCCTTAGGCTTCTTGATATAATCCAAACTTTCAAAGAAAATCTTCTTTTCAAATCTTGCAAATGCTTGGAATATCTTTGTTTTTTTCATTCTTCTTGAGTTGAGCATAGTTGTGATCTTTTGCTTTCTTGTTGCAATGTTCGCTCTTGGTACTTGGACTATCCTACAAAGTATTGCTCACATAAACAAACATAATTAGTCTAAATTCATAATTCAATATCTTTATATGTATTATTCATAAATGTATAACTCAAGTTAGTCTAACATGCATATATGACTTTCATAGGCACATCCAAATAAGATATTTGGTAATTACTAATGGATGTGCTCTATATAGGATGCAACAAAGAACATTTTGTATATTTTCATTTAAACAGAGTCAAATCCAATATTAATTCATTTGTAACTTATATAAAACATTATTGGATATATTATATAAAGAATGCTACACATATCTCATTGCATGATTATTAAGTGAAATATAATGAGATAGAGTACATGATCATGCATGATTCAATATAATCTATTAAGCACATATATGTAGCATAATCATCATTTTTTTTGTAATATATTTGTCATCATCAAAACTTAACATATTAAACCATTAGGGCAAACTTATTTCCACAATCTCCCCCCTTTTGATGATGACAAATCACCAAAGAAAAATATGTTGAGCAATATACAAGAATAGATATTCATGTAAGCATATCAAACAATAAGTACAAGAACATATTTTTCTTTCTAATTTTCACTCCCCCTATTGACATCAATAAAAAGGCTTAGGAAGGAAAGATAATATTTTCTCTTCCTCTATAGATAAAACTCATGTTAAATATAGTAGGATCATCAAAATTCAAAACCTTTTTCAAGTTATTCAAATCATAATTATATCCCCTTATTTGATTTTACATATGATTCAAGAATAGATAGATGAAATAAGCATGCTTTCAAGATATAAAAGATTATTCATGTAAAGCTTGTCACCTTTTGATACATCAACATTTAGCATATGATAGCAATAAACTTAAGAATTTATGTCTAACATATAATATCTTACATACTACATGATAAATAAGGACTGCTTGATGAAAGTTAGAAAATATCCATAAAAGGTCATGAAAATAAGGTTTTCAAATAAAATTATCTAACTTGTCATATATCAAGCATTTCTCAATGAAAGAATTAAAATATATGAAGTTTAAGAATGTTTACCTTCTTTTATTGATAGAGGGAAAGAGAATAAGAGAGGGTCTTCATTGACATATTAGTAGTATTAACAATTAAACACTTCATGTCAAATAATGATATAAGCCAAGAGATATAAGTAACAATTTAAGAACTAGGCTCCCCCTTAAAATATGCATGTTATCAAATATAAAACATAATAGTTTAACATAAGGACATGGAAGAAAGATATATAAGATGAAAAGGATAAACAATCATTACAAATCAACAAATAATTATAAGGAGTTATAAGAAAAGAGGTTCCCCTTATTGAAGCACATGATAGATAAAGGAAAATATGCATGCCAAGACCATGTAAGCACATTACCATAAAGTAAAGCAAGGCAAAAGGTACATATTCTTAATCCATTAATCAAAAACTATTTTGAAAACTTCTCCTCCTTTCAAAAAGAATTTTATAAGAACATATTACATTTTCAAAAATATTTTAGAAAGGTAGAGAGTTTTAATATTAAAATCACATATTTCTTGAAAGAAATCAAACCCAAGATAAAAGAACATATGAAAGTACATCTCCTCTCTTTTTCATTGAACAAAAGCCTTAAGAAAATAAAACATTTTGAAGAACAAGACTTATCTTTTGAAGTATCAAGATGAACTCTATATAATATTTCAAAAGATTTATTTGAAAACTTTCTTAAACATTCTCTCAAGATTTAATAAAATTTTTCAAAGCAAATGAAGAGAGTACTACATTTATAGCACATACTCAAATATTTTCAAATTTTTAAGACAAATAGGAGGTGAAAATACTTACAAGTTCTTATGACAAGTTTAAATAATTCTCAAAGATATGGAACTTGAAAAGCTTCTTTCAAATATAATAAGAGATTTTGCTTTTAAAAAAAAATTAATCAAACCAGAAATTCTTTTCAAAACAAGAGCATGATTCTCATAAGTGTTATACCACTAAGAAATCATAAATTAAGAGAATCATAGATATCAAAAATTCAATTGATGAAATATACTATAGGGATCAAGCATGTATAGAACTAACATCATTCACCCTATATGCAATGACAAAATTTGTAAGTTAATATCCAATTGATCACTTTGTCAATGCTAAGCATACTTCTCATGTAAAGAAAAGATCTAATCATTTAAGATCAAATTATCAATAAGTATCATACAATCCATAGCATATAAAATATCACAATAGATTAGGTATAGAGATACTTATTGAGTAAGTGATGCTTCTTTAGAGTGTTCTTCATTTATTTGTCCTTTGAGTTTGAGCTTTCTTCCATTGAGTATTCCATTTCATTGCACTTGAAGAAAGTCTCACCATATTCTTCTTCATTCATCTCTTCTCATTTATCCACATATGCTTGACATTTTAATATTTGATGACTATATTTGAAATACATAGAGACACTTGCAAAGTTAACTCTAAAAGTTCTATAAAACATAAGTTAGCATCAAATATCATTTAAGCCCATTTACAAGCATAATTTAGGTTGATATATAATGTAAACATGTATCACATTATCAATCATGCAATGTTAGCTCTAACAAGAATGAAAGAAGAACATATGCACTTGAATTCAAAAGCATAATTTAAGCATTTTTCAAAGCAAGACTCAAGTTTATCAAGAAAAACTTGATAATCATCAAAACATAAATAAACATTTTAGGGGCAAACAATGATCATGTAAGACATGTAATATCAAGTAATGAATTCTAGTACGCACACATGTCAATCAAGAACAAAAAGTCCCTTATTGTAATGCAAGAGTGGAAAAGCCATGGAATTGTAAATCTTAAAACCATTTATGATTCATTTCAAGATATACTTCAATGTAAGAATCATTGAAGTTTAAAGGCAAGTTCAAGGCATAAAAATAAATCATTTACTTCTTGTTTTCAAGATATGAACATATCAACCAATTTCAAATATGAAGACATATAACTTTTAATTTTTCAATCTCCAAGTAGGTATATAAGATAATTAAACATCAAAGAGAAAGGATTAGAGCTACTTATGAGCATGTGAATTTTCATATTTGAACAAAGAGAATTAGTCACAAGCTCAAGAATAGAGATATTACCATAGCATGTCATTCCAAGCAAAAATGTGTGCATATCTAGCATGTTAGCATATGTAAAAACACTTTTAAGACATAATGCTAGAAAATCACAACTTAAGGCATGTTATTGTAAGTGATTGATGTCATCAAGAGATTGATATTTAATTTAAAGCATACATAAGGATAAGAGATTGATGTCATCAAAAATGTACTCTTTGAGTTTTTGTAAGTGACTCCAACTTCCAAGCTTCAAGTCTTCATGACTCTTGGAGAACTTGGACCATTTCAAGTTTTCGAATCTCAAGTAGCATAGTTTCACTTTACTTCAATGCATGCTTGAGGTAATAGTCACCCTACAATATAATTCAAAGTATTTTCTTTGGTATCCACCAATTTTGGATCCATAGGGGTTAGTCATTGATTATTAATCCATTATACTCTCATAAAGATCAATTTTTCATAGTATGTAAATTGAGTAAAACAAATTAAATAATTAATTACCATTAAGCATATAGCCAATAGCTTGTTTACTTTCATGATATATAGACAATTTAAAGCATAGAAAATATACATAGTTATAGAATACCCTATGATCAAGAAATATGCAAGAAAATGAGCTAAGGGTGTAACAAGAATGAACAGAATCATGTATTATAATATTTAACTTTTATCAAGTACATATGATTCATTGTCTTTTTAAGTGAATGTGTATAAGAGGTAAAAACTTTTGATATATTGGTCTTGGTAATAAATGAAACTCTTTTCTTTACCCATTGTTTCTCTTTTGGTGTTTTGAACTTTGTAAGTTTCACATTTTGTACTTGAGAAGCTTTGGTTGAAGTCACTTCCTTCTTTGACAAAAACTTCTACCATTGGGTTTTGAAGGCATTCTCTTTAATGATTCCTCTTTCTTTTGACTAGTTAGTTCATCCTTTTGAGAGATTTTTTGCATAATTGAAACATTAGGAGGACATTTTGGTACCCACTTCATCTTAGGTCCTTGAATGTTGGTACTAGAGTATTTAAGATCTTTAGGAACTCATACCATATTATTTCTCATATAAGAATTTCTTCTATAATTGTATAAATGAGAAATATGTCCTAGATGACCATAAAAATTGTAAACAATTGAATTTGAAAATGGTTTGATCCTTTGAAGATCATTTTTGGAAAACTTAAGTCTTTTGTTGTTATTACATTTTATACTATTTTTTCCATAAGCCTTGCATGAATTTTTATGTGCAATAACATCAATTTTATTCTCATTAACAAGCATGAAATGTAAGCAATTAGAATCATTAGTTTTAGCAAATTCAGAATATAAGTACTCAACTTGATTTTCTAAATTAATGCACTTTTTACAAGAAGATGAGGTTTCATATTTCAAAGTCATTTCCTCATTAAGAAAAATATATTCATTTTTCAAAGTCTTAATTTCAGTTTTAATAGAGGAAATGCTTTCCAAACAAGAAGAGTTTTTCTTTTTTAAAAACAACAAGTCATCATACAATTCATCATATGCACATTGTAGTTCATCATAGGAAGGACCATAATCAAGATAGGAATCATTTACCTCAAAGTTCTTTGGAGTCAAGTGGGAGGTTGTCTCAATTTCTTACATCAATGACTCTTCACGGGAATCATCATCCTCATTCTTTCCCATCAGAACTTCAAGAGTATATACCATTTGGTTTTGCTTTGCCACCTCTTCAATTTGAACATCATTTTGAGGATATTTTTCATAACAAGTATCCTTTAATGACTTTTGTTCTTCTTGCTCTCTATGTACAACTTTACGCAAAAAATTATTATTAGCTAGATAGATAGCATCAAGAGCATCCCATATATCTTTAGTACTAGAGCAGCTCTTAATTTTAGCATAAGCTATATCATTCAAACCACTTCTCAAGATTTGTATAGCTCTATTGTTCAATGAAAAACATTTCTTGTCATAGGCATTCTAAGTTTGTTTTGATTTGCAAGTAAATCCATCAAGCATAATATCTCATAAATCAATATCAATAGATTGCATATAAAATTTCATTTTGACTTTCTAATAAATAAAATTCACACCATAAAAGAATGATGATTTATCAATTTTAAAACTTTCTATTTTGAAAAGCTTTTAATGATTGCCAACAAATAAGGATCTTTAACTCCAAGCGGTTAAGTTTTCAATAGAGCATGAAACTCTGATATCACTTGTTAGTCATGGCAACCATCACCCAAGAGGGGGATGAATTGGGTGATTATAAATTTTAAAAACACATTTGAGAAATTATACATTTTGATATTTTCAATCAACACATGCAGCGGAATAAGTTTAACAAAGGTGTAACTATTAGAGATTTCACAAATACCATTTGGGCTATAGGATAAATCAAGCAAATAAACTAGATGTCAAATTCAACTCAAGCATATATAATTAAGGCACAAATGTAAAAGAGATAGAGTTGAGAGAATCAAACACAATATTTATCCTAGTTCAGCCACTAACCACTTGTGGCCTACGTCCAATACTCAAGTGAACCACCTGAGATTTTTCACTATATCCTCAAGCTTCAATAGGCACTTGATGACCTTTACAAACTAGAGCACTCAATACATCTTGGATACCTAACCCTTTGTACTTGAGCCTCAAACAGGGATACCTCACCCTCTTTACAACCAAGGGATACCTCACCCTTTTATCTAGAGGGATACCTCACCCTCTTTACAGATTAAACAAAGTGTAGATAAAATGAAACTTTCTCAAGAGTGGATAATACAAATTGAAGTTCTATGAATATAAAGGATTCACACACTTAGAGCTCAAAAACAGAGGATTGGAGAAAGAGATAATGAAACACGAATTTAATGTTCAAGGATGATTTTCATATTGTTCTTTAACATTTCTTTGATGCCCAAACACTTTCATTTGTAGTCCAAAACTTTTTAGAGCCGTTGGTGGTGGTTAGGAGTATTAAATGCCAAAAATAGAGTCGTTGTGTGTGTTTTCTAGTTACCCAGATAATTGGTTATCAATTTCTCCTAATCGGTTAGGAGTTTTAAAATTTGGCTCTTGACATTCACAATAACCGATTAGAGGGAGTCCCTAATCAGTTAGGAGCTTTGAAGTTTGGCTCTTGCGATTCATAATAACCGATTAGATGGAGTCACTAATCGGTTAAGAGCTTTGAAGTTTGGCTCATGTGATTCATAATAATCGATTAGGTGAATTGCCAAATCGGTTAGAAGCTTTAAAAACATGAAAAATGCTCCTGACATGGTGAATAATCGGTTATGGAAAATCCATAATCGGTTATTGCACTCTAGTTTTAAAAACTAACTTTAAATGGTCAAAACTTTTTCGTTTCTTATTCGTTTAAAGCAAATGACCACTCATTGGAAAGATCTTTTAGTCTATTTTCAAATGAAAAAATTTTTATTTTGAAAAATATGATCAAAAGAGTAACCAAATGTCAGTTTTGAAAAACACAAACTTGATTATTTTTCAAAGGTTTGAACTACTACCAAAACTTGCTTTTCAAAACATGTTTGTTGGGCATTTTAGCATGTAAGAAATACTTTTAAAGATGTTAAAACATATTTGAGCTTAGTGTGATTTCCATTTACCTTAAATAAGATCAAAGTTCTATAAGCTATTCTTGAAGAACTTGGACTTGATCTTGCTATCATCAATTCTAGTCCTTAGGCTTCTTGATGTAATCCAAGCTTTCAAAGATAATATTCTCTTAAAATCTTGCAAATACTTGGAACATCTTTATCTTTTTCATTATTATTGAGTTGAACATAGTTGTGATCTTTTGCTTTCTTGTTGCAATGCTCACTCTTGGTACTTGGACTATCCTACAAAGTATTTCTAATTCAAACAAACATAGTTAGTCCAAATTCATAATTCAATATATTTATATACACGATTCATAAATGTATAACTCTAATTAGTCTAACATACATATATGACTTTCATAGACACATCCAAATAAAATATTTATCAATTACTAATGGATCTGTTCTATATAGGATGCAACAAAAAATACTTTGCATATTTTTATTTAAACAGAGTCAAATCCAATATTAATTCATTTATAACTTATACAAAGTATTATTGGATATATTATATAAAGAATGCTACACATATCTCATTGCATGATTATTCAGTGAAATATAACTAGATAAAGTACATGATCATGCATGATCTAATATAATATATTAAGCACATATATGTAGCATAATCATCATTCTTTTTGTAATGTATTTGTCATCATCAAAACTTAACATATTAAACCATTGGGACAAACGTATTTCTACAATATCTAAATATAATCATAACCACAATATATTCCAATGCTCCAATACATCAACATCACCAATTCTGACATACCCATAGAGAATTCTAAATTCCAAACATCATTGTAACTTTTCAAAAATTACTAGCAAGTTCAACCTTCATCATTTATATCATTAGAGTGTTGTGGCATAATCCTTTAGCAAGTCAAAGGTTTCAAAAGACTTATCTAAAAAATGCAAGTTCTGTAAAATATCAAGAGGCAAATATATTCATAAAGTACCTCAAATAAGCAATGTGAAACTGTATATGATAAAATGAATACATAATAAATATGCAAAGTTCATGAAAACATGTTATAACTTAAGTTATCAGCTCCGTCCAAAATCCAAACCACATGGGTCCAAAGGCTTTGGTGTTATGGAGCCAACGAAATGATCCTTATGAAAATCTAAGATCATAAACATCATAATCAAAAGTATAATTAGCATTTAGAACTAAGAATTAACCCAAAATAACCTATATTAAAAAAGCCCTAATTTAAACCCTAAGCTAAATTTCCTAAATTCTATCCATGAACCAAATAGCTCAATATCCACTATACTATGACTTATAAAGAGTTGATTGAGTTTAGAGATTACCTATGTGAGCTCAAAAGTGAAAGGAATGAGTGGGTAGCTTAGTTACTACCCTAACAAGAAGAGCCCAACCTCTACAAGAAGGAATACGAGCTCCCAATTAGCAGGAACGTCAAAAGATGCAACCAACAATAGAGGAGCAAAGAAAATGACAAGGAGTTGGTGATTTGGGCTGAGAAACATGATAAGAGAAGGAGGAAGACAAGGTTATGCTATGGAGGACAAAGAACAAGGGAGATGAGGTCATGTGGAGTGTTGTTGGGGTGTTGGCTGAAAATATGAGTCATTAGCTTATTCTACACACTACATAGTGGTTTACTCAACACACTACTTATTTATTTTAAGTTAATGTCCTCATTTATTTTACTTTTCATTAACTTTAAAATATAAATGTAAATAAGGAAATTTTCCCCATTTGAATTCAATAAAAGTATCAGAAAAGTTAAAATCCTTAATAATCAAAAGTTAAAACTTGGGTTTTAGTTCAAAATTTCCAAATCTGAGACATTTAAAACTTCCCCTCTTTAAAACGGGCAAGTTAAAGGGTCTAAAAAATTCATTAAAAATCATTTTGTAACTCATTTACACCTGAGGATAAATTACCTCCAAAACTTATTAACGTCCTCATTTATTTTACTCTCTATTAACTTTAAAACATAAATATAAATAAGGAAATACCTCCATTTGGATTCAATAAAATATCATAAAAATTAAAATCCTTAAGAATCAAAAGTCAAAACTTGGGTTTTAGTTCAAAATTTCCAAATCCGAGACTTTTAAAACTTCCCCTCTTCAAAATGAGTAAGTTAGAGGGTCTAAAAAATTTATTAAAAATCATTTTGTAACTCATTAATATCTAAGGGTCAATTACCACTAATTTTGATTTCAAGAAAATGCATATTTTATATAGTCTTCATTGTTTTTCCCAAGTAGCTTTATCTCAAGAACAAATTCTATCATAATATATTTACTTACCCTAAATAGACTTAACCACAACTGAACTTAACTTTTCTTTCTTTTAGATCCTCATCATAGGAAAAAAAATACATGAAGATATATCTTATCACCAACGATACTACTTGTTAAAAGATTATTACCTCAAAGTCTTTTTCAAAGTATCTCCCTAAGTAATCTCATTCTCTCATTTTTAAAATACTTATTGCAATCAACTTCAAATATACCTTACATATATTTTATTCACTAACAACTTAATTTCTTATAAGTATCTAGTGTATGCACAACATCTACAAATGACAAAAAATTTAAAACCAACTTACCAAGTTCAATTGTTTAATCAAGTTCCTAGGTTTTAGATTTCTAAAATTATTCATTTAGTCTTTACTTTCAGGAAAAACTTCAAAATAGTCTTATACATGAAGTAATATAGTCCTTTGTTACTCCATATATCATCACCATGATAACAATAATCCTCCAACATAGCTTCTAGTTCTATCAAACAAGGCCTATAAACCTATATAAAAATGGTGCTAGTTTGATCACAAAACCTTTCATGCAATATCTTGCCACGTCCCTAATCGTCAAACTAAAGTTTTGGATTCAACTACTAAGTCTTTTCTCAAAATCTTTCCCTCATAGTATCTAATCCTCCAAAGCCAAGTTTTTAAGGGTTATTGTTTTGTAAATTAAGACATTGTAAATAACCTAGATATAAATCGACCCAATAATTATTACTCTATAGATCTCAACATATACATATTGTAACACCCCAAAATTTTCTATATTGTAAACAGTAATTTTGACAGTTAATAGAATTTTACTGTTTAGTAATTTTTGGATGCTGTAAAATTATTTTGATTATTCCATCAGCGTATTTGATCGTTTTGAGTGATTTACTCCGTGTCAGGAAAATAAAAATTTTTGGGTCGGGGAAAACTTTACGTAATTTAATTTTTACCGTTAGGTTTTAATTATTTTACGTGATCTGATTTGATATTGGTGTGTTTTCTAATATTTGTGATTTTGTGGATAATTATGAATTTTTTTACTATATGTAGGCCCAGGTGGTCCTATGTGGGCCCAGGTGGGTCCCGCAAAGTAAAAATTTTTCTACGGATAGAAACATTTGTACTGTTTAGACGGAGACAGGGGATCTTACTAAACCTGAATCTGGAAACAATTTTTATAATTTTCTTTTACTGTGTTTTATACTATATTTATTTATCGGGTGATAAAAATACATAAAAATATTATTTGTAGAGTTATAGCGAGATAAAAATAATAAAAATTATATCTTGAAGTCAACAAAGAGGACTTGACTTGATTTGTACCCTTAGATGAGAATACTTAGTTTGAAGATTAACCATTGATTTAATCAACGGTTAAAAAACAAACTTAATAAAGAAGCATTGATAATCACCATTGATTTAATCAATGGTGTGAGAATAAACTTATTAGGAAGAACTTCAATATCAACCGTAGATTTAATCAACGATGTAAAATTGGTTATATAAAGTGGTTATGACCATTTACAACCATTGGATTTAAATTGATCAAGGGTGGAGATTTAGTCTTAAAAAGTGACAAAGACCATTTATGACCATTGGATGAAGAATTAATCAAGGGTGGAGATTTGGTCTTCTAAAAAGGCTATGACTAATTATAGCCCTTGGATTAAAAGTAAGAAGAGTAATCTTGACCATTTATTTTGGAGACAATCTAATGGTAGGATTTAAAGGAGAAAGATCCAATCCTGATGATTTAGTCTTCTAAAAATTTAAAAGTCTCACCTAAATCCTAACCATCTTAATCAATGGTTAGGAATGCTTCAAATAATGGCTTGAAAAAGATGACAATATTATTACATGTAATGCAAGGAGGGACGGTTTTGTAGTATTTTTGGAGCTAAAGGTGATTTGATGACCATTATTGCTTGTCATGGTCAATATTACACACACTACATCATTCTTGACCATTATTACTTTGTTTGCTTCCTTAGGAGAATGCTTGGAGGGGGCACGGTTTTGGTGACTTAATAGCTTAGCCAAGTTTCAAGACATCAATTATATGTTATCTTGGTCATTATTGATTAATGTAACTAATTAAACCTAATTTGGTTAATCTAATAGCCTAATTAGCAAGTTAAGTAAGCTAACTTAATAATTAATTAGTTATAATTTAATTCTTAATTAGATAGCCTAAATTTAATTAGAAGATATAATATATGTAATTATATATTTAATTAATTAGTTATATAGTTAGAATGTTAATTAAGTGAAATTAGGAAACTAGACCTAATTAATTAACTAATTAATTAATATAATTAGGTTTTAATTGAAAATAATTAAGTCCCTAATCCTATGAAGAGCCACACGGTCATGCAGCTTGGAGAGCTTCTCCAAGGTTCTTGAATGGACTTTTATGACCAATGGATGGCATTTAGTGACTTAGACCATGTGAAGACCATGTGCATGCATGTGATAGCCTTCAATTGTGCTAAATAAATTTCTATCTCTCCATTCTTTCACTTCTACGGCTGCCCACTTCAAATTCAACCTTCTATTTTTTATTTTTATCACACTTAGCAACACAAAGACCATTCTCTCTCTTCTCTCTCTTCCAATTTGTCAAGAAGACCAAGAACAACACTATGAACTTCACCTTCTTCCTTTCTTGAGTTATTCGGTCACCACCCATAGAATCACTTCCAATCTTCCATAATTTTATCTAGCTACATATCTTGAATCCTCTCATCAATCCAAAACACTTTCATGTTAGGAACTTCTCAAAATTCTATCATCTACAACCTTGTCCTTCAAGTTAAAGATCGAAAAGCTTATGTTTTTCTTCTTGTGAGGAATTCGGTCAACCACCCTAAGACCACCCTTCAAGTTTGTTTAATTTAATCCAACTATAGATCTTGAATCTACATGATATTCTAAGCAACTTTCATGTTGGAGACTTTCTCTAAATCATTCATCTTCATGGACTTTCTTCAAGATCAAAGTTATTGGGTTTTTGAGGTGAAGTGTAAGAAAACTTCATTTCTTCTCTCTTTTTCATGTTCTAAACCATGTTTGATCCATGGTTCCTCTTAATCAAGCTTAGTATACTAATTTCTATGTATTTTGTTTTGTATTTGAGAAGCCTTTGGTGGTGAAAGACTTGGAAAAAGAAGCAAATCAAGAAGTTTTTGAGGATCTTCAAAGAGGAGATCCATCTCACCAACCAAGTATGATGGTGAGAGATGGTCTTATATTTGATGGATGGTGAATCCATGTGAGGATTCCAATCCATGGTCATGTAATAATTTATGTGTGTTTATGAGCTTTGATTTATTTACTTATGTTTGATATGCTTTGTATGATTTTATGACTTTGATGATATGCTTATGTTATGCATGATAAATATATGACATGCTTATAGTATTTATGATGAAATATATATATGTGTATGTCATGATGTGGTGATGAAAAGGAATTCAATTTTTGGCTCCAATAGCCAAAGGAGAGGGTTCAGTTTAAAATGCCCTTGATTAGGGTTCATGTTGAAAATTTTCAAGAACAAGGGAATTGATTTTTGGGTCCCTAGAACAATGAAAATTTCAGCCAAGACACCTCAAAATAGGTGTTCATAAATTAATAATTTTCATGAAAAATGAAAATGGATGATTTGAAGAGTATGAAAAATAAACAAAGGGTTTGTTTTTCAAGAGAACAAGAATACGGTCTTTGAGAAATTTTTATTGATTTATTTTGTGTAAAAAGATCCTAAGTGTTTTTCTAAATATGAGTTTTGAATGAAACGAGCAAACATTGATTTTAAGAATTTGCAAAGAAAGTGAACAATGATTTGCAAAGAAAGTGAAAAAGGATTTGTAAAGAAAATGAAAAAGGATTTGAACAAATGAGTTTGGTTTTTATAACCATCGGTATTTCGGTTTTGAAAATAAAATTTTAATGATTTTGTTTGTGTAAAACCATATCAATTTAGAAGGAAAAATGTTTTGATAATTTTCAATAGTCATGTCCATGTTTTCGAAGGTTTGTAATGCATTGATTTTGATGAAACAAAGTGATTTTTTAAGTGAAAATATAATTAATTTAATACAAAGAAATTGAAAAGGGAATCAGAGTATTTTAGCACTTGAGAAATGAATTTTTATGTAAATGAAAAACAGAGGTTGCAAGTGAGCCTCAATTTGTTTTAAAAAGAATTTATTAAAATCCTGTTGGATTTTGGAAAGCGTTAGTAATTTTTAAAGTTAGAAACATTGATTTAATTCAATGGAATGGTGAATTTATGAAATATACTGTGAAAAATGATTTTCTTGAATAAGAAGATATATTAAATGAAGTAGAAAGTTATATTATTTTATGGAAGGTTGATTTGGAAATGATTTGAGAAAAATGGAGAATTGGTATTTTGAAAATTTACTAACATATAACTTATTTTTGAGTTTTGAAGCGTTAGAAAATGCTAAGTTTTGAAACGTTGATTTATATCAATGGAAAAGTGATTTTGTGAATTATATTTTGGAAAAGGATTTCTTGAATTAAGAAATGTGGAAAAAGATTTTCTTGAATAAGGAAAATATGAAAAATAAAATACAAAGTTATATTATTTTGAGAAAAGTTAAAAAGAAATTTTTGAAGGTTAAGAAATATTTATGTAATGAAATTGTGATAAAAAATGTTTTACTATCTTAAAAACATGATTTTTAAGCTACACAATTTGAAGAATGTGTTGAAATTAAGATTGATTTATTTAAGTCCAAAATAATGTTTGGAATATTAATGAATATTTTACGTAATTGTAAAATGTTGAAAAATCTTTACGTATCTTAAAAATGATTTGAAATATAGTAAAATATTTCTACTAATTTGAAAAATGTTAAAATATTTCTACATGATTTGAAAATGTTTAAATATTTTACACTATTGAAAATATTATTGAAAAATCACTACGTGATTAAATAATGATAGAATATTTTTACGTAATTGTGAAAATGACAAAAATCTTATGTGATTTGGAAAGTATTTTAAATATTTTGAGAATGATGGAAAATGATTTACGCAACTTAAAAGAATGATTTTTAAGTTACGCGATTTTGAAAATGGTGAAAAATTGTTACGTAATTTGAGAAACGTATATTTTTATGTGATTGAGAAAAACATTGAAAAATTAAATATGTGATTTAAAAGTGCAATGTAAGTGTTGCATATTTTAAAAATATAAATGACACGAAATTTTAAAAGCGTAAAAGAAGTGTTATGGTATTGTGAAAATATAACGAAAATGTTTTGGAATTGTGAAAGCGTAACTTGTTGCGCAACTTTGTGAAAATACGACAAAAGTGTTTTATAACTATGAAAATGATAATATGATTTTCCTGTTGAAAATACATATAAATAGGTTTTAGAACCAATATATGGATCTTTGTGTGAGAAAATGACATGTTTTGCTGTGATTGACATTTGGTGCATTATACATGCATTGGAAAGATATAATCCTCATTATACGTGCATTGGAAAAATATGTGTTGAAGCATATAATTACATTGAACAAATGAAATTGAAAAGATTTGGCCTTTGGGGTTGGACTTGCAATTACCTTGATATAGTCGCATTGTATAA
Source organism: Ormosia semicastrata (assembly GCA_029884595.1). Classification (NCBI taxonomy): domain Eukaryota; kingdom Viridiplantae; phylum Streptophyta; class Magnoliopsida; order Fabales; family Fabaceae; genus Ormosia; species Ormosia semicastrata. The sequence continues at coordinate 126,924 of JAQQTO010000029.1, read as the reverse complement.
AATATAGCTAATAGCTATTATGGCCCTAATGGTTGAAAAGGGAATGAGAATTGATAGTTCTATGATGGATCTTGGGGCGTCAAGCGCGCGGTCATCGACCAGTGGACGATTAATAGTACCATGTGCCACTTAGCGATCCTGTCATTGCAACGCATTGACGATACCCGACAAGAACACGATTCTTTTCAACGACCGAGAGATTGTCTTTGGGCTAAAGTGACAATTAACCACATTCTTCTCAAATTGTGAAAACCTCCATGGAGTTGTTTTTGATAAACTGAGTCTTTATGCATATGCAAAATTTGAGCATTTATATCTCATTGATATATTAATTGAAGAATATTGGTTATTGGTTATGACAATTGTTTTGAATACTTGGAAGATGATGATGATGATAATGCTGAGGGCATTATCATAATTATTGTTTATGATAATTGAATTGATAAATGATTGGATGATGATAGTTGATTAATGTTGATGGCATGATCATAATTGCGGTATGATCTATCTGTATGATATTGCTGTTTGTGTTATCTCCGTGCTGCCATGTTGGTATTGGTGTAGGTGATCTCACCTCTTTGTTATATTGTTTTGCTTTGTCTGTATTGTTAAAATCAAATAATAGAAGGATCGAGTTGTCTTAGACATAACGGGCGATGGATACTCTGAGATTGGTGACAATAATAAGGAGTGGACATTCAGGACTTGACGGTGTGCAGTGTTGACAAAGGAATAGATGTCTGATGCATCAAGATGGATAGAAAAAGGAATAAGTATGTTAAAGTTTCTCGTTAGTGTTGTACCGTGCTATTAAGTAGGACCCATCATGGGGTTTGCTACTGTTTAAAAAAATAAGTCTGTTAATTTTATATTTCTCTTTAAATTGTGATATTAATTGGTGTCAATATTGCATAATGAATAGTTGAAATATGATTTTCAATATTACCTAATATTTCAGTAAATTTACGTTTCAGTAAAGAAAAAATTTTGAAACCCATCTTTTATAACTAAAACTTTGTGCAAACTTCTTTTCAGATTATGAGTCGAGAGTCGGAAATGTGATGCCCTAAGGAGGGTGTTACACATATCAAATAGGATGTGATAAAAACTTTAACTTAAAATTAATTGGCTTGATTGTTCATCTGCAAGCATTTAAAAAATAGCTCCAAAAGCCCCAAACTTATATCCCTAACTCTCAATGTTCCTTAAGGTTCATACAACTTTCATAATCCTAAAATATTAAACCTTATCCTTTAAATAGTCATTTGATTCTTCAATTAGAACAAATCCATAAGTTACAATATTGAAATCTAAAATTAAGCCAAACCACTGGTACAACTTGTTATCCTAATTATATACCTTGATAACCATAACATCTAGTAGATATGTTTGGTTATATCTTAAGAATCATATATAAACCTTTAATATTGAAATTTCAACAATTTGAACCTCTAAAAGCAATCTACTCTTCAAGTGACATCGAGAGAGTTCTAAATCTATCTCCGAGTGTACATGTGCTAATCCTTAGTATATTTTTCCTAGCAATGCTTAGACTCTTGTCCTGCCAACTTATAAGAATTTACAAAACATGTAGATCTATAACATAAAAAAATTTCAATTGCCAACAAGTCTATTTAATAGATCAAAGTAACACAAAATAGTATCTTAATCTATATTTGACACATACTCTAACATGTATCTAACTTGTTACTTACTTATATGAGTTATAACTCATACTAAACTGTTTTCGCTAGAAAATTTCATTAACTATAAGCTAGCATCATAGGAGGTAGGACTCATGACCAACCTATAAGGGAGCTAATCCATTAGTCAAATCAAAACTCTACCACAACTTTCTTGAATTCATCTTCTTTCTAAAAAACTCCAATTGTTTGGCTAAAAAGACATTTTATTAATAATTTTTCTATTATTGTGTCCTAAAATATTACCGACAATACATCAAGATAATCCATCATAACATCATAGATATAGATAAAAGCACTTAGCTTTAATCTCTTAAATACCATATATATTATTTGAACTTTCTATTTTCAGCACCTTGATCCATAGATATTTATCATTTCTACTAGCCTATCTACCAATTTACTAAATTTTACAAATTTTCCATACTTAAAACTTAACATACCGTTAACAATAATCTACCTAAATTCTTCTTCAAATCACATCATTCAATACCTCTTCTATCAGAGGTTTCAAAACTGGACAATGACTTAAAATGAGAGATATACTCTTACACCACTACGATATTAAATCTATTTGACAATCCAATAATCCCTAAAAATTCTTGGGACTTCCCAACATAAACTCTTATGACATCAACTACTATGTCACCATTTGTTAGCACTAAACCCTATTGTTCAGCCACCTTTATACCACACCTTTCATCACAACCTAAAACTCTTAATCATGAACACCTAATATGAGCAACTTATAAAGTCCATCACAGTTGAGCTAGCTATAGTCCTTTAAAAATTATGAAACTTTCAAGTTTATGTTATAATATCTTAAGGTACATTCTTGCCAAATTTCAGAATTTTTAACTAAGATTTGATGTCCCAATTAAAGCCAAACCAGCGGGTCAAACTTGATGTTCAAATTTTTTTGCCATTCCTTAATTGTCACATTCCTAATTTATTTGACCTAGCTACTATACTTTGTTTCCAATGAAAATTTGCAGCATCATTTCTATATATGTTATGTGCATCATATCCAAATTTCACATCAAAACTCCAAGATTTGGACTCTCAAGTAAATCATATATCAAAATCACTTCCAGTAAAATTTACCCCTATCCTAAAACTAACCTTATCCAATTCAATGAATTTATTAAAATCATTCCACATTTTTTTACATGAAATTTTATAAAGATTACCCCCACATCTATATATAGGCATGACATATTAAAATTTCAGCTTAAAATGAATTCATTTAGAACCTCAAATGGTTTCAATCTAGCGGCAAAATTCTAAGCAATCCTCAACATGATTTATTCATGAATCCAAACTTAAACCTATATAATCTCCTAAGCAAGTTAGAGCCTAAAGAACATAATTCAAGCCCATAACCCATAAGAGACAAAGAGGTGACTCACTCTTAATGTAGAAAGTGTACTTCTATGCCAAATGATCATCACATATCTAAGCATTAAAACAATTATTCTTAAAAAATATTAACATCTTATACCCAAGCCTTAGATAACAAAGCTAGCTATCCAATTCCAAGGGTACTTATCTTAGTTAGATACTTATCTTAAACTTTAGATCAACCATCATTAATATTTTTCTATAAAACGAACCTTATAAATCTTTTCTCTTAGTTTCACTCAGCTCTCGAATGGTTTCAAACAAAACCATGTTTCAATTCATCCTATATAACAAAATTTCAATTTCATGAAGGTAGAATTACTATGTTCCTCTTATTGGTCTTATTTCAAATCTACTAGCTGTACTAAAACTTTCTAGACTTATATTCCTAAGAATTTCACAAAACTAACATAACAATGTCAAGCAACTAACATTCTTCCATGGTTCAAAGAATTACCAATGAAAATTCTAACACTCCAAGAATCTAAACATATTCTCATAGTTCATCCAAAATCTTTAGCCACATCAATTCCTAAATAGCATTTGATTTTTAACACTAGATATTAGCATAGTAAAGACTAACCTTAAATCTATTCCAAGCCAAAATATTTAGCCATAATACTTTATTCAATTACTCACAACTAACCAAAACCTTTTTTTTTTTGCGAACGATATAACACTTTTGTTCTCATGTCATGCTCCAAATTATCACTTCAACGATTTCTTTAATGATGTGTATCTTTATCCTTCCACATATTTTGTATATCTCTTAATCAACAAGGTAAAGAAATTCAATTTTTATCAAATAGCTACATTCAAATAGAAGCCTAAGTCATATTTAGAATACTATCTTATCATAAATATTAAGGTTAACCAACATATATCACAAATCAAAGTAAAAGCTTTCCCTATTTGCTTCTTTAAACGTGACTCCATTTATTTTTATATTCAAAGTCAATGCATTATAGCCACAGTCTTCTTGTAATACCCCACCATTGGTGGAGTCAATAACAAAGTTAAAATCAAACATACATAAGACATTCTCGAATGAGAATGGACATGATCAAGGAATGAGAGACATCCTAACAAGCCTCTGATAGTGCCTTAATTGTGAAAATGACTAGCATCATTTACAAAATCGTGACCCTACTAAAGGACACTTGCTCCATTAACCACAGGAAAACCTAAAGCTTTAATATCAACTTTATCATAACCCAAAATTGGGGCCATGATTGGCGCATAAGGTGGAATACCAACCTAGCAAGCATAACAAAACTAATCAATATTAATAGAAAAAATATACCCAAATGTATAAGAAATTAAATAGAGTTCCCCCTAAAAATGGAACATTCCCAAAATATACAATATCCTGTAATCCATCATATTCATATCAACAGGTGTGTCAATTGCATTTTCTAAGTGGTAGAGCATCTGCCTCCAGTTCATTGGAACAGAACTTTCCTTTAAAGGAATTTTACGGTCAAAACCAGTTCTAAGAGGTAGGACAAATATAGGCTCTTCAAATAAGTCATGGAACTCTAAGAGGAGAGCATCCAACTACATTGGTAACGAAGTTTCATTAACCACATATTTGCTGAGAGAACAAGAGGGTAGTTGGAGGCATCTTTCAGATTCAAAGGGCTGGAGAAAACATAATTGTGCCCCTTATTGTAGTGCTTGGCTGAAAGTCTTGTTGTTTATGAGTTTAAACCCCAAATTAGGAGAGCTTCTCAGAACAAATGTTTTTCTTGAAATAGAAAACTCCATTTGTAATTTCTGAAAATCCAATATAATGGCATCCAAGGTTGATAACCATTGCAGCCCCAAAACTAAATCACGATAGCCAAGTGGTAACACCATCACATTAGAAGTAAACAAAGTTTGCAGTAATTACCACCTAACACCCTTACCACATACTGTGCACTCAGGTGTGTCCCATCTACCACAGCCACAGACAAAGGAGAAAAACTTTCTAGCTTGCACCCTAATGTTTTTGCTAGCTCGAAATCTAGGAAATTGTGGGTGCTGCCACTATCAATTAGTGTATGCAAAGGTTTTTTGTTATGCACTCTAGTGACCCTCATGGTGTGATAAGTTGAAGCACCTGACAATGTATTCACTAATAATTGGGGGATAATGGTGGAATTCATTGAGGGTGGATCAGGCTCTACGTTGCTATTATCCTCCCCTATTTCTTCCAGTCCTTCTTCATCATCTAACTTGAGGACATACAACTGAGCTCTTCTATGTTTAAGTTGGTGGCCTAGTGTAAATGGTTCATCACAAAACATACACAACCCATTTGCTCTTCTATTAGCCATTTTTGCAGCAGTGTAAGTTCTAGGTGTTTTATCTATAAGAGGTTTATTGTTACGGTTAGCAAAGATCTTGGTATTGTTGGTGGAATTAGTAGGATAGTTTGTAATTTTGTTCTAATGATAATATTAGTTAGGGGAAAATGATTTGGAAGTGGATTTGTGACTGGAAGGCAAAAGCCTTGAAGCTTCATGCAACCTAGCTAGATTGGCATCTTGAGAAATTGATGTAGGATGAAACATCCTAACCTGCATCTAAGTTTGGTGTTCTAACCTAGCCAAAAAAATACTAAGAGTGTGTTCCGGGGACAAGGTTACCTGGGTCAATGCTAACTCAAAGGCATCAATGTAATCTTGCACCTTTCCTGTTTGTTTTATTTGAATCAACTCTGACAGTGGGTCTTCATGCACCTCCCCAAATCTCAGAGCAATGTCAGTAATGTATTGAGGCTAGTCTTGTAGTTTAAATGCCATTGCAAGGCCAAATTATCCAAATGCATAGATGCTAACCTGACCTTGGACTCAAGAGAAGTACCATCTAGTGCAAAGATCTGTTCATACCTGTAGAGCCAATCTTTAACCCTAGTCCCATTAAATCTGGGAAACTCAATCTTTGATAACATGGTAGCATAGGAGTTGGTCCTCAAGGCTTAATTTTGGCCTCCATTAGGAGAACCTTGTCGTTCAGTCTGAGAATCATTGTTAAATGTCTCACCTTGGCTGGAAGCTTGCCTCATAAATAGTTGCCAAATCTCAATTAAACAAGATGCAACTTCATCAATTTTGGTTTGCATAAACGCGTTAGATTCTTTGATTTTACCAATGAGGGTTTTTTCCTCTTATTAAATGGAGGTTTGGTTATGGGTTGCATCAACTATGTGCTCCAAGTGATCAGAGCTTTGATACCAGCTAATATAGGGAAAATGCAAGTAAGGGGAACTCTCAGGGTCAGCTAGGAAACCGAGACTGTTCAGGGGGAAGTGCTCTAGAAACTTTCCTCAATGAAAAAAAGCTTAGAAAAATCAGAACACATAGAAAAAGAAAGAGAATTGGATTTCGTTAATTCATTCTAGATAACAAGTCTAATACATTTCCCTTGTACATAGTATAACTAAGTCCTATATAACCTGATTCCTGTATTAGCTTCTCCCTCATACTTTGCGATTTGCACTCATTGCACCGTTTAGCCCACAGCCACGTATGATGCATGGTGCACCGGTCTTTCGACTCAGCTGTCACAATCGAACCTATCTCAGTCTCCCTCATGCTATCATTGTTGCACCGACTCGATGTTGCATAGCCACTGCTAGTGCGTAGGACTACTCCGTCTCCACTCCATCGCCGCTTGCACCACCATCGACTTCCTCCGCAGCAGCGTCTTAATCACAAACGTAAACAGGCTAGGGTTTCTATGTTGGGGTTTCTACTGAATTGATAATGGTGGGGTTTCCATTGTCATTTATGTGGGATTATTGATTTTGTATATAACCTGTTTGATAAAATGACTCCATTGGATTGGTTGAATTTGAGCTCCCTTTTTTTTTCATCTTGATTTTTATTCTTAATTTCTCTACTTAAAACTTATTATTGTGTAGTTGTGTTTACTATTTTATGACTACAATGGATATTGCTTTGTAGTTTGTATCATAAAAGGGAAATATTTTATGTACACTAGAATATGCACACCGTATTTATATCATATGTTAATGTAAGAGAGATGTCAAATCATCTTGTATACGATTGTAGCATTCTCGCGGTAGACAAAATGATTTTGTGAGTGAGTTGGATAAATTTGGATGTTTTTTAGTTGGATGAATAACGGGACTAATCATAAAACCAAGCACAATTCTCCTTGTGGTCACTGTTCAGTTTACTGAAATTTTAGGGTCCTCTAATTTTTTGAATCTATAAATATTAGGATGTATTTATTTGACTGAGGTTTTGTGAGCTTTTCTTATTTGAGAAACCCCATCTCTGATTTTGCTCTTTTTCAGTAATTCTTGTTTATGCTATTGTTTTGTGTCTTAAATTTATCTGAATGGTGAATTTTTCAATTTGAATCATTGGTTTGGTTATTTTGTTGCTAATGGAGAATAAGAAGAATGAATTGAGAACTATTTAGTGGTTTTGTTTTGGAATTAGGACTCACTTATGGATATATACACCTTGCTTAATTTGATTGTCATGTCTAGCATTGTGTCTCATTTTTTTATTGTTTCTTTCTAGTTTTTTTATTATAAAAGAGTACCAGTCATGTGATATAAGGATTCCTTAGAACTTATGCTTAGCTAATTATGGTCATGAAGTTTATGCTCAAAAAAGTTTAAATAAATACCAAGATGTACCAAATGTAGACTAAACTAATATAGATGACAATCACATATTATCTCTAGGGAGATAATGAAGTGATTGCTCTTTATTTCCATGCATAACTTAAAATTTTTCTATCCATGTTGTCTTCTCTGTGTCAGATATGAAGATTTTAGCCCCTAATTTTCTTAAGTATTCAAAATAGCCAATTTAGTTGCTTCGTGATTTCAATTTAACCTTGGGTTCTCTTAAATTTTTGAGAACTACTTTTATATTTGTTTGGGTGTAACTAGTAATTTTTCCAAATTCTTTCTCTCTCTCTCTCTCTCTCACTGAATCTATCTTATAGATATTGCACATATGTGTTGGATTAGAATTTTAGCATTCAGAATGACTTAATGTGTTTTTTTGTTATTTATGGAATTCATGATTTATGAATGTAGTTTTTTGCAAAGTTGTGAACGTTATGTTTTTTGAATATATATGATTTTGATGTGTAACTTAAAGTTATGTTGAAGCATGGTTTTTGAATTTCTTATAGAATGTTGAACCTATTAAACCCTTGAATTTGATGTTATAGACCCCGCGAGTATCTGTGGGGACTCGAGGAACGGGAATAGGGGAAGAATTACCATGTGACAGGGGGATTAGGGACAGGGATGAGGGGGAATTAGTTGGCGGGGATGAGAAGCGGGTGAGGTACTCCCCGACCCTGCCCCGCGCAGGTGCCATCCCTACATATTTGAATTCTAACTATAAAACATGCATAACTCATAGTATATGTTTCATGCATGGGCAAGTATGGTCTTCCTTGTACCAGCTTCTCTGTTCCCACCATTTTCCAAAAAATAATCTCTCACTTCTCCACCATTTCCTTTAAAACCTAGTTGCAAAATAGGAACTTTTCTGATGGCAAAGAACAATTTGCCACCTTATGTTCCAAAAGGCACATAAAAGAAGCATTTGACAACTTCATATTTGAGATATGGTTAGAACCTCGTTTGTTCTCAAATCTCCTCCAACCATGTATACCCACAAAGTCTGTTCCTTTGGGAAAACAACTTCATTCTTTGATAATCACTTATGTGTGTTCCTCAGACAAGTTCATCTCTAACCATCTTTTAAACATTTACTCAAAATTTAGGCACCTTCAAGGTGCAGTGGCACTATTTGATAGAATGCCAAGGAGGAAGTTCATGCCATGTAACATCATGATCAATGCCTTTCTTAAAATTGGCAATTTTGAGAGTGCTAAGAAGCTATTTGATGAAATGCCTGAGAGAAATATTGCCACATGGAATGCAATAGTCACGAGGTTGACTAAATTTGAAATGAACCAAGAGTCTTTGTTCTTGTTTTCAAGAATGAATGAGTCAGGTTTTCATGTTGGACGAGTACTAATTGGGTAGTGTGCTCAGGGATGTGCACATTTGAGAGCCTTGTTTGCAGGGCAACAGGTTCATACTTATGTTATGAAATGTGTGTTTGAGTTTAATTTGGTTGTTAGATGCTCTTTAGCTCATATGTTGTGAAAAATGAAAGCTTGAATGATGGGGAGAGAGTTATCAAATTGATACCAAATTGTAATATGGTTGCTTGGAATACATTTATGGCCAAAAAAGCTCAAAATGGGTACGTTGAGGGAGTTCTGGATCAATACTGTATGGCAAAAATGGCAAGTTTTAGACCAGATAGGATTACTTATCTGAGTATGATTAGTTCATGTTTGGAGTTAGCCACGCTTGGTTAAGGGAAGCAAATTCATGATGAAGCAATCAAAGCAGGTACTAGTTCTGTGGTTGACATAGTTAGTTCATTAGTTAGTATGTACTCTAGATGTGGATGTTTGCAAGACTCTATCAAAGCTTTTATGGAATGCGAAGAATGAGATGTTGTATTATGGAGCTCAATGATTGTTGCTTATGGGTTTCATAGGCAAGGAGAAGAGGCGATCAAGCTCTTCAGTAAGATGGAACAGGAAAATTTGCCTAAAAATGAAGTTACATTCTTGAGCTTGTTATATGCATGTAATCATTGTGGATTGAAGGACAAGGGGCTTGATTTCTTTGACTTGATGGTAAAAAATTATGGACTCAAGGCTGGACTAGAACTTTATACTTGTGTGGTTGACCTACTAGGCATGTCTGGTTATTTGGGGAGGAAGAGGCTATGATACGATCCATGCTTGTAAAGAGCAGATGCAATTATACGGAAAATGTTATTATCTGCATGTAAAATCCATAAGAATGCAGAAATGATAAGAAAGGTTGCTGAAGAAGTTCTTAGGATTAATCCTTAAGGCTCAGCTTCGTATGTTCTACTTGCCAATATTCATACTTTAGCTAAGAGGTGGCAGGATGTTTTTGAGGTATGGAAAGTCACGAGAGACAAAATGGTAAAGAAAGAACCAGGCATAAGTTGGGTATCTAAAGAAAGAACCATTTCATATGGGTGATGAATCCCACCCAAAATCTATGGAGATTAATCTGTATCTAGAAGTACTAACTTGAGAAATTAAGATGTGGGGCTATATCCCTGATACTAGCTCTATTTTGCATGACTTGGATAATAAGGAGAAAGAATACAACTTGGCACACCACAGTGAGAAATTGGCAATTACTTTTGCTTTAATGAGCACCCCTTAGGGAGTGCCAATAAGGGTGATGAAGAACTTACGAGTTTGTAGTGACTGTCATGTTGCCATCAAGTACATATCACAAATAAAAAATTTGGAAATTATTGTGCGTGACGCTAGTAGGTTTCACCATTTCAAAAATTGTACATGTTCTTGTGGAGATTGTTGGTAATAGTTATTCCTTGATCTCTATTTCAAAAGTTGTTCGTGTTCTTCTAGAGAATACATGCAAGAGGCACTAAAGATTAAGTTCTTGCTATGGCTCTTCAATCAGTCAATTTCATTCTTATTTATCTTCTATAATTACCATTCAACTCAAGTGTGTATTTATTTGATTATGTATGTCGATGCCATTGTTATCACTGACAGTGATCACCATGCATAATTCAAGTAAAACAATATATTGATCATCACTTTCTGACCAAAGATCTTAGTAAACTTCAATACTTTTTGGAAATAGAGGTGGCACAATCCAATGATGATATAGTAATTTCACAGGGAAAGTATGCCATGGACATTCTTGAGGAAACAAGTCTGTTGAATGCAAAGCCTATTGACACTCCTATGGATCCGAATGCTAAACTTCTACTAAATCAGGAGGAGCCATTTTCGGATCTAGGATAATACAAAAGATTAGTTAGAAAACTAAACTACCTCATTGTTACCCATCCTGACATCTTCTTTGCAGTTAGTGTGGATAATGAGCTCTTGGAAAAGGCCTCGTCTATGAAGATAAAGGTCACACTCCAATTGTTGGATAGTCAAATGCTGATTGGGCAGGTTCTCCTCTTGATAGAAGATCTATTTCTGGTATTGTGTATTCATCGGGGGTAATCTAATATCCTGGAAGAGTAAGAAATAAAATGTGGTCGAAGCAGAATGTCGAGCCATGGCCTTAACTACTTGTGAACTCATTTAGTTAAAATAGCTACTTAAAAAGCTTCGATTTGGAGAAATTATGCAAATGTCACTCATTTGTGATAATCAAGTTGTATTGCATATCACCTCCAATCTAGTGTTTTATAAGAGGACCAAACATATTGAGATAGATTATCATTTTATTAGATAAAAGATCCCATATGGAGACGTCACCACTAGCTTTGTCAATTCAAATGATCAACTGGTGAATGTTTTCACTAAGTCTTTGAGAGGTCCTTAGATAAACTATATTTATAACAGCTTGATGTATATGACCTAAATGCTCCAGCTTGAGGGGGAGTATTGAAAACTATATAAATAGTGTCTAGATTCATTAAATAGGCTAACCAAATCATATAATTATGGTAATTAGGATCTTTGTATTTATTGTATAGGTCTATATAATTCAGCCTCTGTTGTATAGTTTAGACACACAGTTTTCTTCATATGTCTCTTTATTTTCTCTCTTTTAACAGACCTTATATATTACTCAATACTACTAGACTTAGCAACAAAGATGTATTTAAATTGAAGCTTGAGAAGGGCAAGGAATACATGATAAAAACATGTCTTATTTAGAAAACTTGTCTTATTTCTTACTTGGTTCATTACTTATATTCTAAGGAGTATATCCAGTTTCCACATGAGTTACAACTATTTTGATATTTCTCCCCATATATTAGTGATGTGCATAGAATACTCTACACATTCATCATGACGAAGAAGAAAAATATGTCATTTGTAATCTGATTCTCACATCACACCATACATACCTTACAAAGATCCTGAGAAGACTTAAATTGATCTTTCATATGGATACAATTAACTTGAAACCTGTAAGGCTGTGGTATTTTCTCTTAAAATACTATGCTGCAGTAGATAAATAAGCCATTATTGATATTACTGCTATTGTGAATTTAGGAGCTTGTTTTCATTATAAAAAGGTTGATGAAATGAGTCAGAAATACCAAAAAGGGGAAAAATTGATGCAAGGCGTTATTTGGAGCTTGGCAATGCTATTTCTCCTTGTTATATGCATGCCAAGTTCAAATGAAGATTTAGTTTTTGTTATTCGAAGCCTCACTAAGACTTGAAGGATTTAATGGAAAAAAGTTTAAGAAAACATAACGTAACTATGGTTTGTCAAATTTTTTGATATGACAAGAAGAAAGAACATCTTTTTCATTGCCTAGTTGTGGAGTCTTCTAAAATGATGTCTAGGGTTAATGATCAAATGAAATGATAATGAATTTATTATGTACTATAACTTTGGTTTAAGAAAGAGTCTGACTTCTCCAAGCTCTTATTCTGTATGTATGACATGGCGCCTTTGGCTTGAGAAAGGATGGTCATATCTTTAATAATGAGGAGATACCGTGGGGGACCTAAAGAAACTTTTAAGTAATGCTTGTTTTGACGGAGTGGAGTTAATTTGGCTTAGATCCTTAACATTTGTGGATTTTTGGATAGTGTGACTATGAGTTTTCTAGCTTAGTTATGTTACTTCTCTTTTTCATAGGAGAGGTGTGCACGTGTAAGTTGAAACCCTATGGTTCTTGTTTAAATTATTATTACTTATAAAAGAAAATATGTTAGAAAAACTTAAGGGTGACTCAGAGAAATTAATTATTTCTTGAGTTTTTTTTTTCATTTATATTTCGTTAGGGATTCAAGTGTGACTTCCAAGTTGGATATGTGGGTAAAAGAAGTCCCACATTGGAAATGAATCGACAAAGTAAGGATTTTATAAGTGGAAAAACCCATGAACTTATTGCCTTAAGGTTTTGGGTTGAGATGTGATGTTAAGTCCACTATTGTGATTTCTCTTTAAGTCCATTGGAAGTAGATCTCCTTGGTGTTTTAGGCTCCTTTGTGCCAAACAAGTAGTATCAAAATCGATGGTTTGGCTGGGATGAGTATTGGAGAGACGACGGTGCTTGGTGGATTCATGTGTGGGGTCTCCTATATCGGAAGTCTTCATATCGATATAGAGATTGTGGAGGTCAACCAGCGTGTTCCTTTGATGATGGATGACAGGGGTACAAGGATTAAGAGAGCACGTTTTATCTCTTGGTGACACCTTCAAATACTCAAAAGGATTCTTATGAGAAATGGTGTGTCTATGTGTTAAGGACTCACACTTGAGAAGGAGATTGTTTGGAATTCAAGTATAAGTGAGATATGGGTGAAGAAATCCCACATTGGAAAGAAATGGACAAAGTGAAGATTGTATAAAGTGGGAAGACGGAAGACCCATAGACCTAATGTTTAAGGTTTTAGGTTAAGATGTAGTGTCAGGCCCACTATTGTGGTTCCTCTATAAGTCCATTGAAGTAGATTTTCACTATGTTTTGGGCTCCCCTATTCCCTAACATATTTTATGTATGTTATATTACTAAAGGTCCTTGAATAAATGTTTTCATTGCAATTAGTTTTTAATATCATCTCTACTATATCTCCAGTTATTTCAAGAGATTCATAACCATATCTTCTGTTGTAGTTTTATCAGCTACTGGTGGTATCAAGGTAAATCATCCTTGTAAGAGTAATGGTATGGTCCTACACCTATAACAAGACATTTTTCTTCTATTTCCACCGCTATGTGTGTAAATACTTATAGTTTTCAACTAATTTTAAGTTCATATGTCTTGAAAAACTTTTTTCTATTTAGGCTGCAAGTGTGGTTGTGCTAGTTGCTGTTGTGATATTAGTTAGGTTTTTCAGCATGCAATATTATGGCATAGATAGAGTTAGTTGGCATTTTGCCCAATTGTCCTTCTTTGGTTTCTCCTACTTTGAGGTATAGGTATATTTAACATCTGGAAATATAGAAGTAGTGTTCTAAAAGCTTTTTCACCTGTGTATATATATTTCTATTTTATAAGAGCAGGAAAAGAAAGTCGAACTTCCCTTGGTGGTATCATGCTCAGCATAACTAGTAAATTCAATTTTTATTGTTGTTGATTTGTTTCTTATATTTCTGAACCATTGATAAATAATATAACAGAAACAGAAACTTGAGGAAGAAAGAACTTTTAGAGAAAATTGACACAAGAAAGAAAGAAAGAAGAATGAAATTCTAACTGGCAATTATTAGTGTACAATCTGAATATTTATATATAGGAATTAGAGTGTATTAACTTGCCTAACTGATTTAACTAACTATAACTATCTTCAACTACCTAACTGACTCTTAATTGACTAACTGCTGAATAACTTAACTCAACAGCCCCCTGCAAGCTAGAGAATGTATATCTAACATTCCTAGCTTGAAACTAAGAAAATAAAAAAAATTAGGAGCAAGAGCCTTGGTACAAAGATTAACAATTTGAGATGCTGATGAAACTGGCAGAAGATGCACAACCTGTGCTTGGACTTTTTCTCTGACAATATGGCAATCTATCTTCATATGCTTTGTTCTTTCATGGAATATAGGATTAGCAGCTATGTGTAAGGCTGATTGATTGTCACAGTATATCAATGAAGGTTGTATAAAGGGAACTTGAAAATCTTGTAAAAGGTAAATGAGCCATTGTAATTCACAAGTGGATGTGGCCAAGGCCCGGTATTTTCTTAGATTCCCTGCGATAAGGGAGTCCCCAAGATAAATGCAATAGCCTGTGACTGAGTTGCAGCTGTTAGGATATGCTACCTAATTAGAATCTGAGAAACCTTTGAGCTAAAGAGAGGAGGATCTAGGAAAAAAAATAGACCCTTTTTTCCTATGAAGCTTTGACATATTTGAGGATTCTTAAAGCAATATTAAAGTGTGAAGTCATAGGCTTGGATAAAAACTGACCAAGATAATATATTGCACAGGTAATGTCTGGTCGGGTTGTAGTCAAGCATAGAAGTCTGCTAATTAATCTTCTATAAGTAGAGATATCCTTATAAGGCTACCCATCATCCTTCTGCAGCTTAATATCTGAAAGCATAAGAGTTGAAACGGGTTTACAAGCCAATAAACCTACATCTTGTATAAGCTCAAGTGCATATTTTCTTTGATATAATGAGATTCCAATGTTGTTTTGGGCTATTTCGAGACCCAAAAAGTACTTGAGTGCCCCTAGATCTTTAATTTTGAAGGAAAAGTCTGAATGACACTTAACTGACTTGATCTCATCCATATCATTTCTAGCCAAAATGATATCATCCACATAAACTAATAGAGCAGTAAATGAGGTGTCATTTCTTTTGATGAATAAGGAATAATCTGCCTTGCTAGGAGTGTAACCAGAACTAATTAAAGAACTGGACAATTTAGAAAACCATTGCCTGCTGCCCTATCACAAACCATAAAGTGACTTCTACAATTTGCATACTTGGTTAGCTTTAGAAAAATGAAAGCCAGGAGGTAGAGTCATGTATACATCTTCATCTAAATCTCCATGCAAAAAGGCATTGTTGACATCTAGTTGATGTAAGTGACTGTTGAGTATATGCAAGCAAAAAGCCATTGTTGACATCTAGTTGATGTAAGTGCCATTGTTGAGTATATGTAAGAACTAGTAACAATCTCATTATAGTCATTTTGGCTACTAGGAAAAAAGTTTCATGAAAGTCCAGCCCTTCAGTTTGTGTGTAGCCCTTGGCTACTAATCTTGCCTTGTGTCTCTCAATAGTGCCATCAAATTTTATTTCACCCTATACACCCATTTATAACTAATTGGCTACTTACCAGGGGGTAAATCAACTAGTATCCAGGTTTGATTTTTTTTCCAAATCCTGAATTTCAGAAGCAATGGCTTGTCTCCATCAATCATATCTAACAACTTGTTGACAGGTTTTAGGTTCAAGTATAGTGGTGATATTTAAAGTAAAGGTTTTATGGTGAGGTGACAATTTATCACAAGAGAGATAACTAGACAATGCATACAAATTACCTGAAGAAGTTCGGGTCTGTGCTGAAGCATTAAGATTGCAATAGTAATCCTGTAAATAACTAGGTGGCTTTCTAGGTCAAGATGATTGCCTGGAAGGTGGATTAGGAGCATGTTGTAGTGGTTGGTCAGGTGGAGGAATGACTGGTGGAGTAACAAAAATATCATAATTAGGAAAGGAATGTTCTATAACTGTTTGATTATGATTGACAGACTCAATGGGAGATGGAGGATGTGAAACTTGATATGGAAAGACATTTTCATGAAAAACAACATTTCTGGAGACAAACACAGATTTGGAACTGATATCAAAAAGTAAATAACCTTTGACACTAGCCCTAAATCCCAGGAAAACATATTTTATTGCTCTAGAATCAAATTTATTTCTATGAGCAACGAGTGTGGTTGTAAAATACAAACAACTAAATACTTTGAGATTAGCTAAAATAGGAGGTTTGTCATGCAGAACAGTGTGAGGACATTGGTTTTGAATGAAACTAGAAGGAAGTTTATTTATCAAAAACACTACATGAGCAATAGCAAAAGTCCAAAAAGATTTTGGAAGACTTGGCTGAAACATAAGAGCTCTAGCCATAGTCAGAATGTGTTGGTGTTTTTGTTCAACAACTCTATTCTACTTTGGTAACTCAACACATGATCTATAATGAATAATGCCTTTTTCTTTATAAAACTGTGACAAATAAAGAAATTCAGGGCCATTATCAGATCTGAGGACTTTTACTCTGGTAGAAAATTGAGTTTCAATAAGAAAAATGAAATGCTTGATATGAGATGCAGTTTCTGACTTTTGTTTCATATAAAATAACCAGGTGTGCCTTGAATAATCATCCGCAACAATTAAAAAATATTTATAACCTTGGAATGAAGGAAGAGAGCAAGGACCCTAGATATTCATATGTAACAAGTAAAAAATGCAAGTGGATTTTGTATTGTTGTTAAATAAGGCAATCTTTTGAATTTTTCCAAAGGAAAAATGTCACATACAGTAGAAGAAATACAAGTAATAAAG
Organism: Ormosia semicastrata; assembly: GCA_029884595.1. Classification (NCBI taxonomy): domain Eukaryota; kingdom Viridiplantae; phylum Streptophyta; class Magnoliopsida; order Fabales; family Fabaceae; genus Ormosia; species Ormosia semicastrata. Next base: position 109,732 of record JAQQTO010000029.1, on the reverse strand, counting down.
GAAAAAAAATTTGTATAGTACATCTAACTTGGCACTAAATGGGTGACCAAGCCCAAAATGCCAAATATCATTGACACAACTAGTTATAGGACTGACTATTTCATTATTTACATAATTCACCATATGAGAGGCTTGTAGTACATATAGGTCATTAATAACTTCAGTTAATCTAATATTCTTCAAGGAAATGTGATCTGTATTGAACAAGAAGAATGATTAAAAAGTAAGTCACAATGGAGGGATGAGGTCAGTTTTGAGACTGAAATGAGGTTAAATGTAAACTGAGGCAAAAACAAAACACCATTGAGGTAAAACTGATTAGAAAACATCATAGTACCAGAAATTTGAGCAAGAATAGGATTGCCATCTGGTAGTCTAACTGAAATGGGCTTTATTTGTTTATAGGATGAGTATAGATCTAGTGAACAACATATATGATTTGTTGCTCCTGTGTCTAATATCCAACTTATGGGTTTGGAATGACAATTGAAAGCTAAATGAGGCCTACCTGAGGTTGGTTTGACATTAAGATCAGAACTGGGTTCTGGATGTGTAACATGGTTGGCTATATGCTGTTGATGTGATTGTTGAATGAGATCCATGAGAGTCTGAAGCTGAGTAGGTGTAAAACCAAAATTGGATATTGAACTAACTGAACTCCCTTGTGAATTGTTTGCAGAACCAGTTTCTTCAAGATTCACGGAACTGATGTTGTTAGCCACTAAATTGGCTTTACGACTTCTCCCATAACCTGGTGGAAAACCATGTTTTTGGTAGCATACTTCTACAGTATGACCATTTCTGTGACAATGGATATAGAACTTAGAAGAAGTAGCACCTCTACCCATAAATGGTTTGCCTTTGGCAAATTTATTAGAACTAGAATTTGTAGCATTACTCATGGTTGCAAGAACTTTAGAATCTTCATGCAATTGACTATTATACTATCTTTCTTGTTGAATAATGAGAGAGAACACTGTGCTAATTTCAAGTAGAGGCTTCATCATCAAGATTTGAGATTCAATACTAAAATAGGAATCATTCAAACCTTTCAGAAAGCGCATTACCTAATCTTGTTGTCTATCGGAAGGAACAAGTGGGATTAAATCACAAGTGCAAGGGTGTTGACACTTGTAATTTGGAATTGGTCTGAAGTTTTCCAACTCTTCCCACATAGACTTTAATCGAGTGTAATACTAAGTAATTATGAGACCACCTTGATGGATTGCATACAATTCCTCTTGCAAATTTGCTATCCTCATCTTGTCACCTTGTGAAAACTAAATCTCGATATCAGACCAAATCTCAGTTGCAGTGTTCATCCACATAACACTATTCATAATATCTTGGGACAAAGATCGAGTGAGCCAATAAATCACCATTATGTTGCATCTTTCCCAGGTCAAGAACAATGGATCAGCTACATCAGGCATTGGAAGTAAGCCATCCATAAAATGCAATTTGTTTTTAGCTTGAAGAGCCATTTTCATCTGGCATGACCAAGAGTAATAGTTGGTACCCGAAAGAGGGGTAGAAACCAATATGCTCGTAGGGTTCTCATTTGGATGCAGAAAGTAAGAACTGGTGGGATCTAACAGAGGATTAACAAGATTCTCCATGGTTGTGAGAGAAAAGAATCAGAGCATAGCAACAATGAAAAATATGATACCATAACAGAAACTTGAGGAAGAACGAACTATCAGAGAAATTGAAATAGAAAAGAAAGAGGGAAGAATGAAATCCTAACTTGGAATTATCAGTGTATAATATGAATATTTATATACAGGAATTAGAGTGTATTAACTTACCTAATTGATTTAACTGACTATAACTGTCTTCAACTAACTAACTAACTTTTAACTGACTAATTGCTAAAAAAACTAACTCAATATAACAAATGTAGTGTATAGTTGTTATTTTGCACATGACAACTTGTGAGGAATTTTATCAGGAACAGAGGCTCTTTTTGTTGACTTAGTTCATTTTACAGTCTCAGTTGTACAGTTTACATTTATTCTAGCCTTTCCATATGAATAACTTGAGTCATTCACAAGATTCTTTTTATTGTTCTATTATAAGTTAGTTATACTTTCTCTCTATATTAAAATTTTCATCTGTGATGCATCAGAAGTATTTGGAATATCTTTTGTTAATCAACAAGTATATTGCCACATTCAAATTAGAAAACTTAATGGATGCTCCTCTTTTTTTCCCTTCTCTTTTTGAATTTTTGTTGACTAATTTATGTTTCATTTTCTATCTATATGTTATAATACAATTATTTCTTGTTCTTTTTCCAATTGTTGGCACCACGGGATGATTTAAATGGAAGCCATTTAGAAATAAAATCAATGAACAATAATATTACAATAATCATCCTTGCATTTATTTTTTGGTGAACAATAGGAGGAAACAATCCTAAGCAACTACACTTCTTGGGAAAAAGACCCCAGCACTGTCCTTACCGGTAATCGTCCTTGCATTCTGCCAGATTGTTTTAACGTAATAATTCAATAAGTTCTTAACAACTTGAATGAATTGAAGTTGATCCTGCACATCCCTAAAAAGTCAAGCCATAGTTATTGTTATTAGATTACATGAGTATTGTTGAGAGTCATAATGATGTTTTGGGACTTTTGGTCAAGTTAGGCTTTGGGTTATATGGGCTAGTTCTCTCTTTGTGTATGTGTGTATTGAAGATTAACTCGTGGGTTATTCTTTTTAGAAAATGTCTTTTCTTTTTCTTTATTAGTTAACTAGCATGTTTTCATTCATTTTCCAATGCAAAATTTAGCTTCTTAGGTTTATTATTTCTCATTAAACATCCATTTATTATTTTAAACCCACAATCATGCACAATATACTCTTTAGAGGATATGTACGAACTTCATGAGTCTATTTTAACACAAAGACAACCAGAATGTCTCTTGTTTGGAGCATTCTATCATGGACCCAAAATGTTTGAGTCCATAGATAGATTACCTCCTTTTTTAATTTGACAGTATTTATATACAGATCTGAGTATATAAAAAAATTATCAGTTCAAATTTGTAAGTTTATTGTATGTATTTTCTTTTTCTTTATTAGCTAACTAGCATGTTTTCACTCATTTTTCTAATGCAAAATTTAGCTTCTTAGGTTTATCATTTTTCAGTAAACATCCATTTATTATTTCAAACCCACAATCATGCACAATCTACTTTTTAGAGGATATGTACGAACTTCATGAGTCTATTTTAACACAAAGACAACCAGAATGTGTTCTGTTTGAAGCCTTCTATCATAGACCCAAAATGTTTGGGTCCATAGATAGATTACCTCCTTTTTTAATTTGATAGTATTTATATCCAGATCTGGGTATATGAAAAAATTATCAGTTGAAATCTGTAAGTTTATTTAATGTATAGTTATTCATAATAATAAAAAAAGTGATTTGACTAAATTTTTATGCAAATTTGAGTATTACTAGTTAAAATCTGTAAAGATCTAACCTTTTAATTTCAGTGATTGATTTATTTTAACAATAAATCAATGACTACAAACTCATTGGTCCGTTCATGGACCACTTTGCAAGTGGTCCATATTAGACAAATATGTCCTGTTTAGAGTGTGTACCGTTTGCCTATTTTGCCTTTTTCCTTGACCTATTAGGTTATTCACTGATTGATTTAGGGAGGAGTCTATCATGGACCCAATAAGTTTGGGTCTATGGATGGACTCTTTATTTTTTTTATTTGACAGTTAGGGGTAGAAACAGACCAGTCTAGGGTAGGCTTTACATTAAATAGGGTTGACCTGTATTCCAAATATAAGGCCTGAGTCTGACCTGTTAGCCTATAATAGGCTAAATTTTAAGGTTTGGCTTAGCCTATTTAAAAGTCTAGTCTGACTTGTAAGCCTATTTAAAGGTCTACTTTGTAAAAGGACCTTTAAATAGACTAATAGACCTACCTTTAAACAGGCTAATAAGCTTTTACATAGGTTAACAGACTTAAGTCTTTAAATAGGCCAACAAGTATATGATTTTTAAAATATTACATTAAAAATTTAATATTCTAATTCAATAATATAAGTTTAATAAGCTTAATTATTCAACAATACAAAATTATAACAAAAATAACTAACCTCAGGCATCAAATTATCCAACAACATAACAATATAATTAGATAAATCCAAAAGGCCTCAAGCCTCAAATTACTAACATAAAAAAAAAGGACCATGACACAAATCTAAAAGGCCTCAGGTCTCAAATTGTCCAACAAACAGTACCACAACACAAGTCCATAATAGGTATCTAACAATAGTACAAATAATATAAAATAACAACAAAACCTCCCAAAATGTAGCGATAAAGGTGCAGTAACCAGCAAATAATTTCATTACTCTCAATTGGAGAAGACATCATGTTAACTTGTTTCATCAAAGGTTAATTAAATTATAGTTAAATAGTTCCTAATCGGCAACAATATTAAAAATAGAAAAGAAATCAAACACCCCCTTAATAAAGCAAAAAAGCTTTCCATATTTTCAATCAAAAAACTATTTCATCAATCGAACCAACTGCAATCCTGCAATGGATCTAAATGAACAAAGATTGGTGAATGACATTGCAAATTCTTGATCACAATATCTAATAGTGAATAGAACAATCAAATAGCATCTCTTTCTCCTCTTTGAAAATAAGACATGTAAATATCTTATCAAATTAGCTACTGCTAATGCCACAAGGGGGCAAGGGGACTATTGTTGCAGAACAAAGGGAGTCAAGTGTAGTTACTTGGGCAGCAGTTCTGGCAGGCAATTGATCATGCTATAATAATAGTAGTACAAGTATTTTTAAGCTACCTAAGTGCAAATACTGTTCATAATACTGTGGCTGGATTATTATAATAATGTTATTTCATATTTTATTTTTATGTCATTTAGTTTCTTTTTGTAACAACTTAACTTTTACTATTAGTATTAGACAATTTAGACTTATTCGAAGACTAGACTTATTTTATGTAAGTTTCTTATATTTACAATTATTTATAAAAAAAATAATTTGATTAAATTTCTGTACGAATCTGAGTGTTACTAATTAAAATTTATAAAAATCTAACTTTTAATATGAGCCATAGATTTATTTTAATAATAAATTAATGATCCAAAATCAATGTTCCATTCATAGACTCAAAAATTTTAGGTTCATTTTAGACTTTTCCTATCAAGATATCTTAATAAAAGGAAATTCTTCGGGCCTTTGAAAACCTACATGGGCTACACCTCTCCTAACTTAAACATATGCTTCAGTCTCCTCTGTTTTGAAACCTACAAATGCCTCCCCTCTGCAAACAGAAGCTCAAATTGTGTTTAATTTTTGTAGCAAGACTCAAATACCTTCAATGTCTTCAGTTAATTTGTTGTGCTTGCCTAAAAAAAGAAATATTGTTGGCTTATACTTGTTAAACAGAATAAACTCAGTTTATTTAGATATTTTAGATATAATAAGCACAATTGACTTATATTTGTTAATAAGAATAAGCACAATTGATCAGGAAGTGCTCACCAGTTAGTGACCGACCATAAGGTTAGTTGTGGTATTATGTTTCTGATATTTATGCTTATGTTAGCATTTGGTTAGAATGTTTATGTAAGTAGTTATTTGATATAGGAAAGAAAACTGTGTTTGTAGGTTTTTAAGATAGTGGGACCTGGAGTGTAGGTTTAAGTTTGGAGAAGGACCTTGTATATAATTTATTCAAAAATAAATATCCATATGTACGGCTAGAGGATCATGTCAATGAATCGTAAGGTGGAAATTAAATGAAAGAGACACAAAGGATAGTTTTGGAAAAAAAAATTGATTTTGAATTCAATTTTAGTTTGATAGGTATGAAATTAAATTTTAGCAGTATCAAATAATTATTTTAAAAAAATACGAATATCACATAATCTATCAAAATGGGCTAAGCCCATTCCGTTGGCCCATACAACTGGTTTAAAATGGTAGATTGGGCTCATAATACGGCAGCCCATATTGCAAAATGATTTTTGGCCTGGCTTACTTACCATGGGTAGTGGGCCATAGGTGGCTTGACCAGCCCAATTTTATGGGCCAACCAATTTGTGCTTTTGTTTTGGTTAGGAAGCAACAAAAGTTAACTCTTGAAGAGAGGCAAGTCTATGGTTCACAGGGACAATCTGGGTCCCCGGAGAGGTTGTTAGGTACTTTGGAAGAATTACGCCACTCCACTAAGAATGTAACACGGGGCTGCATAACCATACGCACTGTTGGATAAAAAATAAAATGCTTTCAATGGGATGCCTGTGGGATCAAGATCTCCTCATGTTATTCACTAATATGAGAAGGTCATGTTACGAGAAAGAAAGATGCAAGAATAATTATATTAGGATCCACTATTATTTATGTGAAGTTCATTAATTTTGATTTTGTCTTTCTCACTCATTCTCATGTTATGTGAAGTTCATTAATTTTGATTTTGTCTTTAAATACATAGACTCATGATCTTCTCAAATGTTAACTTTTATTCTTCCAAAATTGTGAATAATATGAGAATGGATCCTTCCCCTCCTTGGTTGTGATTATTTTTAAAATCTCTCCTTATCGGCTCAAACATTTTTCATTTCGAAATCTTATTTTATAGTAAATTCTTGGATTTTCAATGCCATACTTTCTTGTGCCTTTTTTCCGTGCCTGGATCAACTTACATCTCGCTGTGGCGTGTGCCTCTGTTAAACTGCCACAACATCTTGTTCATGATGCAAAAGCTTGCATCCAGTCTGTTTGAATACTCTCATTTGGACTTGTTTGCCTTACTGCATAATTTAATATAATATCTTTAGAGATAAACTTATTACAAGAATTGTGTATTTTTTGTTAGAATGATTCAGATTTGTTTCATTATGTAGTAATTGTTTATCTGTTAGATGTTGATTATTCTTTTCTACAAAAAGAATATACTGGCCAGTATTTGTTGTGGCAATATTAGCAGCTATAGTTGCAAGCCAGGCCACAATAACTGCAACTTTTTCGATTATTAAGCAAGCCCTACTCATAGATGTTTCCCGATATAAGTTGTCTATACATCAAAGAAATTCCTTGGCCAGATATATGCTCCACACATTAATTGGACCCTTATGATTCTTTGCATTGCCGTTACTACTAGGTTCCAACATCAAAGCCAGATTGGAAATTCATATGGTAAGTTTTTCCCCTGTTCAATATTATGATGGATGTTTTTCATGCTATTAAGCATACGCTAGATGTAAATTTTTAATGTCAGGTTTTTTTTTTAAATTAAACAAACGGTGGATGTAAATTTTTAATGTCAGGCTTTTTCTTTTTTTTTTCACCACAATATCCGGCTTGATAAGAAAACTTTTGTGACGCAGAATGATGTTAAATGCCAAAATGTCATGTGAAGCGTAAACATCCCACCTACATCACTACATCTTTGTATTTTTGTTAAAAGATGAAAGCATAAGTATTTTGTGATGATCTTATCATGCCATGTAGTGTTGTTTGAGGAAAGCATCCTATTTTGAAATGGATTTAGAGGGTACTTGAAATAGGTACGTTGCGGCAGTTTCTTCCTTGAGTAGCAGTGGTAGGGCGTGTTGAGACTGGGGGGTGGATACTACAAAGAGACTTCAATGCTCAAGTCAGGCTATGCACAAGTAAGGTATTATGCAGTGAGTAATTTACCAATACCCGTTTAAGGTTACTTAGCTTAGTATTTATAGAATGTGTGTAGAATTATAATGCAATATGTGATAAATGCAAGTATATAGGATTAGTATCCTGGTAGAGATTATCATCTCATTATTGTTGAGGTAAATCCCTACAAGTTAGGAACTTGGATATGGAAACTACTTGACAGTCTGAGACGGTTATGAATTCTATAATATTGTAAGATGATGATTGACAGTTGCATATATTTACGCATATATCCTCTGCACAAATCTAGCAATCTCAATTCTATGACCCAATGTCGTCTGACATGCATGGCTTCGAGGTTCAGGTTGCCATCAAAGGCTTTAGCTGTGTTATTCAGGGCGGAGTCCGGTTGTATGCGTCTCGGGTTAATCCGCTAGACGAGATCCCAGATCACGGTCCAGAAAAGTTACCCCTAGGTTGGCACTTGAATGAAACAGTCGAGTGTCGAGATAAATAAGCTTCAGACGGATCATAAGGCACGCGATGAACAAAGGAGTCCAATGTTCTGATATCGGATCATGGATGTTTTACGTAGAAGGCCAAGGTCCGTGAAGCATAACACACCTCTGAGGTTGTCGTGTAAGGATGGGGTTTAAGATTGCTTTGCTTACCTCCATTTGAGGTATAAAGTTGCCCTCACGGGTAGTTCGCGAGGTCTCATGAGTATTCTTTATGCAATCTCTGATTCTGCAGGTGGTAACAATATGAGATTTTTTGCAGAACTGCTACTTTGACTTTATTGGGAATTAAAGGTCTCTTTAAGGGGATATCAGTTTCATATTATTTCTCAACTGGCCGCTACTCCCATGACCAATCAAAATTCAGGAGGGTTGAATGTGGCTTTCATCATGCAATTAGTTTGCCTTTCACGTGGCCAATCAGAGTGCTTCATTCTCTCTATAAATAGGGAATGTTTACACTGAAGATGACATTCCTCTCGTTGTATTCCTTTTGCTTTATAATTCTGTTTGAGAATGATTTTCTTCTAGAGAGTGGTTCCCCTTTTGTTTTTTGTACATTCATGGAGGGTTTTGTCTTCTGCAAAGATCATCTTGTTGTTCTTCCCAAAATCTCTGAAAATGTTTTCATTTCTACAACTAACTCCTCCGGTGGAAGTCTTTCTTTCTCGGCATAATGTCTAAGTTGCCATGCATCTGGAGGGCAGAAGCCTTTCTCTCCTAGCATACATGGGAGTGTTTGATTTACCTGCTCTTGCTGGGGAGAAGTAGGGTTTCTGCTGCGGTGCATGGAGACACTCGAAGGTGCTCTATTCTTGTCTCTCTTCCTTCCTGAGTGATTTGGAGGCACTAGGCTGACTTTTTTTGGAAGGCCCTCTAAGGGTGGTTGCGTTGGAGTGCGGCTTCTCTAGAAGGGAAAATCCTCTTGGAGCAACCTAGGACATTCCTTCAATCAATTTCAATCATTTAATTGATAGGTCAATGAATTTTCATTTAATTAACTTTCGCTCAAAATATACTTAACTCATAGTTATAGCTTTTAATCATCTCCTAGGGCCGCTATCACAGATCTCCACTTTACAAAGAATTTAAATCATTTCTGACCAACACTTAAAATGGACACGTTCAAGCATTCAAAGGCAAATGCCGACCCTTATTATCACTATCGAGGAGGCAAGGAAGAATAATTGGGAGCTACTCTGGAGTACGGAAGTAGTGTTCCATTTCGATTTGCCAAAGTTCTTCAAATCTTGTTTAACAGGGAAGAGACTGATGTTAGGTTTTGGAGGAACTGTGGATTTGACAATGACCCTGGGGTTCGCTCTGATGATGCTGATTCCTTTTCCTGGGTTCTCGAATAACTCTTTTCTGAACACTTTTCATTTATTTTTCCTTCTTTTTTTGTAAAAGATGATGATGTATGGAATGAGTTGGGGACACCACTTGGAAGGCAAAGCTTTAGCCTTAAAAGCACTCAATGCTAGATACTATTAGCCTACGATGGAGGCCGACTCTATTGCGCATGTCTAAGCCTGGGACAAATGCTAATGACACTCAGACCATTATCACGCCCTACCAGAGGAATTATAGATGGGGTATGGGTATTCTGGGTCCATTCCCTCAAGCATCCGAGCAATTGAAATTCCTGGTGGTAGTCATGGACTATTTCACTAAATGGATTGAGGCAGAACCTTTAGTCATTATCACTTCTTCCTAAATACAGAAGTTCACATGGCGCCACATCATTACCAGGTTTGGTGTCCCGAAATCCATTGTGATGGACAACGAGATGCAATTTAAAGACATGGGTTTTGAAAAGCTACTTGCTGACTTGAAAATCAAAATCATTGCAGCTTTGTTGAAAACCCACGATCAAATGGACAAGTTGAAATTGCCAACTGAGTTATTATTCACGGACTAAAGAGAAGGTTGGACGAAACTAAAGGAAACTGGGTTGAACAATTGGACCATGTCCCTTGGGCCTACCGGACCACGCTCCACTCAACGACAGGTGAAACTCCAATCAAACTTACCTATGACAGTGAGGCTATGATCCCGGTGGAAATAGAAGAACCTAGTTGGCGTCTCCAACACTTCTTACTAGACAGTAATCCCGGATTGATCAGAGAAGACCTGGACCTTCTAGAAGAAAGAAAGTGTGTTGCTCATATTCATGATGCCGCCATCAAACAGAGGACGGCAACACGATACAACTTAAAGGTTGTTCTCAAGAAATTCTAGCTAGGTGACCTAGTCCTTTATAGAGCTGACATCAGAGGTAGGAACACCTCCCAAGGGAAGTTAGCTCCTAACTGAGAAGGCCTCTACCATATCGTAATTAGCACTAGCAAAGAAACCTACACATTGGAGACACTAACAGGCAAGCTGGTCAAGAACTTTTGGGATGCAGACAAACTTAGAAAGTATTATAGCTAAGTTCCTTCTAAAGCTTAGTCTCTTAGTTTACTTCATGTTTGATTTGTCCCAATTACTATGGGAGCACTTTGTATGGACCTTAGTCCTTCATCAAATTAATAAAACAAAGTGATCTTTGCTCATCTACTTCATTAACCATTGCGTGATTGTTGGTAGCATGGATGGTGAAATTTGTGTTTAAGCCATTATGGTACCCACCGTGAGTTGTCTTACGTTAAATAGGTTGTGCAATTGAAAAATCCTAAGTCTTAGAAAAATTCGCGCACTAAATTGTAAACATAAAAGACCCCGGCAAGGATCACTTAAAATTATACCAAAGTCAAGTGGGATCCTGAATGCCAAAGTAATTGGTGACAGACCCCAGACAAGGTTTTAATTATACCTTAAGTCAAATGGGATCCTAAAAGCCAAAACAATTAGCAATGGACCCCAGATAAGGTTTCTTTTATTTAGTACCTAAGTCCTCAAGGGACCTCCAAGTCTACAAACACAAAGGGCATTGGATCTTGGACCATGGTACCCCCACCAGAAATTTCTCTAAGTCCATGAAATAGTTGTAAAATGGTTGTAAAGTAAACACTATAATGGGCATTCGACCCAAAAATGGACCATGGAAATAAACAAGCATGTAGAGCAAAATTAAAGGTGGGCGAAGAGAAGTAAATTAAACGCCTTGGTAACTAGGGCAATTGTCTTTACAAAGATAAAAAAAAAAACTTATAAAAGGGGTGACAAAATGAGATAAGTAAAAAAGGGGAAGGGAATGCTACTCTTCAGCCTCATCCCTACCCGGGCTCCATTGCTTCTCATCCGAGGCCCTTTTGGTCAGATCCAACATTTCAGTTGAAGTCCCGGCAATATAAGCCTCAGTGCCTGGCTCAGCAAATGGCCCCGTCATAACCAAGCATCCATCCTCCACCATCTTATCAGGGCTCAAATCCTCTAAGGCCAACTCAATCCCAAGGTTGAAGTATTGGACCTAGGCGATTGCATTCTAAAATTGTTCTCCACCAACATTGTTGCTGATGGAAAATAACTCCAAATTCTCCTTCTCCAACTCTGCATTTGCAGCCTGAAGGCCAGCAAGGGCTTTATTCTACTGGACTTTTTCGTTCCCCAGCAAGGACTCGGAGTCCGCAAGTTGCTTTTCCAATCGAGCAATCTTGGCCTTCATCTCCTCTTTTCCTTTAACAGCCAACTCCAATTGTTGCCTTCCCTCGGCTTCAATGGCTTTCAAATTATCCTCTGCATTCTTCTCAAATGACAACATTGTCTTCTCCAAAAGTCGGGCTTCGGTAGCAATCCAGAGAGCGAAGGTCTAAAATAATGATAAAGTATCTGGGACCCTATTTCGAGTGATGAGTTTGACAATATCATCACTTAAGAAGAGTTAACAAAATCCCTCGGCAGCGTATCCCCAGTTACTATTGCAATGGATCAAGTCGGGCCCCATCAAAATAAAGTCCCTCAACAGCAGGCCCACTATGATCTTTTGCCCTGACACCCTCAACGGCTTTCCTTTTCCTCCCATGGAGGGGCTATGCATTGGAATTCGACCTCGGTGTTCATATAACAAGAGCTGAGCCAGAGCAGGCTGGAGGACGTTAAGGTCCTGCCTTGTTCTTCTTTGCCCTTAAGGATTGAAGTGCTCAAATAAAGGACATGGCTTCAGCGTTAACGACGAAGTTATCTGCAAAATGAGGAGAAATATCAGAAAACGTGCAAGTAGTCAAATAAAAGATTTCATAAGAGTAAATTTGGTTAGTGTCATGCATAAGAATAAATACGGGCCATGACCTACACTACTAGGATGGCCCAAAGAGTTTTGTCATGGGTGGTCTCCAGCACGTCCTGAGAAGAAATAAAACTAACTTCTTCAATCCACGTACTAAAGAAATCAACACATTCAATCTTATCGGCATTCAATTGGGGTCATTCCGTTTCAAACGTTAGAATAGGAATGTGCCACGCCTCATTATTCCAGTACATGTTGAACTTGGTCTGCCCATTGTTATCCAGTCAGAAGGGGCGAGTGCGGGGAACTGCCATTAATTTAAAGAACTTCTCCTTGAATTCCTTGTAACTGTCCTGGTAGATGTGGAAGATCTTCCGACCTTGTCATGCTCGTATTAAAAGCCAGGTCTTTTGAGTAGCATTACCACCCTGTAGACAAAATTGAGTATGGAAATAGAAAAATGCCTTATCTAATAACTACAACCCAACTAATCGATATACTTTCTCGAAGGCGAGAATGCTCGCCCAACCGTTCAGATGGATTTGGCTTGGAGCAACCTGAAGCATCCGGAGGACGGCAAGCTGAAAATCATTAAAGGGAAGTCGTAGCCTAAACAGAATCAAGAAGTCTCCATAAAAAAAGGTGTAGTGTTCTCCCACCTGCCGAGTGGAGCACACCCTTTTGTTCTCCAGTGATAAGATTTGGAATACGTGGTCCCTACTACCTTGCTCGGTCAGCATCAAGTTGAAGTTCTTTGAGTTGTTCTTTAGGCTAGAAATGGGATATCTGATCGTAGGCGTCGTCTGCGATCAATGGGTATAATAACCCTAGACCACATCGAATTCAGATTGAATCTTCTTCGACAACTCCCGAGCTTCTGGAACCGGTGCGTCAGGCCTAATCACTCTCCTTCTTCTGGCCATTAAGTTCCTAGAAACACCCACAGAGGCCGGTGAGCAGACGTCAGCATCAACTAATTTTAAAGATTCAGACATGAAATGGGGCAAATAGGAATGACTATTCATACATATACAGTCCTCCGTTCCCACCAAGGCTAAAAGCCTTAGAAGGACACCTCTGTCGTATACAAAATGGTGGAGGAGGTTCTCCACAGAGCAACACCATTGAAGAGACATAAGAATTGACACTCCTAATTCTTTTCGTTAAGAAAAGGAAGGGAACTGCACTCCAAAAAAGGAGCACATGAATACTTTACGACTCAAAAATGGCAGAAGCAAATAAGAGAAGGAAGGAATACCTTGTAAAAAGTGAGAATGAATGGTAAACTTAGAGCCTAAACTGTCAAACACTACTAAAAACTGGTCTTCATCACCGTGAAAAGCGTCAAAAATCACCTCAAGCCACCGAATTTGAGAGAGAAACAGCAAAAATGAATAAAGAAGGCTCAAACCCTTATTTATAGAGGCCAGACGGTTAAGGAGAAATTCTGTCCTAGCAATTTAGATTTGAAAAGATAATCATCATGGCGCGCGAAGCATTGTGCATGATTACTCAACCAGAGCATGCCGCATGACCCTCACAGTTGTCATGGCAGCTGAAGAGATGGTTGCACAGCAAACCAAGGGACACACAATCTTAGCAAGCCAAGCCCAAAAATCTTCCATGGAGCACGAATTTTTACTATAAACCCCGATTACACTAGAGTGTTCCTTGATTATCAACGCGGACTACGACACCCCAGAGAAAGATCAAATTGTTGTTTCCAAAAGGCCAAAGATCAAATTCATGACTCTGTGAGGAACACTGACCCTTGGGGCATGAACTTAAGCTTACCACTTCGTTGTACCAGCCAAGAACCAAGTTGGAGGCAACTTAACATAATTACAGGGCGAGCGTTGGACTCACCACGGTAGAAAAAGAGCAATAAGGATAGTGGAAGGGAGAAAAGAGAAGATACAAAATAGAATTCAAATAAGAATTTTATTCATTTATCTTATTCCATACGTTATTAACTTTTATTGAGGAATTTCATAGTTTGGTGAGTGGTGGACACTATAGCAATAATGCCATTCAACGTGGGGCGACCCAAAATAATGTTATATATTGATGGGCAATCCACAACCAAAAATCATACTTTGACAGTTCTGTAGACTTTGTCATCGCCAAGAGTCAAGAATATTTCAAAGTAACCCACCGGGGTGACCTTTTCCCCAGAGAATCCAGTGAGCTCGATTCCACTACCACTCACTAGGCTTCATGCTTTTAAGGCTAAAGCTTTTCCTCCCAAGTGGTGTTCGTAACTCCCCTCGTGGACCTTAGCCAGTACATATTATGCTTCTTTCGGTGTAAGGCATTTAAGGAGAGGTAAAGAAAATCCACGTCGGTATAACTGCCTATCATAGATGGTGTATCAGACCGTGGTTTTCACTAACTTGGAGGCTTCTTTCGGGTCTTCAATACGGATGCCAGACTATAAGTATTCCATTATTGGAGTGATCCAAGTATGCTCTTGTTCTTCTACTTGAAAAATGGATAAGTCCGTGATAGAAGGCTGTGAGAGGGTCTCCTGGATCACAAATCGATTGTTACCCAGACTCTTTGTGTTAGCCAACTTGGATAAGAGGTCGGCACTTGAATTTTGTTCTCGAGGTATATGCTCCACCTTCATCGTTTGGAAGCTTTTGAGGAGCCCTTGTATCTTTGCTAGGTACTTCTGCAAGAAGGACTCTTTAGCATAATAGTTGCCCTGAATCTGGGAGGTCACGAGCTGGGAGTCACTGCAAAGTGTAATCTTTGTTGCTCCCAATTCCCTAGCCATTACTAATCCGATGATGCATGTTTCGTACTCTACCTAGTTGTTTGAAGTAGGGAATTCAAACTTTAGGGAGTTCTCAATAGTCACTCCTTCTGAGTTTTCGAGGATTACCCTGGCGCCACTCCCCTTTGGGTTAGAGAATTCATCAGCAAACACAATCCATGATACTTCCTCGGGCTACCAGGGTCCAAAGTAAGTTCAGCAAAGAAGTCTGATAGAGCTTGCACCTTGATTGCTAACCTTAGCTCATATGCAATTCCAAACTCGGAAAGTTCAATAGACTAGGCGATCATTCTTCCAGCTAAGCCTGATTTATGAAGTATTTGGCGAATTGACTGATCCGTCCTTATCACCATTGGATGACATTGGAAGTACTGTATGAGCCTTGTGGCCATGATGATGAAGGCAAAGGCCACCTTTTCTATTTTCTAATAATGGAGTTCGAGACCTTGCAACACCTTACTTACAAAATAAACTGACTTTTGACCTTCAACCGTTTCTTGGATAAGCACTGAACTCACGGCCTCCTCAACGTCTCCCTAGGTTTCGGCCTGGTCAAGATGGGGGGAGAAGACAATAGTTCTCTCAGATACATAATGGCATTCTCACACTCCTGAGTCCAATCAAAACTTGTCCATTTTTTTAACAGCTTGAAGAGAGGAAGGGATTTGTAGGTAGTTTTAGCGAGGAACCGTGTGAGGGCCACAATCTGTCTTGTCAGTTGTTGAACTTCTTTCATGTTATAAGGGCTATGCATGTTGAGCACCACCTGACATTTGTCTGGATTCACCTCAATTCCGAGGTGAGTCAGCATGAAGCCCAAGAACTTGTCGGTTTGGACCTCAAATGTGTATTTTTTTTTGGAATAAGCCTTATGTTATGCTTTCTCAGTTGTGCGAACACTTCTTTGAGGTCTGCAACATGTGATCCGGATAGTGGGGTTTTGACTATCATATTATCGATGTAGACTTCAAGTATTCTCCCCACTTGATCCTTGAAAATCCTATTCATCATCTGCTAGTAGGTGGCTCCTGCATTTTTCAAACCAAAGGACATTACCCTGCAGCAGTAGCTCGCCTTCTCGGTAATGAATGCAGTTTTATCTTCATCTCTGAGGTATATTGGGATCTGATTGTACCCGAAGTAAGCGTCTATGAAATACAGTAGCTGAAAGCCGGAGTAGCTATCAACCAGTTTGTCAACATTAGAGAGGGGTTATGGATTTTTGGGGCAAGCCTTATTCAGGTTCGTATAGTCTATACACATCCTCCACTTCCTATTTGACTTTTTCACTAAAACCACATTGGAGAGCCATATGGTATATGAAATCTCTCTGATGAAACCGGCACTGAGTAGCTCGTTAACTTGTTCTTCGATGATCTGTTGTCTCTCAGGGCCTACTTTTCTTTTCTTTTCGGAGACTAGTTTCGCATCCCGTTTATTGGATAAATGATGGCAGATGAATGCGGGGTCAAGCCTAGGCATATCAGAGGACGTCCAGGAAAATAGGTCCTTATTTTTCTATAAGAGCTCTATTAGCTGGTGTCTCTCCTGTTCTTCCATATTTGCATCTATATTGGTAACTTGGTCAGGCTTTGTCACCTAGTTGGAGTGGAAGCAACTCTTCTTCATGCAGGGTGATGAACCTGCAAAAATTCATATTTTTACGATTTAAAATATTGGGTTTTTATCCTCTTTTAATCTTTTTTATTAAGTTTTGTTCTCAAGTCTTGTTATGTTTTTATTATTTTAATTGTGTTCTTATTGTGTAATTTTATGTGTTTTTATAGGTATTTGGGCATGGAAAAGATTGGAAGCTTAAGCGCGCAAGAAAAATAGAAGAAAAGCTATCAGCGCCCAGCGCCTAAGTGATGGGTATCCGCCACTTGAGCGCGCGACTTGTACTGGAGAATTTCTATTTAAGTGATCCAGTGCTTGAGCTCTGGACAGTCAGTGCTCAAGCACTGGTTGCGAATATCACACTGTGATTTCAGAAATCCAACGCCTGAGAGCTGGACAGTAAGTGCTTGAGTACTAAACACATAACAGTAGTGTTGATTTGTTATAAATAAGAAAAGTTTTACCAAATACAAGAGACTCTTATACACTTGGATAGAACACAAGAACTGTTAAGAGGCACTAACTCTAAAGTGGTGTGGGCATAATTAGGCTTGAAGATTAGGAATTTTCTCCATCCTATCCACCTTTCTACAATGGAGTTTGTCAAATCCTTATCTCTCTTTCATTCTTCATCTATGTGCAACTAATTTTCCCTTCGTTAGGGTGTTGATGGATCTTGTTCTTGGATGATATAAATTCTTTTATGGGCTTAACCAATGTTTCTATTTCATGATTTATGTATATATCTATTTTCTTAATACTTTTCTAAATCTGGCCAATTTGGGAATGATTTTTGGGTTTATGTATGATTTGAGGAAATTTGTATGAACCTAGAACTTGTGATAAACATCATAATTTCTGCAATCGCTAAGAATAGATGTTGTGGGTTATATGGTCTTTCTTTTAATTCTCTCGTTCTTGATAAAGCCTTTCTATTTGGAGTTAGAATAAGGAATTAGTTAATTCTAAATAGTGTAAGAGGATTAATATACTAAGGGATTGAGTATTAATTAATTTTGAGAATTGATCATAAATCATTGAAATAGAACATAGTTAAACCAATATTTGAATGTGCATTTAAAGAGTTCAAGTGAAATCTGAACCCTAACGCTTTAATCTCATTGTTTTCACCCTTAATCTGATTCTTGATTTATTATTAATTATTGTTTTGTTTACTGTTTTCCTTTTATTTATTTTTTTGTCAATTCTCACTTTTTGTTAGCTTAAATAGTGTCACTTTTAGCGAATTTAGTAATTAATAACTTAATCCTCGTGAGACGATACTCTTACTCAGTTTTTATTATTTTTGCGATTCGGTGCACTTGCCGATTTTACAACAACCTTTTGGCGCTGTTGTCAGGAATTATTATTACCAATATTAAATCGGAGTTAAAAGACAATAATTTAGGCACTTATTTTTTTTTTTTCTTATTTAATTTTATTTTTCTTTATTTATTTTTCTTTTAAATTTGTTTCTTTTTATTTACTTTTGTTTTTCTTTGTTTAAATTCTTTTATTAGTGATTTTTATTTTTTATTTTTTTTACTTTACTCTGATTTGCTTGTTTGTATGTTTATACAAAGTTCTTTGGAATCATAAAAATTACTCTTTGATCCAGAGATAACAAAAATAGAAAGAGCAATCAAAAAAGTAATTAAAGAAAGAAAAAGAATTGAAAAAAGAAAAGATGGCTGAGAACGCTAATGCATAGAGAAGACGCACTTTAGCTTATTATGCTACTCCATCTTCTGAGAATGTCTTAACCAATATTGTGCGACCTGCTATCCAAGCAAATAATTTTGAGATTAAACCAGCTCTTCTACAGCTGGTGCAATAGAATTAGTTTGGGGGAGGTCAAGCAGAAGATCCAAATTTTCACATTGGTAACTTATTGTAACTCTGCGATACTATCAAATATAATGGAGCTAGTGATGTTGCTATCAGATTAAGACTTTTTTCATTCTCTTTGAGAGATAATGCCAAAAGCTAGCTACAAGCCCAGCCTCAAGGAAGCGCATTTCTACTTGGGATGATCTAGTTAGTAAGTTCCTCACTCGGTATTTTCCTCCTTCAGTGTTTATGAAGATAATGAATGAGATTGTTTGCTTTACTCAAAATCAAGGAGAATCTCTCTATGAAGCATGGGAAAGATTTAAGGAGCTACTTAGAAAATGTCGTCATCATGCTTTTGAAGTTTGGCAGCAGGTGTAGATCTTTTATAATGGTTTGAATCATTCCACAAGACTTATGGTGGATACATCTGCAGGCAGATCTCTGAATACTAAGACTCTTGAAGAGGCTCAGGAATTATTTGAGACTATGGCCACTAATGAATATCAGTTGTCTAGTGGAAGAGTAGTAGTCAAACACGGAGTTATGGAGCTTGACTCTCTCGATGCTTTACTTGCTCAGAATAAAAGTATTTCTTAGCAGTTAGCCAACTTTACCAAGTAACTTGGTAACATACAGGTAAATTCAGTGAACCATCAAGTGTTGACTTACGATTTTTGTGGAGGCAACCATACTAATGGTGAGTGTGATGCAAGTAACATGGGTGTTATTTCTTAAAAGCAGATGAATTACATGGGTAATCCTGCAAGGCCTCCAAGGAACCCCTATTCAAATATATACAATCCAGGGTGGAGGAATCATCCAAATTTTTCATGGAGTAATCAGAATATGTAGAGACCATCACCACCTCCACTACATCAACCTCAGTTGTCTTCATCTTCTCAACCTCCACAAGATAAGTTATCTAATCTTGAAAGTATTGTGGAGAAACTTGCTCTTAGTACCAGCACTTTTATGGAGGAGACGAGGGCTAATTTTAAAAATCAAGAGGCAACCATCAGAAGTCTAGAAAATCAGGTAGGACAGATAGCTAGATATCTTACAGAGAAACCTCAAGACAGTCTTCCAAGTGATACGGTGGTAAATCCAAAGGAGTAATGTCATGCAATCACTTTGAGAAGTGGTAAGCAGTTAGAAGAAAACATGAAGGTACACCTAGTTCCTCAGGAGCTAAAAAAGGGAAATATGATATCTCCATTGAAGATGCCTCACTTCAAGATGTCTCAATACAAGCTGCCAATGATGGATATGAGATCGAGAAGGAAAAAGCTAAAGAGGAACAACCGAAAGTGAAGGGAAAAGTAAGAAAGAAAAAGGATTCAATTTTGAGTAAACCTTTTGACCCTTCATTGTATGCCAGACTTCCATTCCCTCAGCGTTTGAAGAAAGATAACCAGGAGAAACAGGAAAGACAATTCTCAAAGTTCTTGGATGTATTTAAAAAGAAGTTATAAATTAACATTCCTTTTGTTGAGGCACTTGAACAGATGCCTTCCTATGCCAGATTCATGAAGGACTTGTTCTCTAAGAAGAGGAAGTTGGAAGAAGATGAGACTGTAGTACTTACTGAATAGTGCAGTGTCATTATCCAGAGGAAGGTACCAACGAAGTTAAGGAATCTAGGAAGTTTTAGCATCCCTTGCACTATTGGAAAATTGAATGTTGATAAGGCTTTATGTGACATGGGGGTGAGTATTAATTTAATGCCATTGTCTATCTTGCATAAGCTGGGAATTGAGAAAGTTAAGCCCTACTATGGTCTCCCTCCAATTAGCAGATCGATCAATCAGACGTCCATACGGTATTGTGGAAGATTTGCTAGTGAAGGTTGACAAATTTATTTTTCCAATTGACGTTGTGGTCTTAGATATAGATGAAGATGTAGATATTTCGTTGATTCTGGGGAGACCATTCCTAGAAACATCAGGAGCTTTGATTGATGTCCTTAAAGGAGAGCTTATTTTGAGGGTAGATGGAGATCAAGTGACTATAAACGTTTTTAATAAGTCTGCCCCAACATCATATCTTTATACCCCTGTTAATTGTATTCAAGGTAAATTTCAAAAGGGGTTGGATGGTAAGAATTCTTCTTCATCCATTATTGTTGACTCTTGTACTTCCAAGATTGTTGATAAGAAAGAGAAAGATCCTTCTGTCCCCAAGATGGTTGAAATGGAAAAAGATTCTTCCAATTCTCAAAGTCTAGTACAAGCTTATCTGAATTCTTTTAATAAGATGAAACCTGACACTTTACTTGTTGATAAATTGAAAATCTCATGGCCTAGTGGAGTTTATGATGCTAAGGCACACTTGTGACAACCAGTTCCAACTGGAGTTCAGAATATTTTTGGTGAGAATTCCAAAGGCAATGACCGAGTATGGAGGCAAAGATCTGACAAAAGAAATGTGTCATTGTGTTTCTCTTGTTTCAAGTCACCATGATTAATTTAGAAAAGGCAACATCGAACTAATGATGTTAAACAAGTACTTTTTGGGAGGCAACCCAAATTTTCTTTCTTTTCTTTCTTTCTTTGTTTTGTTATTTATTTATTTTTCTTTAGTTTTATTTATTTTTGCTTTTGTTTTGTTATTTCTTGTTAACTAACATCCTTCTATTTTTGTTTTGTAGTTAGCTAGTATTGAGTCGGCTTAGGTGCCACCCTGAGTTTGGAGCAATTGTAGGAAGATGTATATAGTTGTCGGCCGCCAAAAAGAGTTTTTCTTTTCCTTTCTTACATTTATTTCATTTAGTTATTTATTTTTATTGATTTTATTTTACCATCATCGCCTTTTTGTGTTTTGAGTCATTTTATTGACATTGTGCATGCTGGTGTGTTGAATTGAATATCCAATGATTACTTGAATTATGGATTAATCTGATTTCTTAGGATAACACATGAGAATCCATGTGTTGCATTTATTTCTATTGTTTCAATTTTGTATGGATGTTCGTCTCATCTTTATGATTGATAGACTTTGGATTATGCATGCATGTTAAGCTTAGAGAAAGTTCATGGGAATGCATATGTATGGATGATTTATATCTAGAAGTTATTTGATTCTCTTTTGAGGCAAAATCCTAGACAGTGTAGGATTAAGAAAATGATAAGGGCCTTTTTTGGACCGTTTGTGCCATTCAGGCCAACCTATGACATAGTATATCCCTAGGTCCCTTTTGCAGCCTTATTATTGTTTCACCTTTATTTCTTTTCGTTACTCATATTTACCTTTACCATACCCATATAAAAAAAATTCTCTTATATAACCTTTGTTAAGTGCATATCTTGTATTATTTTATTACTCAAGCCTTCATTATTTTTGTGCATGAAGTATTTCAAGAGCTATGAAAAAGAAAAAGAAAAAGAATTTAAAAAGAGAAAGTCCACCTACAGTATTGCAAAGAAATAAGTTTGGGGGTGGAAGTTGTTAAAAAAATAAAAAAATAAAAAAATGTATGATGTGTTGTTTCTTTTGCTCCATTGTGCACTTGTCCTATATTTTGTGGCTTGGATTTTGAAATTTGCATGATTTTGTATCTCAACTATTATTTTCATTATCTTACCCTTTCTTTCTTAACCCTCATCTTTGGCCTTACATTACAAGCTTTGTAAAGTCCCTTTTGATCCTTAGTTATGTGTTGTTTACATTAGTGGAGAGAAAGATGAAGAACAGCCTTATGGATGTGGGTTTGATGTGCATTTGTAGTTTTATAAACCTATCTGAACTTGTACTTTATGAGAAGATTAGGTCCTCCATTCATGTTTTTGGAAGTCATTTATACATGATATTTGCATGTGAGAGACGATGTGGCAAATAGATTGTTCATGTGTGACACTTTGAAGTTAGATTGTGAAGCAATTTCTGAGGATATGAATGATTTTCAATACCTGGTGTTGTCATGTTTGAGTCTGTGTATTTTGAGTTTTTATTTGTTAGTCTTTTTGTGTTGTTTTTGTTTTGTTTTTACTTAAGGACAAGCAAAACTTAAGTTTGGGGGTGTGATGAACCTGCAAAATTCATATTTTTACAGTTCAAAATCTTGGGTTTTTATCATATTTTAATCTTTTTTATTATGTTTTGTTCTGAAGTCTTGTTAAGTTTTATTATTTTAATTGTGTTCTTATTGTGTGATTTTATATGTTTTTATAGGTATTTATGCATGGAAAAGATTGAAGGCTTAAGCGCATAAGAAAAATAGAAGAAAAACTATCAGTGCCTAGCGCCTAGGCGCTGGGTATTCTCCGCTTGAGCGCGCGATGAGCACTGGAGAATTTCTGTTTAAGTAAGCTAGCGCCTGAGCGCTAGATAGTCAGGGCTTGAGTGCTGGTTGCTAATACCACACCATGATTTCAGAAATCTAGCGCCTAAGCGCTGGACAGTGAGCGCTTGAGCGCTGAACGCGTAACAACAGCATTGATTTGTTATAAGTTTATCGTGTATTGACGCATAACAGTTAGAGGGTTGCACAGCGTCCCTTCTTGAGTATTGACGTGTGTTCACCATGGTTGGGTGAGATTAGAAGTTTATCATTCCCATAGACGGCGCCAATATTCTAAAATGGATTCAAAGAATACCTGAAATAGGCACGTTGCGGTGGTTTCTTCCTTGAGCAGCAATGGTAGAGCGTGTTGAGACTGAGGGGTGGGTACCTGCAAAGAGACTCCAACACTTAAGTTAAGCTGTGCACAAGTAGGGTATTATGCAATAAGTAATTTACTTATGCCTATTTAAGGTTACTTAGCCTGATATTTATAAAGCGTATGTAGAATCGTAATGCAATCTGCGTTGAATGCATGTATTTAGGATTAGTATCATGGTAGAAATTGTCATCCCATTATTGTTGAGGTAAATCCCTACAAGTTAGGAACTTGGATATGGAAGCTACTTAGCAGTTTTAGACAATTATGAGCCTTATAATATTGTAAGATGATGATTAGCAGTTGCGGATATTTAGGGATATATCCTCTGCACAAATCTAGCAATCTCGATTCTATGGCTTAATGTTGTTTGATATACATGACTCCGAGGTCTGGGCTGCCATCAAAGGCTTTAGTTGTGTTATTCAAGGTGTAGTCCGGTTGTACGTGTGTCGAGTTGATCCGTTAGACGGGATCCCGGATCACGTTTCAAAACACACCCAACAATTTTTAGCTAGTATAAGTAAACTAGTTTTTATTTTTTTTTCCTCATAGAATTATTAGAAAGTAAATTTCTTTAATAGCTTGCATGAACAAATAAGCACTAAGCCTTAACCCTAATATTATAATTTACAACCTTTATTCTACTGTACATCCCATTTAACCATCTTGATGTTTTCTAGACCTGTATGTCTATTCATGCACAAATGCTAGCGTACCTCTTATGCTACATTGCATTTAATTTAAACATCTTGATGCTTTCTAGACCCATATGTCTATTTATTTGAAAATGCTAAGGTCCACAAAATATAGTATATTAGCGAGAATCAAGAGAGAGAGAAATGTAAAATGGTATTGACCTAAGAAGCACAGACACACTGCTTTTGAGACGTGTCAGCGTGTTGGACACGTGTTCGTGTGAGACACATGGGGATGTGCGTATGACACATGTGTCCTGCGTGTCTGAATGTGTCTGATTAAAAAAAATATTTTTTGGCTTAGACATATCTTGGACGTGACTCAGACACACTTGGCCACGTCTAAGACACGACCCATTAATATTCTTTTTTAAAAAAATTAGTTTCCATCACTAACGTCCAATTAGTAAGCCTGTAACTCACTCAAGCCCAATCACATGACTGATATCCCAAGCCACTATTTTCACATACCAGTATTTTAAGTTTTATCTTTTTACAAGCTGTTATTAGGCTTTTAAGTTTTATCTTTACACACACCACTATTTTCATATGCTTCTTCTACCTCTACTCGTACTAAGCCATCCACTTCGTTATCATCGAAGCTTGCCTCACACCACAATTCCCTCTAGTTAATTTTTTTGGATGCACATATGCTTGTACATGGTTAGTTCTATTAGGAGAAGTTAGTTTAGGAGATTTTTTAGAAAATATTAATAAAAATTATGTTCTATATTTTTTAGGAGGGGCATACTTGATAGTAAATATTGGCACATATGACATATATTAAGATATTATAAATCTTCAAGTTTATAAAAATGATATTAATGAATTATGAATTTTTTTCATAAATTTTGCAATTATATATATATATACATAGATCAAGTTCTTTAATTTACTTTGATATTAATTATATATATATATATATATATATATATATATATATATATATATATATATATATATATATATATATATATATATATATATATATATCGTGTCGTTGTCCTACAATTTTTTAAATTTTGGTGTGTCCCCGTGTCTGTATCCGTGTCTGTGTCTGTGCTTCATAAGTATTGACTAACAAACTCTATTAGCCTCCTTGTATGTGCAAGGATTAAGGTGTGTACAAGTGTAGCACATACACAAGCCTAGCATATGCTAAGATAAGGTTAAAGACACTTATTATCATATTCTAAAATTCCCTTTCAGTAGAACCTTCGTAGGGGTAAGTCACATCTTTTTGGACAATATACCCTCTGCCTACGGTAAAAAAAATGCAAAACAACAAGCTCTTGTAGATGTGTGCTCCCTAGGCACAACATCAACCCCTTTGTGCAACTCACTGGGTCATATAAACAGCCATCATAAAATAAAGTGTGCCTTCTAGTCACACATCAATCAATAGGCAGAAGAAAGGGAATTGACCACCCAGCACAGAAAGAGTTAATTAATATAGTTTTTCTTGTGGTAAAGGAAAAAAAACTTGTAGCCTAGGGTTTTGGTGTGGTGTCAGACTCAAAATCAAGCTCTGATAGCAAGTTGGTGAGTATCAAGAGAAAGAATTTGTAAAAACTTTGTTACCCTCAATGTATGTAGGGGTGTTCGTTTGGTAGGTAGGATGGGTTCAGCAGCGTTTTTGGACCTGACTCACTCACTAAAGTAGTGGGTTGGGTTGGCTTGGGTCAAGGAGATTTTTTCTCTCAACTCGACCCAACCCGATCCACTCAAGAGTGGGTTAG
The DNA here is from genome assembly GCA_029884595.1 of Ormosia semicastrata. Taxonomy (NCBI): domain Eukaryota; kingdom Viridiplantae; phylum Streptophyta; class Magnoliopsida; order Fabales; family Fabaceae; genus Ormosia; species Ormosia semicastrata. The sequence continues at coordinate 84,062 of JAQQTO010000029.1, read as the reverse complement.
ATTGGGTCGAACATGTGGGTCTGACATTTTAAAAAAAAATTCCAAAAAAAAGTCAAAATACAAAATCTAACAAATTAACACCAAAAGTCTCAACCGACCTTACTCAAATATAATAGGTTCCAACCTCAAATAAACTAAACATCATAAGTCAATAAGTGCATAACAAATTAATAACTAATAAGTCTTACTAAGTGTGGAATAAACTAAATAAAGTTAGTCATAACTCAAACAACAAATTAGTCTAACCAATCGAAGTTAGTGTCATCACGCATGTCATATGTATTGACATAATCATTGACTTCAATTTTTATTTTTTTTCATATATTTTTTATCATATAAATAATCCATTGATTTTTCAACACAACTGTCATTTAGATGCGTTTAGAGTCTTATGAACTTATTTTCTTTGTTCACTTTGAGAGTGACACCACAATACCTACACTTAAACTTGATTAGAATAGTAGAAAAATCAGGAGAAAAATCCTAAATTGCCACAATGGTGTTTAGGATCCGTGGACATCTCATAGAACTCTGCACGATGGCGTACCCTTTTTACCTTCGTGGTATGCACAATCAACAAGATAATTGTCAAATTACATACAAATTTAAACTCAACAATGAAATAATAAGTTTATAAGAATTAGAAAGCCAACTATTAAACCACAAACACTAAAAGAATCAATATTTAAGACCCTCAATTTCTTCTCAAAAATAATAAGTTTATGCAGGTTGGACGTGTTCCAACCCGCTACTTGACCCATATACTACGAGTTGGCGCATTTTTCAACCTAATCTAACTCGTGAACTCAACCCAATCCACATTTTATGGGTTGAGTTGGGTTGAAACCCGTAAATTCATGGGTTGACCGGACCCACTGGATACCTCTACATGTATGTGTTTTTAAATATACATGGAGTAGGATTCATACAAGTGTATTACGTACATCAATCCACCTTATACCAAGATAAGGCCATAGGCACTTTTTTTTAATAGTAAAAGAATATATATATATATAAGAGATATATATAATGAGAGGAGTTTTTATTGTGAGAGAGTAAGAAGAGTAAATCTTAACCATATAACTATACAAGAATGGTTAAGATTAAAAGTTACTTAAAGGTCATGTGACTACTTAAAAAAGTCACATGCATTTATATTTTAATCTTGACCTTTCATGTAAGATGTAATGGTCATGATTCACTCCTCTCACCTCTTACAATAAACACTCCTCTCACCAAATACGCTACATGTGTGTGTGTGTGTGTGTGTGTGTGTGTGTGTGTGTGAAGGATAATTTAAATGGAGTAAGTTAAAATCACTCTTGAATAACTTTTTATTGGATGGATTCTTGGGCATGGCCAAAGTTTTGGACTTGTTCGTGTCCCTGGAATTGGACTAGTCTACACGGAGCTTGCAAGTGGAGTATCCCACATCTTTTCTTGTTTCATCACCAACCTACTAGCCATCCATTCTATTGTTGTTTTCATATATGTGAAATACCTTCCTATCTACACAGTCCCCGACGAAGAGCGATTCCTTATCAACAGGATTGGACCTAATATTCCACATGTTTTGATGTGTGGCACGATATGGCTATAAAGACCTGTATAAGAAAAATGATGATTTTGAGAAGAAACTTTTTGATAACCTTTTCATGTTTGTTCGGCTTGACTCTATGATGGAAGGATGTTCAGATTCAGATGAATACAATTTGTATTGACAACAAACATAGTAGTCAAGAAATGGTCTGTTGAATAACAATGGACACATAACTTTATCTAATATGGATTTAACAATATCCTCAGTAGATTCAATGTTAGATCTCCACCACATATGAATATTACTATCAGGTCCTTTGGTCAAGTAAGTAGCCACATTGAGGTTGATGAACTTGAATTTTTTAATAGCTGCAGGGATGATGGGGTGGTTCACATACTAGGAAACATAGTTGTGAGGGCAAGGAGGGATTCAAGGTTCTATAAGAAAATAGTTGTTGATTATATATATGCATTTCTTAGAAAGATATGCAGGAAAAATAGTTGTGATATTCAATGTTCCTCATGAGAGTCTCTTGAATGTTGGTAGGATTTTCTATGTATGGAGCCCTCCATCCTTTTGTGATTGCCATTTTGTGCACAGTTGAGATTAGTGTAGCATATGAACAACACCTTGCATATGGTAAACAATGTTATAATTGGAATGAATTGACTTCAAAAGAATGACTTTTTGGCAATTATCTATTAAAACTATAACTCCCAAATGGCACAATAGGTTATTCAACTCATCATTATGCTAAAACTATGTTGCTTCACTCTTCTACATTTCAAGCAAATGTAAGAATAAAATTAACAATTATATGACATTTAGAACACTAGTTATATCTTACTTGTTAAAGCCATGGTGAGAGCAATCCCAAAATCCTTGTGCAAACCTACAAAATTGAAAGACTAGATCTTCTTATGCAATTCCCACTATCCTTCCTACTCCCTTGCACTGGCTATCAATGGGGCAAGTTAAAAGTTACAATATGTTAAGTTATAGTGTAGAAGGAATCTAACCATATATAAACATAGCCTAATGGGCTTCCCATCAAAAACCTATTAGGTTAAGACTTACACTGATTTTACTAAATCACAATAATCAAGTATTAGGTGCCCTGAGTTCAATACAAATGGATCACTAAGTTAGCAGGCTATAAAACATTTTCAAATCGATCATGACATTAGTTTAATTTTCACAAAACAAAAATCATATTTGATTGAGATAGGAGATATGAATATTTGGAGTAAATTATACTTGGCCCACCTATAGTTTGGGGTTTGTTCACTTTCCCTACTAGTGGTGCCTCGTGTGGGTTTAGTGAACTCATCCTAAATTAGAGGTTTGGGAAAAGTGAACAAACTCCAAACTAAAGGAAGGTTAAGTAGAATTTGAAAAACTTTTACATACATAACAACATATGGAGTAAAGTTAGGTTGGTTAAGCGATGCTTTTTAAAATAAAGGTCGATAAGATGAACAAACCCCAAATTATAGGTGAGTTAGGCACAATTGACCTTTATTTTTAATTGTATGGAATCAAAAGTTAGTAGCTTTATATGATGGATTGTATTCTAGTTAAGGGTGTAAATTGGTTCAGATAACTCGACTAACCTGACTAACCCGAATCGAACTAATTATATTGGTTTGGTTTGGTTTGGTTTGGTTCGGGCAAAATCTGAACCGAATGATGCTTAATTGGTTGGGTTCTCGGGTTGAAAGTTTCAAACTCGAGAACTGAATCGAACATATATATATATATATATATATATATATATATATATATATATATATAAGGAAGTACTAGTTTTATAAATTTCTTTAGGAGGAACATAAGGAATTGCCCAATTTTGAAGATTGTTTTCAATATTAGCAATTTCTAATTCATTTGCTTGAACCTGATCTTGATCTACTTCTAATCTAGAGGATGCAGATTTATATGTTCGAAGCTACTCATATTTTAGAAAAACCTTGTGAATCGATAAGTTTACTAAAAGATAATATTATTGATCAACATGTTAAGGATAATTATCAGTTTATACACATAGGATTAATTCAAGTTGCTGCTAAAGGACAACATAGATTAGGAATTGATAATCCTGTGTTAATTTTGTTAAGAGATAAAAGGTTAAGAAAACTTCATGATCAAATTACTGCTATTTTAGAATCTAATTTGCATGATGGTCCTGTTTTCTTTAACTGTTATCCTAATTATACCATGCCATTAAATGATTATATGACTAAGCAAGCTTTAGAATTAAATGTTAAGATATTAGATAATGTTTTTCAAGAAGGAACTAAGCATATGTCTGTTATGTATAGAGTTCACTATAAAGTCTCTTATGAAGATCAAAACTTTAAAGTACTAAGACAATCCCCAAAGCATGAAACTGTAATTATGGAAGCAAATCTTAAGAAATCATCAATACTAACTCCTAAAAGATTATCTCATGAAGAAATCTTGTCTAGATTCTCAAGATTGGGTGTTTCCAGATGTAATACCCCTCAACCGATAAGAAATACTAGAATAAGAACAATAGTTCAAGATGGTTCTAATATAAGGATAGGAATGCTTAGGTCTAATTCTCACTCTAGACTAAACACTCCTACAAATCCGATAATTAACATCCCTTCAATCGCTCCTACTTCCTCAAGACATTCAAGTAGATGGATCACTGTTAATATAAACCTAACTGTGTAAACTTTGAACCTAATGTTCCTCAACCAATTTACCAACAAACTCATAGATCGAATCACCAAATATTCACCCACCAGATCCCAAGTCATTAATGTATTAACTAAAGAAGAACCCTTTGAAATAGATAAAAAATGGATAAGTAATGATTTTGAAGCTCCTTATAATAAAGATAAAAGAGATTGGTATTTTAAGAATTTTAGTAAAAAACAAACTACTAAGTTTAGAGAAGAATTTTACTCATATTTAAGGGAACAACAAATTAATTTATATTTCTTTGACTGGCTTGAAAAGTATTGCAAAGAAAATAATATTCAAAATCCTTTTATAAGAATACCAGAAATATTAGTAAATAATAAAATATCAACTTCGTGGAAAACAGAGAAAGACAAGATAATAATTTCATAATTTCCTCCCTTAGAAACCATTAAGGTAACCACAAAAGAAGGGTTAGAAGTTGAAGCCACCCCTTTTAAGGCAATAGCTTCAAGAGCTCATAATTTACCTATAGATAAGGGCGATTTTAATAAAGTTCATCAACAACTTAATTACTCTAATCAAATGCTCCATACTATGTCTAAAACATTAGAAAGGATAGATAATCAAATAAGTGAAAAACCTAAAGAATATACATCACCAAAATGTTAATAAAAATTTAGATCCTAATAGACCCATTTATAAGGTAATTAATGTCCCAGAATCGATTTAAAAAATATATACTTTGGTTCAAAATCGACAACTCTATTGAAGAAATTAAGAAAAAATTAGAACAGCTTAACCATAGGAACGAGTTCTACACCCAAGATACATACTTTACAAAAAATTGAAGAATTGGAAAATGAACTTTTAAATCTTCAAGTTAATAAGTTAAGGAAAGATATGCCTGTCTCAAAAACTAGAAATTATTACCCAAGACCCACATATCCTGATGTTCAGGATGAAGAAAGACCTTTTCAAGATTCTCGTAGCCTTTTCTCGGTGAATCAATTAATGAATGGAATATAGACGGATTAGGTGAACAACAAATTTTAGACACTGTTCAACAAATGACTATGGCCGCAATGACCTTTTTTAAAGGGAAAAATAATACGATAGAACTTCACCTCCTTAATTGTTATGGGATTTACAGCCACCTTAAAGGATGGTGGGATAATGTGCTAAGCCAAGGAGAAAAGATTTTATAATGAATTCAACAAAAATTGATTCTAATGGACAAGTATTTGAAGATGTCAGAATAACTCTTTTGTACACAATAACAAAGCATTTTATAGGAGAACCCTTAAAATTTCAAAGAAAGAATTGCAGACCAAATTGTTAATCTATATTGTCCCTCCATGTCCGATTATAGATGGTATAGGGATATGTTTTTGTCTAAGCTATATTTAAGAAGTGATGCATCACCGACATCGGAAAGAAAGATTTATAGTCAGGTCTTCCTAAATTGTTTGCGTAAAAGTTAAAGTAATGATTCAATCAAAATGATGGTACAATTCCTTATGATCAACTTACGTTTGGTCAATTGTCTAATTATATTATAGAAACTGGATTGCAAGTGTGTTTAGATCTTAAACTTCAACATAAGCTTAAGAATGAAGCAAAAACCACTAGAAAAGAATTAGGATCATTTTGTTCCCAGTGGGAATAGAAGAGTCAAAGCTCCAAGCAAACAAAAGAAAGTTCAAAAATATGTTCCCATAAATCAAGAAAATCTAGACGCTACTATAAAAAGCAATATAGAGAAGAAGCAAGTTCATCAAAACCTAGAACATCAAAGAAAAATAAGTACAGATCATCTAAGTCTAAAAACGAAATAGTATGTTATAAATGTGGTCGAGTAGGACATTATAAGAAAGACTCGTAAGTAAAACAAAAAATTAATAATCTAAAAATTGATGAAGAATTAAAGAAATATTTAATAAATATATTAATTAATGAATCTGAATCTTCTCAAGAAGAATACGCTTCAAGAAGAAATGGTTAATCAATTAAAAGACTCATCTTCATCCGAATTAGAAAGCGATAGTGAGAAAGAATGTACGAGCTTAGGACCGTAACTATGTGATTGTTCATCGTGCTTAAAAACTATTAATGTAATTACTAGAGATCAAGCATCATCATTATTAAGCATAATAGAAAACATGGAAGAATCATCTCTTAAGCAAGAGTTCATTAAGCAAATAAAAGAATTTCTAGAATACGAGGATAAGAAAAAGGAAGAAGTGCAAAAGATAGATATGAAAGAAGTATTAGAAAGATTTAAGAAACCTCAAAGAAATGAAGTTACCCTAAAAGATTTACAAAGAAGAAATAAAAAATTTAAAGAATGAAGTTAAATTACTTAAAGAAAAGATACTTGATTTAGAATTCAAAATGCTAAATTTACAAGCACAAATAATAGTACAAAATCAAGATACAAGTACCACAAGACCCGTAAAAGATCCTTATATTCATTTATTAAGTCAAGTAATTGTTCATAAATGGCATTGTCCGATAGAGTTAGTAATAAAGGATGAACGATTTAATTTTATAGCCTTAATAGACTCAGAGCCGATATGAATTGTGTTCAAGAAGGATTAATCCCAACTAAGTATTACGATAAGACCACGTAATCGTTAAGTAGTGCTTCGAAATAAAATGCAAATTAAGTATAAACTAAATAATGCTAAGGTTTGTAAAAATAAAATTTGTTATAAAACCTCATTTTTATTAGTAAAAAATATTTCTCGAGCAAATAATTCTAGGTACTCCCTTTTTATCTTTACTATACCCTTCTCAAGAAACGAAAAGGATTAGTTACTAATGTATTAGGAAAAGAAATTTGTTTTGAGTTTATAAACCGCCTCTTAATTAAAGAATTAAACATGGTTCAAGATTCATTAATTTCTAAGATTAACTTAATAGAAAGGAAAACAAAGCACATAAACATGTTAAGCGAGAGAAGTTCAATATAAAAGAATTCAAGAACAAATAAATAAACCCCAAGTTCAAAATAAGATAAAAAATGTTCAACAAATTTGAACAAGAAGTATGTAGTGAATTCCTAATGCTTTTAAAGAACGAAAAAGGTACACAAGCTTACTTTACCATATGAAGAAGGATTTGAAGAAATTAACATTCCTACTAAAGCAAGACCTATTCAAATGAATCAACAATACTTAGAATATTGTAAGAAAGAAATTCAAGAATATTTAGATAAGGATTTAATTAGACCAAGTAAGTCCCCTTGGAGTTGTGCAGATTTTATGTTATGAACGCTTCGTAAATAGAAAGAGGTGCCCCATTAGTAATTAATTATAAACCTTTAAACAATGTTTTAAGATGGATAAGGTATCCAATTCCTAATAAAAAGATTTAGTAAGTAGAGTTCATCGTGCTAATATATTCTCGAAATTTGATATGAAATCTGGATACTATCAAATAGAAGTAGTCAAGAAGATAGGTACAAAACTGCTTTTGTAGTACCCTTTGGACATTATGAATGGAATGTAATGCCTCAAGGATTAAAAATGCCCTTCTAATTTCAAAATATAATGAATAATATTTTGAATCCTTACTCAAAGTTCACCATAGTATATCTAGATGATGTATTAGTATTCAGTAACTCATTGATCAACACTTTAATAATTTAGAAACTTTCTTTAATCTTATTAAAGAAAATGGTTTAGTAATCTCCGCTAAGAAAATGAAACTATTCCAAACTAAGACTAGATTTCTAGGATTCGAAATTAATCAAGGTACTATTGTTCCCATAGAAAGATCCATAGAATTTGCAGATAAGTTCTCTAACGAACTCAAAGATAAGAATACTCTTCAAAGATTTTTAGGATGTGTTAACTATGTGGCAGACTTTATTCCTAATATACGAATAATTTGTGCTCCTTTATTTAAAAGGCTAAGAAAAGACCCGCCTCCTTGGGATAATCAAATGACTAATGCTGTTCAACAAGTTAAGAATTTAGTAAAAAATATTCCTTGTTTAGGACTTCCGGATCCTCAAGCCTCTCTCATAGTAGAAACAGATGCCTCTGATTTGGGGTATGGGGGAGTGTTAAAGCAGTTACTACCTGAGTCATCCAAAGAACAAGTCGTCAGATATCACTCTGGAGTTTGGCAACCGGCTCAACAGAATTATAGTACTGTTAAGAAAGAAGTTTTATCTATAGTGCTAAGTATCACAAAATTTCAGGATGATTTATTTAATAAAAGGTTTTTGTTAAAAACTGATTGTAAAGCTGCTCCTTCAATTATTCAAAAGGATGTTAAGAACTTGGTTTCAAAACAGATTTTTGCCAGATGGCAAGCATTGTTATCTTGTTTTGATTTTGATATTCAACATATTAAAGGAAAAGATAATTATCTTCCTGATTTCCTAACCAGAGAGTTTTTGCAGGGCTACAATGGCCGCTAGCTCCTCATCAAAATCAAAGGCTAAGAAAATTACTCTGGATAAGTACATGCAGATTTCTGCAGATAAGAACACTGAGATAAGTACAAGGTCATCTACCTCCTTAAAAGGGTCTTCCACCCTAGTTCATGTTCCTAATCCTATTCAGTCTGTACGACCTTCATCTCCCTCACCCAATAGGTTTACACCTCTATCTTACTCACAAATCATTACTGGTACTCCTTCTAGAACTCCTCAAAGACCAAAACAATCTTCACCGCTACTCACCAATTCTCCTACCACAGAAGAATGCAAATATGTTAAGAAAAATATTTTTGAACCTATAATCACCCTTGAACCAGGATTCTTTTCTCCTCACTCGACCCCTCGAGAAATCATTCAGAACATGCTTCCCCCAGATTTTCATTTTGTTCCTCAAGAGTCACTTAAAAAGAACAGAACTTTTTATGAACTCATCCTCATTGATACTGAATCAATCTCTTTAGATCATTATTATAGTGATACCAACCCCGATTATATTGATTTTTCTAAAGTAAAGATCCTTAAGGTTTTAGGTCCAAAAGATTGGAATCAAGCTCCTCACACTCCAAAATCATTTTCAATTAAATTTGATCCTCAAACTTATACTTACTGGGATTATCAGCAAGCTTGGTACAGATTTATGCTCCTCAGGCCATATTCTCACTCTTGGTTCTTTTGGTTCCAAAAAGGGATAAAAAACTTTCCCTCATGGTTTGCCGATTGGATGTGTACCACTGGTCCTTGTGTTGATATTCTTCCTCAACTTGCTAAGGATTCTTATAATTTGTTTACTCAAAAAACTGATTTTCCTCAGGGTTCCAGACTTTTACATTTTTATGCTGCTTTTGGAATTGCTTGGATTAATGTTTGGGATTATAATTTCTATCGGTATCGATTCTCATCCGAATGGGTCGCCAGAGAATTTAGTGTTAAATGGTGGCCTCAGTTCAACATGAAATTAGTAAGTATTGAAGCGGTTAATCAATGGTTCCTTGCTAATCCTTCTTTGGTTAAGAAGAATCATAAGAAGCCATCACAATTTGAAGAACTTAAGAACAAGCTTCTTCAAGAACTGGCCTCTTCATCCTCAGAACAAGAATTGCTAAGCAAAATTAAGACAACCATGTCCACCTCTGGTTCGTCTCCTCCCGGTGAAGGAAGTGAAAACAACGACCTTCTTGGTAATAGTAATGAAGATGACTGTTATGGTGTTGACCTTTCCAACTTGTAAAGGCCCACACAGTAATTTATGAAATTTTTCATGGAAGTTCCTTATTTGTCATATTATGAAGCTTCCTGATTTGTTGTTTAGCCAAGCAGGAAATTTCCTAAGATTCCTAAGAAAGTCCCCACGAAGGTTACTTATTTGTTACTTAGCTGAGCAGGAAATTTCCTATGAAGGTTCATTATTCGTCGTCTAGCTATTCGTCAAGATTCCTACGAAGGCTCCTTATTTGTCGTTTACTTCATTTGTCTAATTATGAAGTTTCCTAGTTTGTTGTCTTGCCAAGCATGCAGCTTCCTGAGAAGATTCCTTACTTGTCATCTAACTCAGCATGAAGCTTCCCGTGAAGGTTCCTCATTTGTCCCCTAGCTAAGGATGAAGCTTCCCGTGAAGGCTCCTCACTTGTCATCTAGCGCAGCACGAAGCTTCCCATGAAGGTTCCTGATGTGTGCATATTCGAAGTCTTTTCTCTATAAAAGCTGAAGCTTCTTCAGAGAAAGGCATCGAAAAATTTTAGTTGGAAAAATTTCTGTAAACACTTTGTATCAAAACTCTTGTATTCTGTTTCCTCTGTAAACCTTTGGAATTCAAATTTGTTCAAGACTTGTAATTTTGTATCACGTACTGTAAGTATTTTGAAATTATCAATAAAGTATTTTGATCCCGATTTCTGATCTATCTCTTCTTTCTATTTTCAAATGCATATTTTTTCTCTTCATTGAGCCTATATATATATATATATATATATATATATATATATATATATATATATATATATATATATATATATATATCGAGAAACATATTTAGTGAGAGAAGTTCTTATTGTGAGAGGGTGAAAGAAGTAAATCTTGACCACATAACCATACATGGATGGTTAAGATTAAAAGTTACTTAAAAAGTCATGTAATCACTTAAAAATGTCACATATATTTATGTTCTAATCTTAACTATTCATGTAAGATCCAATGGTCAAGATTCAAGATCCAATGGTCAAGATTCACTTATCTCACCTCTTACAATAAATATTCCTCTTATCAGATACACTTATCTTGACTATACTCTGCCGTTTTGATTTTTGTCTCCCCTCTGCTATGCCTTTCTTTTTCATTTCCATTTCATTTTTATTTTGAACCCTAGGAGAGCTACAAACTGAAACAGCCCCTGTCCCTTTCGCCGCTTGCTCCCTACCGCCACTTGCCGCTGCTCGTACTTTGACTCCTGCAGCTTTTCTGCATCATTTTAAAAATTACAGAGGTTCTTCACCCATTTCATTGAGCGGGAGATTTTCTGAAGAGAAGGTGAGAGAAGCGAGTAGCGAGAGAGGACAAAAAGAAAGTGTGACCTAGGGCAGACAAAAATAACTCTAAGGAAATAAACTTGGCCTCTAATTTTGCTGTGCTACTACAATCAAGTAAGGTATCATTATTTCTGGTGTTTATGAAATTAGATGTTTATTATTATTACTATTATTGTTTACTAGTGATTGACATTTATGCCATGCCTGTTAGTGATATGAATGCCGGATCATAATATTTGGTTTTGTTTGAGTTTTTTTTTTTGTTCTAGGTTTCATCTTAATCAAATTCTCTTACTGAAAAAATTTTAAGGTTGTGTTTGGATAAAGTATTTTGAAATTTTAAGGTATTTAAAATTCAAAGAATTTTAATTGCATCAATTCAATTTCTTTCATTTGTAAAATATTTTGTTTGGATAAAGTAATTAAATTACCTTGAATTTCAAATTTCTTGTTTGAATAAAACAATTCAATTACCTTCATTTGTAAAATCTCTTTTTAAGATATTTTTATAAAATTAAGATTTCAATACAAAATTTTACAAAACAAAATAAATATCACATAATATTTTCTCATAAAATTTATTAAGCTTTGATTAGATTTTGATTTTTTGGTTTGATTTTTGTTTGGATTAAAATTCAAAACCCCTACATTCAATTATTTCAAAACTATAGTGGTATGAAAGCACACAATAAAACTAAAATATAAAATAAACTCTGACAAAAGAATCACTTTATTATGATACAAAAGGCAAAGAAAAAGATCTTTTTGACTCTGATAAGAACTTTTGCTTAATTAATTGTCAAACATAAAATTTAATTCGTTAAGTATTGTCCCATTTTCATGTTTGTTCTTGCCTCTTCCCCCAACCACCAGTAACCATTACAGCAAAAACAATGCCAACTTTGCTCTTGCTTTTCTCATTCATATTCTATATAAATATTCGAATGCAAACATTCATTGGTGTGCCTGTCCTCAACCCATACAATTTTTATTTTTAAAAAAAATTAAAAAATCTACACAAAATAAAAAAATTAATATACCATTTTTTATAAATAATCTATAAGTACAACTTATACAACGATTTATAAAAATAAAATAACACGATTTAGGCTACATTGAAAATAAGTCAACTTTTAATGGACATATGAACCCAACATTATGTATAGGCTTGCAAACATCTCAAATATATAAACCCAACATCATGTGCATATGTAATTAAACAAAGTAATATCAACTCTTAACATGTTTTCAACTTGGCATCAAGACATAAAAGTCAAGATGTAATCTTTCTTCTTCTCTAATAGAAGAGCTTTCACAACCACTAGTTGATTTGAATTTTCTGTCAACCAATTAATAGCTTTCAACCAATGTGGGTTATCAAGATCAAATATTTTCTTTAGCTCGTTCATCACTTCTTTAACATCTTTCTCCTCCGTCTTCTTCGTAGTTGTTTGCACGAATTCTTTCAACGACTCAGCCACTTTTCTCATTGAAGCAACTATCCCATCTTTTTCTCCACTTTTTCTTCGGGATTGCATGGAAGTAGACGATGAAGATTGTCCTCTTTTCTTTGTTGCAGAGCTTGGTTCCTCCAAATCAATATTAACACTATCAACTTCATCCTCTTCATTTGCTTCTTTGCTCATGACATCATTTGCATCAAGAGAACCAAACCCATATCTGAGAGCCAGATCGAACTATCTCTCAGACAAGCCTTCAAGTCACTCGAACCAAACAGTGCCCATGGAAAATCATTGTTAAAATAATTTATGCATGCTTAATATATGTTAAATTTTATATGACAAATATTCCAGTCAATATATATCCACAAATGCAAAATTAGTTTAGAATGGATATTTTAAAAAATTATATTTATATATATATATACACACTCTAAAAACATTAATTTCTCGCATGTATATATTATACTCCAAAAACAAATAATAATTTTTCGTATTTTAGACCTCATCTGCACGTCATTGAGAAGGAATCGACTCAAAAGTTAATGTCAGCTAAATTGACTTTCTCTCACTTTGGCAATATCCGCTCCTAAGCCTCTGTTTTCTCCCAATTTTCGTCATGCCAAATGGAAAGCCATCAGCGTCTTATATCTAAATGGTTAAACAGTGCCCATAGAAGTGATATCAATTAGTTATAGTGGAAAACAATATAGTGTACATAACTTGGGTAATATAATAACCAGGAACATGACACACACAGCAAGTCCACAACATTTGGAAATCATGCGCGGAAACACAACAACAACAATAGTATAATTTGTTCTGTCATTATACCAGTTCCAGTAACCATAAAAGGTAAGGTACTATACAAAGGTTTCAAGATCATTCCACTGTGCATTTTATTTATAGCATATCCTATCTAGCAAGTTCAAATTTTGTACACAGTGGCTACCCTACCATCCCAAAACAACCAGGCAGGTACCAACAAGAAGAAGATTTAGATTGCAATGTGAATATAGAGTTAAACAATGTACCATAAAACACAGGTATAGAGTCTATGAAATCTCAATCTTACTCAGCATAAGTTAGTGCCGTTGGTGGTTAGCCAAATAAAGTAAAAAAGATGGTGCCAGAAGATATGATACTAGATTCAATGATAAATTGGAGATGCATCAAATATTCATGATTCCTGTGTTGTACCAGATTACTTGAATTCAAATGCCCTCTTTAAATTCATCAAGGTGCAAGCACTGTCATTGTTGCCTTCAAATGTTAGCTACTTTGATTCTTGACTATTCCTGCTGTCATTTTTTGTGACTTGAATCAAAACATCAAAATGAAGTTCTTTCACTATAAAGTGACCCCATGCACTTTCATTATCTATGAGTGTTATCTATAAACTTGTTGATAGATTCGTAAACATTAGTAATAAGAATTGAACCAGTAATTAATTGTTCACAAAATTGGTAGATATTCAGCTGAGGTAGAGTGTTAGACATCAAAACTGACTTGTTATTAGAAGTCAATCATATAGACGAGGAATGACATCTTAAACCAAAAATTGATGTGGTTTAGATCATTCATGACAATCAAATTCAGATCCATTCCACTTCTTCTATGAGTTTTGGTGAACATAAGATAGGGGAGAAAAGTAGAGGCGACTTAAATATATATATATATATATTAGTGAACTTAAAGAATGGAATTCATATAAATTGGAACATCTTCACAGAATCAAAAGTCATGGAAATTCAGAAATTTCCAAAACTTGTTGAATTAAGCACTTGAAAACTAGTGACTGATTAATTTTTAAAAAAATAAACAAAGTACTAGAAAGATTTGAAAACATGAACTATAATATGAAAAGACCTCAGAAGACTCAGAAAACCATGGAAAATTCAGGATGAACTCATTTTCGTAAAGCAGATTAAACAAAATCTCGAAAGCCACAAGCAATAATCTATCAAAAATTGGAAAAACAACATGAAATAGGACATGACATGACAGAGAGAATTCATGTACCATTGGTAAAGAGCATCCCAAAGACATTTAAAGCTTCCAATACACAAAATCGCCCATTTTTGGGCTAGAACACCATTAACATCCATGATTTCACACCCTTGTAACACCACAAGAAACATTTTCTATACCCAACAACATAGGAAAATGAAAGCTATGAACTAACCTTCTAAAAATGGCAGTGGATCTAGACGAATTTGACAGCAATTCCTGCTAAAAATAAAAACACGAGAAAAAAAAATCAAACTCTCTAAAACCCTTCCTTTGAAACGTGAAACAACAGTCACATAGCAATGTAGCTTGGGATTAGACTTGAATAGTCAACAAAATCAACAGATTCAAAGGTGATGAAAGGGTGATTTGTGTACCTAGTGTTTGCACAACACCAAAGGGGCGGCTCTGGTTCTTGAGGACGACTGTGGATGGAGGTGCGGTGGTGGTGGGTTGGGTTCGAGATAGGCAGCGCAAGGTGGATCTGGGCGCGACGGTGGTGGCGTGTGGTGCGAACGGAAGCAGCGGTGGTCGTGGTTGGAGTTTACTGAGAAGAGTAGATCGAGAGTGAAGAAGAGTGAGATCGAGCTATGGAGGTTGAGAAGAGCGAGCTTTAGCCATGGAAGATTGAGTTTCGCTACTGAGACGAGAGAGAATGAGCCTGAAGATTGAGCTTGCGACTGAGGCGGGAGAGAAGGGAGAGAACAGGGCGAAACGGGAGATACGTGGGATTTTAGAAATTCCACCTATTTAGGTGGGAATTCAAATCCTTTTTTTTAACAGATGAAATCCTTCCTTAAAATACTTTGGAATTTTTAAAATGATTTTGTAAAATATCCAAACAAGTTATTTTATCACAAATCATTTTAAATCCTTTACAAAAATACATTCCCTCCTTAAAATACTTTATCCAAACACACCCTAAGGGAGTTTGATCAAATATAATGCTTATGCCTATTTTGAATGGGCTGTTGGATTGTATTTGGATTTTAGATATGAAAATCCTAGATGATAAAGATTATGATACATGCTTTTGGGACTATTTGTTTTTGGTTTGAGTGAGACCATGGCATCATGTTTAGACATCATCATTAGCTAAAATGTGTTTGGTCTATCCCACTTCCATATCTTGTTTTTATTTTGGCAACTGTCACATTGGGCTATAAGTCTGTAACTTGAGTTACCATACTCACAATCACACATTTCCAGCTGCATGGTAAAGCTTAAGACATGAGGCTTAAAATTGGAAATTTTTCAATGTTTTTTCCTGACCAATTTAAACCAGATTTGGTTTAAAGTTAGGCCTATTTTGTATTATTCTTATTTTCTGTTGCACTAAGTGTTTTGCACATAACTTAGGTTACACATCTCTAGTTCATGCACTGTTTATTGCATTTGAAAGTTTACGTGTAAAGCTATAACATGTAAAAATCCCAGGTTATAACTCTGGACCAATAAAACCATGATTTTCTTAAACTTCAAGTATATTTTTGCATAATTTCTATTGTGGGAAGTATTCGCTCTTTGTTGTATAACTTGTTAAATGCATCTAATGCACACACTGTTTGTTGGATTTTGAAACCAAGACATAAGACTTTCATATGAAAATTTTGGAATTTTTCTCTTTGTCATATATTTCTAATTTTTCCTACAAGAACTAATCTATTTCTACAGATTTTGCATGTTGTCACCATCATGGCAGCGTGTATGATTCTCTTCATAACTTGGGCAATGAAAGTCATAATCATACAACCTAATTCCCATTTTGATTATGGGAATGTTAACAAGTTATTAACCCTTTGATTTTGATTGTGATTTCTATTGTTATTCCTTTTTTTGCTTACACACTATTTTGGTTGTGATATTAGGGAAGAGCTTTTCATTGTTGAAATAAGTGCTTCTACTTCTATTCATGCTCCTTATCCTCCTCCTATTACTAAGTATGATGTCTTCCTCAACTTCAGAGGGGAAGACACGTGTGACAACTTCACCAATCAAGTTTATGACACATTGTGTAGAGTAAAGGTTAACACAGACATTGATTACAGACTTGAAAGAGGAGGAGATCTCTGGCATTGTTTGCAAAAGCATTAGATGAATCTCATATTTTTGTGATCATTTTCTCTAAAGACTATGCTTCTTCAACTTAGTGTCTGGATGAGCTAGTCAAGATACTTGAATGCAAGGAAAGAGATGGATGGGTTGTTATACCTGTCTTCGACAACATAGACCCATCAAATGTGCGGAAATAGAGTGGGAGTTATGGAGATGCATTTTGTAAACATGAAAAGAGATTCAAAGGCAACAAGGAGAAAATGCAGGCTTAGAATGATGCTCTGTTTCAAGCAGCCAATCTCTCTGGGTGGGATTCAACAAAAACAAAGTAACTTATATACGTTGTTTTAGTACATTTCATGATGAGTTCAATTAACATAGATTCATTCTCGTAGTACTGAACCTTGCATAAAATTTTCCTTAAATATATTAGAAGTTAAACTTATTCAATTCTTCTCAATCCTTCATTTTTTAGCTATGGAAAGCTAATTATTTAGTAAAATTTTTGTAAAAAAAAATTGACTAACTCAATCACTTAAACTGAACCAATCCATAGATGTTTGGTTCGATTTTGTTCGGGTTTAGCTATCAAAAAATAAGAAATTCGAACCAAATTGAACAAATTGATTTTGATTGATTTAGATTTATTTTTTTCAGAAATCGAACCAAATCGACCCAATTATAACCCTAATTCTCATTTTTGTTTACTTTATTTTTAGTTTGAAGCATTGATTACTTAAAGGAATAATTGAGCCGATAATGGGGTATGACGACATCACAAATGATTGTGCATGACAAAATAAGTTGAAATATCGAAGAGCCATTTGATTTTCAATAATGATAGTTGCACATTTTTACATTTGGAAATTCATACAAATTATATATAATAAAAGTGGGTTTATATGAGTTTTAAAGGAATAATTAATTCAGATGTTGCTTACACCACTTGTATGAAATTTCCTCATTCTAAAATTAGTCATCTTCCTCCATAACTCAGACCATGACCTGAATTACTTTTACTCTAAGCATTATTCCATATTCAAAACTAAAAATAATTGAATATATCATTAGTCATATATTAATATTCTACATGATATAATTTTTGTTCACTAATGGTTCACATGCTAGCAAATTTAACAAATACACACGGAATTGGTCAAGAAATATAAAGCCTAGAAGAGAAATATCTTAGGGAATGTACTAAATAAAATCAAAGTAGTTCATTCCTATGAAAATGAGCTAGCATGGCTTGATAATTGAGGGGTGGGGTGGATTGGGGACACATCGAACAGAGTAACAACAAATAGAGAGTTCCATAACAGATTGTCAGTGTTTTTGTCCTTGTGTGGAATGAAGGCCCATAAGTTAGCATGGTCCTAAACCTAAATTAGCCTGTGACTTAGTGGTAGGTTAAAAAGCCCAATTGTTATTTTCTTCTCTTAGTTATTTATTTAGTTATGAAATAGGTTTAAGAGATGGAGCTTTATGTTGGAGGTGCACCAATGCACCTTGACCTTACCAACTATAGCAGGTTTAACCGATCTCACTATATTGCCAAAGATGAGTATGTCACCTATCCTCCGCCATCACACCACCACTATGTCTAGAAAGCCTAGAACCCTCACAATCAGGAACTTCCATAACTGAGCACAGAGCCACTCATACTCGGAAGGCCACCATACCCTAACTAGATATCTTCCAACCACCGCAATCCTCTGTTCAAACCCAAAACTCACCAGTGACCACAAACCCACACCGGAGACAAGCCTACACACAACCTCCGCCAGCCATCACTGCTCACCATTGTGAACTCGATGCACCTTGTAGCACCCTAATATGAATATTGTAAAATAAAACATATTAAGCATGCCACTTTCTAAGAATGCATAAAGCATAAAACATAATCCATAATAACTTGTGCAGTCATTATAGAGAGCCACGAATGATGAAAAGATCATATATATATATATATACATCACTAGCTAATGAGTCATACTGTAATACATAAACTTTTACAAACTAATCAGCAAAGTACATAAATACAAGTTGATTTCAAAAATAAACTAGATAGCTAAACTACTTCTTTTGCTTCTTCTTTTTTCTTGCCATTCTTCTCCTTTAGAAGGTCTTCACTTGGAATTACATAAAACACATAGGGGTGAGAAATCACAATTTCTCAGTAATCGCATACCAAGACCAGCAGTTAATTATTTACAACAAATAAATCAACTAAACACATAATTAAAATCTAGGTAACCAAATATCTTATAATCAATAATAACAAAGAATCACCCATACAATCCTAAGATACTATCGAATAAGTAATCAAGCAAGACAATTGGCCATACAATTGTCAACAATACAATGCTTTATGTTATGAGGTATGATTATGCTCAAATAATATCCTAATATTATGATTATGCAATGCCAATGCAAGTTTTAAAGCTTGAAAACACAAGCTACTTTCTTATTTCCCAGAAAACTCTGTTTCTTGTATATATAAAGTAGGATAAGCCTAAAAGCTTAAACCCACATGGTAATAGGTAGACACTTTCCTCTCAAAAATGTAAGAGTACTATTACCAACCCCATTCCGGTAACCCTAACTATGCAAGGAGAATTTAGATTCAATATCTCATTCTCAGGTGATATAGTTGTGCACATCATCTAAGGTCACAATACATAGGAAAATAGCAAATACTAGGTTTGAAAACCAAATACCCAACCACATTTTAAACACTAGTACATAGAAATCATAGCCTCACTTATCCAACAAAGATAGCAAGATTCATATTACTAGATAAATAGTGTCTAGAACATCACACAATCACTCACAAGTGATTTAGAAATCAACCTCATGTTTATCAACATACTAAACACTCACATAGGCATTCTATGAGGACTTGTAATCGATTACACCAAAGTCATAAGTTTGGTAATCAATTACACCCTTGATGTAATCAATTAAATCAAATTCAGAAGTTTGGGAATTGATTGCACCCTTGATGTAATCGATTACATCACTTCTAGAACCCTGGTAATCGATTACATTATCTTTGTAATTAATTACATCACTTCCAAAGGCCTTGTAATTGATTACATTATACTTGGTTCTGCAAATTTAAACTATTCCATTGGAACAAATTATATATTTTGGCCACTCCAAAACAGTTTCTAGGTGATTTAAGGTCCCTAAAAGGTTCACTAACACATAGGAATCATTAATCACCAACAAAAACCTCCAATTTGGATCCAAAGACCAAAACACTCATCCATGACCTAACTTTCTCACTTTTGGGATTCAAAGATCCAAATTACAAGTTCTAAGTTTCTAACTCAAACTCAATCCATGAACAAGTCATAAACAACTAAGGAAATTCATTCAAATAAGAAAATCACTTAAAACACCTCAAGATCTCATTTTGGCATATTAAACCTCAAACAAGCTAAATATGAAAATTGAGAAGAAGTGAGACTTTGATTTCAAGAACCCCTACCTTGAGTAGCAAAGATGGTGATGATAGCTAGTGAATCGCAAGTTTGCCTTTACTTCTTGATTTCACCTTCTTTCTTTCCTCTTTTCCTCCTTGTTCTTCCTTCTCTTCTGCCTTTATTTTCAATCGTGAGTGTGAGCAAGAAACAAGTGAAAAATGAAGAAAAGAAATGGAAACCAAATATAAAGCAACAGACATGAGAAGCTTAGTCACTTAAGTGACCAAGTGATACTCCAGATCTACTAAGAATACTTAGATTTCCCCAAATCCAATTTTCTTAAAGCTAATAAGTTTAAAATAAATCACAGGATTCATCAAAAATCTTGTTGCACCAAAACCATCATTTTTTATATCTGTGACTAGTCATTCCGGTATTAAAACACACAACTAGTATGCTTAAAAATACCAAATTGACTCTGATTAACCTAAAAAATTAACCATATCATAGTCTTCACATTTGTGACTTAGAAATAAATTATTCATATCTATTTTCATTATCTAAGACAATTATACTAATATCTGGGTCATTTTAAGCAACTTTTCGCTTTTTGGCTTGCAACAAAGTACCTAAACTAACTCAGATTATTACAAAATTTAACAGGCATGTTAAGCAAGTATTAAGCTACCTTTGTAACTATTTACAAGTCTAACATGTTGAAGAAGATGTTACATTTCTCCCTCACTTTTTATAATTTTGCCCCTAAAATTGCTTACCTCATATAAACAATTGCAGGTAATCTTGCTACTTATGGGACTCCAACTCCCAAGTCACCTCCTCAAAACCAGCACCATCACA
Source organism: Ormosia semicastrata (assembly GCA_029884595.1). Taxonomy (NCBI): domain Eukaryota; kingdom Viridiplantae; phylum Streptophyta; class Magnoliopsida; order Fabales; family Fabaceae; genus Ormosia; species Ormosia semicastrata. The sequence continues at coordinate 63,063 of JAQQTO010000029.1, read as the reverse complement.
AAGCACCTTCACCAGAGGAATCCATTTACCTCTAAGCTCTTTAACCCCTCTGCCCATGATCCTCATCGGTTGCATAGCATAAGACAAATCATCTCTTAACTGCACAGATTCATTTCTTATGACATGTGAAGGATCTGGATTGTACTTCCTAAGTTGTGACACAAGGAAGACATAATGAATGTTTGACAAATTGGGTGAAAGGGCAATTTGGTAGGCTATGGGTTCAATTCTCTTTAGGATCTAGTAGGTAGCAATGAAACAAGGGTTCAAATTCCTTGTTCTCCAAGCTCTACTAATCCCTATTGTATGAGTAACTCTCAAGAATACATGATCTCCCTCATTGAACTCTAGAGGTCTTCTCCTTTTATCAGCATAGCTCTTCTGCCTACTTTGAACTATAACTAACTTATCCTGAATCATTTTAATCTGATCGGTGGTCTGCTATACCAACTTAGGACCTAGGATGGTTCTCTCTCCAACCTTATATCAACACAAAGGGGACCTACACTTTTTACCATAAAGTGCTTTATACGGTGCCATACCTATGCTGGTGTGATAACTGTTGTTGTAGGCAAACTCCACTAAGGGTAAGAACTTATCCCAACTCATGTTCTGCTCTAGGACACATGCTCTTAGCATATCCTCGAGAGTTTGGATAGTCATTTCTGATTGATCGTCAGTTTGTAGATGATATATTGTACTTAGACTAAACTTTGTCCCAAAAGCTTTATACAAGGCTCCCCAAAATCTAGATGTAAATCAAAGGTCTCTATCAGAAACTATACTAAGGGGTATACCACGCATCCTAACTATCTCCTAAAGGAATAATTGGCAAGTCTATCCATGGAGTAGTTAGCTCTAATAGGTATAGAATGGGCAGATTTGATTAGTCTATTCACTACAACTCATATTGCATCAAATCCTAACTGAGTCTTAGGCAAGCCCATTATAAAATTCATTTTGATGTTATCCCATTTCTACTTAGGGATTCCTAAAGATTGAAGAGGTCCAGAGGGTTTCTGATGTTCTATGTTGACCTTCTGATAAGTTAGGCACCTAGACACAAACTCGACTATGTCCCTCTTTATATCAGACCACCAAAATAACTTCTTCAAACCTTGATACATCTTAGTGGCCCCGGGATGGATAGTGTACCAACTACAGTGAGCTTCTTCAAGGATCCTTTCCTTGATTCCGGATTTATGAGGAATACAAAGTCTACTTCTAAACTTGATCATCTCTTCATTTGATATATCAAACCCTCTAGGATTACCTAAAAAGATCTGCTCACTTATATCCCCAAGAGTCTCATCTTTTTTTTGAGCTTCCAAGATCTGAGTCCTCAAGTCACCCACTATGTCCACTCGTCTCACACTTAGACTATGTGATAACACAGCTACCGAAAGACTCATGTCTCTAAAACTCTCAAGAAGTCCACTCTCCTAGATCATCATTTGGGATATACGTAGAGATTTCCTACTCAGTGTATTAGCCACCACATTGACTTTACCCAGATGGTACTTTAACTCAATCGTAGTCTTTCAAAAACTCTAATCATCTTCGTTGTCTCATGTTTAGCTCCTTCTGATGAAATAAGTACTTAAACTCTTATGATCACTGAACACCTTAAAATGGACTCCATACAAGTAATGTCTCCAAACTTTCAAGGTGAACATTACTGCAGCTAACCCTAAATCGTGAGTAAGGTAGTTCTCCTCATAAGGTCGCAACTGCCTTGATGCATAAGTAACAACTCTCTTATGTTGTATCAAAACACACCCCAAGCCCATCTTTGAAGCATCACAATATACCTCAAAGTTCTCTAAAGGATCTGGAATTACCAACTCTGGTGTAGTAGTCAACCTTAACTTCAACTCTTGGAAACTGTCCTCACAATCCTGAGTCCATTTAAAAGAACTACCTTTCTTAGTCAAATTAGTCAAGGGTAGCACTAATTAAGAAAAACTTTTTATGAACCTTTTATAGTACCCTGCTAGGCCTATGAAGCTTCTGATCTCGGTCATAGTGGTGGGTCTCTCCCACCGCAACACTGCATCAACCTTGCTTGGGTCCATAGAAATCCTACCTTGAGATATCACATATCCTAAGAGTTGCACTTATGAAAGCCAGAACTCACACTTAGATAGTTTGACAAACAACCTATTCTCCTCAAGGATCTCCAACATTATCCTCAGATGTTGTTCATGCACTTCCATTGTCTTAGAATAAATTAAAATATCATCGATAAACACCATAACAAAGTGATCTAGGTGGGGTCTAAAGATCCTGTTCATGTAATGCATGAACACTGCCGGTGCATTCGTCTACTCACAGGACATCACGAGATACTCATAATGCCCATACCTAGTTCTAAAAGTTGTCTTAGGGATATCATCTTTCCTAACCCTTATCTGATGATAACCCGACTTAAGATCAATCTTTGAGAAAAATCTCAACTCCTCTCAGCTGATCCATAAGATCGTCTATTGTAGGCAACAGATGTTTGTTCATAATCGTCACCTTGTTTAGATGTCTATAATCTATACAGAACCTCATGGTACCATTTTTTTCTTCACTAGTAACACAGGTGCTCTCCATAGAGAAACACTCGGCCTAATGAATTGCTTATCCAACAAATCCTCGATTTGCTTCTTGAGTTCCGCTAACTCTAATGGTGTCATTCTATAGGGTGCTATAAAGATAGGTCCAGTCTCAGGCACTAAATCTATAGTAAACTTTATTTCTTACTTGGGTAGTAACACCACTATATCACTTGGGAAAAGTTTAGGATATTCACTCATCACAAGTATTTCACCTAGGTTTTGCTCAACCTAAACACTTAGTTAAAACAAGAGAACATATCCTAGATGGTTAGCGGATAACTAATCCATGCCAAGGATGACATTAATATCTACAAGAGATAAACATATAAGGTTTACATAGAAAATCCTATCTTCTACCTTTACACAACAATCAAGATACACTCTGGATGTTGTAACTGGTTTACTAGTAGGCGTAGATACAAATAAGTCATATGAAAATTTAGACACAGGTAAATCTAGCTCTTTCACACAATCATTCAAAACAAAGGAATGGGATGCTCCCGAATCATACAACACAGTTAAAAGATGATTGTGAATAATGCATTTACCTTCGATAAGATCGAAAGACTGAGTCAACTCTTCACCACCTAGAGTGTAAACTCTCCCTCTGGCTTATGGTTTCTAGTTAGGCGTAGCTTCCTTCTTTGATGGACACTCCTTAGCAAAATGCCCAAGCTATCCACAAACGTAATACACCGAGTAAGGCCAGTCTTGTGCTATTTCCCACACTTGGAACTCTTAGGTCCCACAAACTCCTTCTGAATCTACGTACCCTTTTCCTGAGTACAGCTAGATTTAGAAGATCCCTTCTTGAACTTGTCATCACTTCGCTTCCTCTTTTGAAGTTCTTGTAACTTAGGCTCCATCGAAAGCTTTTTACAATGCCCTTCGATTATCCAACACTTATTAATCAAAGTCTCAAAGTCTCAAATTTCTAATGGTTGGATGGCATTTTGAATGTCTTCCCTCAGTCCTTCTTCAAACTTAATACACTTCTATTATTCATCTGGGTTAAGCCTGATGCAAGACAAAAGCTTAGACTATTCATTGAATTTGACCACGTACTGGTCAACAGACATGTCCCCCTGTTCCAACTTCAAAAATTCCATCTCTTTGGCAATCTGAAGGTTTTGTGGAAAGAACTTTCTCAAAAAAGAATTCCTAAAATCTCCCACGTCACATGAGTCCTTGTCACCTCAAGAGCTTTCTTGGTATCTACCCACCAATCCTTTGTCTCACCTTCCAGCATGTATGAAGTAAAAAGTACCTTTTGCTCATCCCAGCAAGCCATGATAGTGAAAATCTTGTCCATCTCTTTGAGCTAACCCTCAACTCTGACCGGGTCGTACTCTCCATCGAAGGAAGGAGGATTAGATTTCCTGAACTCTGAGAGGTCTTAGAAAGTCTGATTCCTCCCAACTACCTCTTGGTTTGGTTGCCCCTGGTGGTGTGGTGGTGGTGTAGGCGGTTGATATTGAGTTGCACCCATTCTCTCAAACATCCTTGCTGTCACAACTGCTTGCTCACTGATAGCTTCAGTTGTTGTAGCTGTTTGCTCTCGCATAGCAGTGGCAATAGTGGCTGTTTGGTCCCTCATTGCCTCAGCCATTGCTATAAAGGCTCCAACCATGTCAGGGCCTTCATTTCCAAAGTTCCTACTTCCATGGGGTCGCCCTCGTGCTGCCATAGTTTCCTGTAAACACAGAATAGTACATATTAAGGTAACTAATCCCAATATCATGTAACTATGTAACAGTAGCTAAAAATAGACATATCAAGGGCAGGTCATACAATTCAATGAAACATCTCATACAAGAGACAAAGAAATGCACAACAGAAGAGAAACTCCTAAACATGCCTAAGCATAGTCAGTCCACACCCTGGCTTAACAGGATGAACTACTCTGATACCATAATGTAACACCCTAATACGAATATTGTAAAATAAATGGAATATTTCAAAATAAAATGTATTAAGCATGCCACTTTCTAAGAATGCATAAAACATAATCCATAATAACCTGAGCAATCATTATAGAGAGTCACGAATGATGAAAAGATCATATATATACATCATTGGCTAATGAGTCATACTGTAATACATAAACTTTTACAAACTAATCGGCAAAGTACATAAATACAACCTGATTTCAAAAAGAAACTAGATAGCTTAACTACTGCTTTTGCTTCTTCTTTTTCTTTCCCTTTTTCTCCTTTGGAGGGCCTTCACCTGGAATTACATGGAACACACAGGGGTGAGAAATCATAATTTTTCAGTATTCGCATACCAAGACCAGTAGTTAATTATTTATAATAAATAAATCAACTGAATACATAATTACACTCTAAGTAACCAAATATCCAATAATCAACAATAATAAAGAATCGTCAATACAATCCTAAGATACTATCGAACAAGCAACCAAGCAAGACAATTACTCATACAATTGTCAACAATGCAATGCTTTATGTTATGAGGTATGATTATGCTTAAACAATGTTCTAATATTATGATTATGCAATGCCAATGCAGGTTGAAAACATAAGCTACTTACTTATTTCTCAAAAACCTCTGTTTCTTGTATATACAAAGTAGGATAAGCCTAAAAGCGTAAACCCACTTGTTAATAGTAGATACTTTCCCCCTTACAAACGTAAGAGTGCTATTGCCACCCCCATACCGGTAACTCTGACCATGCAAGCATAAATGTAAGGAGAATTTAGATCCAAAATCTCATTCCAAGTCATATGGTTGTGCACACCATCTAAGGTCACAATACATAAGGAAATAACAAATACCAGATTTGAAAACCAAATATCCAACCACATTTTAAACACTAGCACATAGGAATCCTAGTCTCACTTATCCCTCAAAGGTAGCAAGATTCATATCACTAGCTAAACGGTATCTAGAACATCACACAATCACTCACAAGTGATTTAGAAATCAACCTCATGTTAATCAACGTTCTAAACACTCACATAGGCATTCTATGAGGACTTGTAATCGATTACAACAAAGTCAGAAGTTTGGTAATTGTTGAAGAATTGGTAAGTGTACCAAATCGTACAAGTAATAAATAGTGAATAAGGTTGTCGATCCGACGAGGATTGTGTGTCAATTATTAATGTAAACTTAGAAATCACTAATTGAACTGAGAATATGATTTGATAACTTTAAATTGTATTGGTTTTTAAACAAGTGTAAAAGGAATGTACTAAAAATAGAGCAATTGACAAATTAAAGAATGTTTTTGAATTTTTAAGGATAAGAAAATTAATCAAGAAAAGCGGCTAGGGGTCGAATCCCATTGTTTACCCTCTTATGCTACTGATTAATTCTCAATACAAGCAATAATCATGCATTTGAAGTTCCAATCAACAAAATTAGGCCAAGATCAATTCCTTGATTCAAAACCCCTTTAACCCAATCACAACTCTCAATTCCTTAGGTAATTGTTAATTCAAGTTAAGCATTAATAACAGTGATTTAATGGAACACATAATTACAATGATATATTCCTATATTCAATCATAATTATGTCAACTCTACTCAGATCCAGCATTAAAATGAATTTTTCAATTTGAAGTAGTACCCACATTCAAACTAATAATGATCAAGTATTGATTAGCATTAAGCAATGAGTAGAATGTTCAAATCCATGAAATTAACTTGTAAAGAAAAACAAATCAGATCACATAAGAGTATTTACAATGTTCATCTGACCCTAGCCATAAGGAATTTAGCTACTCATAATGGAAGAAAAAGAGATGGGAGAAGTCAAACAAATGGGAAAGGAAAAAGCCATTGATTCTTCAAGGTGTTGTTCCCAAACTTGAATCATCAATGGAAGTGGATGAAGAAGGAACCCTAGCAGAGCTATGGGTAAAAACCCCAATATTTTTGAGTTCAGAAATGGAAAAATATGAAAAGATCCGTAACAAATGTTTTCTTAGGCTATTTACAATTTGCAGGATAACGGCCATCGCCTAGCAATGGCCCAGGTTTGCCTCACGACGGCCCGCGTATAAAGGGAAGCCCATTGCAGTCTCAAAGATCCTTACATTCCTCATCTCGCCTCGCGATGGATAATCCTCGCCTCGCGATAGCACGAAATCTCGCCTCGCGATGGAAGTTCCTCGCAAGGCGATGGCACGTTCAAAACAAAGAACAGCTTCTTCCTTCTTCTTAGTTGAATCCAAGCCTGTTTCATTCAAAAATTGGAACTCATCAAACAGTGAACTCCCAAACTAATCATGCTAAAAAACAATTAAAACTTATCTATTTTTTTCCAAATTTATTTAATTCTAAGCCCACTTTGACATCAAAAACTCACTTGTGCTAAGGATTCAACAGTAATCGATTACATCAAAGTCAGAAGTTTAGTAATCGATTACACCATTGATGTAATCGATTATATCAAAATCAAAAGTTTGGTAATCGATTACACCTATGATGTAATTGATTACATCACTTCCAAAACCCTAGCAATCGATGACATTAACCTTGTAATCTATTATATTACTTCTAGAGGCTTTGTAATCGATTACTTGGATAATGTAATCGATTACATCAAGCATAAACTTAGTTCTATAGAATTATATTGTTCCATTGGAATAAATCACAGATTTTGGCCACTCCAAACCAGTTTCTAGGTGACTTAAGGTCCCTAACGAGTTCACTAACACATAGGAATCATAAATCACTAACAAAAACCTCTAATTTGGATCCAAAGACCAAAACACTCATCCATGACCTAACTTTCTCACTTTTGGGCTTCAAATGTCCAAATGACAAGTTCTATGTTTCTAACTCAAACTCAATCCATGAATAAGTCATAAACAACTAAGGAAACTCATTCAAGCAAGAAAATCACTCAAAATACCTCAAGATCTCATTTTAGCATATTAAACCTTAAACAAGCTAAACATGAAAAATGAGAAGAAGTAAGACTCTGAGCTCAAGAACCCCTACCTTGAGTAACAAAGATGGTGATGATAGCTAGTGAATCGCAAGCTTGCCTTTACTTCTTGATTTCACCTTCTTCCTTTCCCATTTTCCTCCTTGTTCTTCTTTCTCTTCTACCTCTATTTCAACTGTGAGAGTGAGCAAGAAACAATTGAGAAATGAAGAAAAGAAATGGAAACCAAATATAAGGCAACAGACGTGAGAAGCTTGGTCACTTAAGTGACCAAGTGATACTCCTGATCTGCTAAGAACACTTAGATTTCCCTAAATCCAATTTTCTTAAAGCCAACAAGTTTAAAATAAATCACAGGATTCATCAAAAATCTTGTTGCACTAAAACCATCATTTTCTATATCTGTGACTAGTCATTCCGGTATTAAAACACACAACCAGTATGCCTAAAAATGCCAAACTGACTCCGATTAACCTCAAAAATTAATCATATCACAGTCTTCACATTTGTGACTTATAAATAAATTATTCACATCTATTTTTATTAGCTAAGCCATTTATGCTAATATCTGAATTATTTTAAGCAACTTTTCACCTTTTAGCTAGCAACAAAGTGTCTAAACTAACTCAGATTGTCACAAAATTTAACAGGCATGTTAAGCAAGTATTAAGTTACCTCTGTAACTATTTACAAGTCTAACATGTTGAAAAGAATGTTACACACCCTACCATGCCACAAAGCTTCTACTTGGAAAACCATCCCTATTCGCAAGTCACCAATAGCACCATCAACCAACCTGTCGTCCAAACTGCCACCACCACGACCAAACCACTCTAACTCGCATCAACCTGCCAAACTCACGGTCATGTCATATCTTTGCTTCTCACTACCATCCTCGACTACGAGATACCTGCCGGACACTCTCGGCCACCATCCAAATAGTAGCCTCACTGGAACCCACAACCTCCTCTACCCTCAGATCCATCGTGTTTTGCCTCTGACATGGTGGCAAGGTCTCTATCGCTTACGGTATCATAGAAGGCGATGGGTGAGGAGGTGGTGGATAAGGTTTTCATACCTCCGTTGTCATCTTTGTTAAAATTAGTGTCTTCCTCCTCCTCCTCCTCCTCCTCCTCCATCGGCGAGCCACCGTTGGCGCCACCATCATCTTCCATCAAGGCTTTACCTGTTTAACATGTAGCCATTGTTTAATATCTACCGTTGATCACTTTCAACTGTTTTTTCCATCATATCAATGGCTTGGATTTACAATTTATCCAAGCACCCTGCAAATGTAGGGTGTATGTAAGATAGAGCCTTAAGAGATGATATAAAGAGGAAAATGGTAGGTTAAAGTTTTTGCTGATTAATGGTAGGCTAAAGTTGAAGAAAAATAGTCTCGATTAAATTTAATCTGGAGATCTAGGAATTCCTATAAAAACTTTGTGAAACATGAGCTAAGGCTCATGAACATTTTAGTTATTTTCATGAATAAGGGAAATGCATACTTTGGGGCTATTATTTTTTAATGAGTTTAATTGTGTTCCATTATCACTTTATTAGTGTAAAGAGATTGAGTTATTAAGTAATTATTATCATAATTAAATTAACTATTTTGATGATATAACAATACATAATTAAATAAAAATGTTTATTGAATCAAAACTTTTATTCAGATAATGAATTTCAATATTTAAATAACCAAGTTGTACAACTTTCTGGTCTATTTTTTCCCCTTAAAGATGTTTAGAAAATGGGAAGTTATATTATTTTAAGATAGAGCACATAACAAGCTTCAATTATTACTTACGAGGACTAATAATTAAATCCAAAAGTTTAAGGAATAAATTACTAAATTAGTGCCTTAAAAATCTTTAAAATTTTAAATTGTCCCATAGCCCTGTAATATTTCTTTAGTGACTAAAATTTAATCTTAAAGAACTAATTTGCACCATTGTCATCTTTTAAAGGAATTAATTTCAAGTCACTTTTAAAATATTGAAGGACTTCGAAACAAATTAAATACCTTTAAGAATTGGGCTTTTATACATAAATAATGCAATTTTTAACTTTATTTTCCATATTACTAAAGTTGAATTGTTTTTTGTAATGTTTAGAAGTCGGTTTGGCCAAACCGACTTATTAACAATATTTTTAAAATCGAATCGGGTATTAAATCAATGAAGACACTAGTTTATGATTCATTAGTTGAACCGTGATCAAATTAGTGTTAATTAAATATATATATATATATATATTTAATATTATTAATATATTTAGTAATAAACTAACATACTAATATTTCATATTATATTACTTAGTGTTTCAAAGTCTCATATTATATAATAAGGAAAGTATCCAAACATATAACTTATATAAAAGTTAAGAGGGAGACAAACCTTTTTATGCCTTTCTTGGACCATATATATGAGCCTTTGTAGCTTGACATTAGACTACTATTTGGCTCAAAAATTATTTTTAAATTAGTTAAATATGTGTTGATAAAAAAATAAGTTAATTTTTTTTAAATAAAATCGGTTCGAATAGGTTTACTATCAATTTTATCAAATTTTGATTAGTTCTGTGAGTTCTTGACTAATTTTGACTAATTCTCTCATAGGCCGATTTTGTGTGTCAATTGAACTGGACCTGCGATTAATTCAATAGTTTTTCAGTCAAATTGGTTGATCTGGTCCGGTTTAGTTTTCTCAACACTACTTATTAATGTACACTTTTTTTTTAACTAAATGTTGAAACATGATGCTATATTATTTTTTTAAAACATAGTTAGGAAGCTGATTTCTCCTAACCAACTTCCTAACACTACAAAAAAAAAAATTGACATTTAGCACGGTTATTTTGTCGTTTAGCCACATTTATTTACTGCAGCTAAATGACCAAGCAGTAGTTTCTTAGATCACAAAACGCATTATCAAAAAGATGAAAAAATAAATAAATAAAATTTTATAGTTTGGAACAACATTACAAAAAAAAAAGTAAAAAAACATATTTTGGAAAATAAAGTTTTGACTATGGTAATATGAGAAATAAAGATGAAAATTGCATTATTTATGTAAAAAAGCCAAAGACCTAATTTGTTTTCAATAATTTTTTTAAAGAAACTAAGTTAATAGTTAGTTAATTTTTTCTTTGGTAAACAAAAGTGTAGGGTGAGGGGCAAACTCTCCTTATTTTACAGTTAGAGAAACTATCAACTTCAACGAAAATTTATAATTTATAATGCAATTACAACCTGCTGATAAGAAATCCTAATATTTTAACTCAAATCATACTGTTATCGTACAGGTCAACTGGTCCTGTTTTGCCATCAAGTCAAGTAAGGTCTTTGACTTCAAGTATCACAAGGGCATCCACATTGAGGAAATAGACAAAGGAGTGCCCAGTTTGCTTCGTCGTGATAATTGTCTACAAGAAATTTGACTTCTACTGATCGTAAAATTCTATCACTAAAGGTAAAAAACTGTAGGTATATCCCCAAATATCTATATGCACAGACACTTTTCTTCATAAGATTTGATTCACTATATCCACAATTTTTCTCCCGTCACTATAGGCTTTAGCCACAGTATATCATGCTGTCACTAGAACACATGGGCATTTATCAACATTTTTTGTACTATCACTATAGGCTTCAGTGACAGTACATTAAACCATCACTATAACACCTGAATATATACCTACAGTTTTTGTGTTGTCAGTGTAGGCTTTTTCAAAATATAGCAAAATTCATAGGTAGAACTTGTAATAATGATATTTTTAAAATTTATGTATATACAACTAATTCCCAAATCAACACATTACATTTTAACATATTAACTAATAACGATGGAGATATAATCATATAGTCAGAACAGGATGGGTCGAAATAGAAAATACCACCCTTAACTTAAGATTTACTAGCATTTCTTGATACCCCAAGGAAGGATAGTAATCTTGCACATTGACATATAATAGATATTCAGTCTAACATATTGAATATTTAATAAGTGTTACACAATTTAAATTAGTTTGAGTAAAACCCACGCTAAAATTAGTTTCTGAGCATTTGAGTATATATACAAGCAATAAAGTGGAAAATGAGTAAAATGTCCTCAAGCAGTGTACCTATGAAAGCAAAGCGGAAAATGAACAGGAAAGAATCTCCTAATAGAAAGAGTTGCCTCTGTCAACATGTTCTAGGGCCCCTTTTTCCTAGAAAAATCAGTGCACCATTCTTCCACCCGCACTAGTTATTCTTCTGCTACTCATCAATATGCATCTTGCGCATAAAACAATATCATCATGAAGTGGAAAAAGACTTGTGTATATGTCGTTATGTACACTTAGTAGTCAAAAAATGGCCAGCAATGGCACAGCAAAAAGTTAGTTAAAGTTCTACGAAGAATAAAATAAAAATTAACTTCACTTTAATATTATGTGAAATTTTAATTTAAAATTAAATAAAATTAAATAAAATAATTTAATAAATATATAAATTATATCTAAAAAATTAAAGTAGATGATTTAGAACTCTTAATATTAATAAATAGTATTGTAAGATACTATTGACCTTTTTCCCCAATTGCCGTACTATCCGTTTGAAGGTATTGTCGCATATACAATTGGTTGATAAACTGACAGCACACCAGTCCAAATAAGCTTCAAGTGAGTCCTTATTATTCTCATATCTTGAAATGCTCCTCTCAAGATATGCACAGAACAGTACCAGTAATTGCCAAGTGTTATAACAGATTCTTTGTTCAGATATTAAAGTATATACTTTTATTAACTTATATAAAAGCAGTGTAAAAGGCGCAAGAATTATTTTTCTATTTTAAATTGGATCAAAACTAAGAATTATATGTTATGGATTTAAACTATTTATGGTCATTGGAATAAAGACATAAACATGTTAGCTATTATTGTCAATTAGTCTAACATATGCTTTTAATTGACGAACGAGTTTGTAGTTTAATTAATTGGTTTAAGTCTTTAAGATGTGAGTATAATATTAATGTGGAAGTTCGTTCAGGTCACAAATGATCTTTTTCCTTTCTTTATCCAATGTTTACACTTTTAATGTAACAAAAAATAATGTTTCTAAGTACTTAATTTAAAACATCTCATTTAAGTACCAAGTATAATCAAACATTGGAATTCGTATCATTTACTTACAAGCTGAACAAAAATTTACAAAACTAGAAGATAGAGATGGAAATGAGTCACAAAGGAAGTCCTCATCATCCAACATAGTGATGTTCTTCTGGGTTAAATGTGTGCACCGTATGAATGTGACTATATAAGTTAGTAATTATTATAATTTTTATTTTAAAATGATAGTGAGAGAAAGTGCGACTGTTTCTTGAAATGTGGGCAGCCATGTGCAGGTGAGCTACTTCCTTTGAGCACATTATATACGTCACTAAGGAAGTTATGAGACCAAAATTCACAAATAATGGTCAACAAAATTAGCACCAACACACATGGTTTAAGAATTAAGATTAACTCTAAAGTTGTGTTTGGATAAGATATTTTAAAATTTTAAGGTATTTAAAATTTAAAGAATTTTAATTACATCAATTCAATTTCTTTCATTTATAAAATATTTTGTTTGGATAAAGTAATTAAATTCTTTTGAATTTTAAATTCTTTATTTGGATAAAGCAATTCAATTGTAAACTTTTGTAAAATCTCTTTTTAAGATATTTTTTGTAAAATTGAGATTTCAATACAAAATTTTACAAAACAAAATAAATATCATATAATATTTTTTTATTCGTAGTAAAAATAAAAATAAATAAAGAAATGAATTTAAAAAAATTAAAAAATATGCATAAAATAAAAAGATTAATCTACCAAATTTTTTATAAATAATTTATAAATACAACTTATACCATTAGGAGTGCAAACTTATACCTCATCAATAAAAATAAAATAACACAATTTAGGCTACATTGAAAACAAGTCAACTTTCAATGGACATATAAACCCAACATTATGTACAAGCCTAGCAAACATCCCAAATATATGAACTCAAAATCATGTGCATATGTAATTGGGAAGCATCTCTATCACAATATCTGTACTACTAAAGACTAATAAATTTTCAACATATCTATAATTCCACATATATAACTAGTAACAAAGATTTAGATCACACTAATAAATTTTCAACATGTTTCCAACTCCACATCTAATAACTAGTAACAAAGATTAAAATGACACTATATAACATGTTTCCTTTGATCTCTAAGCACATAAGCCAGTACATGTTCCATCTCCAAATTTCATATGAAGTAACTTCTTGTATCCTCTTTCTTGTCCTCAATGTTGCTTTCTGTTATCTTTCTTTTTTCCTTTGTCTTGCCTCTTCCTTTGAATAACTCCATAATAGTTGCAAAACCAGAAAATGCACAACCTGACCACAATCATAACATAATTATGAGGCTAACTTAATTTATGATATGCAAAGCAACAACCATGGCAGAGGCACACAAGATTGACTTATTATCAAAAGAGTAATAGTATGGAGGGGTTACCTTCAATGTCAAGTACACCTTAATAATGTGAGAAGTCAAATCAATCTGCAAGGATCATTGGCATATTAGTCATAGGATGTATAAAACAGATGATTAAAATGATGTCTAAAATATGGTTGAAGATATACAATATTTCCTCAAGAAATCATATCACACACAAATATCAACATCAACCAATATTATGAAAGCACTGTAGCACTCATCCTAACTTACTTCACCAACAATCATAATCCACTATCATTAAGAGGAAAATACACAGAGAGAGAGAACAAATTAGTCCACATAGATAGCAAATCTCTTGTACCCTAGAAAAACAAAACAAAACAAATCCTGAACTTATTAGTATGCCTTATGGTGAGTGACTCTCCTCAACTAGTATCAATCATGTACGGTTTCCTTGAGGTCCTGCAGTACCAGTTACCCATGCTCAAATTTGAGCCTTGACTTCAAATCAAGATAGAAATAGGTTATATCTTAATGCTCTTGTCTTGGCTGGGATGCGTGCAATCTCTAACTGAAATTAATTAATTATGACCAAACTACATGTTCTCCTATTTAAAATTAAAATCCAATTTCTTTTACTCGTAGTCAAGTATGCTATTCGAAAATTTGGCAAGATTTCACATTCAATAGAGAAATTATAGAATTTCCCGATTTCTACTTAGGCTTAACAACAACAACATACTTGTTCTTATTGAGCCAATTGTCTGTCAACCAGATGTACAGCTTTTGCATAAGAAGTTTGACCTCGGGAAGCCATCCCGCCTATGATGACGGCCATAGAAGCACCCAGTGAAACAAGAAGTGGAAGAGTGGACAACATGACAACGGTGAGAAGCCACCCTTTGACAAACGCTACCACAAAGCCCCCACTGAATGTTGCTATAAGCTTTTCTGAAACTTCCCAACCCTGTTCAAACAAGCAAGGTACTTCAGTAAATTCAAAGTGGCTTTTTGCTCCTAAACTTTGCATTCAAGTCTATAATGCCACTGTAGCAAGCAGCTTTATAATTAATACCTTCTCACCCATGGCATCTTGTATGAGAACCGTGTCACCTGACATTCTCCCTATCACCTCCGTTAAATTTGTTTCCTTGTCAAAGAAAGCAACATCTTGTCTTAGTATAGTTTTCAAATACAATCCCTTATTCTTGCAAAATTTCTCTCTCCCCCGTGACTATCCAAGTGCCACCTCCGAAAAATTGAAATGGTTCTCTCAAGTTCATTGCCTTCTCATCATGTTTAAAAAACTCGAGTGATTTAAGTTATCATGGTAAGTTAAAAAAAATAAAAAAAATAAATACTTACGGAGGAATGCTGCCACACCAGATCCTACTGCCAAATAATTGGATTTCATCTGGATTAGTTAAAATTGTTGGCAAAGTATCCATCATCACCTATTGCTATTGGTTACCACTGCTAGAACCACTAATCAACAGTAAATAGCGTTCTCTTTGCGCCCTTCACCACAAAGATCGTTATTAGAATCAAGGGCTTCACAAGCTTTGGATGCAATGGTGGAATGCTAGTTGATAAAGCAGGGCCGCTAACAAGATAGCCTTGACCAAGAGCACACATCAATCTTCCGGGACATGAACAATTGGATCACACATCAATGGTGTGAAGGTGGGATTCTGCTGAGAAGTTGGCAGTGACATCCTCACAAATGGATCAGGCAGAAATGGAGGAAAGTCCATGGACATACTAAGATTAAGAGGTTGTACTGGTTCCAACAGGCTAGTTGGCAAAGTATCAGATAACAATGAGGCACCCGAGGGAAGAGGAGGTGAAAAAATTATGTCCAGAATAAGTATTGCTTAAGAAAGAAAAAATGGCTTCAGAAAAGCAACATGAAAATGTTTAGTCCTGATAATGCAATGAACAGAAGAAGCATAGTTGATGCTCTTCAATAAATAGACTAGTATAAAATGCAAGAATTATAAATGGTTCTAAATACATATAAATAATGCAAGAAACTTTCGAACATAGCACCAACCAAAAATTGAAAAGAAATAGAGCATCACTTACAGTGATCTTAAACTAGTCACATTTCCAAGATATTCAGGAATCATTCCTATAAGATTGCAACTCCTCAGTACTCTGCAAAACAATTTGACAATATGTAAATTTGTGACAGCAAAAAGGTGTTAGCATCTCCTTTTAATTTTCTTTTGATAATTAAATTATTGAGCCATTAACTCACAAAATGAAAATAAGAAAAAATAATAATAATCCAAGCATTTAACTCACTGTTTCCAAATTTGTCAAGTTATTAAGTTGTGGGAAATAAGAATCTGATCCTTTCAAATCACTAATTATCCTGCATAACATATTTTAAGTATGGTGAAACACAACAAGAGAACAAATTAAATTTTGAAACCTTAACTACAATAAAAAACGCTATACTTACAAGTCACTGAGGTTTTTTAGATTATCTAAGCACTTTAAAGTAGCCAAATCAAAGGCATAGAACGCAAATGAAAAATCTATCAATGGACACAAAAGATTTAATTTTTCAATACTAAAAATCAATCAACCACTTAAAACAGAATATAGTAACTGAAAATGCTAGGTCATAAAGGTGTTCATATTAGCTCATTTTGTGTAAGAAAAGGTTATAATCAAAATGTTACAGAAAGAGCGTTTAGCTGAAAAGCTATTTTTGTGTCAAACATAAGCAAAACCAAACATATGCATAAAGGGCTTACAGTATTTCAAGCAGAGGAAGATTCCCAAGCTATTGGAGGAAGCTCTCCAGATAATTGATTGAACTCAGGACCCTATCCATTTCAAATTTAAGTTCCTCCAGAAATTTTCTTAAAATTTAAATGGGAAAAATTCTATGTGGATGACCAGAAACTTACAAACTTTTCAGGGTGGTGATATTTCCCAGTTCTTTTGGCATTGGCCCCGTTAATCGATTTTCAACAAGGGAACCGCCACACCACAATTAAGAAATCTGCATAATTAGCTTCATGTTTCATGAAAATATAAAAATGATACAAAACAAGATGCATTTGTTAGAATCATATACTCTTCAACGTCTAAAACCCTAGTGCTCTTTCTCTCTTCAGATTCGTTCTCGTCTCTCTGTCGCCGTGGATGCCACGGCCAGTTAATGGGACGATGGCAACGTGGATGCTAGGGACGCAGTACTTAAATCGTGGTGTGGAGAACATCTCATTTGGATGCACCAAGAGGGTCGAGAAGAATAGATCAAGAGTGAACAAGAGTGAGATCGTGCTATGGAGGTTGAGAAAGTGAGATTGAGCTATGGAGGTTGAGAAGAGGAAGCTTCAACCATGGAAGATTTAGCTTCCACTGAGATGGGAGAGAAGAGACAGAATGAGGCGAACGGAAGAGTGATGAAGAGGAAGGGATTTTAGAAATTCCACCTGTTTAGGTGGGAATTGAAATTCTTTCATTTTGATTAATAAAATTCTCAGTTAAAATTCTCCAGAATTTTTAAAATTTTTTATTTAATTATCCAAACAAAATATTTTATAATGGAGAATTTTAAATCCCCTAAATAAATACATTACTCTCTTAAAATACTCTATCCAAACACACCCTAAGAGAGCGAAAATGTATAATTTCATATAAATTTTTATATAATAAGGTTATGAGGAAGAGAGAGATAGACATAAAGAGATAGATTCTATGTTATGAGAAAGAGAGAGATAAACATGAAGAGATAGATTTTATCATGTAAAAAATTATATGAAAAGATTCATTTCCATATGACAGCTATTAACTTATTTCTTTTCTTTATATATTACCTTTTATACAGTTAATGATAAGAGTAAAAATAGGTCAGGATGCTAATTAAGGGCTTATGGCCTAACTTGCCTGATGTCTGATTTGGTCTGACTTGTTTACTTAACAAGTTAGGCCAAAGTTTTTTTAAAAATCTATTTAACTAAAAAAGTCAAGTCTCAAGTCATTTAATAGGCCTTTTAAGCCTGATAAATCAACTTAACATGTTTAATTATATATAATATAATATATATTATTATAATAATTATAATTATAATTATTAATTTATTATAATATATTAATACATTTTTTAATTAAATTTTAATAAAAATTAGTAACTAAAACATAAGTTAATAAGTTAGAATATAAATAACATATTTATTAATATATTTAATGTAATAGATTTATTAGAATAAAAATAATAGTTAACACTCACTCTTTACTTTTAAAGATACTACTACTTTCTTTCTTGTTCTGTCTTTAGTCGATGTGGGAACTGGAGATATATGTCTTTAATAATTTTGTAACTTGATATATCTCCAAGTCTCACATCGACCAAAAATTAGAGTAAGAAAGTGGTGAATATCTATAAAATTAGAAGGTGAGTGTTAAGTTATAATAAAGACCTATTGGCTTTAAGTAGGTCTGTTGGCTTATTTCAAGGCTTAGGTCTGTTAGCTTATCTAAAGGCATGTTGACCTATTTAAAAGTAGGTCTGTTAGCCTATGTAAAGGTATATTGACCTATTCAAAGGTAAGTCTGTTAGCCTATTTAAAGACCTCATTGTAAAGTAGGCTTTTAAATAGGCTTTTAGGTCAGGCTAGACTTTTAAAAAGGTCAGGTCAAACCTTAAAAATTAGCCTATTATAGGCTCATAAGTCACGCTCAAGGCTTATAATTGAGATACATGTCAAACCTGTTTAAGGCAAAGTCTGGCCTAGCCTGACATGTTTCCACCCCTAGTTAATGGTCAATCAATAAGTTTAACACTAACACACATGGTTTAAGTGATATTCCCTAATTTGAGCTTCTATTTCATTTTCTGATATCTTAGTGATCCCATGCACAAAGATATAGGTGATAGAAAATTTCAAGTAATAAAATTATCATTTATTTGTAAGTGTATAAAATCAATGTAATATTTATAAATATAAGAGTGTCATACTCACAAGAAGTATATGATTAATTAAAATCTAAATCTATCAAAATTAATTTAAAAAAAAAAGAAAAGATATTTTTATTTTATTTAATTAAACAAGAATATAAATTACGTGTAAAAGTATAACTAAAATTAAATAATAAATCTAAATAAAATTACTCAAATGAAAATGTAAGAGCAAGTAAAAAATAATTTTAGAACTTTGAATCCACCATTAACCATACAAAGATAAATTTAACTTGAATGTGAACTAATCTTATTTTATGGAGTGTCTACAGTTACAAATTTTGATCACTATTAAAAATTATTAAAATGTAATTAATGACATAAATTATATAAAATAATATGACTTATTCAAATTTTGACATAAATCATTTAATATAACAAGAATTATTTAATTTTTAGATCACAAAAATATTGAATATTATTATACAACTCACACTTAAGATTACAAAAATTATGACATATGATTAAAATATATCAATTTAAATTTACTAATTGATTATAATATAATCAATAAAAATTAAATTAAATAATTAATTAATAATTATCAATATTGCATAATTATAAAACAAAGATAAAATATCTCAAATAAAATTAAATCATTTAAAATTAAAATTAAAATTTTATCTTAATCTTAAAAAACAAAATTACTTACATAATAAGAATATAAAATACAAAGAGAAAAAAAATTTATAAAAAATAAACTTTTCTCCTTCTCCTCATACTGTGCCACTATTGCGGTATCCTTCTTTTCTCTATTCTTTTGTCTTCTCGAATGGCGTGTTCCTTTCTCACCTTTCTTCCGTTGTCCTGTATTTCTCAATTTATAACTTTTCTTCCTTCTCAATTGAACATGGGCTAAGCCGTGGCCCACACTTATTTTTTTTTTCTTCTTTCTTGCTTTTTTTTTGGGCTTTAGTGATTATGGGCTCCACATTGTAATATGATTTTTCATATCATTAGAAGTTGTTACTTTCTTTAAATTTTGTAATTATAATAATAATTAAATAAAATTAGTTTCACTCAATAATTAAATAATGATATGAAAAACATTAAAACTAATTATATTGAGTTATAATAATTAAGAGTAGAATCAAATCAAACTAATCAAACTTTGTCTTAAATAGGTCTGATTTGTATTTCAATTATAAGGCTTATAGCCTATGAACCTATAATAAGTCAATTTTTAAGTCTCAATCTGACTTTTTTAAAAGTTTAAGCTGATCTAAAAGCTTATTTAAATGCTTACTTTGTAATGAGACCTTTAAGCTAACAGACCTACTTTTAAATAGGTTAACATACATTTACATAGGCTAACAAACTTACCTTTAAATAAGTCAATATGCCTTTACATAGGCGTTAAGCTAAACTTTGAAATAAGTCAACAGGCCTACTCAAAGCCAATAGGCCTTTGTTATAATTTAACACATACATTTTAATTTTATAACTGCTCACCACTTTTTTATTCTAATTTTTAGTCGATGTAGGACTTGGAGATATACCAAGTTGCTCACTTTCTTACTCTAATCTTTTAAATCTCACATCGACTAAAGATTAGAGTAAAAAAAGTAAAGCATCTATAAAAATAGGAGTGAATGTTAACTTATTATTTTCATTCTAATAAATATATTAATAAATATGTTATTTCTATTATAACTTACTAACTTAAGTTTTAATTATTGATTTTTATTAAAATTTAATTAAAAATATATTAATATATTATAATAAATTAATAATTATAATTATAATTTATAATTATTATAATAATATATATTATATTATATATAATTAAATAGGTCAGTCGATTTACTAAACTTAAAAAGACCTATTAGATAACTTGAGACTAACCTTTTTAGTTAAACAGACTTCTAAAAAAGTTTTAGTCTAACTTGTTTAGTAAACAAGTTAGGCCAGACCAGGCCTCAAGTAGGCCTGGCCGATTTCCACCCCTAATAATAATGCCTACTTTTTATAGGAAAAATATGTAAAATTAAACTATTATCACAACCTCCAATCAGCTTATTGCTAGTCCTTAACAATGAAAGCGACTTAAAACAAAGCTCAAAGTGAGGAATACCTCCAATCAATTTAATCAAATCTAATTTTTCTCGATTTAGGAATATCAATCGTGCATTAGAACACCCCACAAAAATTCTACCATCATCCAACTGAAAGTTTGTGAATAATATAACTACTATAACATATACTAATTGTCTCCAAATATCATAATTAGAATTCCCATTAGAAAATACATTTCAACTACATGTAATCCTCACAAGTGTTACCTTCAACAATGAAAATCACTCAGAAGTATGATATCACTCATAGCAAGTATATGTGAGAAGAGTAGTTAGCACAAATTAAAACTAATATATCACATATAAAAATAATGAAAGAACACCGATGAAACTAAACAAATATCGTTTCATGGAAAGATGTCAAAAAAAATTTTACATCACACCTTTAGATTAGCCATGTATATTGAAAGAACTAACTAATACCTTAATATTAAATAGGACTTTATTAAGCTTGTAATGCAGGAAAAGGAAAAATTTGAAGGTTAAACAAGAATAATGAATATCAAAAGTGTTTTAAGAATATTTTGAAACTCACATCTACACTTTTAATGACTTTTTCATTTCTTTAAATCACTTTATTCTCCTACTCCCAATATCAATATTTTTTTCTTCACACTTTTTCTCAAGTTTTTCAAACTTCACATTTTTCTATTTATTTTTTTTATTTCTAACTTTTTAAATTATTTTTTTAATTTTTTTCACTTTTTTTTTTTTCTTTTCATAGCACTCATCATATAATCCCATATTGCAATAAAAATGATTCTTTCCTGAAACACTTTGGAAAAGGATTTAAGAAAGAAAGACTTAATAAATAGATTCAAAGGGATAACTAGTGGTAATATGTGAAAGAAAAAAAATATTATTTCAAGGCTCAAAATAAGAAACATAGTCTAATATCATCTCTTAAGGAATTACATAACTCAATCAATTTCCATGGCATCAAATTAAATGCAAGGGTAATATAAAACTTCTCTTTAACCAAAAATAACAATAATGAAACGATCTAGTGAGAAAAAAAAATTTGTGAGCACTAACAATAAATATTGGAAGGTCAAAAAAATACTCTCACAATAAAAATGAATGGCTCGAAACTCACTAGGTAAAAATGAAATCCACATGTTCTCATCAAGTTCTCTAATTATTTCAATTCTGTAACAATGAGATATGCATAAGTAGCTATGAGAATATTTGAAACAATTTGAGTAAGATGATAGGAAAAAAAATTCACACAAAAAGTGACATAATGATAACATAATTGAATACTCAAGTAACACCCACCCCAATCAAAATCAAACATTGTCCTCAATGTTTCAAATTAAATACAGACTTAAGAAATAATCATCAATGTGTATCAAACTAATTATTAGAACAAAAAGAATAATGGGGATGAGTCACATACTTGAAATGTATAGTAATTACAAGGGAAGAAAAGATGATAACTACACCCTGCCAATTATTAGCAATGAAGAGAAAACGAAAGCAAACTATTTTTTTGTATTTTGTATTTTTTTATCTTTTTGTTAGCCGACACTATTTACATCCCTATACAAAGGCTTCAAACTCTATAAGGCACTTAAACCGATCCAAACAATAAAATAAAACTATTTAAAGAGTAAAAGAAAATTCTACCTACAACTAGAGCTATTAAATCTAAATCAACTCAAGGAGGTAAATGCTTATACCTTACTACTCACGGGGTAGCTTCAAGAGATGGAAAACAACTAAAGATTTCATTAACCCTAATTACATTACTTCTCGAGTAAAAGGCCTCCAAATCACTATGTGAAGGTATACTCTCTAAAGGTCCCTTAGACAAAATAGGCTTTCTAACTCTCTCATCAATCACATTTACAAATGCACACTCAAATTCATCTTCCATAGCAGGTTGACCAGTAGGGTTAAAGATATTAAGTTTAATTCTCATGTTCATAACTGAAACATAAACCTACAACTAATCTTAGCATCAACAGTAGCTAAGAAAGGCCTCCCCAAAATGATAGGAATTTCTTTTTTTGATAAGTGAGAGGGTTCCATATCAAGCACTATGAAATCATCAGGAAAGCATCCCTTATCAATTTTCACTAAGACATCATCAACTCTTCCTCTAGGGATCCTGACTGACCTATCAGTGAATTGCAAAGAACAATTTGACGGTTGCAACTCACCCAAGCCTAACTCTTCATAAACAGAATATGACATCAGATTAGTACTAGAACCTAGATCAAAGAGTGCTTTATCAATCCCATGATCACCAATATCATAAGAAATAGTAGGAACACCAGGATCTTTCAACTTAGGTGGTGTGTTAAAATGCAAAAATTGAGCTTACCTGTTTACTTAAGTGAATCTTCTTAGACATATGTGCTTTAGATTTTCTTTCAAATGTGCACATGTCCTTAAGGAACTTTGCATAAGCAGGAATCTGTTGTATAACATCCAAAAGGAGAAGATTGATCTTTACTTGCTTAAAGGTCTCATGAATATCCTCCCTCTGCTTATCTTTCTTAAAATGTGAAGGTACTTATAAGGCTTGAGGGTAAGGAACTTTTGGCTCATATGGACTCGAAGTCGAAGAATTAGTCATATTAGAGAAAGGAGATTTGGTTTCTTCTACATTTTCTTTATGACCATCATCATCCCCATCATTGTGCACTCTCTCTTCATTCACCCCATTTTTCACCTTTTTCCCATCCGTAAGAATCGTTACAGCCTTGGCATGCTCATGGATTTAGCTTCTAGGATTTTCTATAGGGTGGTTTGGAAGCTTACTCTCCTCTCTATTTCCTATAGCAATGGCTAACTGTCCAATTTGAGTCTCTAACTTTGCTATTGACTGAGTGTGAGAATCCAAAAGTTGCATCCTAGATTCCATACATTGTGTCCTAGTGTTTAGGCTATTCAAAGAAGATAACACCTTATCTAATTTATCATTTACATTCGAACTACTACTAAGTGCTTGAGGTGGATTAGGCACATACCTTTTTAGTTGAAAACTAGGGGATGGTGTCATACCAATTTGATCCATTTGATTAGGTTACTACCCTTGTTATGCTACAACACCTTGTTGCTTCCAAGAGAAGTTAGGATGATTCCTCCAACCAAGATTGTCAGTGTTAGAAAATGGGTTGTTTTGTGAATGAAATTATTGGGTTGCATTAGCCTGCTCTAATGAAAATTCAGAAAATTATGAGGCACCAAGACAATCATATGAAGTATGAAAAGGGTTAGAACAAATGGTACACACATTATGCACATTAGAAGAATTAGCATGTTTTTGACTCAAAGACAACAATTGATTCATCTTCTTAGATAATGCATCCACTTGTTCCATTTTCTTAGATAGAGATTCCACCTTAATTGTCAAATCAGATGTGTATGAAATCTCATAAATTCTTCCTTTATTCCCAAATTGCCTTGATATATCTGGCTGTGAGGACGAGGCATGCAATTATGAATTCTCACTTAAGTGCTCAAATAATTCTCATATCTCATTTGGGGTTTTGTGTAAAAAAAATACCCCCACACGACGCGTCAACCATCTGCTGGTCAAATTCATTCAATCTAGAATAAATACTTTGCACTTGTTGTCATTTAGGAACTTCATGGTGTGGACAACAGTGCAAAAGATTCTTAAATCTTTCTCAACTCTTATGAAATTGTTCATTATTAACTTGAGAAAAAGTGGTGATGATACGTCTCAGTGCAGTAAGTTTACCAATTGAGAAATATTTGTTTAAAAATTCTCTAGATAATCTATCTCAAGTGGTAATGTTATCACATGTAGAAAACTAATCTTTAGTCTTATCCTTTAAAGAAAAAGGGAAAAGACAGAGACAAATTGCATTATTAGTAACATTAGGGATTTTGAAGGTGGAACATACCTCTAAGAATGCATCCTAGGTGCTTATAAGGATTTTCATACTCAAGCCCATTAAATGTTGGTAACATTTGAATTACACTAGGCTTAATTTCAAAGTGATTAGCCCCAATCTCAGGCAAACAGGCACAAGTAGGAGAATCATATGCATTTGGAGTAAAATACTCTCTCAGTGCTCGATTATTTTTTGTCATATTTAAATCAATATCAATAAGTGCAGATTGGTTTTGTGATCTAAGTGCTCTGAGTGTATGCTTTATTTCTAGGTCGTACTCTTTCAAATCTAGTGACAATGAACGCCTACCAAACATAACTTAGACAGAATATCAAACTAATAAGAGTAAGAGTTGGAACAAAGCACCTCGAGTCACAAGTTCAAGTACAATTGGCCTTATCCAACCTTGTCAACACAAAAAAAAAGTGTAAATAATAAAGATAAAAACACTAAGTCCAAACAAATAAAATAAAATAAATAAAATAAATAAAACTAAAAAATAAATTAAAAAAAAAATCTAGACTAAAAATTAAATTAGGCAAAAATTAAATTAAAACAATCACAAAATCAACTCCCAAACAACAATGCCAAAAATTTGATAGAGAATTTTCAAGTAATAAAATTAACTTTTATTTGTAAGTGCATAAAATCAATGTAATATTTGGCAAATGTAAGACTGTTGTATCCACAGAGAGTGACATGATTAACTAAAATCTAATATCTATTTAAATTAATTTAAAGGAAAAAGAAAAGAGATTTTTATTTTATTTAATTAAATTGAGAATATAAATCAAGTAAGTTAAAACTAAAACTAAAATTAAATAATAAATTTAAATAAAATGACTCAAATTAAAATGTAAGAGCAATTAAAGAATAATTTTAAGATCTCAAATCCACCACTAATCATACAAAGATAAATTTAACTTGAATGAGAACTATTCTTATTTTATGGAGTGTTTATGGCTACAAACTTTGATCACTATTAAAAATTATTAAATCTAATTAATGACATAATTCATCTAAAATAATATGATTTATTTAAATTCTGACGTAAATCATTTAATATAGCATGAATTATTTAATTATTAGATCACAAAAGCATTCAATGCTATTGCACAATCCATACCTAAGACTACAAGAATTAGACATGTGATTAAAATATATCAATTTAAATTTACTAATTAATTACCAAACAATCAATAAAAGTTAAATTGAATAATAACTAAATATCAATAATCATCAATATTGTATAATTATAAAATAAAAAAATATGTCAAATAAATTTAAATAATATAAAATAAATATTAAAATTTTATCTTAATTCTAAAAAATAAAATTAATTACTCATAACAAAAATATAAAATATAAGGAGAGAAGAAAAATCTATTAAAAATAAAATTTTCCCCTTCTCATCGTACTGTACCGCTGCTGCTCTACCCTTCTTTTCTCTTTTCTTTTGTCGAACGGCGTGTTCCTTTCTCCCCTTTCTCCCGCTGCCCTTTACTTCTCAATTTATAACTTTTCTTCCTTCTCAATTAAATGTGGGCCAAGTCGTGGCCCACACTTGTTTTTATTTTTTATCTCTTGCTTTTTTTTTTGTTCCTTTCTCACCTTCTCCCGCTGCCCTTTACTACTTCTGTAATTGTAGACCATATTGCAAAATGATTCTCCACATCATTAGAAGTTATTATTATTTTTATATACTGTAATTATAATAATAATTAAATAAAATTAATTTCTTTAATAATTTAAATAATAATATTAAAAATATTAAAATTAATTATATTAAATTATAATAATATCTTTGATTGGTATGGGTGTGGGTGGTGTGTACGATTAAGGTTTTGGTGGCTGATTTGATTGTATTTTCCCCTAATTTTACCTCCCATTTTTGTGAATTTGAATTTTGAATTGTTATCCACTGGTCCTTATTTCACGTCTTTGTTGTGCATTGTTTTGGTCATAATCTGTTTTAATTTTTGTTTGTGTTCCACTTAATATTCTCTATTTTATTGGGTTTGTGTATGATTTTATATTTTATTATTTTTATTATTGTGATTCTATCATTTCTTTATCTTTTGTGACCATGTCAAGCTATTGTAAGTATTATTCATGTTAGGGATAAGATGAGAAGTGGGGTTGTTCTCAACAAATAAGACTGTGGTTAAACAATATATGGTCCAAGGAGAATACCAAAGATGATGGTCAAAATGTTCCCATTGTGAATGACCACCAGGTTACATATTCTAATGTTAAAAGAAGCTTAAGTGGTGTTGAAGAGATATTAAGTCCTACAAATCATGACAAAGGTACAATATTGTATTTATTTTCAATTTCAAATTCCATTTGCTAATTTTATTCACAATTTTCAATCTACATTTTCAATCTACATTTTCAATTTTTTTTCTCTCTTTTTAATAGGAATGTGTTCTATGTATTTTCTTATTCAAGTAAGTTGTTCTAATTTTTCTCAAACCCCTACTTCATATACACCTGTATTGGGAGGAAGAGGTGGTTTTATTGTTGGAAGCAATAACGTTGTGTCTCAGGTTCAAGTAGGATGATATCTCCACTTTCTGATATCACAAATTCTACAACAAAGTTTACAGCAGAATTTAACTCGGTATGATATTATGGCCATTGTGAAATTATCTATCATAGTAGTGGTTGATACTTAAATTGTGTCGTATTTTGTATATGTCAGATTGTAGACCAAGGCAACATGTGCTTGATTCAGTGGAATCAAATTCCAACAAGAAACAGAATTTCAAACTCTCTTTTCATAACATATCTAATAGGCTAAATTTTGGAACTTCACCAATAGTGACATCAAGTAACGGTCAAAATAGTATTGGATCATCTATGAAGCCTGGGAAACATGTCATAGGCTCTGTCCCTTTTCTTAATCATAGTAATTATAATTGCAATATTCATGAAGCATTGGATGCTTAGATGTTTGCTTCTCAATGTTTCACACATGTCGAAGCTCAAACAGATACTGAAAGTATGGTTTATATAACCCTTGCCTTGCATTGAAGTTGTTTAATTTATTTAAGTTGTTTTTGACTTATCTGACAATTTTATACAGTGAATCATTCTGCATTATCGGACAATGAAGAATTTCTTATTCAAATAGAGGATAAAGAAAATGGTACTTAATTTATTTAAAATTTCATATATCATGTTTGTAATAGTTGTAGTGTCTTAAAATATTAATTAGTGGTGACCTATTAACAATTTGCAAGTGATGTAGATAATGGAGTTTACTGTAATATTATATCTCTTGGTGCAAGTATAGTTGCCAATGTAGACCCATATAGGATTAGATTATTTAATAGGTGTTTTTGTGTTTCTTAAATATTTGTAAAAAATTAAATATAAGATTTCTAATTGCATAATTACTAGTCCAAACCATTTATTCAAATTTGTCAAAGATTCATCATTGCTTAGCTTTTTCAAAATATCTTAGAATTAGAATACCTGTGTTGATATTTCAGATTATTTCTATCATTCCTAATATTGCTTAGGTTGTGATTTGTTTTAATTTGATCTTTGTGTTGATACTTGTTGACAATATTTTTTTTTCCAAATGTAGGTCTATCTAGGATATCTTAACCTCTTTTTTTTTCTATTAAAGGATCTTAAAATCACAACTATAATATTTTTTTTCTGTATAATTCCAAGTGTGTTATGTCAGTATTAATTAAATACTTATTCTCTTGATAGATAATGTTGACTTTGGTGATCTGGAATATGTTTGTGAGCTTGTGGTGCTCGGATGTGGTTCAATGAGAGAATTAGGAATGATAGAAATAATTTTGGCCCTAAGTTTTCTCTCTGTTGTGGCCAAGGCAAGATTCAGTTACCATTGTGGAAGGAACCACCTCAATACTTATCAAAACTTATATTTAGCAAGGATTCCACAGATTCTAAGCATTTTGCAGAGTATTCTAGAGCTTATAACATGATTTTCTCTTTCACTTCTATGGGAGGAAAAGTATAGAAGTATATAAATAATAGTAAAGGTCCTTACAGTCACACAATGTGTGGGATGAATTACCACATCATTGGTAGTCTTTTTCCTACTATGGGTTAAACACCAAAATTTGCACAACTTTACATTTATGATATAGAGCATGAAGTTCATAATAGAATGAGTATTCTAAGGTATTGTTCTTTGTTTTGTATTACAATTTATAGTCATTATCATGGATCATGTTGATATTGTTAAAATTTGCCTAATAGTATAGTAATTTTAATAATTTGCTTTTAATTGATATTTCAGATTTAATGAAGAAGGAAGAGGACTAAAAAATGATATTGTTCAGAACCTGAAAAATATGCTTGACCAAAACAATGTTTTAGCTCTATGTTTTAGAATGGTCAGGGATACATTTAAGAATGAAAAGAAGGCATATTTAAATTTGAAATTAATCCGTAAAAGGGATAATGAGGGAAGAACATATAATCCAATCACATAATCTTAAATATGTTATGAATATAATTTTTTCTTTCTTATGCAGGTGAGATCAAGTTTTCAAATGCTTGGAATGTCTAACTTCTTGATTAATCCAAACCTGCTTGCTGTTACTGAATTTAAAACTAGGTACTTAACTGCATTAAATTTTTTATTATATGTAGATGAGAATATACAATTATACGTTTATTATAATCATTTTAATTCTTCAGTTTCCATATTCTTACATGAGTAATAAGTCTTCTTTATGACTTGATTAATTTCTTATTCATTGATCCTTATATATTTATTATAAATTAATATTTTTCTTTGAAGTTTGAGCTTGGATGGAGGACTTTCATCACAAAGATATACCCAACTTGATAGCCAGACTCGAGCAACAACTGAAAATGAGTTTTTGTCCTTAGAGACAAATTGAGGAAGAGTATTTGATTTCATTATGTTTTTAGTATTTGTTATATTTAATCAGTATAAACTAACAAATTTTCTTATCTTCACAAAATGGAGTTTACACAACTCTTGCTACAATCATGAAAATTCAAACTCAGTTCAACTGGTGCTATGATGCATGCTCTATTCATGGATCAAAAGTCAAACTAGAAGATGGACTACTGAAGTGTAAAAGATGTGATGGTAGCCTAAGCAAGATTTTGCGAAGGTATTGCTTCAAGATGGTACATTTTCATTTTTTGTTTATAAATGAAGTTATTGTAAAGTAGACTTCTCGAATTTTAACATCACAAAGCATTGGCATACCTTTAAAAAGTATAGTGAATGTCAAAAGTTTATGTCGAAAGTTTAATTTAAATGTTTGTATTACTGTGAAGAGACACACTTGAAGTGGCCCTGTTTAGAGAGTATGTTGAGCTGGTGAATGTGTTTATTGCTAATGAGCATTTCAATATGCCTGTGATGGCTATTTAGTTTGTCAAAGTTAAAATGTTTAGGGGTCAGAAATATTTAGCACCGATTGAGCAAGGTATAAACTTTATCATTGTATGGGTTTTAATCTTTATGTGCCCCTCCTTTTCTGATTGTGATTGGTGGCCTCACTGTACATTTCAAATGTTCATGATATCTATAAACGATACATTTACAAGATGTTAAATTCCATTATTCTACCATTGTTCATTTCCACGCGGCTCATTTACGTTCCTCACACGCTTGGCTTGTGTGGAGGGTTTGAATGGAGAGAGGAAGGATAAAGTGTGTGAAAGAAGGTGTTGCGTAAGTGACTATGGAGGGATTGTGTGTCGAAGAAGCTGAGTTTGCTTCTAATTTAGTTAGCATGTTGTCTGAATTATCCGGCCCTTCAACTCTATTTCCATCCATCAATTGTAGGAAGGGAGTGGGTGACGTTCTAGGCGATGGCATGTTGGCCCTAGAGAGGTAGGAAGGAAGGCTAAGGGCAGAGAGGTCGAAGAGCATCTCGTTGGAGTGGTTCACGAGAGTGTCGACATATCAGATCACGAGAGCATCTCATAGGCTGAATGTGTTTCTGGTTTGAAGCAAGTGACAAGCCACCACATGCTATTCACCTCCTCTGCTGCATCTACATCTAGGGTTTTGCTTTAATGTTACTTGCTTTTTGGATCTAAATGAACCTAATTCATGCTTGGAGGTGGTGGTAATATTTTTCATATGCTAATTTTGAATGCAAGGGAAGGGGACAAGGTGTTTGGTAAGAGGAGGAAGAAGACCCACACTCTCTGTGTGAGGTGCGGCCACCACAACTTTCACCTCTGGAAGAGTCGTTGCACTGTCTGCGCTTTCCCTGCTACGCCCACGAGGAAATGTAATGTTGCTTATTAGAAGCAATAATCTTTCTTCAAAGCAAAAATGACATGGCTGTTGATTCTGATTTCTGTCTCAAAATTCAATTTTGATTTTGTATGTTTTCTTATTTATTTATGGTGTTTAACTTTTTCTATAAATGGAGTGTGGAGGTGATTTGGAGAATGACAATTGGGATTAATAGGATGAGGTAATTGCGTAACATGTCTCCCATATTCAAGAGCAGTTTCAGAGAAGGCATTTAATCACGTCCTAAGATTTTTTTTTTCCTTCAATTGAGCCATTTTTGTGTGTAGGTTCATGTTGATCGTT
Organism: Ormosia semicastrata; assembly: GCA_029884595.1. Lineage (NCBI taxonomy): Eukaryota > Viridiplantae > Streptophyta > Magnoliopsida > Fabales > Fabaceae > Ormosia > Ormosia semicastrata. Next base: position 31,549 of record JAQQTO010000029.1, on the reverse strand, counting down.
TCAGGGGTTTTGAATCAGACATTGAAGCTGGAACTTTTCAGGAGCTAATTTGTATTGGATAATGTTTTGTCCTGATATGTGACTTGCATGGGAGGAGCCATTTGGACCAGTTTTGCCAATAATTAGGATCAATTCTATTGAAGAAGGAATCCACCATTGTAATGGTAGAAACATTTTGCTTCAAGTATAATTTTAGCCCTTTCACTTGAACATTGACAGTTACCCTTTAAAAAATATAGTGCCTTCTTATAATAGATTTTAGGGAATTTTTTTATAGGTATAACTTGATAATATTGATTCTTTTCTTTTATCTTTTTGTTGTTTTTCCTTAGCACAATGTTTTCTCGCATTTCCTATTTTAACTAGTGCACTAAAAATTAGTATCATAAAATTATTTTATAGTATGTTCATTGGCTATTTGTGGTATATCAACTCAAAAAAAACTGCATTCTTTAATTTGAGCATTGCTGGCCTAAACTTTATTGAGTTGGTGAAAAATCATTAAGGGCTATGAACATGCAAAGAGTTAGTTTCTTAATCTGAAATACAGTCCAATGCTATATAGTCTTTATATAAATGACTCTGTCTTTTTGTTTTGTGTGCTATATTTTTTTTGTGTGGTTAAAATATATGTGGATTAGGGCTTTACTAGACCTATAAGGAATGGGTCAAAAATCATGATCACCACTCTGTAGTTTGTGTCACCTGCTTTGGAGCATTGTGGGCTAAGGGGTAAATATATAGCTCCTTGAACAAATGGGCATAACCCTTGAATAATAGGGATCTATCAAGCCGCAAAAGGACCTGTTTTAGGTTGTTGCCTTGCGTAATAGATATCAATGAAAGTTAAATGATGCTTGCTGTTCTATTTGAAAGTTAAATGCAATGGTGCATTTCCTTATTTGTCAAACTAAGTTTTCCTTCGAGATAACCTAATGATTCTTAGTTATGATGGGTTAGTTACTTGCTGTCGATATGAAGTTCAAAGGAAGCACCCTACAAAGTTTATAGGTTCGTTGGGAAGTCTTTTTGAACTTGCATCCAAACTCTTTTGAAGTTGGCTATTCCTAAATTCTAATTCTAATGGTGATAACCTAATAGAAAGATTATCCTAATGTTACATCAACTTTTGCAACAATAGTGTCGATTATTGATTCTTTTAGTTGATTGAAATGTGATAAATGTAGGATCTTAAAATGTATGCTTGAAAATAAGTGTTAGATGTATACTAGTTTTATTTTATCTTTGAACTTATATTTATTTGCTCATTCTTTTTATACAATGGATGCCAACAACTTATACGTGAATTTCTGTAGGTTACTGTTACTATGATCATTAATGTTCCTGTGCAAACATGATTTCTACCATCCAAGTAGATTAGAAGCATGCTTCCAGTGTTTTTGTTTCCCAATCTTGGCTACCCAGGTCAATTTTTCTTTTATTAGTTTTTTTTCTGTTTCCCTGCTGCTCAACATGATTTGTTTCCAAGTTCAATCTCTACACAATTTATGTTACAAGTTATTTGAATTTATAGTCCATAGGCAATTTGGTTATTTAGAGTACAGAAGTATGCTTTCAGTTTTTCTGTTTCCCAATCTTGGCTACCCAATACAGTTGTTCTTCTATTAGGTTTTTGTTTTTGTTACCCTTCTGCTCAACATGATTTGGCTCCCAATTTTGTTTATTTTCTTCTCATTCTGAAGGTAAATTTTTCTTCATCCACCATCATATCCTGAAGGTAAGTCCTTCTATTGTTGGGGTTTACTTCCATTGCTATTTTCCCCCTTTTTGGATAGGGTAGGCAAGTATTCTTACCGTTAAACATATATTTTTAGGCCTTGGATAAAATAGAATTTTCTCACGGAATTTTAAATTTGAATGATGATGTTAGATCTTATTAATCCCTGAAATGATATTGACGACAGTTTAGTTCTTTATGTTGTGCTTGATTTTGTTTTATTTTATTTTATTTTTGCTTTATTGCTTGCAATTTATCAAATCCCTAAGGTGTATCTATTCATGGGTTTTCATATACCATGAACATTTGGTTAAGTTAGGATTGAGAAAATTCCCAATTGACATTTGGTTAAGTTATCTTAACAAGGCGCAAGGAGCAAAGTGCTAACATGACCAAGATTCCTAATATTACTAAGTGTTTTGAGCATTTGTTGCCATTGAAACTGTGGGAGGATGTATTTCTTGCTTAGTTTTTAGCATTGAGAATAGTATGTTCTTCGAGAACCTGTTTCTTTCTATAAAAAATATTTCCCTTTTCTTTCTCATTTGTAATGACCAATACTCTCTTTATCCAATACTTATCCCATTCCTGCACCACTTTATGCACACCACTTGCTCACCAACATTCATGACTGCACTTGGGATCCATCTAAACTGGAATTGGACACACATAATAGAATTATTTAAATTTGTTCATGTTGTTCACTTAACTAAGGTGCTAATTGATGTCCTTGCTAATTGTTCCTGTATCTTGTGAAATTCCTATGCTTGCTTCCTATTCCTGTGTGTTATGCCTAGGAATAGCTTATTATTTTATTGCTAATTATTGACCCATCTTCATCTGTATTTTTAGAAATTCCTTGATGCATCCTCTTAAACATTTAGGTTCATTTTCCTTGCCTTTAATAATTTCTTCATATAGTAGATCTATTTTTTATTTTATTTTATTTTCATCTGTATTGTAAACAAAATATCCTTCTTTTTTTTGAAAAATAAGTATAGCTGATAATTTATCTTTAGTAATGAGCATGCTTTTTGAAGGCAATGATTGTTATTCAGAGTAGAATCCATATCAAATGTTGTGTTCATTGTTTCATTTCTGTATGAAATTGTATCTTTTATAGTCACTTATTAGCATTTGGTGATTGACTTTGGACTTTGTTTTTTAAAAAGGAAGAATGCAAACATATGGCTGCATGGTGTAATTTTTAGGTGTGTAAAAATGGAAACTCAGAAGGGTTAGCTCACGTGTCCATGTCTTGCATTTGGTCTTTGATACAATTGCAATTGCTCAAGACTTGTGAATTGACACTGTTTGAAATAATGATCATGGACTGATTTATCATGCTTTTCATGTCTTATGATGGCTTGGTTAAGCTTTGGTTCACTTGCTTTAGAATTTAGTTTCTTCTATCCATTCAGATTTTGTTGTATCCTACATCACAACACGTCGCTGAGCAAGTGCTACAGGTGTGGCAGTCTTCCTCCAGGTATACAACACCTTCTCCAGTTGCACATGGGTTAAAATTTTGTAGTTTCGTCATCATAGTATGAATTTGAAAATTAGGGTTTTTTTAGAATCATAGTATTATCTGTGTTCCCAAACCAATTATTTGTGAATTTGAAAGCTACAAAATTTCAAATTTCCAAAATCACCTTCAACTATTGTCTCCAATTTTATAGCCAAGAGTCGTAGGTCATTGTCACCTAAACCTATGCACCAGATTGAAAACTAAAACGTATCAAGCTATGAGGCATGATGCTAGCTCTTCCCATTAAGAGGAATTAATTGTAATCATTGCAGAAAGTAGTGGCAAGGTATTATATATATATATATATATATATATATATATATATAGGGTTATCTATCTTGGGTATTTCCTTAAAACAAGTCCCAAATCCAATCAAAGGCAAAATGTAAAATGTTTTCAATTCTAAAATGATATAACCAAAAGTTGTACATTTCACAGTTCCCCTGTTATTAACATATATGTGAGACCCTCAAAATCTTGTCTCTTAGGGGCATCTTTATATTGTAGTATAACATATGCATGCTTTGTAGCACACTCCTCCATAATAAATTAGAAGGACCACTAAACCATGGTCACAATGAACTCTACCCATAAGATAATATCAAACCTATTTTAATATAAGCCTCTTCAAGACTTCGAAAACAATGGAGAGAGAGAGAGGGATTAAAACATCCTATGAAAGTGAGCCAATAATTTAGAAGCTCTAAAGAAAAGGTCTTCATTTTATCTTTTACCCGTCTAATGATATCCAAAAATGAAAGTACATCATAGAAAAGAAAAATAAAATCTCAGTAAACAGAGATGCATACACACAAACTCTCATATAATAATATATTCATGCTTTCATTTTTTGGTACATGTACTCGTGGTTTGATATGACACCACTTCATGACCAAGACCACACTGGAGAGAGGGGGATTGAAACATCATGACAAAGTGATACTTTTGGTAAGTAATGATGCTTTTGGTGCATCAATGCCACACCCCCTTTGGATCCTTTCTTTGCCTTACCAATGCCAAAAGTCAGCTAGCATGCAGCCCCAATTGTTTTCTTTGTTATGAGAATGCTTTTAATTGACTTGGAAACATTCATCTCTATGACTCTATCCCTGCAACATTATTTGTATAACTTGGACAATCATTAACATGCATAAAAACAAATGAACCAGAACCATAGTTTATTTCCTCCATTGTGTGTATAAATAATACATAGTGTAATTTCCTAATTTCTCCATAGATATACAGCGGACAAAAAATTCACATGAACTTTGTAGATTTCCCAATAATATAGATTCTCCTCAGGGCTGGGTTGTACCAAAACTGTCAGCCATGTGCTGATATTAGGAAATAAGCTTTCAGGTGTACGATGAGCATATGAATGTCAGTGGTGGTAGCTTTGGCTGTCTTGAAAATGCAGGTGTTGTTGGGACTCTTTATGATGCAGTTTCCTCGAAGCTTTATATTGATAACTATAACTTGACAACTGATGCAGTTCCTCGAAGCTTTGTAGTGTGTGTGTTTTCATATTCCTGTGATCCATTTGCTTGATATATATTGCTTATACTGGCTTATAAGATCTTTTAAATCCATATATTGCGTTTCCCCTTATTCTTTAATTTAATTTTTTTTATAGTTTTTTAATAGCTTTCTTGGTGTTGATGTGAATTCTATGCATTATATCTTTCTTCTAATCTACTTTTAGGGGGTGTGTGGGTGTATTTGTTAGATATGCAAAGGGATTGAAAACCTTATAAGAGCTTTTTTTTTGCTCTGTTAGTATTCTTGGTTGGCTGCTTCTTAAAGGATGTTTTATATTTTGTCTTTGTATTCCCTTTCCTTTCTAATGAATTCTTTCCTCCCAAAAATAAAAAATAAAAAAAGCTTCCTCCCTCTCTTACCTTTATATTGTGATGCATGTTCTGTTTTAATTTTAATCTACCATGGGAAAAAACTTTATTGACTCTGGTTTTTAAATAAGCACATCCATTGTAGATTGTCATATGATTTCAATAATTTTTAACTACTATTAACCTTGCTTCCTAGACAATACCTTCTCATAATATATTTATTTCTTGCCCACCATTCTTCTTCTGCTACTACAATTTTGAAATTGCTAGATGACCATCTGACCTTAAGTACTTAGAATTCCATGGGTTATTTGTTTGGGATTAAAAATTATGCATTGTAATGCTTGATTGTGACAAGTTTCAAGTTCAAGTTCACACATTGATTTTGTTATGTTTTTTGTTTCAGCTTAAAGGGGTTCAGACATTAATTTTGTTATGTTTTCTATTTCAGCTTCAGAACATTGACCTAAAGCTAAAGTCCTTGGGAGTTATATAATCCAGTAGCTTCACAATGGCTTTTGTGGTCAAGAAGGCCTTACAACTTGAACCAGTGGACATTCAAATCTTCTGTCAGCACATCCCCTCCCCTTTTCATTCAAGTTGGCTAAACATTTCAGAATTGTTTCTCATACTTAGTAGATCTATTTTATTATCAACCTACATCTCTAATTCCATAAGAAGTGTTTTCGTACTTGATTATCTTCATTATTGGATTGTATACTAAAGCTGTAAGCAACATGGTTGACTTTGCACGTAATGATAAAGCGTTTCTACGCCATCTTTTATTAAGTAGATCTTTTATTAAGTAGCCCACCTGCTTTGTAACACTGCTATGATTGGGCTTTCTTTCTACATTTTTTTGTTCAATCTTTTACACTTCTGTATATTGATTAGTTTTATTTTTAGAAATGGTTTATTAACTATAGTGTTATATTATTTTTTTTTGTTGTAATACAATTGTTTGATGGAGATTTTACTCACTTGAATTGGTGGTAAATACTTTGCAAATACATTGTATCCATTGTTATGTTTTTTTTGCTAATTTTATATCTATTGCTGCAATAAAATTTTCTATATATATACTTAACAGATTATGTTTGTTTGTCAAATGTAGTGATCTATGTTGCAATCAAATTCTCTAGAATCATTGAATATGATATGTAAAGTAAATCATCTATTAATTTCTTATGTAGACATGATATGCGTTTGATACATCTCTATGTTTGTTTGGGGTGTGATTGTTTTTGAGAAAATAATCAAGATTTTTTTCTTTTAAAAGTTCTCTTAAAAAGAGATTAATTATAAATTATTTTGAATACAAATTGAGTTAATTCAAATATGCATTTATTGTTAAAAAAATATCTTAATAAAGTATGTTACATGTTTAACAGTTTAAGGTTTTAATGTTAATGTAGTTTGAAATATTAATCAATCGGTAGTAATGTGTAATGGGACCACATTAATTGTAAATAAATTAAGGATGAAAATTGTAAAAATACAAATAATACGAAAAATCATGTTAAAATATATGGCATGTTTATATAACAATTGTTTTAAATTTTTTAATTATTTTGTTATACGTTTCATTTTTTTCTTCATATTGGCACCTTAAAATTAATAAATAATTTTTTATTTATATCTTAAAAATATAATTTTCCATTATCATCCCTTCCAGTTGTAATTTGTGGATATATCCTTTTTATACAAATAGTTTTTATTGTTGTAAATTTCTTTTCTTATGACAAAAAATAAGTTGTATTAATGTTTATATCATTTATTTTAATTTATCAAATAATAAATTGGTAATGATATAAACTTTTTCTTTTAGGTACCTTATGAGTGGGTTAGTGTATTTTTAAAAAAGTTCTAATATTAATCTGAATTTTTTATATTAGTCCAATCAACCATACTTTTATATTTTATATTTTCTAACAAAAAAAGTTTATTTTAATCTTAAAAGAGGTTTCCTATATTACTAAGAAACACACATGTGCATAATTTTGTAAAGAAGCATGAATCATATAGAGTTATGCAGTTGATTATATAATTTTTGATATTTTTATACTTAAACCTTTGCGTCGAGTTACAATTTTCCTCTTGAATTGTGGATTTTATACAAAGATATCATATATGTTGGTTCTTTGAAAGAATGTTTTGTACTTGGACTAATTATTTTTATTTTTTGATACGTCATTATGTTTTGGCTTAAATAGTCATTACAAACACTACTTTTTATTTATTTTTTAGGTATAAAATAGTTAGGCAGAGAAGCATAATCTCTTGGGCTGGGTCGCGATTAAGAAAAGCCCTAACTAACATACTACTTTCAGCAGAACACTACTTTTATTTATGCGTTCCTCAATACCATCCCATTTTTTTTTAACAATAAGTTTTTGTTATTAATGAGATAAAGTTAAAATCAATTTCTGTATTTGTGTAACGTGTGAATTTTTTTATGTTTATTTCTCAAAAATACTTTATCAAAAAAAGAAACAAAAGTTCATCTATCATTTTATATATTCCAAATCTATTAATTTGAACAATCTAATTTTCATAATTAAAGATGATTCATAGTAACTATAATTAAAATAATCTTAATTATTAAAATAACAAACACACAAAAATAAATTAAATCCACCCGTGCATTGCACAGGTCTCATACTAGTTTCAGAACATATGAAATAGTTTCATAGTCTTAGTCTTCGATGTGTTAAGCCGATCCATTCCCTAGAGCCTTGCTGAGGGGTAAGTGATGAGTGAACCTATCCTTTATATTCTATTGAACTCTTCTTTTTAATGTCATGGCATGGGTCACAAAAACTGGTAAGATTAGAAATAGCACTTGTAGCTGTAAAGCCCTGTTATTCTTTGCGCCACCCTTTCCATCTTTTAAAGACGGGTAATCATAATGTAAATTGCTAGTACACTGTTAGAAATAAGCGGGGATAAAAAATTAAGCGACAATGAGCTCTCCAAACGATAATCAAATCAGATTCACGTGCTATATCTATGGCTTTACATTGTGTGAGATAGTTAATTGTCTTTCCTTTTGAAAATTAAATCTATTCTTTTTGTGCTATGAAGAGTTAAGTAGATGTTTATTATATCATATATGTGACGGTAGTTTTAAAAGTTTAAGCGGCTAAGTAAAAGCACGTAAATGATTTTATATTGAGTGGATAATATGCAGATCTATAATACCTTGTGTATCACTTGATTAAAGAGATTCTGATACTATGTTATAAATTAACTATTCTAAAAGTTTAATTTATTGTGTGAAAGCACATGAATGATTTTATATCTCTATGTTTAACTAGATTCTTGTCAAACATAAACTCAATTATTGTTATCAATTTAGAAAGAGAATATCTTCCGCTCAGGACTCTCAAATACTTTGTGATTTGTATGAGGTTAAAAATGTCAACAAGCAAATTCGATCAAATGGTGAAAAGTGTGTAATTTGAGTGTAAAAGTGGGCAAGCCATATAAGTGCAGAATTAACAGATAACGTGTTAAAAAAATAGAAAGACAGAGATTAAAATAGTGAGTAAAGGAAAGCATACAAAGAAAGCAATAGCACAGAACATGTAAGGAAATTACCATTGAAAATAACCTCGAAGCAACATAAAGCATAAAATTCTAGAGTTGAAATAATAGAATGAAAACTTGCTTAAAATGAGTAAAACCAAAGCAGATGAAGTAAAACAAGTAAATTAAAATGAAAGCAATTAAATAAAAATCAAATGATCACAGAGATCACTCAATCAAGAGATTAAGAGAATTAGTAAACAATATATATAATAAAGAAACTGAATTGAAACTTTCATTAAAAATGTAAAGTTATGTTTTGGACCGATATCTTGGATCAAAGCCCGACATGAGCGACCTAACATGGCAGGCCAATTGTGGTCTCAAGTTGTAGGAGTCCTTATGGGTAACTACTTGCTCATTAAGCAGACTACCATTTTATCCTAACTAATCCCTAACAGACAAGGAGGTTTTGGGATCTTATCTACAAATAGTTGCTAATCCTAATAATAGCTAAACAATATCTCTTCATATACTACTTAGCCTGCAAGGAAATCCCCACCCACTCTATAAATACAGGATTAGGTTACTCAGGTATGCATCTTTTCCCACATACACTTGTCTTCTACTACGATGTCCTAACTTGAGCATCAGAATGCCTTGCAGATACACCACCTTCTCACTCTATCGTTACCACCACTACACCAAGGAGGAAACCACCTCCACCATCGCTTAAAGACGAGATCAAGAACACACCTTTGATCCCAACTTTGAACATTGGCGCCATCTGTGGGAACGTTCAATTTCTACTCCCACCTCCACTATGGTTAACGCCAGTGAACAAGCCACTACTAATCAAAATAGGCTTGAAAACCAGTAGGCGCAATAGGATAGAGCAGAGGCCTCTGTCACCCACTAGAATGAGGCTCCTCCTCCACCACCCCAAAACCCTAGAAGGCAGCTTCGAAGCCAAGCCAATTGCCTTACGTCTCAAAATCCTGAAGCAGGTTGTGTTCCGTAGTCAAGGATCCCCGACATCATAGGGGTGCCAGCAAAACGAAGAATGCCTCCCATCGCTGGAGGCATCATCTCATTAAGAAACCCCTTCTTAACAAGAACCTTCCAATCGGGATCTTATAGACATCATTCGACATCAAAATGAAAGATTGGAGGAACAACCATGAAAAATCACAAAACTCTATAGAGTGGTGAACGCTAAATGGGAGGGTGAGAATAATCCCAGCTATAGTGACCAACACTTGCCCTCCATCTATGTAGAAGGATTAAAACTCATCAATTGGAAACCTTCCGCTGTGCTAGGACCTGTAAACCAGACCAATAATCAAAACCAAGTTAATCACTTATTTTTCAAATTTCATCATGAGGATCCAAACTCCTAGTGGTTTTAAATATCCAACAAATATTGACTTGTATGACGACATGACAGACCCCCAAGAACACTTGGACAATTTTAGGATGGCTATACTATTCCATAGGGCCATGGACCCCATATTATGTCAATCATTCTTTTCAACCCTAATAAAGGCCATCTTGAGATGGTTCCCCACCCTACCTTTGAGATCCATTAACTGATTTAGTGAGTTGTCCTTAAAATTTTTGTTGCACTTCTTAACAAGTAAAGTGCAGCCAAAAACTTCATACAACCTCATTAATTTTAGGCTGGGATGAGATGAGCCTTTCAAGGAGTTCATGGCTAGAATTAACAAAGAATATTTGATAATAAAGGACCTTGACAAAGTGGTCGCTATGCACGCTATAATAGTCGACCTCTAAAAGAAATCCTAAGGACCTGGATGTGCTCAAAAGCTATTCTGAAAAGTAAATCAAAATGGAAGAGATGAATAGAGCAAAAAAAGAACTCGACAAGAACAATGATCCCCAACTTAAGAAGACCCAAGAACAACGTCCATCTTGGACCTCCTCCAAACCAACGCCAAGGAGAAAATATGATGAATACACTCCCATGAAGGTTCTAAGGAGCCAAATCAATCAAAAAGTATACTACATTAAGTTCCATGATATACCCAATTACCTCGGCTAAAGAAACATGCTAAAAAAGACAAGTCAAAGCACTGTGACTATCACAGTGGCTACAGACACATGACATAGGACTGCTTTTAGCTGTGTGACACTATCGAATCACTTATTCATGATGGGCTTCTCAGACAATATGTCTTCCAATCCTAGAACGAGAACAATCAGTGCGGATCATGGAATATAAGAAAAGGATTCCTAGCCCGTGTAGGAGCTCGTCTCCATACCAAAGAAGACAGACTCCTCCCAGATATGATCAACGAAGAGAAAACTCTCCCCGAGATAATTTCTTTCCTTTCTTTTTCTTTTCCATCTCTTTTTTCTTTTCTCTTCTTTTTCTCGTATGCTTTCTCATGCTTGTCTTCCATCTTTTTATTTTCTTGCTTTCCATATTTCTTTCCTTCCTTTTTTACTTTTCATTTCTTGATTTTCTCTAGGTTCACCTTTATGATAGGATGCAAGTCCAGATGCAGCATTTTCAAATTATTGTACGAGAACTCAAATCTAGCAAGAAATAAATTCCAAATCCAATCCATTGAATATGAAGATTTTTGTTTTTAGCATTCCATAAGGAATGTAGGTTTTCTTTTTGGGAACATTGATAGCAGCAATTATGTGCTTAAGAATCAGAAAAAAGGAAGAATGATTCTTTTCCTAGCAAGCAAGCAATATAGCACATTGATATCAGAAATTGTGACTATTTCCTTACTTCTGGTGCGCGGTAGGATGAAGTATATTAGCAGGTATAAAAAAATCTTCCTTTGTTCAGTAACATGTCAGCAGTCAGATTCTCCTCATCGGCATCTTCAGTGATAAAATCAACAACTTTTGCTCTTGACAAGCCTTTGTCTTCTATCCAATCTAGACTATTATAAGACTTGAGTCCTTTGTTCTTTTTTCCAATAACCTTAGCCATAATCTCTAAGAGAAGATAATGATCTTTTTTCCATAGAGATTTCCAACCAGTCTATCTTCTTCTTCTCTTACACCAACAAAGAAAGCACGAATCATAGTGGGAAAACACACCTAGACAGCTCAAAGAGCTTTTTCGATCTTTATTTTTTGATTTCTTCATAGACAATCATTCCATATATAGTCCTTTTAGATAAGATGATCCTTTTACTGAGTACAATAGGCTTTCCACAGAACTTAGAATCATAGATAACCTTATCCAACTTTGAGGTGAAGAGAGTTTTTCTTAGAACATCTAAACTGATAGAGATTGTCCTTTCCTTCTTAGAAGGTTTGGACTTAGGTGTGGAGGTTTCTAAGGTCTCCTTTCTTTTCTAAAGGGTGATGTCCTTCTTGCTTTTACTTTTCTTGGAGGTTTGACAAGAAGAGTTATAAGTAGGTTGTAATTGTTTCTTGGAGTCTTAAGATGAAGTTCCAAACTTAGCCATGGTGATGATAATATGAGAAAGAGAAAGAGAAAGAGAGGGAGGGAGGGAGAGATAAAAGTGTCAAGGATAGCAAATGAGATAATAGCAGTTTAAGGGAGATTTGAGATAGTTGTGAGGACTTGACATGTTTGAGAGTTGAGGGAGGTTTGCAAAGTGTTAAGAACCTTGAGAGAAAATTGGTATTTATAGAATCTCAATCATTTCTAACCATTAGAGATAGCCAAAGTTACTGTTTGGCATTTACTAATAGAGAGAGAGTGTGTCCAATAGTAACATTTTCAAAATTAATGCACCAGGAACCTTTGCAATGGTAATATTTTTACTAAGGGATTTTTTTATGGTGATTCTAAAAGTAGTTCACTAATGGTTTTCTAGTGGGGGTTTTCTGCTGTTATTCTAATGATATTCTCATGACATTTTGGTGATAAAAAAAACTATGGCATGTAGTCTTAGAATCAAAACCAACTAGAAAAATGTTCATACTCAATATGGCCTTGACCCAGACACATTTATATTATCTCTTATAAAACAAAATCTATCTTCATGAAGGGGTTTGGTCAGAATATCAGCCCACTTTGTCAAGATGTGATATATTATCCCTTTCACAATAATTATTACATGATTAGTTTAGTGCCTTAAGCTTTTAAAGTAATTATCATGCCCTCTTATGTGCATATTTCATTAATTATTGAGCTTGCACCTTTCCTATCTTCACATATACTTCATCTCCCCATTTCCAGACTGGGCCTACACCTAGCTCAACTCCCTATTCCTAGATTGGGGTATCTGCACATCTATTGGGTGACCTTTTAACTAGTTCATCTGCACATCCACACTTTGGGCAGCATCGTCTACACCATAGAACATCAAGTGGGGGAGAAAAGATGTAGATGAACGTATCTAGATCAAGTCGGCCAGCAAAAATGAGTAAGTCATTCTAATTATGAAATTTAATTCAAAAAGAATAGTTGTGTATGTATATATGTATGTATATGTATATATGTATGTATATATATATGTATGTATATGTATATGTATATTGACTTACAAGTTTTACCCCGACTTCAGAACGATGCGTGATATCACAAACATCTTCAAAAAGAAGTATGAAGGGGCTTGGACAAGTTGGATGATGGTGCATGACACTGTGCGCAATATGTGGTTTAAAGATTTTGGGATAATATCATTTATAGTCTTGTTATTAATCTATTATTAATTTAAAAATATTGTAATTGATTAATTAATATTTTCATTAATGTAGGCAAAATACAAGTGGTTGCCTAAGGATGATGATATGATTAAAAAGATCTTTGAAACTAAAAGATCTGGTGCACTATCAAATAATCTATTCAACATGCACAATAAACTAAATAAGGGTGAATGGATTCATCCAAATATGTTAGAGTAGTTGTGGATTAAATGGGATGATCCTACTTAGCAAGAAAAGTCCATGATAAATAACCAAAATAGACAATGTAAATAGGGTCTCAATGTGCATAGCAGAGGATCCATATCTGCATCGAAGCATAGTAGGAGAATGGTGAGTAATGTTATATCCTTGTAATTATATCATATACTATCATATAATTGTATTTTGTGTTTAATTTAATCCTAGATGCTAGCTTGATTTTTGTGTTGCTATATAGAGAGTTTCATGTTTTATATATGAGTATAACTGGCTCCTTGATGCAGTCCTAATTCATGTTTTGTATGTTTGGTTGTTAGGATAGAGTTAAAATTGCTTTATTTCCTTGATGTTACATAGCAATTTGTTTTATTTCCTTGCTCTATACTCTTAGATATTTTATTTTATAGATGTACAATGGGTTGTACCACATTCATATTGTGATTCTTTTTGCTATGATGGATTATACACTTATGGATATTGATATTTATCGTTGTAGAATATTTATAGAGAAAATTGAATAATTTTGTTTGAGGCATTGAGCAAATGAGGTTGCTTTATTAGCAAATAAATAAATAAAATGAGCAATTAGGTTAGTTACATTTTGGTGTTTGATGGTTACTTATATAACCTTTTACTAATAGTTAGTAGTTGGCTCTATAGCTCTCACCACGACACAACCATGTGAGGTACCATGTTGTTACTAGCTAGAGATTGGTACCCCTCATTGATCCAAGTCTTTGTAATAATCCTCATTTTATTTATAAATGTATAATAGGATGTACCATATTGATGTTGTGATCTTTTTTACTATGATGGATTTTACACTTAGATATATTGATATTTGTTGTTTTACACTATTTATAGAGTAATAAACTAAAAGTTCTGCCATGTGATTTGTCTTGTTTGAATAAATTGTGCTTGGATGGTTGTTCATCTTGTGTTCTCCCATACCTTGACCTATTTTTTTTCTAATGAATTTGTATTTATCTCAATTTTTCTAGACTTGAATGTGCATGATTATGTTAGCATTGAAAGAAAACTCCCATTTAGTCATAATAAATCTGTTTTGAGTTGTTGTCATGATAACATCATAAATCTATTTTTAGGTTTGAAGAATGAATCCTATGTCTTTATGTGGTGGGTCTTGATATGTTGTAATCCTTTAAGTTAACAGGCCTTGCTTTATATAGAATAAGTCTCTTTATTTCCTTTCTAACAATCGAATGTGCTTTATTTCCTATTTCAATAATGATGTGCAATCATTGCAATTGTATGTGACATGGAATGAGTTACCTGGTATATAAATATATGAATTGCAATTTTTGAGGATATTTATTGAGATATATGCATCTCACTATTTGTATAAAGTTGTTCTATTTTGGGAAACTAGATTTCCTAGGCTACTAAAGCTTGCCTTTTATCTTTCAGGGGAATCAAATGTCCAGGGAGCCGAAATTTTTTGACATCTACAAGCAGCTTCATAGATCCAAGGGGAAGCTAGATGAGTATATCACTTTGGAAGCAAGAAATATTGGGGTAAGTATAAGCTAGCATTTAAGTTACATTAATTTTCAAGCACAAATGTCACGACCTAACCTCAGGGGCCATGACCGACACATAGGATGGACTAGCCAACCTAGCATGCCTAATAGATCCATCAAACATAATACAATTGATATATAAGTTTTATAGAAAATTTGACAGTTTTCCTTAAAAGTTGGACATTCCCAAATTAGACAATCTTGTTCATTCCAATGTATTCATATGCATATACTTAGATTTCCAATCATCCAAAGCATCAACACGATGCATAACAGAAGTAGACAATCTATCCATACATCCAAAACTAAAGAAACACAATAAAAACTAGATCATATCTGTAGAAAATAGAGCATATCTAAAGATTTATACAATGATCCAAGTGTATCAAAATAAACAAAAAAAAAAAGAAGCTAAAAAAAACTAGTTACCCACAAGAACAAGTGCAAGGCTCATCAAGACAATCGTTCCTATCAAGCTAAGGAGTTAGGACCCTTCTCAACACTGAGATATGAAAAACATAGGAATAATGGGGTGAATCACAAGGCCCAATGATAGATAACATAAACCATAACGGAATTGAGACAAGCATAAGCACAATTTTTTCGAGTCCAACAAGCTCCCAATGTTAAAAAATATTCAATAAATACATGTAACAAAAATTTCATCAATTCAAAATAATCATTAGAAATAATGCAAAATGCATGTTAAATGTGAGGTCTAAATTCAAAATAGTCATTTAGAAAATGTAAACTATGAAGTCCTAAATCCAGTATCAAATATAAATGCCTCACCAGCGAGCATACTACTCAAAGAGTCAAAGAATTGCCCAATTATTGGGGCCAAAATTAAGTCGGCAGTGTGGCCCAAACATGCCAGGCTAGCAACTACCCTACTAACTGGGGTTCGAGTCAAGGTGCACCAAGGATAACATCAAATGTCATTATCTACAGTATCCTAACAAAGTTTCCTCCCAAGAAAATTAACTTTGTTAGTGTCCAAATTTACATAACCAGTATTACTCCAAAAGTTCCAATATATCAAAGTCATCAATAATAACATATCAGACTTATAAATTCTGAAGTGTACATAAGTAAATCTAGAGTTTAAACATCATTAAAACTTCTCCATTGTTTTCATTGAACTCAAATTTCATAACTAATTTCATTATAGTGCAGTAAACATAATCCTTTTAGCAAGCCAAATGTCTTCAAATGAGCTTGTCTCATCAGTGCAAGTTCTCAAAAATATCAAAAGGAAAAATAGGTTTTATAAAGTAGCTTAAATGAACAATACAAAGTTGTATTGGATAAAATAAATACATGATTAAACTAATATTTCATGAAAATATGTTATAACTTAAGTTATCAACTCACTCAAGAAACCAAACAATCTTGGGTCCTAAGGTCATGCTATGGAACCAACAGAATGATCCTTCAGCAAATGTAAGATCACAAACATTATAATCAAAAGTGTAATTAATATTTGGAACTAAGAATTGACCCAAAATAACTTCTATTCTAAAACCCCCAATTCAAACCCTAGGTCAAATCTCCCAAAATTTGCCTTTGTACCAAAATCGCAATATCCACCATATTTTGACTTCTAAAGAGGTGATTGAGGTTAGAGATTACCTATGTGAGCCACAAAAGTAAAAGGAAGAACTGGGCAACTTAATTTCTCATCAACCTTATAGAACCCAACATCCGTAACAACTTACATGAACACCCAACTAGCAAAGACGTCAACCGTAACTGAGGAAGGAAAATGGAAGTAGTTGATGGTCTGGTGTGAATGGCGTGGGGAAGGGAAGAGGAAGACGAGTGAAGAGGAAAAGAAATAAAAAATAAAGGTTCTGGTTGAACCTAGTCGAAAATAAAAGTGTCTTGGTGGCTTACTCAGCACACTACTTATTTACATTTCTTTATTTTAAGCTAATGTTGCATTAACCTTAAAACATAAATGTAAATAAGGAAATACCTCTCATCTGATTCCATAAAAATATTAAAAAAATTAAAATCCTTAAGAATCAAAGGTCAAAACTTGGGTTTTAGTGCAAAATTTCCAATTTTGGGACTCTTAAAACTTCCCCTCTTCAAAACAAGTAGGTTAAAAGTTTTCAAAAATTTGTTAAAAATCATTTTGTAACTCACTAACATCTAAAGATTACTTACTATGGAAATAAGCTTGCTTTGCCCCAAATAGTTTAATTGTTAAGTTTTGATGATGACAAATACAAGACAAAAAGAATGATGCTTATGCTTGATAGATGTACTTTATAGATGACAAATGCATCACAAAAGAATATTGATCATGTTACATAGATGTGATTAATGTAATATATTGTATCATACATGATTATGTACCTTATCTAGTTGTATTTCACTTAATAATCATGTAATGAGATATGTGTAACATTCTTCATATAATATATCTAATAATGCTTTATATGAGTTATAATGAATTAATATTAGATTTGACTCTATTTAAATGAAAATGTGAAAAGTATTATTTGTTGTATCCTACATAGAGCATATCTATTAGTAATTGATAAATATCTTATTTGGATATGTATATGAAAGTCTTATATGCATGTTAGACTAATTAGAGTTATACATTTATGAATCATGCATATGAAGATATTGAGTTATGAATTTGGACTAACTATGCTTGTTTAAGTGAGCAATACTTTGTAGGATAGTCCAAGTACCAAGAGTGAACATTGCAACAAGAAAGAAAAAGATCACAACTATGCTCAACTCAAGAACAATGAGAACGAAAAGATGTTCCAAACATTTGCAAGTCTTGAAGAGAAGATTCTCTTTGAAAGCTTGGATTACATCAAGAATTGATGGTGGCAAAATATCAAGTCCAACATCTTCAAGAATAGCTTATAAAACTTAGATCTTATATAAAGGTAAATAGGAATCATACTAAGCTCAAATAAGTTTTAACATATTTAAAAATATTTCTTACATTCAAAAATGCCCAATAAACTATTTTTGGAAAGCTAGTTTTGGTGGTAATTCAAATTCTTGAAAAATAGCCAAGTTTGTGTTTTGCAAAATTGACCTTTAGTTACTTTTTTAATCATATCTTTCAAAATACTTTAATTTTTGTTATAAAAAATATTTCATATGAAAATAGACTCAAATATCTTTCCAATGAGTGGTCATTCGCTTAAAACGAATAAGAAACGAAGAAGTTATGATCATTTAAAGTCAGTTTTCAAAACTAGAGTACAATAACCGATTAGAGATTTTTCCTAACCAATTATTCACCCTGTTAGGAGCCATTTTCACGTTCTAAATGCTCCTAACTTATTAGGCAATTGACCTAACCGATTATTATGAATATCAGGAGCATTTTTTAAGTTTCTAAAGCTCCTAACCGATTAGGCAATTCACCTAATCGGTTAGTGTGAAAATTAGGAACATTTTCTCAAGCTCCTAAACAATTAGGCATATGTCCTAACCGGTTATTCCATTTTTCAAAAGACAAAATCTCAAGCTCCTAAGCAATTAGGAAAAGCTTCTAACTGATTATTCTAAATGACAGTGGCCAAAATTGTAAGGTCCTAACCGATTAGGAAAACCTCCTAACCAGTTATTCTATTTTCCAAAAGCCAATAATTAAAGGCATAACTTATTAGGCTTGGTCCCTAATCGATTATCTGGAAAGATAGAAAACATTTCCCAATGGCTATAAATGACTATATTTCATAATATATCATTTCTAATCACCACCAACGGCTATAACTTGCTTTGGGCCATAAATGAAAGTGTTTGGGCATTTATCAAAGGTTGGGAAAATAATCTGAAAATGATTATTGAGCATTGAACACAAGTTTTACCATCATTTCATCAAATATTATGTTTTGAGCTTAAAAGTGTGATTTCTTGATACCCATTGATCTTCAATTTGCATTATCCATTCTTGAGAGAGTTTCTTATCATCTACACTTTGTATAAACTGCAATGAGGGTGAGGCTTCCCTCAAATTTGTAAAAGGGTGAGGAATCCCTTGAAGTTTAGGCTCAAGCACAAGGGTGAGGTATCCCAAGATGTGTTGAGTGCTTAAGTTTGTAAATGTCATCAAGCACCTGTGAAGCTTGAAGAATTGGAGGCTCTAGCACAAGGGTGAGGTATGCCAAGATGTGATGAGTGCTTTTGTTTGTACAAAGGTTTTCTTAGCACCCGTGAAGTCTAGGAGATAGTGAAGAAAATATCAAATTTAGCTTGGGGACTAAATGTAGGCCACAAGTGATTAGTGGCTGAACTAGGATAAATCATTGTGTTTATTTTTCTCAACTCTATCTCTTTACATTTGTGCTTTAATTACCTATACTTGAGTTGATCTTAATATCTAACTTATTTGCTTGATTTATCTCATAACCCAAGTTGCATTTGAGTAATCCTTAATAGTTGTGTATTTGTTATGCTTATTCTGCTGCATTTATTAATTGAGTTATTCAAAATGCATAATTTGTCAAAGTTGTATTAAAACTTGTAATCTCCCAATTCACCCCCTCTCTTGGGTAATGGTTTGCATGCCTAACACTTACTGCCAATTTTGGTTTTAAGAAAATGCATATTTTATGTAGCCTTCCATGGAGGTTCTAGGTTACATAGAAAAAATTCAAAACCCATATTGACAGATAGTCATAAATTTTACCCAAATGGCTTCAATTATATTTTAACAAGGTAAAACCAACTCAAAAAAGTTTATAATCAAAATAGAATGGCTCACAAGGCTAATCCTAAAAGGCTCAAGATATCATAGGAAATTCTACAAGTAACTTGAGAAAGCCTATATAAAACTCGAGGTATTACATTCTTCCCCTTTAAGAAATTTGGTCCTTGAATTTCAACAAAAGAACTACCTTCCAATACTAAAAAATCGTGGATACTTTGCAAGCATTGTCTCCTTGTTTTCCCAAGTAGCTTTATCTCAAGAACATATTTTATCACAGTACCTGCTTACACTTAATAGACTCAACCACAGCCGAACTTAGCTTTCCTTTCTTTCAGATCCTTATCATATATTTAGGGAAAATACATGAAGAAATACCTTATCACCATCAATGCTACATATTAAAAGACTATTATCTCAAAGTCTTTTTCAAAGTATCTCCTTATGTAATCTCGCCCCCTCCTTTTTAAATTACTTAGTACAATCAACTTCAAATATACTTTACATTTATCTTGTTCACTTACAACTTAATTACTTCTAAGTATCTAGTATATGCACAACATTTACTAATTATAAAAATTTAAAACCAATATACCAAGTTGAATCATTTAATCAAGTTCCTACATATTAGATTTCTAAAATAATTCATTTACTCTCTACTTTTAGGAAAAACTTTAAAATAGTTCTATACATAAAATATCATAGTCCTTCTTCTTCCATCCATCATCACTATGGTGACAATAATCCTGCAAGATAGCTTCTAGTTCTATCAAACAAGGCTTATAAACATGTATAAAATGGATCTAATTTAATCACAAAACCTTTCATGCAATATCTTGTTACGTCCCTATTTGTCAATCTAAAGTTTTTGGATTCAAATTCTTATTTCTTTTTCCATGTCATGCCTTCATAGTATCTAATCCTCCATAAGCCATTTATTTTTTTTAAGGATTATAGTTTTGTAAATGTAGACATTGTAAATAACCTAGATATAGATCGATTCAAGACTTATTACTCTCTACATCTCAACATATACATATCAAAAGGATGTGGTTAAAAAAATTTAATTAACACCAATTGACTTGATCATTCATCTTCATGCATTTAGAAAACAACTCCAAAAGTCTCAATTTTAAATCTCTAACTCTTGATGTCCCTTAAGGTTCATACAACTTTCATAATCCTAAATATTAAACTTTATCCTTTAAATAGTCATTTGATTCCTCAATTAAAACAAATTCATAAATTACATTCTAAAAATCTAAAATCAAGCCAAACCACTTGTCCAATTTCTTTATCCCAATTATGTACCTTGATAACCATAACATCTTGTAGATAGGTTCATTTATATCCTAAGAATCATATATAAACATTTAATATTGAAATTTCAACAATTTATACCACAAAAAGCAATCTACTCTTCAAGTGACATCTAGAAGGTTCCAAATCTATTACCAAGTGTACATGTGTTAATCCACAATATATTTTTCCTAGCAATGCTTAGAATCTCATCTTGCAAACTTATAGAAATTTACAAAATGTGTTGGTCCACAACATAAATAAAATTTAGCCACCAACAAGTCTATTTAATATATTTAAACAACACACAATAATATCTTAATCTATATTTGGCACATACTCCAGCATGCATATAAACTTGTGACTTACTTACATGAGGTGAAACTCATACTAAGTAGTTCTCATTAGAAAATTTCACTAACTATAACCTAGCGTCATAAGAGGTAAGGATTCATAACTAACCTATTAGGGAGCTAATCCATTAGTTAAACCCAAATTCTACCATAAGATTCTTGAATTCATCTTCTTTCCAAAAGACTCCAATTGTTTGGTTAAAAGGACATTTTATTTGTAATTTATTTAACTTAATGTCTCCTTAAATTTTACCTAGAATACATCAAGATCATCCATCATAACATCATAGATCCAAATAAAAATCCTTAGCTTTAATCTCTTAAATACTACATGTATTATTTGAACTTTCTATTTTCAGCACCTTAATCCATATATATTGATCACTTCTATTAGCCTGACATCTATCAATTTACTAAAGTCCTTATATTACCCACACTTAAAACTTAACATACCATTAATAATAATCTACCTAAATCCTTCCTCAAAATCATATCATTCGATACCTCTTCTATTAGAGATTTCAAAACTAGACAATGGCTTAAAACGAGGGATATATTTTTATACCACTACAGTATTAAATCTATTTGACCATTCAATAGACTCTTAAAATCCTTAGGACTTCCCAACATAAACTCTTACAGGTTCGATTACATTGTTATCATTTTTGAGCTTTAAAACCTACCATTCAGTCATTTATACCACACCTTTCATCACATCCTTAAACTCTTAATCATGAACACCTAATCTGAGTAACTTATAAAGTCCATCACAATTGAGTTAGCTATAATCCTTTAAACATTATGAAAATTCTCAGTTTATGTTATAACACCCTATGGGACATTCTTGCGAAATTTTATATTTTTAACTAAGATTTGATGCCGCAATTGAAGCCAAACCAGTGGGTCAAAACTTGGTGTTTAGATTTTTCTTCCATTCCTCAATAGTCATTTTCATAATTTATTTAACCTAACTACTATATTTTGTTTCCAATAAAAATTTGCAGTATTGTTTCCATACATGTTATGTGCATCATATCCAAATTTCACATCAAAACTCTAAGATTTGGGCTCTCAAGTAAATCATATACCAAAATCACTTCCAATAAAATTTACCTATATCCTAAAACTAACCATACCCAATTCCACGAATTTACTAATATAGTTCCACATTTTATTTTTTCATGAAATTTTATAGAGATTACTCCTACATCTAGAAGCATAATATATTAAAATTTCATCTTAAAAGAAATTCATTTAGAACCTCAAATGGTTTCAATCTAGCAACAAAATTCTAAGCACTCGTTGACATGATTTATTAATGACTCAAAACTTAAACACACATAATCCCCCAAACAAGTTAGAACCATAAGATCATAATTCAAGTCTATAGCCCATAAAAGACAAATAGGGAACTTAATGTACAATGTGTACTTCTATGTTAAAGGATCATTACATACCAAAGCATTAAAACAATTATTCCCCAAAAGAATTTTCATCAAAATATTAACATCTTTATACCCAAGCCCTAGATAACAAAGCTAGCTATCCAATTTCAAGGATAGTTATTTTAACCTTTAGATCAACCATTATAAATGTTTTTTATAAAAAAAAACCTTATAAATATTCTCTCCTAGTTTAACTTAATGGTTCGAATGGTTTCAAACAAAACCATGTTTCAATTCATCCTATATAACAAAATTTCAATTTCATAAAGGTAGAATTACTATATTCCTCTTATTGGTCTTATTCCAAATCTACTAGTTATACTTAAACCTTTTAGACTTATATTCCCATGAATTTCGCAAAACCAACACAACAATGTCAAGCAAGTAGTGTTCTTACAATGTTCAAAGAATGACCAATAAGAATTCTAACACTCCAAGAATCTAAACATATTCTTATAGTTCATCCAAAATCTTATGCCACACCAATTCCTAAGTAACAATTGATTTTCATCACTAGTATTAGCATAATAAAGATTCACCTAAAATTTATTCTAAACCAAAATATTTAGCCATGAGACACTATTGGTTTACTCACAACAACTTTTACTTCTAAATTATGCTAATTATATGGCACCTTTATCCTCATACCATACTCCAAATTCTCACTTCAATGAGTTCCTTAATGATGTATACCTATATCCTTTCCTATGTCAAAATCTTTTTTTTCTCAAATAACTAACTCAATCAGTAGTCAAATTTGCATCCATAACAATATCTTATGATCTTTAAGCATTAATGATAACCTACACACTTCTCAAATCAAGTATGTGTTTTCCTAAACAACTTCTTATAACACAACCTCCTTTATTGATCAATAAACAAATACACACACCTTAGCCACAGTTCATCATATAATACCAAACTATTGGTATAACATATAACAAGGTTAAGATCAAACATAGAAAGGAAATCAAACATTGATAAAGAATGAATATGAACATCTAACACTCAACAAAGGAGAAAACATCCTAATATACCTTCGGTAACACCTCGATTATGAATATGATTAGCTTCATTAGCACAATCATGACTTTATTAAAAGGCACTTGCTCCATTAACTATAGAGAAACCTGAAGCTAAGATACCAACTTTGCCACGACCTAACCGTAGGGCCCATGACCAATGCATAGGATGGACTAGCCAACTAAGCAAGCCAAATTGCCACAACCATGCTACTTGAGGTTGGAAAAACTTAAAATGGTCTAAGTTCTCTAAAAGTGATGAAAACATAAAAAGAATGACATGAAGAACCACAACATTCACAAGAAGCCTTGAGGCATGGAAGTTGGAGTCACCCACAAAAACTCAAAGAGTACACTTTTGGTGACATCAATCTCTTGTCCTTATTTATGCTTTAAATTGAATATCATATGATATTTGGATAAGTAAAGATTTGTTTTTATACCTTAACATGCCTTAAGTTGTACTTTTTTAGAATTATGTTTTAAAAGTGTCTTTACATATGACAACATGCTAGATATGCACACATCTTACTTGAAATGACATGTTATGGTAATATCTTTAGTCTTGAGCTTGTCATCAATTATCTTTGTTTAAATATTGAAATTCACATGCTCATAAGCAGTTTTAATCCTTTCTCTTTGATGATTAATTGTCTTATATATTTCTTGGAGATTAGAAAGTTAAATGTTATATGTCTTCTTGTTTGATATTGCTTGATATGTTCATATCTTGAAAACAAAAAGCAAATGATTCATTTTGTGTCTTGAAATTATCTTTTGGTTCTTTTGAAGAAGAGAAATTCTGAAATTGAGATGTTCTTGAAGTGGTTAGTATTGATGAAAAGGAAACTAAGCTAAGATGAAACAAATTGATACTTTAAGGACTGACTTCTCAAAGATTTTCTAATCTTGGAAGTGCAATAATCAGTTACTTGTTCATTGAAGGTATTCTGATTCATATTGTAGTTGTTTAGTGCTCTCTGCCAAGTCGAATAATCGGTTATCATCTCCCTATAATCAGTTATGAGCTCACGTAGTGTTCTATGGGAAACAGAATAACCAGTTAAGAATTATCCCTTAACCGATTACACCAACATATAGCAATTGGGAAGTTTCTGTCCTCACCAAATAATCGATTACCACTCCTCCCTAACCAATTATTCTAACTCACGAAGGCCTCCAATTTTTGTTCCAAAACAAAAATAACCAATTAGCCTCACCTTCTAATCGGTTAGTCTCTCAACCCGTGGCCACCCATATGAATTCTTCTCACCATAACTGTTACCCAATGTTTCTAATCGGTTATTCACTCAATCTGTGGCTACCCATTTTTTATTTTTCATACCATAATCGGTTACTACACTTCACTAACTGGTTATTGGTCATCAAAAAAGATTCCCTGTCGTGACCTCCTTCATATATCAAGCGCCTACTCACTCAACACCATTTGTGCCTTGAACTTGCCTTTGAATTTCAATTATTCTTACATTGGAGTATATACTGAAATGAATCATAAATGTTTTTAAAATTTATAATTCCATGGTTTTTTAATTCTTTCATTACGATAAGGGAATTCTTTTTGTTCTTGATTAGCATGTGTGCACACTAGAATTCTCTACTTGATACTACATGTCTTGCATGATCATTGTTTGCCCTAAATTGTTTATTTATACTTTTTGATGGTGATCAAGCTTCTCTTGACAAACTTGAATCTTTCTTTGAAAATGCTTAAACTATGCTTTTGGATTCAAATGCATATGTTCTTCCTTTATTCTTGTTAGAGCTAACATTGCATGGTTGATAATGTGGTACATGTTTTATATTATATATCAACCTAAATTATGTTTGCAAATAAGTTTAAATGATATTTGATGCTAACCTATGTTTTAGAAGATTTTTAAAATTAACTTTGCAAGTGTCTCTATGTGCTTCAAACATATGTGGATAAATGAGAAGAGTTAATGAAGAGGAACATAAGGAGACATTCTTTAATTGCAATGGAATAGAATACTCAATGGAAGAAAGCACAAACTCAAAGGACCAATAAATGAAGAACATTCTAAAAATGCATCACTCTCCAAATAAGTATATTTATCCCTAAGTTATTGTGGTGTTTTATATGCTATGAATTATATGATACTTATTGATAAATTGATCTTAAATGATTAGATGGTTTCCTTACATGAGAAGTATGCTTATATTTGACAAAGTGCCTAATTAGATATTAACTTGCTAATTTTGTCATTGCATATAAGGTGGATGATATTAGTTCTATACATGCTTTGATCCCTATAGCATATTTCATTAAGGTGAATGTTTGATATATATGATTCTCTTTATTATAGTTTCTTAGTGGTATAACACTTATGAGAATCATGCTCTTGTTTTGAAAAGAATTTCCAATTTGATTAAATTTTTTTAAGAAGCTTTTCAAGTTCCATATTCTTGAGAATCTTTTGAACTTATCTTAAGAACGTGAAAGTATTTTTACCTCCTAATTGTCTTGAAAATTTGAAAATCTTTGGATATGTGTTATAAATGTAGTATTCTCTTCATTTGCTTTGAAATGTTTTATTAAATCTTGAGAGAATGCTTAAGAAAGTTTCCAAATAGATTTTTTGAAATGTTCTATAGAACTCTTTTTGATACTTCAAAAGATAAGTCGTGTTCTTCAAAAGTGTTTTATCTTTTCAAGGCTCTTGTTTAATGAGAAAAAGAGGAGATGTACTTTCAAATGCTCTTTTGACTTAGGTTTGATCACTCTAAAGAAATATATGGTTTCAATATAAAACCATTCAACCCTTCTAAAATATTTTTGGAAATGTAATGCGTTATTATATAATTCTTTTTGAAAGGAGGAGAAGTTTTTAAAATGGTTTTTGATTGATGGATTAAGAATATGTATCTTTGTCTTGCTTTTCTTTATGGCAATGTGCTTACATGGTCTTGGCATGCATATTTCTTTTTATCTATCTTGTGCTTCAATAAGGGGGAGCTTATCTTACTTATCTTACATATCTTTCTTCTATGTCCTTGTTGACTAAAAATATATGTATGACTATGTTAAAGTATTATTTTTTGATAATATGCATATTTTGAGGGGGAGCCTAGCTCTTAAATTGTTACTTATATCTCTTGGATTACATTCTTGTTTGACATGAAATGTTTTATTGTCAATACTATCAACATATCAATGAAGACCATTTATCATTCTCTTTCCCTCTATTAATGAAAGAAGGTAAGCATTCTTGAACTTCATATCTTTTGATTCTCTTATTAAGAAATGCTTGATATATGGTAAGTTGTATGATCTTTCATTTGAAAATCTTAATTCCATGATCTTACATGAATATTTTGTAACTCTTAACAAGTGATATCAAGTAGTACTTATTTATCATGTAATATGCAAGATATTATATGCTAATTTCTTAATGTTATTGCTATCATATGCTAAATGTTGATGTACCAATTTGTGACAAACATTACATGAATAATCTTTTATATCTTGAAAGCATACTTGTTTCATCTCTTTTTTCTGGAATCATACGTAAAATCAAATAGGGGGAGACAATTATGATCTAAAGAACTTGAAAAAGTTTTTGATTTTGATGATCCTACTCTTTTTGACAACATGAGTTTTTTTCTATAGGGGGAGTGAAAAATATTACCTTTCCTTCCTAAGCCTTTTTGTTGATGTCAAATAGGGGAAGTGAAAATTGTGAAAAGAAAAATATGTTCTTATGCTTATTATTTTATAAGCTTACATAATTATCTATTCTTCTATATTTCTCAACATATTTTTCTTTGGTGATTTATCATCATCAAAAAGGGAGAGATTGTGAAAATAAGTTTGCTTTGCCCCAAATAGTTTAATATGTTAAGTTTTGATGATGACAAATACAAGACAAAAAGAATGATACTTATGCTTAATAGATGTGCTTTATAGATGACAAATGCCTCACAAAAGAATATTAATCGTGTTACATAGATGTGCTTAATGTGATATATTGTATCATGCATGATTTTGTACCTTATCTAGTTATATTTCACTTAATAATCATGTAATGAGATATGTATGACATTCTTCATATAATATATCCAATAATACTTTATATGAGTTATAATGAATTAATATTGGATTTGACTTTATTTAAATAAAAATGTGAAAAGTATTCTTTGTTGCATCCTACATAGAGCATATCTATTAGTAATTGATAAATGTCTTATTTGGATATGTCTATGAAAGTCTTATATGCATGTTAGACTAACTAGAGTTATACATTTATGAATCATGCATATGAAGATATTGAGTTATGAATTTGAACTAAATATGCTTATTTAAGTGAGTAATACTTTGTAGGACAGTCCAAGTACCAAGAGTGAGCATTACAATAAGAAAGCAAAAGATCATAACTATGCTCAACTCAAGAATAATGAGAATGAAAAGATGTTTTAAACATTTGCAAGTCTTGAAGAGAAGATTCTCTTTGGAAGCTTGGATTACATCAAGAATTGATGGTAGCAAAAGATCAAGTCCAACATCTTCAAGAATAGCTTATAGGACATAGATCTTATGTAAAGGTAAATGAGAATCACACTAAGCTCAAATATATTTTAACTTCTTTAAAAATGTTTCTTACATTCTAAAATGCACAACAAAAAATTTTGAAAAGTTATTTTTGGTGGTAATTCAAATCCTTGAAAAATAGTCAAGTTTGTGTTTTACAAAAATGACCTTTGGTTACTCTTTTGATCATATCTTTCAAAATACTTTGATTTTTATTTTAAAACTTATTTCATTTGAAAATAGACTCAAGTATCTTTCCAATGAGTGGTCATTTTCTTAAAACGGATAAGAAACGAAGAAGTTATGATCATTTAAAGTCAGTTTTCAAAACTAGAGTGTAATAACCGATTAGGAATTTTCCCAAACTGATTTCTTCACCCTGTTAGGAGCCATTTTCACGTTCTAAATGCTCCTAACTGATTAGGCAATTGACCTAACCGATTATTATGAATATCAGGAGCATTTTTTAAGTTTCTAAAGCTCTTAATTGATTAAGCTATTCACCTAATCGGTTAGTGTAAAAATTAGGAGCATTTTCTCAACTTCTAATCGATTAGGCATATGTCCTAACCGGTTATTCTATTTTTCAGAAAACAAAATCTCAAGCTCCTAACCGATTAGGAAAAGCTCCTAACCGGTTATTCTAAATGACAGTGGCCAACATTGCAAGGTCCTAACCGATTAGGAAAACCTCCTAACCGGTTATTCTATTTTCTAGAAGCCAAGAATTAAAGGCCTAACCGATTAGGCTTAGTCCCTAACCGATTATCTGGGAAGACAGAAAACATTTTCCAATAGCTATAAACGGCTATATTTCATAATATATCATTTCTAATCACCACCAATGGCTTTAACTTGCTTTGGACTATAAATGAAAGTGTTTGGGCATTCATGAAAGGTTGGGAATATAATCTGAAAATGATTCTTAAGCATTGAACACAACTTTTACAATTATTTCATCAAATATTCTGTTTTGAGCTTAAAAATGTGATTTCTTGATACCCATTGATCTTTAATTTGTATTATCCACTATTGAGAGAGTTTTTTTTTATCATCTACACTTTGTATAAACTGTAAGGAGGGTGAGGTATCCCTCAAATCTGTAAAAGGGTGAGGAATCCTTTAAAGTTGAGGCTCAAGCACAAGGGTGAGGTATCCCAAGATGTGTTGAGTGCTTAAGTTTGTAAAGGTCATCAAGCACCTATGAAGCTTGAAGAATTGGAGGCTCTAGCACAAAGGTGAGGTATCTCTAGGTATGAGGAATGCTCTTATTTGTACAAAGGTTTTCCTAACACCCATGAAGTCTAGGAGATAGTGAAGAAAATCTCAAGTTCAGCTTGGGGACTGGATGTAGGCCACAAGTGGTTAGTGGCTGAATCAAGATAAATTCTTGTGTTTGTTTTTCTTAACTCTATCTCTTTACATTTATGCTTTAATTACCTATACTTGAGTTGATCTTAATATTTAGCTTATATGCTTGATTTGTCTCATAACCCAAGTTGCATTTGATTAATCCTTAATAGCTGTGTCTTTGTTATGCTTATTCAGTTGCATTTATTAATTGAGTTATTCAAAATGCATAATTTGTCAAAGTTGTATTAAAATTTATAATCACTCAATTCACCCCCCTCTTAGGTAATGGTTGCCATGGCTAACACTTACTGCCAATTTTGGTTTTAAGAAAATGCATATTCTATATAGCCCTCCATGGAGGTTCTAGATTACACAAAAAATTCAAAACCCATATTGACAGATAGCCATAAATTTTACCCAAATGGCTTCAATTATATTTTAACAAGGTAAAACTAACTCAAAAAAGTTTATAATCAAAATAGAATGGCTCACAAGGCTAATCCTAAAAGGTTCAATATATCATAGGAAATTCTACAAGTAACCTGAGAAAGCCTATATAAAACTCGAGGTATTACATTCTTCCCCTTTAAGAAATTTGGTCCTTGAATTTCAACAAAAGAACTACCTTCCAATACTAAAAAATCGTGGATACTTTGCAAGCATTGTCTCCTTGTTTTCCCAAGTAGCTTTATCTCAAGAATATATTTTATCACAGTACCTGCTTACACTCAATAGACTCAACCATAGCCGAACTTAGCTTTCCTTTCTTTAAGATCCTTATCATACATTTAGGGAAAATACATGAAGAAATACCTTATCACCAACAATGCTACATGTTAAAAGACTATTATCTCAAAGTCTTTTTCAAAGTATCTCCTTATGTAATCTCGCCCCCTCCTTTTTAAATTACTTACTACAATCAACTTCAAATATACTTTACATTTACCTTGCTCACTTACAACTTAATTACTTCTAAGTATCTAGTATATGCACAACATTTACTAATTATAAAAATTTAAAACCAACAAACTAAGTTGAATCATTTAGTCAAGTTCCTACATGTTAGATTTCTAAAATAATTCATTTACTCTCTATTTTTAGGAAAAACTTTAAAATAGTCCTATATATGAAATATCATAGTCCTTCTTCTTCCATCCATCATCACTATGGTGACAATAATCCTCTAAGATCGCTTCTAGTTCTATCAAACAAGGCCTATAAACATGTATAAAATGGATCTAATTTAATCACAAAACCATTCATGCAATATCTTGTCACGTCTCTAATTGTCAATCTAAAGTTTTTGGATTCAAATTCTTATTTCTTTTTCCATATCTTGCCTTCATAGTATCTAATCCTCCATAAGTTATTTTTTTTTTAAGGATTACTGTTTTTTAAATTTAGACATTGTAAATAACCTAGATATAGATCGATTCAAGACTTATTACTCTCTACATTCAACATATACATATCAAAAGGATGTGGTAAAAAAATTTTAATTAACACCAATTGACTTGATCATTGATCTGCATGCATTTAGAAAACAACTCCAAAAGTCTCAATTTTAAATCTCT
This sequence comes from Ormosia semicastrata, assembly GCA_029884595.1. Classification (NCBI taxonomy): domain Eukaryota; kingdom Viridiplantae; phylum Streptophyta; class Magnoliopsida; order Fabales; family Fabaceae; genus Ormosia; species Ormosia semicastrata. The sequence continues at coordinate 198 of JAQQTO010000029.1, read as the reverse complement.
AACTCTTGATGTCCCTTAAGGTTCATACAACTTTCATAATCCTAAATATTAAACATTATCTTTTAAATAGTCATTTGATTCCTCAATTAAAACAAATTCATAAATTTCATTCAAAAAATATAAAATCAAGCCAAACCACTTGTCCAACTTATTTATCCCAATTATGTACCGTGATAACCATAACATCTTATAGATAGG